>JASJET010000050.1:7522916-8735000 GCA_034092305.1 Diaprepes abbreviatus
TTGATGACTGAGGAAGTGAATATATACGACGAGGGGTTAAATAGGAATGTGCGTTTTGCGGAATTGTTCGCTGAAGCATTTGAAGACATAGCAGAGGATATGTCTGTTAATGGACAAATTATTAATATAACATTATAACGAATAAGATTAACCATCATCCACAACAAGGTAATATATATTAAATATCTGGGGTGCTTACTGAACAGGGACTGGGACCAGTCAAGATAAATATAGCGAATAGAAAAGTCAAGAGAAATATTTTTCAGGACGAGATCCATATTGAGTAATAAAGTCTTAAGCGGTAAACTTTGGAAACAAACTGTGAGTCGCTATTACATGTGGGTATACCGACGCATTCAGAGAATCAGTTGGGTAGATATCATAACAAATTTAGAAGTGTTCCGATGAATGGAACTTGATTCTGAGTACTGAAAACCATCAAAACAAAACAGTTGCCTTTCTTTGGACATATCGAGTGCGAAGATAAATACGCATTACTACTACTGATTATGCAGAGTAGAATTCGGAGCACGAGAGGACTTCACGGCTGAGAAACCTGCGACAGAGGTCTGGCATGACATTAATAGAATTTTTCTTAGCACCTGTAAAGAAAGAAACTATGGCGATGGTGCTTGCCACCATCCGCCCAGCAAATACGGTTTACAGAGGCAAAAGATATTAAGAGCTTAGTTTAAAATAAGTAAGTCTCTGATGGTACTGTATTATTATATAATTGAAAAATATAATAAAATATTGTTGTAACAGCCACTCGTCGAATTTAAATAAACGCATATTTTACTTTATTTATATTATTAAATAGTTGTAGAGAAAGTGTAGCATTTTATTCACATTCAGAGACTGACCTAAATTACTGGAATATTTGTCTTTGGTTCCTATAAAATGGTAATATTAACTCTTATCTTTATGTTAATGGTTCTAATTTAATTTTAACTCAATATTAGTAAATTTTGATTTATATACAAATAACTTACCTGCGACTTTTCAAGCTTCTCTTGCAACGCTTGTGCTTCGGACCGAGCTCTTTCGCTGTCCGCTTGCGTTACCCTGAGTTCTGCCTGACATCGTCTCAGATCAGATGACGTTTTATCAGCTCTTTCATGCATTCTATCTAGCTCATGCGAGCTACTGTAAATATTGCTACCAAATCGTGTAGTTTTAGCTTGAGCTAGTTCTAAATCTTGTCTAAGACGTTCATTTTCTAATTCTAAGCGTGCAATTCGCTGTCTTGTGGCTTCGTAGTCATCTCCGCGTCGTCCAAACTCCATAGCTTTGTCTAACTCAGCTTTAGATTTACCTGAAACAAATGTATCTTATTAAAGAAATTGCAAAGCATAAAATAAAAGGCAGATATATTTTTGGACAGTATCCTCCGTTGACTTTTTGGTTTTCACGGATCCTGAAAAATCAGGATAGTTTAGTAATAATAAGATTTCCAAAAGGCTATTTATTTGACTATGTTTCCAACTATTTCTGTTAAATAATTTAATATTGATTATCAAAAACTTTACCTTACAAAATTTAAAAAAGAAATAGTTACCAAGAATAATGCTTGTTTATACTTGTCTGGGAAGCACGGACTGCTTGGAATTTCACTATTATAAATAGTTAGTGTAATTTAAAATAAATCATTACAGCGCGCTGAACTGCATGCATGTTACCATTGCTGTAAATAAATTAATATAAATAAATATTAGTGACTAAAAATCAATTTACAGGCTATGTGTTTATTCTGATTGTTATTAATTCGATTCCTTTGCTGAAGATGACAACCAACAAATGTGAATTTTGTTATGATTCAGTCACCTGAGCCTCATCTTATTTCTCAAACTGAAATAAATGACGCAATATCGGATAAATGCTTATCGAAAGCACACATATAACTTCTTGATTCACATTTTTAGTAACATGCTCTCTTAGATGAAGGAACTATGAGCATTGTGATGTTATAATAGCAGATCTTTCTTGAGACCTTGGGGAGAAATGCTGTGGATATCAGTTAAAAAGAACAATTCATCCGCCTATTTTTGCAAATTCAAAACTCTAATTATGAAAAATCTTATTATTCAAATCTATGATAAATTGGAGCTAATATGACTACGACGTACATATCAAAACAAATGTTTATTTATACTCATTATCTTTCAAAATTAGCACAACTCATTACACAGTTATAGTTTGTTTATCAGAGTAAATAATTCTGAGAAACTTTATGTACGGTAGCTGATATTATTGATTTCATTCAGTAATAAAAATCCAAAAAAAAGTAGTAAGGTAGGTTACGAACAAAATTGATGATGACAGTAATAAAGCTTTGACCATATGATAATGGATGACCTTCGTTTTCATACCAATGACCCGAATAAAAGTTGTTGGATTTCGACGGGACCGTCCAATAGGGACATTAAATTTGGCCTTGATGGTTATTCTAAGGGTAAGTACTTTTTTTTAAACGGTCACATCATTTTTTAATCACATTTATATGCCATTTGAAAATCAAATGTGTTCAATCTGAGCCTCTTTTCAAGGAAGCAGGCTTGAACACTAAAATTATCCAAGTGAAGGTTGATGATTATCGAGTGTTCGGTTCAATTATCATGTTGAACTTTGATTTTTTTTTTTGGACTTTTTGAAGTCTAGATTGTTTCATGAATAGAACTTCTAAATTTCACAATAGAAATAACAGAGGATGGTGTCAAAGGTAAACCAATAAAGTTGGTGACCTTGGCCTTCACATTTACAGTTATTTAAGGGTCACATCGTTCTAATTATACGAAAACCCCTATTTTTGAAATCATAGATTCACAATTCGTGAAATTCGTAAATGAAATTACTTCCTCAGGTAAGATTTTTTATCGGAATCTTGCCTTCGTTGGTTGGGTGATTCACAGTTTTGCCTTTATCGACAGAATTAAAATGGGGCCTGAAAATTTTTCCTACTATGTCCATGCCACAGCTCCTTGACCTCGTTTTATAAAACGAATTTCGTGTTCTTTCAGTCATATGAAGAGAAATCTCCAGGTGAGAAATAATATGCCCTACGAATAATTTGACATATTATTTTCAGGTAACTATCAGTGATGACATAAATACATATCCTTAAGTGGAACTTCGCTAACTGTGAGTATATTTTATGGTTTTAAAAATATATAACTTTGAAAGTTAAGGTCAAAGTCACCGGTTTTTTTTAACCCTCCTTTGATGTCAACCTCTCATTAATTTTCATCAAATTTTGATGTCCAAACCGGCCTACTTGAGTAGAAATGGAACTCAGATTTAATATATTTGACATTCAAATGATCTCTAAATAAATGGAAACCTATAAATCGTTTATGTAGTGTGACATGCAATTCCTTCTAATTTCTAGTTCAGTAATAAAAATAAGGGATTTCCATTTAAAAAAACAGTCGCCTTTGAAATAAGGATTAAAGTCACATTCAAGGTCAAATTCAATGGCATCGTTAGATGTCATCCTCGAAATTCGACAACTTTTATTATTTACTTTATTCAGTAATAAAAATCAAAAAAAGCAGTGGGTTACTAATGACAGTAATAAAGCCTTGACCATATGATAATAGATGACATGCGTTTTTATCACAACGAATAAAAGTTTTGTTTTTTGCTTTACTTGGAAATACACTGGGCGTTAAAAATATTATAAAATAATAAAGAAGTTCTTATATTGTCACGTATTGTTTACAACAGGTAGGGTAAGCAGTGGAATTACTGCGGGCGTCCAAAATACTGCGGATTTTAAAAGATAGCTTTTTTACAATGAAACAAGATCTTTTTGTGAAATATTTCGATTTGTTCTGTAATAATACCACCTAATGTTAATTAAAAATATATATTCATTATATAAATTGTTGGATAAGTATTTTAATCGAAATTAAATCCGCAATAGTAAAAGCAAACTCTCTATAAGAATAAATAAACCCTGCCCATGTTTTCATAACCTCACATCTAGGTAGCTGCCTTCACTGGTGTTAACTGTTAATTGATAAAATGTAACGTGAGTATAATATTTATTTATCTTATTAATTATGCATATACTTAAACTACCTAAGTATTTATGTATTCAAGGTTCAAAGAATCTTAATCTCAAATAGACCCGGTTGAATTTCGCAATAATAAATCCGTAGTATTAAAGTTTTCGAGTTATTTGGAGAGTAATAATACGTTCATTTTCGCAGTAAAACCAGTAAAAAATAAATTATACTTACACACTCAGACTATGCATTTAAAATCATATTCATCATTGAATAAAGATCGAAACGTGTAGGGAAAAGAAATTTGAGTGGACAAAGACTTAAGTATGATTAGACTTTGAGCTGCCTATTTTGTGAAACGCTTCCTGTAGAAATGAAGAAAATTATTAGAGGTCACTTTAAAGTCAATGTAATGATTATTCTTAATTGAATTGCGTTTCTGTTTCCAGAAAATGATACCTCACATTTGTACTCGGCCCTTAAACTCATCTAAGTTGACAATAGAGGATTAAAAACTGCAACAAAAAAGTTTCGAATCTTAGCAACACTAGAAAAATCCTTTTATTTTATTAGTAAATCGCCAAAAATGAAAAATATTTCTTCATTTCGAAAGACATTTCCGGGGATTTATTTTCCTTCCCTGTTTTTGATTTCCTTTGAAAAATACAATCTAAAACAGGGTCGTAAGTAAAAAACAAATGTCCAACGTATTTCCTGAGTAAATAGCTTAAGCTTAAGACTTAATCTTTCATGGAGAAGCATGATGTATATTTAGGTCTTTCAATGAAGTTATTGGGATACAAGAAATTTTTTTTGACACACATAATTCAATTAAAGGTTATGTGTTTGATTTATTTCAATAACTTAAAATTCATTATCTCATTGTTCGTAACCACTTTGTTGCTTGGTTTGTATCTTCGTTACTGAATAAAGATAATAATATTAGCTACCGTGCATAAACTTCTCCACCCTCGATCAATTATTTATACTTATAAACAAATTATAATCGTGTAATGAGATTTACTAATTTGGAAAAAGCATAAATATGCTTTTATTTTGATTCGTACTTCGTAGTTATATTAGTTCAAATTTGTCGTGGGCTTGAATAATAAGATTTCTTCATAATTAAAGTTTTAATTTTACAAAAATGGGCCGATAAATTGCTTTTTACCCAAATCTTCCTGCTTTCATCTGCAAATGTTTAAAGAGCGTCTTCAGTGGCGTAGCGTGGAGAGAGGGGAAAACTTTGCTAGGGGTGGCAAATTAAAAAAAAAACATTATGTTTTGACAAGCATCCGTAGATGAGCATGAACATTTCGTTCTTTTAAAACCTTTGTACTCCTTTTTATGAAGAGTATTGCCACATATACTGATACGTTCATATTTATTGTAAAGTATGATAGAAGTAATTAACAAATACGGATTTTCATACGCATTGCCAGATTTACATTAGAGACCCATCCCGATCGCCTTTGCGAATCCAAGCAGCCTCGTTAATTGAACTTGTCTAACTGCTTCCGGTAACAAAATTGTATCTCTAAAATATCTCTGTCTCAGTCCATTCAGTGTTGGGTACTCTTTGAGGACATGGTCAACAGTTTCATTTTCCTCCAGACGCTGTATACATGTCGAGTCATCTAGGTAGACCAATCTCATGAAGATGATCCCTCAGGTGACAATGTCCGGTCAACAGTCCCACCATAATTCCTTGTGAGCCGTGCAGTGGGTCCAATTATATGTTCCTTGGCGCACCTCATTCCAGAAGCTCCTCTTATCGATTCAGTAAATTTGCTTTCCAGCACTGGGGACAGGTATATTTGGTTGAGGTCCATCGATTCAATCTTTGCCAGATGGTCCGCTTCCTCTCTCGTTAATCTCCGAGTGACTCGAGACCCCCAAGAGTCTGATTATGTAGCCGTTTCTTGTCAGACTATTCAGTACACTCTTGCACTCAGACACAAGTCGCGAAGTTATGACACTGGACTTCAGTGCCATTATTGCAATCCTACTGTCTAAGCATATGTTTATTATCCTATTCTTGTTCATGTCCGTCTTACAGAGATGGCCACATTGTAGAGGAGCATAAATTTTCGCTGTAAAGATCATCGAACGTTTTTTGAGAGAGTAGAACTCTCTGATTCCCGCTTTTCTGTTGAAAACTCCGGCTTCAGCTCTTTCATCTTGTCGAGATCCATATGTAAACCACCAGAATCCATTTCTTGGAAGATTTTGCTCTCCCTCCTAATCCTCCCTACTTGGCCAAATTATCTCAAGAGAGTGGCTGGATTTCAAGAGCAATGCCATGTAATATGTTTGCATGGGGAGTCATGGACATCCACCATGCTTTCCCAGACACCTGAGTAGCCACCCGTTTGAGTTCCGAGATGCCCTAGGCAGCTGGGACGATAAACAGTCTTCAGGACTTCGGTTTCTATGTATAAGTGGAGAGATGGTAGGTTCTCCAGGATCTTCAGACTCCCAGAGGGGCAATCCTCATGTACTCAATATTCCCACGTTAGTCATTCTTTGACCTTTGTCAAGTTGTAGACGGTGTTTGCGCTTTGCTGTACTAGGCCACCATTTTTTAACATCTTCATGGATTTTCAATTAATAATAAATATTTTTAAAATAATAATGTTGGTTTTAATAATTGACTGATATAAAAATTAAAAATATATATTTACAAACAAATTCTGTTTTTCATTCCTACGAATTTTAAATTTTTGGGGAATTTCTTTAATTTGTAACAAACATTCTTTTCGTTCTTGAAAACTTTATCTTTATAATAATCTAATTTTTTTTATTGTAGAGGCGAAGGGGCGGTAATTTTTGCATTTGCCCCGCGGGGCAAATTTTACGTCTGCGTCGGGCGGCAGAAACCTACGTTACGGCACTGAGCCTCTTTGTTATCACTCTTGTCAATGCAACAATGAACCGGAGAATAAACTACTGGTGAGGGTCAGGTTAAGGAGATACATTGTAAAATAATAAATTAGTATGTGAACAGTCCGATATCGAAATGTGATAGGATCGTAAGTGGATTATAATGTGAATTAAGGCCAAAACTGTATCCAAAACTTTTAAAAATAAGCAGAACGAGTAAATTCATTCTTAATTTAGTTTTTTAGTTTAATTAGCTATTACGACCTAAAAGTTACTTCATGTTAATGAAAAAAGAAGATTTTTTATCACACAGTTGTTTTTATCCGCTACCCTTGTTAAAAGAAAATGTATATTGTCGACCAGGGTCCACTGAACATAAAGATGATCTTGTTGATTTAGCAAAAGGGTAATGCATTTAATTTTACGACTATGTAGAACAAAGGAATTTTTTCTTAAGGCTATTTAAAAGATAATCTTCAACAAACCCGGAACGTTTTTATTATTCTGGAAAACGTAATTCATAATAACATTGTATCCCCTATTATTTGGAAATTCTATTGAAGAAATTATGTAATAGAATATTATTATTATGATCAGTAAAAGTCAAGCTAGTTTTCATAATATCAAAGAACATTCGATTATTCAATTGGTTTTTTTTTAATCAATGAATTAATCGTTTAAAATGTATAGATACATATGAAATAAATGTGACAAATATTTTCTAAATTTTGATTTTTTCGCTTAGGACAGTTTTTAGATAGATCTTTCCTTACAAATATCAGAATTATTATCTTAATAATATGGACTTCTGAACGCAGCAACAAATAAATATAATTGTTCATATGCTTGTGGATCAAGATTTAAAAAACCCTGTTAAATTCTGAACCAATGGAGATTGGAGAATAATTATTTAAATGTCTTTCAGCATAAAATTTCATATTTAGGAGAATTTTGATTTCAATAGTTGATTACGAAAAATTTTCGCAGGTTTGTGGCAGCATGAAGAGTGCCATTTTGAGCATAGTCAGGAATTCTGAGGATATTTCTGAAATAAAACTTAATATTGATGCATTAGGGCAGCGTTTTAAGAGGAATAGTTTAAAATTTTGTGGATTTCAAGAGAACGATGGTGAGGATTGGGTCCAAACTATTACATAATTCATGTTTAATAAGTTACATATGCATTGTTCTACCAAGGATATCGACTATGTATTTCGCATAGGCAAGGAATCAGAAACAGGTCCTTGATCGACATTGGTGAATTTGATCAATAATGGAAAGAAATGCTCTTTTCGCTACAAAAAAATTTTTAAAAGGTTCAGACTGTTATTTATGAAGACCTCACTCCCCAAAGGTATACTTTGTTGAAAAAAGCAAAGAAAAAACTGGAGAAGAGCCAAGCCTGGTCTTTTGCAGGAAGGATCTATTTTATTGACAGCCCAGGGAAGAAGCGTATGGCTGAAGAAACGAAAAATCTTGGACTGTTATGAGTAACTGTCACTACGCTTTTGTTTTACAGTAGAACTACATATATAGTGATTTTTGATGATCTCAGTTATACATTTTGCAGATAAACATAATTTATTTCTTTTTAATATATATATATATATATATATATATATATATATATATATATATATATATATAGAACATCAATAAACATAAATTGTTTTTTATAAATTTATTTTTAAATTTATCCTAAAAATATTTTACTTTATGTAGTCTGAACAGAATGTTGTTTAAACTTATTTTGTAGAAATGAACATTTTCTAGATATTATTTATTTAATAACTGAGGAATGTCGTTTATTTTCCTATTCTATAATTAATATATAATTTTTCCTTTAACGATACTTAAAATTATAGTAAGGTAACAGAATATATTTGATTGTAGAAATACTGTCACCTAGTGTTGTTCGTTAGATTTAAGTAATTGGAGGAGCGCGTTGGCGCGGCTTCGGGGGCATATGCACGATAAGGATGTATGCTTCAGCTTTTCTCACTTTAATGCATGCTCATTGATATTGGGTTTTGATTTATTCCTGGAATTTATTGCGGATGAGGAAATAGATGTTATCGGGATATCAGAAACATGATTAAGTTTCAAAATTAATAGCTATTACATAAATATACCTGGTTATAATTTGGTAAGGAAGGATAGGCATTGTTGGGGATGTGGTGTTGTAATATACTTAAAAAATCTTCAAATTTAATACCATAAATATTCCATTTGGGAGTAGCAATCTTGAGCAAGTAAGGACTAGCTTAAAGATTAATGACAAAAAGTTGTGCTTTGGGTCTCTTTATCGCCCACCAAATACTAACCTGAAGCTTTGTTTAGATGAACTTGAAAATTGTATCGTTAAATTTTTTACACGATTTGATCAAGTTTTTACTGGAGGTGATGTTAATATTAGCCGCTTGGAAAATACGCATGCATCTATAGTCTCTCAGGGATTCCTCAACAAATATGCCATTTTTCAACTTATTTCGCAACCAATTGGCGGAACAGACTTTTTAAACACTTATTGATTTATTAATGACGTCCTCTCTTTCTCTGCTCGATGATATTGATTTGGATACTATATCTGATCATCCTCTAGTTGTTTACAATTTAAATTTGGATAAACCACATAAAGAGATTAAGTTCCGTAATTATAGGGCTTTTTCTAGTTTTGATTACCACAATTATCTGGACGACTTTTAGAATATAAATTGTAATATTGTGTATCACTGTGACAATGAGGATAGTATGCTGCAATTTTTAAACATAAATTTAGATAATATTTTTAATACTCATGCTCCGTGCATATCATCCAAATTACAAAAGCCCCAGCACCCGGCTAACAGATAATCTTAAATTAAGGACAAAATTAACACAATGAGAAAAGACATACTTGAATCTTAAATTTCGATTGGAACTGAAATATTTTTGGCAAACATTAAAATATTTAAATGTCAACCCGTCACCTTCCAGTTTTCCGGCAGACATCGGTGATGCACAAGGAACTTGGAAGGGATAGGAAAATTACATTTAGCCTATAAATGCGTAAAAAAGTGTTCCACCATGCAGAAAATAAATGTCATAAATTGACATCGACTGGCTATGTGGAGCAAGCGCAAAAAGAAATTTCGTAGTAAATTTGTTGCATGAAGTTAGCAATGTGAGAACGGGAAACCAGGGCTGGGTTTGCGACACGATCGGCGGCCCGGCGTATTCTTTATGTTTAATGCGGTTGTTTGCCATCGTCCTCGACGCTTATTTTCTTTGTTGTGCGGTGCAGTATAGGCGAGTTCTTTTATTCCATCGATAATTTTGCGCATTAACCTAAAATCCATCAAACCGTTCTTAAAATAAAGTGATAAAAATGCGATTAATCATTAAACCGTTCTTTTTTTTATCGATGAACGCATCAACAATCCATCGAATTCATCGGCTTCAGACCCCGATGAATGCGATGAATAGGTAGTCGGGGAAAAAATAAGTATTAGTTTTGGAGGTTATGTTTATTTTGTCACTTAAAAAAAACATTTTGTTACTATTTTTTTATTAAGTTATTATATAGAACAGATTTTTTTTGTAAAAATGATGGATTTCTTCTATTAACTCTGACCTACACGATATACATTTCAGATTAAAATGTATGGAAGACACTTAAAATGAGGTTACCAAAACTAAGTATTAATATGCTAAATTTTTTAGCCCATCATTTTATAATAATATAAATATGCTGAAGAATAAACTTCCAAATAAAATATTTAAAAAATATTTGTTTATGGGTTTTTAAGGTTAGGTTTTTAGAAAAATATCATATGTCACTTAGGAATGAGCGTTTTTAAATTCAACAAAATTGCATTGAAAATCCAATTATGGCGTCACAAGAACCCATCGGCTTAATTCAGCGCCTTTTTATTGATGGAATAAAAGAACTCGCCTTATCATTAGTTAAATTTCGGAATTTATATTTGTGTATATTGTTAAGACATTTGTATAGACTTTAATTTATAATAATGTATCAGTGAATGGTATTGTTTTGTAAATCGCGTGGTTCGATCCCGGAAATTCATTATTTTCGGTAAGTACCTACGTTTTTTGTTTCACATTAATATGTAAGATTATACTGAAGATCTTTTAATAGATCGACGATTTTAAAGTTTTGTTTGCGCTAGTGTGTAGTTTTTATCATTTTTTTCATTTCATTTTTTTTTTGGTCAGAAATTAATTATTTTATAGTTTAGAACGTACATGGAAAACACTTTACTTAATAATAACATAAAAGAGGAGTAACATATAGTTAATCCCTATGGCCAGATCCTTTTTAACATTGTAGATAAGATAAGATTTTATTTAGAACTATGTTTAAATTTCTTTTAAGGCAGTGTTTATTTCATTAGTCGTTTTATAACCTGAACTTTAAATTGTAATTTTTCAATATAACAACATAAATAAAAGATTTTTCAAATCCAGTCCTGTTCCTTGACCTACTGCGCAAGTACAGCATAGCCACATTGAGGGGAGTACAGAGTTACATGAGGAACCAAATTTAGTTTAGGGTATTCTCCTTCCTTTTACCCCTTCCAACTTCCTTAGTGATGCACAAGGTATTTGTGTTTCGAATGTCAGTGTATGTGTCCTGATTAATGATTTATACAATAATAAGTCATTTCAGTCCTTTGAAAAAAAGTTATCTTTTTCTGGAGGCACAGAGAATAAAGTAAGTAAGATTATCACGCAAATAAAAACTAGCGTTAAAGGGGTCGATGGTTTGCATGTGAAATTAATATTTTAGTTATTCCCCATATTCTGCCGGATGTCAATTTTTTATTTAATTAATAAATAATTAGGCTCTGGTGAATTTCCGTCGCTCCGGAAGAAAGCTAATATTGTGCCTGTCCCCAAAAGAGAAAATTCTATTCCGCTTTCAGACTTTCGGTCCGTAAGCATACTTTGTTGCATGCCCAAAATTCTTGAAAAAATTGTAAATGAACAATTAAACCAACATTTTTCGCAAATCAATGCGTCACCTGATACCCAGTCAGGTTTCCGAGGGGTACAAAGAACGACGACGGCGCTTGTTAACGTTACTGATGACTTGCTGAGGACTCCGGATCAGGGGAAGGACACCTGTTTCGTTCTACTGGACTTTAGCAGGGCATTTGAAACTTTAAACTATTCAAACTAAAATAACATGGTTTAAGCGACATATCACTGAAGTTTATCGAGAGCTACCTGAAGGGAAGAAATCAACAGGTGGGGGTGCTCTTTGGTGCATCGGACTTCGTCCAAATAAAGAGAGGAATACCACATGGTAGTATATTTGGATCACTACTGTTCTCTGTTTATACAGCCGATTTTCCAGTCATTTAAAGAATTGTATGTTTCATCAGTATGCCGATGATATGCAAATTAATTCTTCTTCTAGTCTCTCCATTCAACCATCGGCGCACAGAAATAGCGGCAGCGCATGATCTGGTGTTGAATGGTAGTAAGACCCAATTGATCATTTTTGGTCTAAATAAAGATGCACTTGTAAACAATCAATCAAATTAAAGAGGGCGCGAAATTCATCAGAGAGGTACACGACATCAGGAATTTTTTCAGATATCCAGGTACACTACAGGTGTTTTTCAACGCAGCTTTACATATAATGCTGTAAAAATGTATAAAGCCTTACTTTCCTATATTAAAATATGCCCATCCGTAAACAGCTTCAAACATCGATTCAAGAAATATGTTAGAAGGGGGAGAAGTTGAATATGGTTTCGTGGATTATTAGTCAAGGTTGGATGTATTTAATTTATTTATTAAAGATATCACTAATTTTTGCTCCATTATTCATTAATATTGTATTGAATAGGAAAGAAGAAATTTTTATTTTTATATTATTATTATTTTTTATTTAAATTTGTTGTAATATATATAAATATTTTTTTAGGTGGTTAGAGGAGAAGCGCTCTGCTGAATCTCGCCACTTATTAAACTGGTTCATATTGTAATCCTTGTTGCTAATAAAAGACTTAATTATGATTTACAAGCCAAACGGCTTCGCACTCCCTCCAGGGACTATTGACTCATACCAGGTACACAAAGATACCAAAAGTATGAAGCTATGTGGGAACCTTTTCCATGTTATCGGGTCCTAGGTGACGTCCTACGAATTTTCGGACGATTCGCGCCATTACAAGGAGAGTTGCTTTCTGCATCGGTTTATACAGATGCTCACTGAGGCCCAGTCCTTTGATGTTCTGCAGGGGGTTCTTTGGTATCACTCCAGTTGTTGACAGTATTATGGGAATCATTTGGACGTTGTTCATTGCCCACTGTCTTCGGATTTGCACCTCCAGATCTCTGTATTTGGCGATCTTCTCGTTGTATTTTGGCCTTAGGTTGTTGTTGTTAGGCACAGCAATGTCGATTAGTGTAGTTCGCCTAGAAATTTTATCTATTAGTATAATATCTGGTCTATTATGAGAAACTGTCTGATCCGTCAGAACAGTTCGGTCCCAATATAATTTGAACTGGTTGTTCTCAAGAATAGGCTCCGGATTGTATTTGTAATAAGGCACTTTTACTTTTTTAACCTGTAATAGGTTTAACTTTTCTGCTAACTCTTGGTGGAGTATCTTAGCGGCTGAGTCGTGACTTTCCTTATATTCGGTTGCGGCAAACGCTTGGCATCCTCCAGTTATGTGCTGGATTGTCTCTGATGTTCGACAGCCATATCTGCATTGGTCATTTTCTATTGAGGGATCTCTAATGATGAACTTCCGATAGTTCTTCGTCGGAATAACCTGGTCTTGGATAGCTAACAAGAAGCCCTTACCAAGAGCTGCTTACCAATATCCACCAATCCTCTTCCTTCTTGGTATCTTGGAAGCATTGTACGTTCAACAGCACTCCGAGGGTGATGTTTTTGTGCTTATTATTATTATTAATGACATTCCTCATTCAATCGTCGGCGACTGAATAAAATTATTTGTAATGCATGCATTTTTATATGTATAACAAAAAAAGTATAGATAATATCAGAACCAATAAAATCCGTTAAGATATTATCTGCATCCCATGTATTTCTTATATCACCAAAAAACCTAGACAATATCTATATTATTAAAATTATTAAAATATGTTAGGAACAGTTAAATATACTAAGCAAATTTTAATTACAAATCTATTATTGTTACAATAATTTTGTTTTGTGCAATTAGTATTTTTATTAATTATTATTGTTATTCTAATCTAAGAATTCCGGGTTATATTCTATTTACTCAAATCATTTGTTTTCAATTAGCATCAGATAATTAAAACATTTTTGCCCACAAAAAATGTTATTTACATCAACGCATCCTGCTTGTTGTTAGTTAGAAATACAAGGTTATAAATAGGATTCATATCTTTAAGCTTATATGAATGGAATTAATGTAGAGTAATAGGGAGGAGAGTAATAGGGAATGGGAATATGCTTCACTTTACATTACCTATAAATGGTCACATCACTCGAATAAACCCCATAATCCCACAGGCATCAGTTAGTGTCTAACGCGTCGCTTTGTTATTGAAAAAAAAGAAGAAGAAAGAAGTTTTTATCTATTTACGAAACTTGTTTGTGTATAGTTTGTTGTATAGTAGTGATTGAATTAAACATACATCATTGATTCGAACAATTATTACTATTTATAACCTTTAGAGCGCAAATAGCATTTTTTTTTACAGGTTCATGCTGATATTGTGGATGAGTTTGGCATATTTGCCTGGACTTTATCAAGTAAATATTCCTTAGTATTTATTGTTCGTATTTCTATTGATAATGGAAGAGGAATCAAAAAAGGAAACGCAAACTTAGTGGACTTTTGAAGTTTTTTAGGAAGGGTTGTCGAAAATCATTAATTAAAAACAATAAACTGCTTCAAAGAAATTGGTCATCGAGTAAGGAGATTTCTATAAAAAGCAATGGAATTGTAAGATTTGCCCCAGATAACCAAAGCGTTAAATATATGGCCTATTTAATTGCAAATATATTAAATATAACTGAGAGGCATGTGGATGGCATTCGTTACTTTAACTGTTTATTTGAAGGTCATAGACAACGATGTTTCTTGCGAAGTAGTGGATATCTGTTGGACTTCCATTGTATTTATTTTTGTCGAATATCACGACATTTTGGCTAGTAGTTTCAAGTGAAATTAAACAAATTCCTAAATTACACAACTATTTATAGTAAAAGGAAATGCAGTGGAATGTGACCGAGATGAGTACAGTCAGTAATGTGTGCTACGCTAAGGTTCGATTAATGTTGCATTTAGTCTTAATTTATATATAAAAAGTGGTTTCCACACTTCCCTTTTGTCTAAAAACGGTTTACTAAAGCAATTCGGGTTTTGATGTATAACCGATGCTTCTTTGAATTTCCGTTTTTATCAGTGTTGTTCTCGCTACAGACCATTTTATGTCATGTCCATGAGTCCAGGCCTGGTTGGCAGCACCAGATATTTCTGTTTCTCCACAAGATGTGTTCTTCTGTTTCGACAACATAGGAGTTGCTACATTCACATGGTATCTGATACATATGTATCTTTGATTTGTTGGTTTGACCCTAGTGAGCTGGCTTCTCAGAGAGTTATTTGAATTTAAAACAGCGTTGATGTTATATCATTTTCTTAGTCTTCTAACTTTTTCTAACATAGGAACACACCAGATTTACAGGGTATCAGTTGTTTAGTCACCTTTAATGTGATCTATTTCTTTCATGAACTTATCGTTGCAGTTACAAAGAGTAGGATCAAACCAATAGCTCAAAGGGACATGAAGAACTATGTGTATCAGATAACATATGAATGTGGTAACTCCTACGTTGGTGAAATAAAGAGACCCCTTTAAGTAAGGATCAAGAGAACATTAGAAGAACATACTTTTCTGAAATTATGATTATTAAGTCCATTGGAATATCAGCTTTTGTGTGCAAAATATTACATATTTTACATAGTTATATTTATTTGACAAATAAAAAATAAAAAAAATAAAATGTGGAGTGATTAGTTATCATTATAACAAAATAATATTTTGAAAGTGCGAAAAAGACTGTGGCGAACCAACTTTCCTTTTATTATTTTGAGTTGAATGGTATTAATTGAAATATATTATCCCTGTAACAAAATTAACTTTTTTTATCAGTTACTTTATGATTAATTATATATTTAGATTTGACACCGATAAAACTGAATAAAATGCAAATCGATATTCCATTATTCATGTATTCTGTCCTTTAATACAAACCATATGATGTCCTTTTATTTGACTGAATTGCTCATTTTTTGCCTTCTTGGTACAGAATATTTCTATTCTCCAGCCAACTTTCATTAGATGTGTGATGTATGTAAATTCCATTGATTATGAAACCCTCTCTTGTTTCTTTACGAGTCGAAAGAAATTCTTTTTCAGGACATATGTTTTAATAATAAAGGAGAACTTATACACAGCTCCACCTACACACAGCTCCAATGAGGTTACAGCTGTTTAACATAAAAGATAGAGGGCAACAATTACTATGTTTCTTAGATCTTATATAGTTTTTTTCTGATAATATTTGTTAGTACCTATTTACACTATAATCCACTGGTTAAATTTAGGAAAAAGTTATGTACGATTATTGATCGGCATAGTTTTTATAGTTAATTCGCCTACTGCAACAAACCCTAAATTAATATGACAAAAATATTAAAAAATTAACGAAAAGAACTTTCATACACAAAAAACCTTGTTGAAATATATTCGCTAAAACTCGGTAGCACTCGACATAATATTAGGCATCAAAAGATTTCATTGGCTGTTCACGTAAGGTATTCGTAAAATTCTAGTAGAAGGTTTTTGCAGTATTGTCAAACGTAACATATTATCCTTATTGTTTGGGAATATTATAATTTTTTGAGTTGAATAATAGAACCAGTTTAACGATAAGATTCTCATACGTTATCTACAATAATACAGTATAACTAAACAATTTATTAAAAGAACAAAACTGGTCTATAATTGGGTAGGTCGCTTAAAATGTTATTACTCGCCATACTTGTCAAACACCATTGGGCAACATGGAATAACTACTGAATTAAAAAGAGAAAAAATCTTCTTTTAAACGAAATATTAACGTTAAAAATCGACTTACTGTAAGTTTAACAATAACTTGAAATAGAAAAGTTTACATTCTTTAATAACTATAAAGAAAAATCACTAAATTTGAAAAAAAGAAACATTTAATTACTTGGTTGATATTTTCACATTTATAATTTTTTTCGTCCAATTTTTACCCTTTTTTTCCTAATATTTTTATAATTTAAAGATCAGTTGCTATTATTTAAACATACTTGGACGCTGGTGTTACAGTTAAAAAAATAACGCTTGATGTTGCTCTATTTTCTTTAAAAAAATCTGCGTTTTATGGTCAAAATTTCGAACATGAGATATGCAGGAAGGTGATTCTTTATTGATATAAACGAAAGTGAAATGAGCCTTGCTACGGCAGCTGCATTTGTGTACACGCAAGCTACTGCTGCTAATGATGTAGAGGTAAATTAATCGTAAACCAAAAAAACGGCCAAGTGCATATCGAATACGAATTACGTCAGGGTTTCGTAGCAGTTGTTGACGTCGTTATTTTTCTTGAAATTTCACTCCAGGTCTGAAGTCTCAGTTATTTCCAACCCAAAATCCTATCTGATTCAGTCATTTCTGTTTCACTTCACATTCAATTATCGAATATTTATAGTTTCTGAGAAATTCTTTTAAAAGAATAAATTTTGATTAACTATATTTTATTTTACAAAATTTAATTGAACATTATTAAGTATGAAAAAAATGATAAATGTTATGAAAATTAAGGATATTTACTTTAAACTTAAATTTCGTTACAATGGAAAATACTATCATAACTAGTAATGGATGTTTCCTTCTATAGCTCAAATTACTGCTTGCTTCCCGGTGGGTCACTAAGAAGAGTTTAAATGTATTCTTGAATCCCCTTTATTATACCTTCGTCACATGCGATGCTTTACCTGATTCTTCATATGCTTTATTGAATTTAAACCTGTGCTATGTAGTGAACAAACTAATTTTTCTATATGGAATCCATCATCCATGTGGTAGAGCGTTATTCTGTACTAATACAATTCTTTCGTATCCAATATATCCAATATATATGGTAAACCATGAACTTGAGGATGTATTCAATATAAAAGTGACCAGGCGTTTGTCCAGTCACTTTTACGAGTTTGGTACGTTCATGTTAGCTAATACCTCTCTAAGCTGGGATACTAGCTGGCCTACGGTTCGCCAGTTCTTCGACAAATATAGTTCCGTCCATCTGGTTTCCATAATTGAATTATAGTGTCATTTGCAAAGAGAACTTTTCCAATTCTCTATACATTACATATGACTTTTGGCAAATTTTAATCGAGAAGTTTTGTGATGAGATGTGGGACTGTGACAGACGAACTTGGCCTTAAAACTGCTTTGTTATCTTCATCTGACTGTTTTTCGACTAACATTAAACAATAAAATGAAAATCAAGAGCTGTTGCATACTTTTTGTACCCTAGACTTGGTTTTCGTACGAAATTTCCAGTTTTATAATATCTTTTTAAAATAGTTAATATTCTATATACCGTTCTTCGGGTCCATCTTTTTGTCTGAGTTAAGGAAGCTGGTCCCTTATATATAATTATGCTTAGGTAGCAGACGCTACGGAATATTATAAATATAGGTTAAACACTAAGAATATTGCCCTTTGTTTCTTGTCTGTGTTCTGTGTTAAGTCAATCATTGTATTACTCAATTTTGTGCAATTAATAAATGTCCGTAAAAACTTCGTGTTTTAAAAAACAGTATTTGATAAACCGCCCATTTAACTAACGCAGTCGGTAGGATACTCCTGGATTTTGCGAAAATTCAACAAGAAAACAGCATCGATTTGAGAAAACATCAAATCAGCGGGCAATCGTGCCGAGGTGCTGGTAATTGAGTGAAAAACAAGCGAAACTTTACGTCTCAACCTTTAGTAGGAAAAGTCCTAAAATTAGGCAAGTGATCGAACATTAATTTGAGGGAAAATCAAGTCAGCAGGCAATTGCGCCGAAGTGTTTGTGATCGTGCTGAAATAAAGTGAGTGGTGAAACCAAATACACAAATCCTGGGAAGGAACAACCATCGTCCAAACGTAGAGGCAAACACTTAGGTTAGGAAGACCTGCGGGAAAAAAAAAACATCGTCTGAATCTAAAGGCACTAGATTAAGAGAGAAATAAGAAAAATCAAAGAGATTACAGTACCCAAGAAATCAAAGAATCAACCAATGAAAATCATCCTAGCTCTATTAACCCTCTGCAGCATCGCAGCAGGACTAAACACTCCCATCTACCATGACTTAGACGACAACCCTGGACTCCTTCCTTTAAAATTAGGCAACGCCTAAAATAAAATCGACTATTGGACCCTTATATAAATATACCACATAGACAAAGTCATTGATGAATTTCTATCACTACAAAACACATATTTATGAAACAAGTAATCAATAATAATATTAATGAACATGGCAATGGGAAAGAACGAAAGAACTTTACAATTCATATCATATCATAGATATTCTAGTAAGTAAAATAAAAAATTAAATCAATTAGTTAAACTCTATTTTAATAACAAGAACTAAAAGAAACTTAATCGATAGGCTAGGCCTAATCATTAAATCTATTACAGGCAACCTTAATCAAAGCGATACTGACAAATATGAACAAGAAATTAAATCATTATCGAAAAATCAAAATAAATTAAACACAATTGTCAAGGATCAAATTACCTTACTTGAGAAAGCATTTAAAATTTTTCAAAATACTACAGATGAATTCATCAGTTAGTAATAAATTTCCCCCATAATAAGATTTCAGAAAAATACCATTTTATTCATTACCAATCAATAATATCCCAATTTATTTCAACATTTCAAATAACATATCTTAGAGAAAATTGAGGTGGCAATTACATTTTCAAAACTTAATCCCATAACTCAATAATAGATCCAAATGATCTAATAATAGAAATATCTAATGTTAAACAATACTTAGGAAAAAATAAATTCCCATTTGAACCAATATTAAAAAATATTTTACTTTTCGAAAAAATAATAGATATTAAAAGTTCTAGTAAAGGAAATCAAATTACGTTTATTTTAGAAATTCCAATTGTTGAATTTAATAACTATAACTACTACCATCTACATCTTTTTGCCAACCCCATTATTTAAACATTTAAAACCAAATTCCCACATGCCGAATTCCTGCTCCTTAATGAATATAACTACGCCTTCAAGAATACAAGGTGCAAGGAAATCATCCAAGAAGAATTTCTTTGTGCTGACGTCCATACTACAAAAATTAACAAAGATGCCCCATGTGAAGTCCAGCTATTACAGTATGCAATCAATAGTACTAACTGTCACCAAATTGTTATCGAAATTCAAGATATAGAAGTTCAAAAAATTGAACGAAATCAATATGTACTTGTAACTCCAAGCGGAGTTGTTGCTATCCAAAAATCAGAAAACAAAGACAATATAACAATAAATGGAACCTATTTGACCGAACTAAATATCGACTGTGAAATAAAAATAAAAGACAGTATTTTGAAAACTTTTCAAAATTTAGAACCACATTTTAAAAATATTGCTTTATCTAACATACATTTAAATTTGGACTATGTGCGTTATAAAAAGTAAACTTTAAAAATATACAGTTAGAAAATGTGAACGCTAATAATGGATTTAAAACAATATTTAGTCAGTCAATAATCAGAAACAAAAACTGCACAATTTTTCGGAAACTTCCGTTCGATTTCAAAATGTCAGTTTTTATACTGTACTTTATTTAATTACAGCCTTTGCAGGAATATATGATCTTTACAATTATTATCAAAAGAAAAAACAAAAAGAAACCCAACCATAAGCTGCCATGGAACTTCAAGATGTTAAATTAGTTCCCAATATTGGATTTTCATCGAACTCTGGTACAACCCCATAGTTCTCCACTTAGGCCGGAGGAGTTAAGGAAGCCAAACTGCTGATTCCTTATATATAATTATGCTTAGGTAGCAGACGCTACGGAATATTATAAATCTAGGTTAAACACTAAAAATATTGTTGTATTTAATATCTCTTTCCAAGATGTACGATTATAAACTACAATAATACCATTTGTCCTGAAGTGGCAAAAAGAGTTGTGTGTGTTAGACACATATTACATTAATGTTTCGTAGCAACTTCTAGTTTATTTCACGTCTATCTTTAGGATAATTAATAGCAAGTTCCTGCAAAATATCATGACAAAATGTGGAAATTTTATTGAAAAATGTATTGAAAGTCCGAAGATTAAACTCTCAAAAGTTCTGTTCGTATCTAATAAATTACCTAATGTACCTTAGCCCTACCAATTTTCAATATTTGCCAAGTACTATTATGTCAGATTTTGAAAATTTATTATGAGAAAATTAGAAGGCAGCTCATATTTTGCGAATAAAATGACAAAATAGAAAATGTTGTATGATTTATTTATTTTCATTTTTGAAAACCTGTTTATGGAAATTCACACCTATTTTTATATTGTAAAGGGTGTTTTTTATAGAGGTATAGAACTTTTAAATGGAATAAAACAAAGATGAATTTTTTAAATTGACATGAAATTTACTTTATTCGAAAGATAACCTTCTGGCATTATAATTTAAATATGACTTCTGGCAAATGACCGCCACGGCTGGCTCGGACGTAGTCTAATCTGGAGGTTCAATTTTCGATGACTTTTTCCAACATTTATGGCCGTATATCGGCAATAACGCGGCGAATGTTGTCCTCCAAGTGGTCAATCGTTTCGGGCTTATCGGCGTAGACTAGCGACTTCACATATCCCCACAGAAAATAGTCTAGCGGCGTTAAGTCGCACGATCTTGGAGGCCAATTCACGGGTCCGAAACGTGAAACTATGCGGTTATCAAACATTTCCTTCAATAAATCAATTGTGGCATGAGCTGTGTGACATGTTGCGCCGTTGAAATCACAGCTCCTGTATATCATGGTTGTTCAATTGATGAACGAAAAAGTCAGTAATCATGGCTCTATAGCGGTCACCATTAACTGTAACGTTCTGACCAGCATCGTTTTTAAAGAAGTACGGACCAATGATTCCACTAGCCCATAAAGCACACCAAACAGTCAGTTTTTCTGGATGTAATGGTGTCTCAACATACACTTGAGGATTATCATCACTCCAAATACAGCAGTTTTGTTTATTGACGTATCCATTCAAACAAAAGTGAGCTTCATCGCTAAACAAAATTCGCTTATGAAAATCGGGATCAACGGCAATCTTGTTTTGGGCCCATTCACCGAATCTACGCCTTGCTAGGTGATCGTGTGGCTTCAATTCTTGCACGACTTGGATTTTGTAAGCACGCAAACCAAGATCTTTCCGCAAAATCTTCCATAAAGTGAATGGACACATATCCAATTCCTGTGCACGATGGCGGATGGACTGATTCGGGTCTTCCTCTACGCTACGCTCTACAGCTGTGGATGCGTATTATCATTTAGAGTAAACGTGGTGCGAAAACGTTCCATAGTTAATTGAATTAATTGCTCTGATGGACGATTATGTTGACCGTAAAATGGACGTAGTGCGCGATACGAATTTCGAACATAACCATGATTTTCAAAATAAATCTGCACAATTTGGAACCGTTGTTCAGGCGTCAGTCTATTCATGTTGAAATGCCAAATCAAACTAAACATAAATCACTTGACAGCTGATAAAATGGCCGCCAGTTAAAAAAGTGTTGCCAACTTAAAGTTCTATACCTCTATAAAAAACACCCTTTAGGAGTTACATTAAATTATTTTTGCAATTTCACATCAAGTTTATATATAGGTTAATGTGTTGTGTGCTCACAAAATTTTCATCATAATCATCATAAAAGAAGAAAAAATTACAAGATTGGGATACACAAAGGCACGGACGGACATGACGAAACTATAAACGTTTCTAGATAGTTACAGGAATCTAAAAACAAAAATCTGTTTTTGAATGGAAAAGAAGCTTTACATCTAAAAAGTTTTAAATTAGTTTAAATTGATTTTGATGATCAAATATCTTAAAAAAACATTTTAAAATAACAAAATATTTGAAGAAAGGATCTTAAATTAAATGATTTAAAGCACAAAATAGATAAAATCTAAAAATAATTTGTTATTGAATAAAAAATAAGCATATACATTTTAATAACTATATTCTTCCAAAAGAAAATCCTTTTGTTCTGCATAGTCATAAAATTAAATCCATTGCCCTTTCGTTTAATCGAAAAGGTCGTTTTTATGTTCACTGGACCTTAGTTGATAGTAAACGTTTCCTTTTGAGTAGGCCCTCCAATAAAAACATCAGTGAGATAAAAAATTTTTAGGATGTTCTATAAAAAATTCTTCTCTGCAGCAAATAATAATTGTCAGGCTAGAGGAAGAAAAATTAGTAGGTGGAGTTAGAAATATAAAATATCTAAAATAAGATTTATCAACTCTATATCTCAGTTGGTTGGCTAAAAAAAATAGCCAACCTTTAAAATTTTATCATGTCAGTATGTATATCACAGTTTTATGATTTCGTTGGACACCGCCTTTACAAAAAAGAGGCAAATGGAGAGACTGCCCACAATCACATTGACGGGAAGGACCATTCAATCCAAGGAAATACTTAAGTACTTGGAAAAAATTTGAATTTACGATTGAGCTGGAATGGACATATTGAGGATCGAACCAAGAAGATCATAGGTGCTTTCTGGTCTTGTAAAAGAACCTTTAGGTGCACATAAGGGCTGATACCGAAAGTAGATATATATTATGGTGATTCGCCTTAAAATTAAGTTCGCCGTCATTGGATGGTAGCCTAGTACAACAAAGTACAAATATCGTCTTCAACTTGACAAAGTTCAAAAAATGACTCGTATGGGAATAATGAGTGCGATAAGGACTACCCCGACTAGAGCTCTGTAGGTCCTAATAAACCTACCTCCTTTTCTCACTTACACATAGAGAACGAGGCCCTGAAGGCTGTCTGTCGTCTCATTTGCCTAGGGTATTCTGGAATTGGATTTAGTGGCTACTCATGTGGCTGGAGAAGAGTCCTGGAGAGAATATATACTCAGAGAGTAGAGTTGCAATATTACCACTAAATTCTAGTGTCGTAGGTTCGAGGCTAGTGTCTGAGTGCAAGGATATTCTAGATAATCTGATAAAGAACAATTAGGCCTCTGTAGGTTCCGGATCACTCGGGTATACACAGGAGCGAGGAAGCTGATTGTCTGGCAAAAACGGAGTCCACAATTAAACCATACGAACGTATGGGAATTTAAATTTAAATTGAAAGTAAATTTATTAAATCTTGGAGGGAGGCACCTAGAATGCGGTGTGCCAATGAACATATAACCGAATTTAACGCACGACTTACTACGGAGCTCCAATCCTGGGAGAGGAAAGAACTGCAAATCTTGATGAAACTATTAACAAGACATTGTCACTTTGCAGGTCATTTTCGTAAGATTGGCATTATGGATAAACCGATGTACAGATGGTGTTTAGAGGAGGATGAAATTCTTGACCATATCCTCAAAGAGTGCCTAGTACTCAACGGACTGATACCGTATTTTCACCTGAAGCCGTTAGGCAAGTTCAGTTAATGAGGCTGCTTGGATATATAAAAGCGATTAACCTCGAAAAACTTGCACCAATGGTGAGATGCAAACTATTCAACAATGCCTAGACATCGAAGACCAACTGTCATCATTTTTTATTCATTCATTCAACAGTGATTTTTATCACTTGTAATGAAATGGGACCACATGCTTTCATTTAGCTCGAATATAGACGTATAACGCAACTCCGAAGAAGAAATTGCCATGGAACTCCAACATAATGTGGCCGTCACACATTTGACTTGTTTTGTGTTTCTAATAGGAGAATACAGATTACTGTAAATCCATCATTTTAAAATGAAAATTTATTACATAAACGTTAAACTTAGAGTTAAAACTTGTTTGAGTTTTAACAGAAAATATTATAGCATTTTTGGAAAAGGTACTTTTACTCAATTAATTATCAAAAATCATTACTCCGTAAATTTAAAGCTGGTTAAGTTGATAATAAGAAGTTTAAATTGACAAGCAAAAAAATAAGTTAACTAAGTCCTGAATCTCAAACATAAAATAATTAAAAATTCATTTTCCCATATAATCAATTCCGCAAAACTTTAAAATTTTGTTTGCTTTCGTCTTACCGATTTCACGGTTTTATCAGTAGATCTTTATCCTTAATTTTTAAATATAAAGGTTTATTGCAAAACAAAATTGGCCATCCAGAAAATTTAATTTCCATTACAAGTAGGTACGATATAGAACTTAAGACTTTTTAGTAGATCTGGCTGTAATTTAACATTTTGGTCCGAGATTCTTTCTTGAAACAACCTATTTTTGAGATGCATGATAACTGTGGTTGTTTACAATCATGTCGAATGAGAAAGATCATGCATCAAGTGTGCTTAAAATATTTTAAAAGTATATATTCACTAGGGGAAGTGATGCTGTTAGTTTTTGTGGTGTCTTAGATAATGTATGTTTTGAATACTTTAAAGATATGAAACTATTAAGTTGGATAAGAATCGTCATCAGTTAGATAAACTAAATGCTTCCATGAAACATAAGCATCCGGAATTAGCCGATGACACGAGCTTGTACCAGGAATCATAAAGTTGCCTGAATATGACAAATTAAGTTTGGGGCAAAATTTTATTATCGACCTTGACAAAAGTCTCCCTCTAACTTTACACAACGATTTCAACGTTGCTCCCATCACTGGAAGCAACCTTGGTTGTACTCCGAAGTTAATCCGTTCAGCACCACGGTTACAGTTTTTTGACCTCCTGTATCCGCTATGATGAGTTCCCTTGAGGCCCGACTTCATCTTTGAGAATAAAAAAAAGTCGTAGAGGGGAATATCGGGACTATAGGGTGGGTACGGCAACGATGGATTGTCTTTTTTCGTCAAAAACTTTTGCAGAATGAACGTGGAATGGGCCGGCGCGTTGTCGTGGTGCAAGATCCAGCCGTTTTCGGCGAGTTCGAAGGGCACACGGAAAACGCGTGCCCGCAGCCGCTCCAGGACACCAACAAAGAACTGTCCAGTCACTGTCTGGTTGGCAGGATCATATTCACGATGAACCATGCCACGGATATTGAAAAAAATAATCAACATTGCCTTCAGTTGCGACTTGGACACCCTCGCTTTCGTTGGCTGCTCCCCACCTTTTTCCACCTACTGTTGACTTTGTTTATGGGTCTCGGGGTCATACTCAAAGACCCATGTCTTATCTCCAGTAATTACCCGACTCATCCAGTTCTTGCCGTCGCTACGAATGCGGGACAACAAATCCTCGCAGACTGATTTTCGCATTTGTTTCTGTTCCTAACAATAATAATAATATTCCCTGGAGGAAGTGCGAAGCCTTTTAGCTTGAAATAATAATAATATTAACGGTTCCAATCTAGTACATAACTGGAGGATGCCAAGCGTTTGCCGTAACCGAGTATAAGGAAAGACCCGACCCGCCGCTAAGATACTCTACCAAGAGTTAACAGATAAGTTAAAATTATATAGGGACCGAACGGTTCAAATAGCTCAAACAGTTGCTCATAGGCCAGACAGTATACTAACAGGTACAATTTTAGGCGAACTACACTGACTGACATTGCTATACCTAATAACAACCCAAGACCAAAATACAATGAGATGATCGTCAATTACAGAGATCTGGATGTGCAAATCCACAGACAGTGGACAATGAACGGCGTCCACACGATTCCCATAATACTATCAACAACTGGAGTGATACCAAAGAATCTCCTACAGAACATCAAGGGAGTGGGCCTTGGTGAGCATCTGTATAAACCGATTCAGAAAGCAGTTCTCCTTGCAATAGCGCGGACCATCCGAAAGTTTCTTGGAAGTAGAAAAGACCACGGCACCTAGGACCTGATAACATGAAAAGGTTCTCCATAGAGCTTCATAGTTTTGGTGTCTTTGTATACCTGGTATGAGCCAATAATCCCTGGAGAGAGTACGAAACCCTTTGGCATGTAAATCGGATAATAATATTCTTTATTGCCAACAAAATCACATAGGAGTGACAAAGCAACGACAGGGGACAAATTGAGACTATCAAATTATATACAGAGACAACTCAAAATATTCTAAATAAATCACATTCATGGGTGAGAACTTCTGGTATCATCTTTGCAGAAATTTTGCGATTGGATTCTTTGTTCATGTTTAACTGGTCAGACAACGCACGAATGCATAGGCATAGGTGCCAGTCAGACGTGATCAGCGCGCGCATACGGTCAACATTCGCGTCGGTACGAGAGGTGACCGAAGCTCCTTCAAGTGGATCGTCTTCTACCGATTCACGCCCCTCCTTGAACCGTTTCGTCCATTAATACACGCGCGTTTTCGACATACACTCGTCTCCATACACCACCTGCAATTTTCGGAGGATTTCCGAGGGTTTTTCGCCAGATTTCACTAAAAATTGAATCACAACATATTGCATGTAATGTAAGTCACCAAAAAAGTTTCTTTCGAATGCGCGAATGCGCATAAAATACAAACCAGACTGCTATCGACTTCAACTTTGGACTGTAATTAAAAGACAGACCCATATAGACAAAAGACGCGGTGTTGCAAGTTGCCGAGTTATATCTAAATTTCCGGAACTTAATTGCCATACCTCGTATTATATCGTTCAAATATTTTTTTCATAAAAAATTCGCTAATAATTTACAAAAATATAGCGCATTAATTTTTTAGCCAACCACATAAATTAAGTTGCAGGAAAGAGTTATACAAAGTTGTTATGGTGCTTCCTCTCTCTGGCTACAAATATATAAAGTATTCTATTTTAAATTATACTAGTTCTCCAAAGTCCAAAAAATGTATTTTTAACATTAATATTGCGGAAACTATTCAGTCTATATAAAGAGTATTTAAGTTTCAGTAAGGAATTCTATTTTAATAAACATGTTAATATATGGTATGTAAAATCATAACTAATTATTGAATTTATTTTGCTTACCTAATTCAGACTGGGAGCTTTCTAACTTAGCCTCGATGCGTTCCCTATCATTTTGTGCTCTTTCTAATCTAGCGGTGAGTTTCTCAACCTCGCTGTTCAGTGCATGAATCTTCATCTTGTATTCTGCTATTTCCCTCTCGTGCAGTTCTCTTTCTTCTTGTTTTTCTTGTTCCGCTCGATCCCTATAATTAAATAGAAAAAATATCTGTAATTATTGTCAAGTAATAAAGCAACGTTGAAGAGAAACTACGTCTTAAATAAATTAAAATATTGTAAGTTAATAGATTTACCTGATACTTGATGGAAAGTCATTGTAACTAATGATAATAACACACTGGTTATAAATTTCCACTATTCTTTATTTTCAATATTTAAAAAACCATAACAATTGTTTCGACACACAGTGCCTTCTTCAGATGGTAAAGAACAACTTATTCTTCACCATCTGGAGAAGGCACTGTGTGTCGAAACATTTGTTATGGTTTTTTAAATATTAAAAGTGAAGAATAGTGGAAATTTATAACTAGTGTGTTACTATCATTAGCAAAATATAGTAGTCTACATTTGTATAAAAACGGATTAGTAACAAAGCTCCTCTTTTAAGAAAATGTTTTCTATTTCGTCGGCAATGCTGAATAAATAGCGAATATGACTTATTTTTATTTGTACTTAATTTATTAAGTGTTTCTTAAGACTATTTCGGATTACGAAGAATCCAATGTTTATTGTCATAAGAGTATTAAAAAATACGGTTATTGCCAAGAAATACGATAAATTCTTTCTGTTAGATTTTGAATCATGTCTAAACAAATAAATGAAAAATTTGTGCTTTTTAGCTTAAGGGGTGATTTTTAAAATATGTGACAATAGAGACATAAACATTATATATATATTCATTAGGCAGCTGGCTCAACAGTCCAATAAACACAGACCGCCAGCTATACAGGTTTTAAATTTAGAACTGTTCTAAATGCCACAGAAGTTGAAACTTATCTTACTAATAGTATTATTATCATATTTTTATTATTATTATTTTTTTAAATATGTATTGTTATGCCTGAGTCTTTAAAATTCATTGAAAACAGTGTTTTTCATTTCGAATCAAAGACGTCGAATTTTGACCATTCTTATAATCCAAGCTGGATTAATTTTCGAATGAAATAGTGATTTTATTCTTTTTGAATTATCTTCATACTATTCATTTCCCATACCTTCATTAAGTTTCAATAACGTTTTTTCAAAAGAAAAATTGTATTTTATTTTCTTACATTTGTTTAACATTTAATCATTTCGTTGAAATTCATAAATTTGTTAATAGACTGGGAGACTTGGCATAAGTAAGAGAGATAAGGAGGAAAGTAATTTGAGAAAATCGCATTTCCAAATAAAATGCCAAATAATTCAATTAACATTCGAACAACTGCAAAAAAAGTAACATTTTCTACCTTTGTTCTCTCAGTTGATTCATCTGTTTTTCTTTGTCACCAATTGCTTCTTCCAGAGTACTAAGAGCGCCTTCAGATGAACAGTGATGAGCCTGCATTGCAGAAAGGCGAGCCCTTGCCATGTCTACCTGATTATCCTTTTCTTTAAGGAGATCTTCAAGATTTTCGACCTGAATATTAAAATTTTGTTTAGCGTATGTAGGTACAAAATGTCGTAAGAATGTTAATAAATTAAAGCTTAAAACGACTTTTTAATAATCATATTAGGCATAACCAAACGCTTAAAATTACACTATATATTGTTAGTTATTTTTGCAAGACTGGATATACATTAGATAAAAGTGTATAACATTGATTTTTTAGACAAAAAATTAATTTAGAAGGTCATTAAAACGCTTCTAAGAAAGATAGAGTATATTTAAGGAATGATATGTGTCTAAGAGTTAGTATAGCTATTTACATTTTTGACACATATGGAAGTTTGTGATAAAATCTTCAAAGTATAAAATATGACAAGACATAGTAGGCGACAGGTTAACCACTAAAAAGATGCATAAAAATACAACTTAACCGACCAAAAAAGGGCGCTAGAATGAAACCATTTGCTATCGATTCATTTCATAATTGCCAACAAAAAACCTAAATAAAATTTTTCTCTCCGAGTGGTCCTTAATTTGTTATTAGCAAAATTATGAAAAAGTTGAAAAAACGCTACGCAATATTTTATGAAAATTTAGTTGCAAAATTCACACGTAAAATGAAAAAGAGCCTTTATGAAATAAATATTGCGTTAAAGTGCAACTCTCAGCGATTATTTTGTGCTTAAGAATGGTCGAAAATACTTAAAGCGGAGAAATTAATTTCAACTTTTAATAGCTTATAACTCGAAAGGAATGCATTTTTCGAAAACACATTAAAAAAAGTGTTTATTTTTGCCCAATTAATTTTCATAAAATATTGCGTAGGATTTTTCCAACTTTTTCATAATTTTACAAATTTTTTGTTAATAGCAAATTAAAGACCATTTGGATAGAAAAATACTATTTAGGTTTTTTGTTGGCCACGATGAAATGAATCGATTGAAAAGTTTTCATCAGAGCGTCCTGTTTTGGTCGGTTAGGTTATATTTTTATGCATCTTTTTAGTGGTTGGCCGCTCGCCTATAGGTATGTGGACTTGTGACTAGCAATTATCTGAACGTGAAGCACCAAAAAAAAAAAGAAAATATTTAAATTCGTTGTCTTTAAGATGAAATAATTAATAGGTGTAAATTAAAAAATAGTAGGAAATTTGTTTTGTTTTGGAAAATATGAAATAGAATTTATTATTGATTAAATGGGTATCTGTACGAAGATACTAGGTGTTCTTGTGTGTATTATGAATTTATCTATTTGTTGTCCGCTCGTTAAGGGTTCCATAAGCATGCCATCAATTTTTTCATTCCGTATTATTTTGTAAATAAAACTTATTACTCTATCACAAAGCTGCACAGGGTGTACCATTGCAAATCTAAGAAACTATAATATAATTTATCTCTTCTTTGACTTATTTTACCACTATTCCATATTAGTTAACTTGTACTGGTGTAAAATTGCATTCCGATGTTCACAATTACCTATTTATTATGATTTCACTATGTTGTAACAGTGTGAAACGGAGAAGATCCATTTTTTTAAAACAAAGTTAATGTTTCAGTCGATCTTCCTAGCTTGATTTTTGAGTAGAATTAAATTGTTTCCTATGCTGTGAAAAGTAAACCAGAATTTATAAAATCATCGAGGTCGGTAAATTAACTGGAAAGTTTACTAAATTATACTCGTACTATCCAGATTCTTTAATTCTTAAAAAATTAATCAATTCATTAATTTCAATTCCTTTTCTAGGTCTATCAAGTTTTAACCGATTTCAATGTTTTTTATACATAGCTAATTTTATTTCAAATCGATAAGTTCAATCCAATTTTTTAAGAAAAATTGATTTTTTCAGTAGGGCAAAATTTCAAAATTTATTGGTTTTATTATTGCAAAATGTCTAAAGATCCATTAACCAACAATAAGCTCTTTGGAAATGCATATTTTCTCTATAAATTACTAGCAGTTACCCGTCATGGTTTCGCTCTCGGGAGTAGTGGGGAACGGTCTTGGGAGGCGAATATATTACGCAGCAATAACTAATTTACTTGTTCATTATCATACTGCTTTTATTTACGATATCAATGTGAAATAAATTTTATACTATTTTTGCATACTAATGAAGTCTGAAAAAAAATTTATGTAACAGTCTTAACGTTATTTGGCAAAATAGTAAAAACATATTTTAACTCTTGTCAACCTTACAAAAAGAAATTTCGAAAAATGTAGAAAACACTTTATAGATAATCGTATGCAGAATGTGTGAAGCCGAAAATCATGTTCGTATCGTAATTTTTAGCAGAGAAAAAACCTGATAATGGAAATATCGAAAAATCAAGAAATTAGTTGATAAATATTGTTATGAGCTCTATTATGAAACGAGCCTATTTCTATATTGATCTCTATTTGATGAATTCGATAAAACTATCAAATGATAATGTCCTCTTTTTGGAGTGAGAACTTTGAAAAATCGTTTTTTCATGAGTGCCTACACCATGTTCTAAAACTGCCTTGTAGATCTCATTTACCAGAAGTTGCTAATGGTTGGTTTCAAGAGAAAAAATTGGAAAAAACTTTCTTGAAAAGGCAAGTTGCCTGCATAGTGTTGACAACCTCTTCCAAAATTTTCGTAATTCCATCATTAATAGTTTGTGCTGTGCGTTCAAATGTCAGTCAGGCAAGATAATTCCTCTTATCAATATAGATTCTGTACAAAAAAAGATCAAATTTGGCAATATTTTTAAAATGTAGCTAATTGGATTTTTAATCGATTCTGCCCGTTGATTTTCTGAAAAAAATTTTAACTTGTGACCGCAGAAGGCCAAAAATATTTGATCGAATATCTGAAGTTTGAGTTAAAATTTAGCGGATTGAATAGTTCTTTTTGAAGAATTTTCATTTTCTTTGGATAAAATTAGTAGTTATTTTTTTCAAAAATCAGACTGCGGTAAGTATGTTATTTTCATTCTGAGTAGATGTAATGGGATGAAAATATTTTTTTTTTCAAAAATGACTAAGACTAAATAAGAATAATTTTTCATATAATTTACTAGGATAGGCGTCATTCGAAATTTTCTAAATTTAACGGTTTGAAATTTAGCAAAAAAATCTCATAACGTCTTTTATTGATTTTTGGAATTAAACTCTAGAGGGTAAACCATTGTTTTGACGTACTGAGCGAACATGCAAAATTTCAGACCCATTTGCAAAATAGTGAATATTTTAATGCTTTCAAAAGTGATTAGATGCGGGAAAATTTATTAAAACTAAAAAAATCTTCAGATGTATGATGGGGAGTTGGCCTCGTCCACTAAAAGGATTCACAAGTGGATTAGATTTTATTTTGGTCCTACTAGAACAAATGATATTAAGAGCCTAAGACACCTGACTGAAATCATGAGTAACGAAATAATTAAGAAAATCCATGATGTTGTGCTGGAACACAGCCAAGTGAAAATATGCGAAATATCCAAGATAGTAATCCCAGAAGAACGTATTTTTAATATTTTACATGGACATTTCGATATGATAAAGCTATTAACAAGATGACAGCAGTGTTTGCGAACAGTTTGTTAGAAACGACATCGCGTGATCACTTCCAAATATAAGTTGCGTATACGCGCAATTCGGGCTAGCTTTTGCTACATTCATACCAGTTGACGAAATTATCACTATATATAAAGGAATATAAAAAAAACTAAATATAGTCAAGAACTATTATTTTATTGACTGAGAAGTTTAGGATTACAGTATTTTGGGACTCGTAATAGAGATACAATCATAGGAGAATATTATGACACATTTTTAAATCAATTTCATGATAAATTGCTTAAAAATCGACTCTTATTTAGAAAAATATCTCTTTTTGACCATGAGAATATATCAGTTCACTCATAAGCAATCATGACTGCGAACTTGATCGACCATTTCCGCATCCACATTATTCTATACATTTAGATCCATGGCAATCTTTTTCCAAATAGCTAGTTGAGAAAACATTTGAATCGAACATAAAACAAATGCCTATTTTTCCGAGTTACATAAAGAACAATATTTTAGGAAGTAAAGTGTAACGAGCTGACAGGACATTATGTAGAAAAAATAATTGAATTTCTTAATTTTTAAAAAATTTTAAATCAGTGGCTTTTCGTATACACAGTCCTTGAAAAAACGGAGGAGCTATTTGTCTAAATAGTTTAGAATACAGGAAATATATGATATTCACTTGTATAAATATAAATTAGCAGCCGTTGTACCCATTTGTTAAGTTGATAATTGGCAGAGATATTCATGATCAGCACAAGGATTCATTTATTTTCCTAAGCATTGCACTGTTTCTTTTCTTTTTTTTTTCGTACAGAGCGATTAAAATTTTTAACTCTTTCCTTGCTGAAATCACTTTCGCATTTTTACATCATTTGATCGATTATCGAAACGTTCCAATAGGAATAAGAAGAATTTTAGCCATTATTAAATATTCTACATATGATTATATATCCTACTTTATATCTATAAAATTGAATTTGATTTTATATAATTTTTTCCTTCAATTTTTTGTAAACCGCGTGGTTGTATAACCACAACCACATATGAGCATAAAAGAATTTATATTTATTTATTTAAAGAATAATCCTAAAACAAATACCCTGACTAAACGTTGATTTGAATCCTAGTATTAGCGGACAAGACCCCGATACAAGAAAATATTTTAAAAAACTTAAAGGAAAATCAAAATGAATTGAATTAAGTACGAAAATGGAGAAAACAAAAATAATGAAATGATCAACTCAACACGACAGCCGACCAATTATATTAGAGGGAGAATCAATTAAGGATGTTCCTCAATCCAAATACCAAGGACAAAACATCAAAGAAATACATACCGTAGATTTAAACCAACGAACAATGCTAGATTGGACAGCATTCGGACAATTAAGAAACAAAGTACAAAACAAAAATAAAATTGTTAAAATATACATAAAAGTAAGGCTTCTGCAATGATATGTTATTTCTGTCTAAATTTATTACATGAATACATATGCACTGACTAAAATGATAATTAATAAGTTGCAAACAACCCCACGCCACATGGATCGAGCAAAACTAAATATAATACTAGAATATAAAAAATCAGTTAAATTGGTTAGAGAACGTATTAAGATGGAAAAAATTAAAAATAACATACAATACACAAATTAAAAAAAAATGGCGTTGGATGGGATAGACTCTAAATATAACACGGAGTTTTTGTACTCTCGTATTTTAACCTTAAAAAGTTTTTATATAAAAAACGGAATTTATATGCGCAATTTGATGTTAGATAAGATCTCTACGAGTATTGACATTTAAATAAAATCTATAACCGCGACTAATGGTCGGATAAAATAACACGCGACCAATGTAGGATCAAAAATAAAAATTAAGGGGTACAAAGTTTGATAAAATTATGTATTATTTGTAGATTTTACTAATTTTGTTTATACATAATAATAAAATATACCAAGGCAACGAGAATGAGTCTCCTAATTAAATAAAAAATTTGCATAACTAAAAAAAAACAAAAAATGAATTGATGGTAAAAAATATTAAGTAGTATCGATTCCTATTTATTTTGTTTCAATGAAGTATTTGTTATTATAGGGCGATATAGTTGAGTCGCTTTAAGAGGCCGCTTATTAGCACGTACCATTAATATAAAATACCTTCACTCAACATATGGGCCAGAAAAAAATAATGTTCCCTTGTTATGAAACCGGAATGAAAACACGAATTTTATTACGGATTTATCAGAATATTGCAAGATATTTTCCTCTAGTCTAAAAATTAGGTTTCTAGAATTTACTTTTCGTTATAGCAGCCTCATAACGCTAGATATAAATGGACAAAATTAAACACTATGGAAAATATGCTCGTGGATTACACACCAGGTTAGAGTAGGAAAATGACGATTCTCAGATTTGTAATCCTCTACATCTTCCAAGGCGGATTCGTAACCCAACTTTGCTATATTTTTCAAATTAAAGGATAATAAATTTTATAAAATTTTTTTTAACAAATTAAAATATTTGTTATATAAAAGTTAATAAGAGAAAGCATTCAAATAATTTTAGGGCAGTTATTAGAAATTAGTGTTAGGTTATTAAAACCAAGTTTTAATGTACGAAAGTAGATTAGTTAAATTGCAATTTCAAGCAATTTTGGTAGTAAATGCTGTCAACTAGATGGGTTTTATTAAATTTGTAAAAATATGAGATTATATTAAAAATTCTATAGCAAAAGTCTATATGAAATTATTTATCTCTTGTTAACAATTTTTCAGAAACAAAAATTATCCACGTTATTGCTTCAATCCCATCTGTTTTTATTTATACTTAATTGAAAAATGGAGCAACCATTTTTTATTTATGGGTGATAGTTAAAGAATGGATTAAAAGTTTAGTATATTATTTAACTGGCAATCGTAACCATAAGAAAATCAATGCAGGTTAGTTTGCAAATAAAATAAAATTTAATACTTACTCTATGATGATATTTTAAATACTTCACATAACACTAAAATATTATCCGATACTTTTGGATAATACAATGTCTACTCTTATGTCGGCATTACTGTTATTATAGTTAGAATTTGATTTAGATTAATTTTATTTTATATTTTTAGAAGTTTGGAAAATAAAGATGTACCAATGAGTTAAATGTATTTACTAATAATATATTTTAGGATGCATAACAATGCATGACTATTCCTAAACACTAGTGAACATTCGGTACTCTATTCAAAAAATCCTAGAACTAAACTTAGCACACATATGCTTTGTTAAAATCTTTGCGTTTTTTGTAGGTTTCAGGTTGATATAACTAACAGTTGCTATTTTGCTAAAAGACCAGCCACACACAAAAAAAACATTTTTTTGATCTGGGGTTCTGACGATGCCTACTATGTTTTTGTGGTCGCGGAATCGGAATCTGGGGTCCATTAAACCCCATCACGCCAGGGTTATGCCATAACCTCAAAATTAAGACTCTTGAGCATTATTGAACACTTTTAACCCAAAAACAATGCTGTTAAACCCCTAATGACCCCATGGCCCAAAGACCCCATAACCTGATAACCCCATAACTTTATGACTCCATAACTCCATGACTCTATAACCCTATAATTGTGTTACTGAAATCATTACACCCAATTTCTCATAGCGGAAGAACTTTTAGTCGCATCAATTTCTTTACACTACAGCTGTTGAGCTCCATGACCCAATAACCCTATAACCCCATGACTTCATGAAGCCATGACTGTATAATTCCATAACAATGTTATTAAAATCATTACGCTTAGTCTCCCAGTAACATGGTTATGGGGTTATAGAGTGCTGGAGTTGGGTGATGGATTTCAACAGCCATAGTTTAAAGGAACTGAGGCTACGGCATGCTCTTCCGTTATAGGAGAATGAGTTTAATGATTTTAGTGATACGGTAATAGGGTTATAGAACTATATTGTCATAAGGTTATAGGGTTATTGAGTCATGGAGCTTAATAGCTATAGTTTAAAGAAATTGAGGTGACTACAAGTTCTTTCTCTATGAGAAATTGAGTGTAATGATTTCAGTATCATGATTATGAGATTATTGAGTTATGGGGTGTTTGGATCAAGAGGTCTTTATGTCATGGAGTTATTAGTTGTTTAATAGTATTGGTGTTGGGTTAAAAGCATTTAATAATGTCTAATAGTCTTAATATTGAAGTTTTTTGAGGTTATGGTAAAACCCTGACGTGATAAGGTTTAATAGACTCCGGACTTGAATTCAGCGACCCCAAAAGCATATAGCAGACATAGTCAGAATCCGAGGCCAGAAATTTTTTTGTTGTGTGTTTGTGTTATTTAGCACTTTACAGTGGTCTGTGTGGTATTTTTGCTACTACGATTTTTTTCACGTCGAAATATATTGAGACTGGATAAATATTTTGAGTACTACATTCATTATTTCTTGAGGATTATATTTTGAGTACATACATTTCTGAGTTACAAAATGGGTTTAAAGAACGTTCTGATCAAGACAGAGATGAAACAACCAAATGATGACGAGTGCTTAAAAAATCAGCTGGAATATCTATCTATTCATGTCATGCAATTTTGTGTACTATTTAAGAAACCGGTGAATTAGCTGGAAAGAAAACATCTAAAGGCGTTGTTGAGAAAATAACTTTTATTGCTTTTGGTGTCTTTATTTTTATTAAAAACGAGCTGGAATTGTAGATTGCTAATTGTGAGTGGTTCGTTAAAATTTTCCTGATCCCTCTACAGCATCTCAACCTACAAGATCTTTTGTACGTTACACTAATGTAATATAAACCCAGGATATTTACTTTTCACGAAGTCGGTTATTATTCTGGGGGGAGGGGAGGGCAGTGCTTAATATCTTCAGAAGTCAAGGTGACGCTTTCGAGAAATTTAAATCTGTTGCACAACAATGTCACGCAAATATTTCGCTGTTTCGGCTGCACGATCGCAGAAACAGAAAGTCTCGTTCTCAGCTTTTTTGAGATAGCATCTCAGAAGGTATTGTGAAAATATTTGTTGTTATTGGAATATCCTTTTTTGTGAGATCGACAAACATTTTTACATTCTTAAGTGATGGATTTTTAAATGTCTTTGTCTAACAGCAAACGCATTATATCACCTTAATTTTATCTGATTTTGTTTTCAACATCGGAGCTCCTGTTTTATGTGCCTTTTTAGTAATCCACGGAAAGGTTCCGTGTCGAGAAAATTAGTTTTTGCCCCTTCTTTTGCGAGTCTGTCCACCGGGAGATGAAATAAAGGGTGTAATAACAAAAACTTGAAGTTTGGATCGCGATCAATTTTCGACCGTGAAGTCTGGAGCCCAGTGTTGCCATATTTGGTAGTTTTTAATTGAAATGTAGACATTTATGAAAATGTCTCATTATAGTTTGTAAGAACGGTTAGTAATAGTGGAAACTCATTATAGTGATCATTTATAAGTTACGTGGATATTTTGATGGATATAATCGATCGTCGGAGCTGAAAAATTTAATAAAGAAATTTGAGCTGACATTTTCATTAAAAGATGACGGGTAAGATCGACCTACAACATCGGCTGAAAACATAGCGGCTGTAATCATCAGTACCGCAGAATAATCACCTAGGAATTAAACCCTAATCCTGTCACTCTTGAAGGAACTTTTACTAAGGGTTTATTGCATCTTATATCTTTCAAGATTCAGCTGACTCAAGAACTGCAGTCTACTGACTATTAACAGCGCAGAAACCTTACCGAATAAATTTATTTCAAATCATCGTGAATGACGAGACTCACTTTCGCCTCAGCGGCTTCGTCTACAAACAGAATTCTCAAATCTGGAGAAAGAAAGTTTTACATTAACTTCCGGTCCATTTTTAAAAAGTGCCAATTGTTGAAAATGATGTAGGTGCTTCCGCGATTGTCAATAGCAACCACTACCGTAATATATACACAAATCTTGTGTATCAAGAAATTGAAGGAGTAAATTAAAGTGTGGTTGTAACAAGCTGGCCCTATCTGTCTTACTGTACGTGAAGCAATGACGCTGTTTACTGGCCACTAAGAAATTGTGATTTAACTGGCTTGAATGCCGTTGTTGGAGCTTTCTTTTCTCTTAAAGCGAGGTCCATCTGAACCATCCTGAGAATATTCAGGCGCTTCAACAAGAAATCGAATGCTATATTCGTAAAATTAAGCGGCCTTTACGCCAAAACGCATTTGAAAATTTCATGGTACATACCTGTAAACGGAAACTGACGTTTTATTTTAGGTTTAATGTAAATAACTACTCTCCAAAACAACGGAGGGAACTGGAATAGGAGTGTATAGACCCAGCACTAGACACTACGAAAGTTTGGGTAAGGCACCAAGCATTTTCCAGGGAGAAATACATGCCTTTAGGATATGTATTCAATTCAACAAGGAATAAAGCTATCACGGCCAAGAGATTATTATAATGTCGGATAGTCAAGCAGCCATCAGTGCGCTGAGCTTTCAAGTTATCAGCTCCAAGATGGTCTGGGAATGCTTAGAGGAATTAAATGATTTGAGTAAGAATAATAAAGTCACCCTTAGGCGGGTACCGGGACACATCGGGATTCAGGGTAATGGAATAGTAGACAGGCTCACGAGGAAAGGGGCTGAGACACCATTTCTGGGGCTAGAACCTTCCTGTGGCATCAGTAGCACGTAATGATGGAAGGATTAAAGATAGAAGAAAAAAGCAGGAAATCCAATTATTGGACGGAGCTGCAAGGATTGAGACAAGCGAAGATACTTCTTGGAAACTACGACCAGGAGAGATTCACAAAATGCATAAACGTAAGTAAAAAGTAACTCAGAGTTCTGACAGGAGTCCCGACGGGGCATGGTCACCTGGAGGGACACCTCAAGAAACTCGGACTGGTAGAAAGAGAAGAGTGCAGATTCGATGAGGAGGAGGAGGAGGAGGACGAAATCTTTATTCATATCCTTTCAGAGTGCAGTTCTTAGAAACTCTAGGATGCAGTTGTTGAGAACACACCAAATCGAAGAAGGAGAGCTACCCACCTTGAAGTAATCTAACCACCTAAGGTTCCTGAGGGAAATAGGACTGGAGGACCTGCTCTAGCCGATAAGACAACTCTCACGACTTGGCAGCAGTGAGGACACAATAGATCTACCAGGTCACAGTGTACAGACCCCTACTCAGCGCACATACATACAAATAACTACTCGGTAAAGAGGGTGTCTCACGGTGAACATACATTAGAATATCTCAGGAGGTAATACGATTTGATTCCTGTAAATTTGTATAGTGGGGTGTTCAGTGACCGTCTCTTCAGAAAAAGTAACAGCTATCTTGTTCGACTTCCTGTTATACTGAAAGTTGTCCAGAACTTACTTATTTTAAATGGATCAACGTGTATATTTTTTGTATTCTTTTCTTCATTTCTGATAACTTTTACTCAAAGTTTTTTTGCCCTACCATTTTTGAGGAATTTTTTTTTCCAAATTTAGACCTTTAGCAGGGTGTCGTCTAAAATTGAATATCGTTTCAAAGATGAACGAATTGTCGGAAAATGACATTTTCGATACACGAAAGTGGAAAAGTATCAAATTTTGGGCTCTATCAAAAATCTAAAAAAAAAACTTTTTTTTAAATACGATGATATGTTGTTGATTTATTCAGTAGATAGGCAAGAACATTCTCTATCTGTCCATATAGGGGATCTCCATACCCTAGCTAGAACAGTTTTCAACTTACTTACGATTTTCCCCAAAAAGTTCCAAATATCATAGAGTTTTTGTGATTTTCGGTAATAAGACCATGATAAACAATTTAATACTGTTTCTGTGGTGAGGCGTGTCATTGTCAGTTGCAATTAATTATTTATCGACGATTTACTGCCTTATTTATTCGCGAAAAATACTGCCAAAAAATAGAAAAAATATGTATACAAACACTAACATTTCTATTTTTTATTCATGGAGAGTGCAACAGAATTATAAGTCGAACAGGCAGAGTTTTCAACGAAAAACATCCTAACTTAACACCAATAAATAGAAGAAAATTTAGAAGCATAATAAAAAATCATCTCATATAAGGAACAATTAACTCAAAGAATTTTATCCAGGTCAATAACGTCAAGTGAATATTATATAATCAATGTGTTGGCTTATTTCTCTATATACCTCAAAGCAGAAAACGATTTAGGAGTTTCACTACCTTCTATTCGAAAAATTGTAACAGAACATCCGGGACGCACCACGAAGGGCTTTGTGAAATGTTTTTAGTACGAACACAAGAAGATTCGGTATTTTTATTCAAATTTATAAGAACAGACAAATCAAAATTTACAAGAGAAGGTATTTTTAATAGACGTAATTCTCATTTCTGGAGCATTGAAAATCCTCATGTCATTCGGGAGAGAAATTTCCAAAACAGATTTAGCTTGAATGAATTTGCTGTAATTATGCACGATCAAGTTCGTTATCATATTTATGAAGGAGTTTTGAATATCGAAAGATACCTGGCCATTTTACAAAGAGTTGGGTCAGATTTTGTCGATAATCTACCATTGGATAGAAGAGATTGTTGGTAGTTAAGTTAGGATATCTTTGGTTGAAAACACTGCATGTTCTGACTTAAAATTTTGTTGCACTCGCCATGAATAAAAAATCTGTTCCAGTTAGGTATAGGAACATCCGACAGATAGGGAATGTTCTTGCCTATGCATTAAATCAGACAACAACATATCATCGTATTTGGATTTTTTTTTATTTTTTCGTTTATTGTTCTGACTTAAAATTTTGTTGCACTCGCCATGAATAAAAAATCTGTTCCAGTTAGGTATAGGAACATCCGACAGATAGGGAATGTTCTTGCCTATGCATTAAATCAGACAACAACATATCATCGTATTTGGATTTTTTTTTATTTTTTCGATAAAGCTCAAAATTTGTTACTTTTCCACTTCCTTAAAATGTTATTTCAAACAATTGATTATCGAGCCCAATAATATTTCAAGCCACAATTGAAATTCCGAGTTTCACTACTTTATTTTTGAAACTATTCAATTTTAGGCAACACCCTGTTTAAGGTCAAAATTGGGAAAAATTTTTTTTTTCTCAAAAACGGTTAGAGTAGGGCAAAAAAACTTGTTGTATGTAAAAGTAATTGGAAAAGAAGAAACGAATACAAAAAAATGTAATATACAGGGTGATCTATTTATAATAAATAAGTTTCGGACAACTTCCAGTATAACCGGAAGTCACACAAGATCGTTGTTACTTCATCTGAAGAAAGTGTCACCGAAAACCACATAATACAAATTTGTAGAATTCAAATCGCATTACTTCCCGAGATATTCTAATGAACGATCACCGTGAGACACCCTAGAAAATCCCTAAAAACTTTATTAAAATAATGTATTTTTAATTTATTTCAGATTCAAGTTCTTATTGAGACACTCTTTATAAGCGCAGTGAATGATTAACAGAGAAGAATGACAAGCTTGAAGTGTACAGTTTTCAGAGATCCCTATCTTACTCAAGCTGTTCTTTTTTTCCTTGAATAGGTCTATAATGATAATTTAAAACTGTTCTCGTTAACGAGACAGTATTTTTTTTGTGAAGTAAATCAAAAAACAGGATGCCTCGAGTTGATAGCATGGGCGAGAGGAGCAGGAGCTACCACATTATGATTAGTGCCTCCGAAACTCTTTGTCACTGTATAATATTTAAGAATGATATCAAAAATATCAAACAGCAATCATCTAAAGAATGATTCAAAGACTAGTCAAGGTCATAAAGAGTCAAGAAAAGTTAAAGTTAAACGAATGACCTAGACCTCATTGAGTCCTCTAAATTCCAAAATGACTTTAAGTCCATAGCATCACGGGTCAATTGGAAAAAAAAGTCGAAGTATTATGAGAACAACAATTTAATTTTGCTTCAATATCATATGTCAGCGCATGCATTAATAATTGTGAAGTCATAAACTCTACCAGTATCATTCGATAAACACCATATTCACCTGATAAATTACTATGTGACTTATTTCTTTTTCCCAAATGTAATTGTTTTTGCTGTTTTGATTTGTATGATGTCGTTTAACAAAATTCGTAAATGCAATGCTATTCCGAATAAGACAGTAATAGAATTGACTTGAATTGCGTTGGTACCAGCGCGTTACCTGGAATACTTTAAAGGGGGCTAAATAATTTTGACACATAATTTGTGTTTTATTTTATATCTTTGGGTATTTTTTGAACATATATGTACAAAACTGAATAGTTGAGAATATAGTTATACATGTTTTTCGATTCTCAAATTCAATTAAGGCAAATAACATGTCTAAATATTCATGGGAAAATGAAAATTTAAAGTTTGCTATTTACTTCCCTTTTTACCTAAAATATTAATTTTCATCAGCATGTTTTTTTTTTGGTTTCAAACTTAATGGAAAAAGGTACCTTTGTTTTCGCAGTCGAGTTATAAAAAATTACCGAGTCCATAAAAACGTTTGTTTCTTATTTGCTGCAAAAAGTTTCTGTATTAGTTTTAGATTGTTTGATAGAATTATTACTGATGTTGTTTAAATAAAAGATTGAGGAACTAAACTTCCTTTATAATATACATTATTTTCTATGTATAACATAATATCAAAATATGGTGAAATTCATAAACAAATTATTCTTTTGATGTTGTGTCTAGAAATGACTCGAGCAACCGGATGTTGTCTTATTATATTTAGAGATGATTCCTAGCGTGTCAAAAAAAAATAAAAATTTTTATTAGGAGTTTGCCAACTTTGTACATACAAGTTCTTTAAAATGCAGTTAACGAAGTTGTGGATATTCTAGAATGAGCTAGCTGAAATTTTATACATTCTTTATATGAAAAACAATTAAAACATAAAAATTTTTTGTTCAATTTGTACTATTCTGATTAACTGTTATATCTCTAATTTCGAATATATACTATTATGAAATTTCATTTTGACAAGCAGGAATAAATTGTTAATAGCTCAGGTTTTTACCTTGAAAAAAATGTCTATGTTTCAAAATTATTATTTCAAGGGATACAAAACGATTCTCATCGTTAGCGGTTCGAAGTTTGTTTGGTAAATTTTTTTTATTAACCAATACATGACAACGAGTTTCTCTATTTTATTCGAAAGCTATTCTTTTTGCTCAAAAATATGTCATAACAAACTTGTTGGCACTAAAAAAACTTTGAAATTCTTTTTTTTTTGTCGAAATTCATCTAGTAAGTTACTAAGATATTTGCAAAACCACAAAAATATTGTGTTTCTTATTACTATTAATAACTTGCAGCTTAGCAAGCTATACAATATATTCTTTTAAACGTGCGTTTTCCCCAGCTCACTATGGTGAGCGTGCCCCCAATCCGTTTCGCGCCAAGTCGAGAACACCCAACCAACCGATCATTACTAATCTTAAAGATAGTATGACAAGATAAAGGAAAATATAAAGATAGAATCAAAAATAATAAAGATAGAGAAAGATAACAGGCGAAAATAAAGGGAGAGATAAAGATAAACTGAAATCATTACAAGAAAATTAGAGGTGAACGGAAATGATACAGAAAATACAAGTCAGCGCCGAGATAACTGACTGAAAGAAGAAAAGGGAAATGAAAACAGATGCGGTGTCCAAGCAACAGAAGTTAACAATCGAGCAGGAACCGCCGAACAAGTTTCGCGCCAAGTCGGCGACCCATACTCAATCATATGTCCATCCTGCAGAACAGAAGTTAAACGATAAGAAAAAGAAGGTAAGATAACTCACATAAGATAATGGATAAGGCAAGGTACAAAAGAATCAAAGATATAAGGAAACGACATAGAAAATACAGGTCACCTCTGAGATAACTGACTGAAAAGAAGAAGAGAAGGGAAAAAACAGATGCGGTGACCAAACAACAGAAGTAAAGCGACTGAAGGTCCACGTTCCCACAGCATTTGGAGGACTTCTACCTCCACTAGTACTCGGTGCAGAACTATTATTCACTTATCGAACGTAAATCGTCGAACAAGTTTTGCGCCAAGTCATTGACCCACACTCAACAAGTTGCCCATCCTGCAGAGCAGAAAAAAAGAGGATCTAAGAAAATTAATGAAGGAAAACAAAAAAAAAACGTATGCCATAATGGTAGGCAAGATAAAAGGTATTACCGATAAATAAATAATCAAAGGCAGCAAAAATAATCAATAAGTAAAATCAGTAAAAATTACACACCAAATAACAGTCATAAAAAATTTCAAAAGCTAAATTAATTTCATAAGGTTAAATCAGCTAAAAGATCTCAGTCAAATAAATGTCAAAGGCGCAAATATCAAAAGGTAATATCGGTAAAATAAGTAATCAATCAAAAAAATATTCAAAAGGTAAATTAACCAAAAGTCAGTAATAATAACAATAATCAAGAACTGAGTCAAATAAGTGAAAGTTAGTATACATAAAAAAACCTCAGTTCCAAAATAGAGTTACTTGGTCCCACACGTTTCTTGTCTTTCCTGACGAACAATTGGCACCACGTTGGGCGCCAATTTGTAACGCCGGCATTTATTGTAAAGTTACTAGTGAGGGTTAACTCGTGGGAGCAAAGCAGAGTTAACGGTTAGAGGCGGCACCAGCAAGCAAAGTACCAAGCTAGCCCCTATGCTGTAGAGTAGGGCTAGGCATGTTTTTAAAGGCGCCATTGTTTTTTTTTCCGGGTAAACTCAGAACCCCCCCCTCACCCACGTTGTTGCTTGGGCCTTGCGTTCAATTCAGCTCTCTAATTTGCTGCACAAAATTAAATTAAAAAAAAAAATTATATTGAGTTAAGCGTGGACAAGAAGTTGTGGAAGTCAAATGAAACTCATTAAATATTTTAATACTAATCACACTCGGGGTCCATCCTTTGGGTCAAAAGAAAATCAAACAGCAATCCACCTCTTTGGGATACAAACAGCAATCCACTCTTAGGCATACAAACAGCAATCCATTCTTAGGGATACAAACAGCAATCCACCCTCGATGTAGAAGAATACCCAGATCCTCCCTCTGGGCATAGGAACGTCCAGATCCATCTTCTGGGCACTAGGAAGATTAGTATTAAAATAGTTAATGAGTTTCATTTGACTTCCACAACTTCTTGTCCATGCTCAATTCAATATAATTTTTTTATTTATTTAATTTTGTGCAGCAAATTAGAGATATGAGTTAAATGCTAGGCCCAAGCAACAACGTGGGGGGGGGGTTCTGAGTTTACCCGGCCAAAAGAATTGTGGCGCCTTTGGAAAAAAAAATACTCATTCCTACTCTAGGGCATAGGCGCTAGCTTGGCACTTTGCTTGCTGGTGGCGCTTCTAGCCTTCAACTCTACTCTGCTCTCACGAGTTAACCCTCACTAGCGCCTTTACAATAAATACCAGCGTTGCAATTCCATCGATTAAAAACAAGTAGCGTTGGAAGTATCTGCATTATTTATTTTGTTTATAAGCAGAAAAAAGGTGCCTTATTTGTTGTACTTTTGCACAATTTATCTTGCAAAACTTGGTTACCCTTTTTTAAAGATTATTAGTGAAAGTCTTTAAAAAAAATATGACCCCTTGTGCCTCTCTGTATGATTCGCTAAAAAAATTTCGATGCTCAATTGTGTACAGAGAGCATATTTTTTAAACTTTTTTATCATTAATTACTTATTACCTATAGGTTCGTTAACGATTTCAACAATTGTTGGCAAAGCTATTAACAATAATGAAAAAGTCTTTTATGTTTTTTGCAAATATCTCAGTACTACCGAACGAATTTTGACAAACAAAAAAGCATTTTAATGGTATGGTTTTTTATTGCCTACAATTCTTCAAATTAAGTGAATAAAATTGATTTGTGGTTCCCAGTTGTTAATAAAATAATATTTGCCACATAAAATTCGTGACACTGAAGATTGGAATGTTTTGTATCATCTGAAAGAATGGTTTCCAAAAAGAAAATTTCCATTTGTATTTTATGTTTATTTTTGCTTGGTATTAGTTTAATCTTTCTGGTCTATAAATTCTTACATACGTTTGCCAAGTAGATTTTTATTTTAATTTGAATGAACTATTGTAAAATACTTTTTGCATATACTCAATTAGATGATTTGTGATTTTAATAAAATTTTGGATTTTATAGACCAATTAATCAATCTTATTGTGTAAATTTACATGTTGACTATCAGCAATATATGTTCTTAATGAGCCATCCTTATAATTCGGATAGGATAGCTGAGAATAACTCACTTTATTCTTTTAAAAGAATCGCTATCATTTCAGAGGTATTGCGTACCACAATTTGAGAAGGAAATTATCACTTTTAAACCCTGCTTAATAAACTAGAAAATCAACAGAATGAAGATTAATAAGGTTGGTTACTGTACCTTTAATATAAAAATTTTAGTATTCTGTTATATACCTGTAGTAGCTTTATTATTTACCGCTAAATTTGTGTCATACTTTAATTGATAAAACGAGTGAAGTTTTATTTAAACATTTTTCAGGAAGCATATGTCTTCAATGCGTTTTGTATATAAAATTGGAAAATGTCTTTTCTAACAGATTTAATATTTATTATCTTTGCATAATTACAAATATAAATTTGCACTTATGGCAACTTCATAGTGATATGTGTTTTGTGAAAATTGGACCTGGCTTATAACGTTAAATCACCCTGTATATTAAACTTTTTTATAAAGATATCTCAAAAATATGTAAACAATAAGAGTTCCTAAAAAAATGGCGACTACAGCAAGCAGAGGAAAGGAAAAATAAAAAGTGTCTAAAAAATATTATTAAATAATGAAAATCTAACCAACCTTTCGTTGCAATACATTAATTTTTCTATCCTTTATATCCATATGTTCTCTCATTTCTGCTAACTCGGCACCTGCTCTTCCCCTTTCCTGTTGGTGCTGCTGTTGTTTCTTTTCAATCATTCTGTTTTTTTCTTCTAGTCTAGCACGCAATTCTTCTACGTCTGCTTGAAGCATATTGTAATGTTCTTCTTTTGCACAGAGAGACTCTTTGAGTACGGCGATGTGGCGCTGGTAGTCTTGGTGTTGTTCTTCCAAGGTCTTCATCTTGGCACCCATCGCAAGGATCTCCTGGTCTCGTCGTTGGATTTCGACCCGGAACTCGTCGAGCTGCAGCACACACGAGCGGATGCATGCACTGACCATGCAGGGAGACACATGCGTGCCGACAGACAGTGAGGTGGTAAAACTGAGCTCGGCTCCAGCGAGCGCCCGGAGTGTCTTTACAGCTAGTTACAGTCTACCAATCACGGACCCATCCTTGCCGACCTGTACATCGTTTAACAGAAAACTTACTTGGCGTCGGGGGGCCTCTGGGGCCATCGGGGGGGCCAGCCGTTCCACCTCGCGTTCCAAAAGGTGCACCTCGCGCTCCAGTGTCGCGATTCTCGCGTCCTTGGTATCCAGCAGGACCTTGATCGTGCTGCTGGAGGGCGAGGGCACGAGCTCCAGCTGCGTCTGCAGCGTGCGCAGGGTCTCGTTGGCTGCCTGCAGCTCCTGCAAGACCAGGACCGTGACCGGAGCGCAGCTTTACCACCGCCCACCGTCATCGACACATCACCAAGAATCTCTTTAGTTCAATTTTATTCTTTTAATAACCAAAGTACCAAGCATGATTACAAAATAAGTAAATAAAACTAAAATGTTTACTTGTATTTTCGTACTCACGATTTAGACTAATTAAGGAAATTTGTAGGCATAAATTTACAAATTATAACTACAGAATTACATCTGTGGAGAAGCTTGTAAATTCATTCTGTGAAAACCCCAAAGGTTAACATATAATATATATTTTATGGCATAATTTCAGATATTTGGAGTTTTAACTGCTTTGTTCGAGTTAAGATAACGTAACTGGAAAAGCGGCTTGTAGGAATAGTAATTTTTTAGCTCCCTTTAAGCTATATCATTGACCAATATTATCTCTAGATTGGATTCGGAAATTAGGATATTGATTTTTTGAATAATAAAAAAAGACAAATAGAATTTATCACAAGTAATCACTCAACTTTTTCCATAATATATAACAAAAAAAATGTTGTAGGTTTTACACTGAATATTAATTACTAATATTGAAAATATAGGAGTAGGTAAAATATTATTTTTGTCATTGTTTAAAACTTTCTGCACATGCAACTTGTTCTAAAATCAACGTAAAAAGTAAATATTAATGTGCAGAAACGGCTAGTCAAAATTAAATATATTTTTTTAAATATAAAATGCAAATAGATCTAATTAGTTACTGACTCTGATAAATTAGGATCTAGGAAGTTTTTAAACCTATTTTATGTTAATTAAGCCGTTTGATATTTGTTGTTGCATATTTCATCATTATTAGTTGGTTTGAAACAGAAAGTTATTTATTAAAACGAGTAAAGAAATACATTTTTGTGTATCTGAGTTTATACTTTTAATTAAAGAAAAAATGCAAATATTTATCTTGTGCTGATTAAGTCTATAGAATATAACTCCGTTTCCCTTTTGTGCTCTGCTGGATAAAATGATTAAATAGTAAATTACTTTTAGATTAGTTTTGTTTCAACCATTAAGTGATTTAAAAAAAAACATTTAAGTGGCCTTATGTTAAACTTTTTAAAATGTTATTTATTAGGACATAAACTAATATAATAAAAAAATGAACAAATACGTTATGCATAATTTGTAATTTTACGACGTGTATTTTGTTAATAATCAGTAAACAAAACCAATATTTAACTCAAAAATAATATTTTTTTGGATACAAAAAATGTTGTTTGGGTAATTGAAATTAGGTATTGCTTCATATTTTTCTAAGAGTCCTACAAAATACCCTTATAAAATTTAAATACTCTATAACTTGTTAAGTTTTTATGCTAAGATTTTTATTTTGACTATTCACTATTCAACATATTTGTTTTTTACTTCTTTTACAAACTTTGCGCACTTTTTTTTTTATAAAACAAAATTTGCTGACATAATTTTTCAAAAACTAATATCGCAGAAAAAATAACTGGTAGTACGGAGGCGATTAGACTTTTGTAATTTTTGAATTAAGGTGTATTTCCATTTATCGTTTTACGATTTAATTTAACAGATTTTTATAAATTTTCTCTTATTTAGTTTTTATATGTAAATGCACACTTAGATAAAATTAAATAACCTATAAGAATGCTACTTCAGCAATTCTTTTTAAGTAAAGAGTTGAATTAGTAATCGAATATCAAGGAGCTCCATGTGAACTGATACATAGCTATAATATTTTTTTGCTGCCAGTCTTAAACAGTCTTAAATTGGGAAAACTACATATTAAAAATTTCCTAGAATTTAAATTCTCGAATTGCGCCATTCTTAGGAAAAATAACATTGATGTCCCATGCAATAAGTAAGTGTATTTAGAAAAACAAAATCTTGAGTTGAAGACTTAGTTTAGAAACTTAATAAAAAAAACGAAAAAAAGACAAGACTACGCGATTTCTCCGGTATGCCGGTAAAAATATATTATATTCTTTTATTAGTTAGGTTAGTATCAAAGTACTAATACTTATACCGAAAATAACGTTAGACCACATTAGTGAATTATCGATACGAATGAAATGTTTTTTAAAACTAATACACTGATAGGGAATTTCATTGAAAAAAGATTTCTGTCATATTGAATATTAGTAAATATTGGTTAGATGAGAAATATTATCCAAATATGTAATCTTAAAGTTAATATTCTAATTTCTTCGTATAAAATTTTACAATTTTATATTTAATGGCAGTTCATTCTAAAGGCGTTTCATTTACAGGCTTAAATAAAACGGGATTTTTTTAGAAAGAGATGTTATTTTGTATAACTTTTAAATATTTAATAATACTTCTTTCTATAACAATAGTTGAAATGCCATGGTTGATACATTGGTGTTGTTAAAATTATTTAGGGAAATAATTTAAACTCAATTATCTATGCGAAGTATTGTAAGCGGTTCTGGACAATTTATAACTATTTTTATCTTTTAATGTTAAAGCGGGTTTTTAGCACAAATTTAATACTAATATATTATCTTAAAAATATCATTTAATTCGAGCAAATGAAAACCCGATCGATTTTTTAAAATATTAGAACTTAGGAATTTAAATAAGCTGTTGTGGAATTCTTAAGAGTTCTCTTCAGCCGAAAGCATACCAGATGTATTATTTCTTAAATTATTATTTTTTAAGTTTCTTATAATAGTGATTTGTTTCTATTGTAAGCATCTCCTTGAATTGGGAGCACTAAAATTTATTTTTGAAAAAATGATGTTTAAGTACTTCTGAACACGAATGATTTAATTATTTCCCCAGTGTCGCTAAGAAGAATTTTTCTTAAATATATTTCGAATTATGTTTATTACTTCGATCATACCCTATAAATTTAAATAACAATAGATTTGTTTGAAGGCTATTTATGGTTGGTGGGGGAGAGGCTTTTTTGATGTTAGACAGACATAAACATGTTTACTTATTTTTTTTCTTTTAGTTTAATTGCTTATTGTGACTCTTTTCAGTGTTTTTAAGTGTTAGAAATTAGTATAAATGTGAAGTTTGCAATTAATATTGACAAAAAGAGAATTTAAAAACTAATTTTTATTGGTAAATATTGTTAGATATTGTTAACATATTAAATAACAATAATAATAATTTAAGCAACCATAAATTCATACTTTTATATATTCTAGAATTGACATACCGATTATCATTGGATATTCGTTTAAATAATGCAATTAAAAAAGGATATCATAAAATCGGTACATGTGTATCAAGAAATGAAATATATACTGTTCATAAACACTTTTTTAAATATAAATAAAAATATTATTACGTTATTCAGCGTTCAAACAACCGGGTCCTAGGTTTGACGTTATTCTAATTCTACAGGGGTACGTTCGAAGGTTTATTATATCGTGTATTTTAGTTGTTTTTTTTTTTAATTTTATTACCATTAAAAACTCATACTGCATATCGTATAATTACAAATTATGCTTAACAAATATGTAACATGTGTGGGTGTCCAGACTTACGCGGAATGAAAATGGCGATAATCTGTAAGTTCTGAATATCACTTCGGAATACCGAAAAACTTAGTGCAAGACAGGTAGACCGAATATAGATCTCAGTCCTATTCAAATCGTACTCCAAGATGGCGTATAAAACTTTTATGCAAAGTACGCCATGAATAGGAGGAAACTCAGACTAACTACATATGTGTACCACTAACTTGTTGGGGACTAAATAACCTTATGAAAGGCATTAATTTTCGAAATTTCATGAGGTATTTAATAAAGGCAGTTCTGAGCGTGATAAAGACACAAATTTTTAAAATTAGACTTTCTGTAACAAGGCTCACACTAACAAACAAACTGTCCAATTTCGCCCCATTTTGTTATATATTATAGAAAATAAAAAAAATATTCCATATCTAGTTTTATATTTAGAGCAATATTCACGTTTAAGGGGCGAGAACCCCTCGAAACGAGTTTTTGTGAATTATCTATTTTTTTTTCGCTTAATAAAATCGATGTTCCCTTAAATAAGTAGGAGATATTATGTATAGTATTTTTATTTTCGTGGAAGGCTACTTTCATTGTTGATAAGGGTGAAAGTGGTTTGTTAATTAATTTGCTCGATTTTGAGAACTTTGAAAACCTTCACTTTAAGAGTCTAAATAAAATACATATACAGTATCGTTAGATATAACTCTCACATATTAAAATTATGTTTTTTTGAGCTAATAAACGTAATTAATTGTTTATGCTAGAGAATACTTTCTCTAATTTCCTAAAAACTGTTAACTTAAGATTTTAATTCTCTGTACAATGACATAATTTTCATGAATACTTGTAGAATTTTTGTAAATAAATATATTTGAAAAGAATACTTTCTAAGTAGAAAAGAAGTTTCCTGGGGCAAAAGATCCATATAATATCATCTGTTTGTTTATTGAGAATATCCATTTGGTTTCATTAGCGAAGTTAATTTAGTAACAGAGACAACCGTTTCGGAAGGGAAGCTTTAGGGGAGGTGTTCACCCCTTAAACATGAGTATAAGCATTTGGTGTCGAATATTTTTTGGTGCTCTACAACATATCATAAAATTAGTGAAATCGGAATGGGCAATTGCCATGTAAATTTGTTTAGGCTACAGCAAGTAAGCAGTATAAATCTCAGGTTGTTGTACTTGGCAATTAATCATTCAAATAGGTGCCTTATAATTTTAAGGTAATTTAATAATTTTATTTCATGACATTTACATATAACATAAGTATTTTTCCCTTTCCTGTCAAGGCATAACATATTTAAACAAAGTGATTTTACAAATTTAATCATTATTTAAAACTGACTTAATTTAAAAGTAAAAATATTCGTAGTATTAACATAGCCAGCAGAGCATAAAATAAAATTTCATTTTGCAAATATTAAAAACGGTATGGATATAATTATATTCTCTGGGAAATTTAATACATTAAATCGGTTTATACTTTTTTTAACATGGACTGAAACAAAGGGGAATAAAAATGAAACTTTTAATTAAAAGTCATTATATTCTCAAAGTGTCAAGAGTTTCAAGGACATTTCATGGTGGAAAGATTTTAAAATCACCAAATTGTCAAGAAAAATCGTTATCAGTATTTACATGGTGACCCTCTGGCGATAAGTTGTTACAATTAGGCATGTTTAATATTGATATTCTATTATTTTAGTAAGCTGGGAACTAATTTTGAATGCCAAAGAAACTTAAATTTTCTATATTGAATATATTTTATAACATATAAACATGAATTAAAAATTAGGTAGTGAGATACGATGTAAGTTTGTTATTTATTTTTATTATTATCGATGAAAATAGTTTTTATAAAAAATGTTAAATATATGTAGATTTAAAAATATTCTTATTTATATAGTAAGCTCTAGTTCACATTCGTTTATTTTGGTAAACATTAGATTATATTCAAATTAATGTTGTTATTGAGGATCTCTGAAGAGAAGCAATAACCATTTTGATTTAATATAATGATGCCTCACTTATAGGTGTTTTGAGAGGACAAAAAATTTGAGTTTTTAAATGATATCTGAAAATCTGATTTTATCATTTTATCAATTTTAAACAAACACCCTTGAAAACTCAAAGAATTTGGAGAATTCATTGTTTAAATTTTACATACTAAATGTTTTCAATCAAAACAGATGGATTAATATTTTATATATTTTATTTTCGAACCAAAAATAACTTAATTTTTACCGTTTTATTTTAAAATTCAAAAATTTTTAATACACTAAATTTTACGCATTTTGAAAAGCCTGTGAAAGCTGGTAACTAATAGTTTGTCGACTTTTTAGACCAAGCTGGGCTCTACTCTTAAATATCACTCCAAAATTCATATAATTTTGGTCAAATTGAATACATTTAACTTAACATAGCTAAAGAAAAGAAATAACAACCATACTTTGGAAAATAAAGAAAGGGTTATTTTTGTGTTTCGACTCACTTAAACCCCCAAAATACCAAATTTCGATCATGGGGACATATAGCTTACTCTGTATATTTTCATTATTTTGTCTCTCATATTCTACATTCGACCCATATACGAAAAATAATGTATGGTAGCCTTCCTCTTTTGTCTTTTTCACGAATGTGAAATTACTCAATGATCTTGAATGCAACCAGTAATAACAGTTTTTGTCATGCTCAACGAAATTTAGGTAGGTAACATGTAAGAAAAATAAGAGTTTTTCGCCATCTTTCAAACAGAGAATGTGATTGTCTCCAAATGGTTTTACTATAACGGCAACTTTAATATTTCAAAAAATTAGGACTATATGCCAATTAACAAAGGAGATATTAAAACAATTTTTTAGATGTTGTGATTAAGATGATGCAAATATTATATAGATACTTTTTTTGTTTAAAATCTGAGGTTAATAATGTTATATCTGCCATGGCATGCCACAGTAAACAAACTCAAAAAAGGGGTGAAACTCCATTTCTGGGGTCTGAACCATCTTGCGGGATCAGCAACAGCGCATTAGTGAGAGAATTAAAAAGAGAGAAAGATAATAAAAAAACAATTATTGGACAAATCTACAAGGAATAAGATAAGCGAAGATGCTTCTTGGAAACCAGAGGAAATTTATGGAATGTATTAGCCTAAGAAAAAACCAACTTCAAATTTTAACAGGAATCTTACCAGGGAAATGCTACCTAAGGGGGCACCTTAAGAAATTGGGATAACACACAATAATGCTAATTTTGCGAGGAAGAGGATGGAACCTCTATCCACATTCTTTTAAAAGGTATCGCCTTTGAAAATAGAAAAGGGAGATTTAACCAATCATCAAACATTCAAAGTTTTTAAGAGAAATAGAACTGAAGGACCTGCTCAACTAGCAACATAAGAGGGCACAATGGATCTTTTAAGTCGCAACGCACATACTTTCATTTCCTCATATGTATAAATATATGCTCAGACAGTAAGGCTGCGATATTGGCATTGAAGTCCAGTGTCGTAACTTCGCCACTGGTGTCTTAGTGCAAGGGTGTACTGGTAACGGTATGACAAGTAACGGTTCCACAGTCAGACTCGTGTGAGTTCCGGGTCACTCGGGCATACGCGGAAATGAGGAAGCAGACCGTCTGGCAAAGTTGGGTCGGCAAGTGAACGATATGGATCCCTACCAATTTTACCTGTCCCAATTGCTATTGGCAAAAGGGAATTAAAATCATTGCTAAAGAGCAGATTTATTGAATCGTGTAGGGAGCTCCTGAAATGGGGTGTGCTAAGGAACATATAACTGGACCTAGCGCACGACGTACTAAGGAGCTTCTCTCTTTAGAAAGGAAAGAGCTGCGAATTGTGGTGGGATTGTTGACAGGACATTGTCACTTGAGGGGCCATCTTCATAAAATCGGCGCCGAAGACGACCCGACGTGCAGGTGGTATTTGGGGGAGAATGAAACTATTGACCGTGTCCTCAGAGAGTGCCCAATACTCAATGGACTGGGACAGAGATATTTCGGAGATACAATTTTGTTACCAGGGATAGTTAGGTAAGTTAAACTAAAGAGGCTGCTTGGATTCGCAAAGGCGATCGGTCTCGAATGACATGCAGCTATGGTAGGATGTAAAGGGCCCAATAGAGGTCTAGGCATCGATGATCTAGTTTACCATCCCTTTTTCATTCATTCATTCATTTATTTATTCATATAAATATATAGATACATCTACCATGGCAACATCGAGTTCTAGTACTTTTGTTTCTTAAAACAAACTTATATATTTTGGTTTCTTCAATGGTTAATTTTAAAAACGGGTATACTTGAGTAACAATAACCCGTTTTTGTAAATGTTTTTAATAAAAATATTTAAATAGTGGTTTGAAGTGATGCTAATTAAACCACAATATATTTTTTGTAAAACATTTGTCAATGTAACTTAATTTTGTTTAGACGCTAAAAAATGTTTTTTTATAATTTTCTATCGTAATTTTGGGTCATAAACACATTTTAATGACAATGGTCAGAATTTTGACCTACAGTTAAATCGAAAATATCCATTATTAGAGATAAAATTGAACAGTAAAATTGAAACTCTTATATTATGATCTCAGACTACTAACTTGTCATTGGCAGCTAAATTAGTTTACCTGTTTTTATATCGAAGACTATTTTATATTATATGTATGTATGTATGTATTTAAGGAATGAGTGTTTTAGAAAGCAAAATATATAAAAATTTCATGTTAAAATTCTCAAAAAGAGACCAAATAATTGCTTTAAATAAATTTTGCACAGTTTTCAAAAATTTTCGTATAAACTAATAAATTCTTTTGTCACGAATTTAAAAATATAAAACTTTGAAAGATATTAAAATACAAAAAATCTAAAGAACAAGTTGCTTTAAATTTCCCATTCTTAAGAAAAAACTGAAATGTAAATAACCCCCGATTTTTCAAAATTTATAAGTGGATTTTATTCAAAACCTATATTTCTGTTTAGCATTGTTCATTCTTGAATAGGTAAAGTTTATACTGAAATAGTAAAATGGAATGCTATTGCTTGAACTGAACTACTAAAAAAGTACAAAAAATTATCAGCTTTAAATTTTTTGGACACTAGGCTTTGTAATTTAATATAAATTAATTTTTCCACCATATATATCAAGTAATGGGTGATGCCAGATATTAAGATAAATACATTCATTTTTACACTGTAATTCTCATACTTTAAACTCGACGTATACTAGCATAGCACCTATTTTTTGAAGATTGCACACACAGTATGTACTGGTATTTCTGAATTTACAAGTTTCGAATTATGACAAATTAATTTAATTTTTTACATATTTGTAGAAAACTATATGTTATAACAGTAGTAGTACGAAAAATACTGTTTTTTTTTATTATAATACATTCAGTACGATACCATATTTCCCATTATATAATTGGTACTTTGGTTATTAAATTCAATAAATTTGATTAAACTTTAAAACCACGTCATTTTGTACAACATCTAAAATACTTTATGGGGACACCGAACATGCTTGATGGTTTATTCTTGATCATGTGCCTGATGATGTGAACAATTTAACACTATCACACATACACAATTTTCTCTACCTCACGTCCACAGTCTATCTACTATTTGGCTTAATTTTTAATGTTAGCTGATCAAGTCTTAGGTTATGAAAGTTAGTTTAAGATGAATCTTGCATATTTCTGTAGAAGAATATCTATTGTTGAGAGCAGAGTAATGAATTTTAATGGAAGTAGATATCCTTTAAATATTTATACAAATTACTATTTTTAAACTACGATTAATTAAAAAAACCTTGTCAATATTGCAAACAGAAAATTATATCGTATAAATTAATAAATCAAAATTTTTGATCAAGGCATAAATTTAAAAATCTCTGCTACATTATTAAATCTAATTAAAATATTGGAAATTAAGCAAGCCAGGAAATTTTTGATCCTGTGATATTCTCTCTCTGGAATTGTTCCATATGCTAAATTTACACTTACTTAAATACGAAGGCCATACAAATTTTAAGTAAGTCGCAATCATAGGAGTTAGAGTAAGTTTAAATTCCGTCATAATATCTTGTTACAAAAACGAAATTGGAATTGAATCGCAGTAATTTAAGATCCCAGAGAAGGCAAGTCTTGTAAATTATTTTGGACAATTAGTTTTTTCGATGCTTAAGGGGCTTTATTAATTCAATAAAAAGGAAAAATATACATTAAGAAATAGGGGACTCTCTCTGCTAGGCTTAGTCACTCCTGTATCAACTGATTGAGTGAGAACCAAGGTAAAAAAAGAGAACCAGAAAAATGAGACTTTGGATCAATAGCAGAAAAAAACATTATCCATAATCCACATTTGGTGTCTAGAGTGCAGCGAGAATTAATTAGGTCAAATTTATTTTAACCAAGTTTACCATAGTAAAAATTAAACACACATCTAACGTCTGATGATTTAAAAATAAACTTTCTTAACAAAATTAGTCTATTAAAAAGTTTTAGAAAGAATGGTGACGAAACTCCAAAGAATACTGAGTATATAAGTAAATGAGTGGCATAATTTTTTAAACATTTGTTTCAGTGCTATTAATCAACTCATGAGCACTAGAAAAATTATTACTCCATCTACCATAATTATTCAATTTATCCCTTATAGTTTTTTTTCTATTTCTCATAATAAGTGATCGTGACTTCGCGACAATGGATCTTGTTCATCTACGAAGAAGAAATTCATATGGTTTTAAAAATTTGTCAAATGGTTTAATCGAAAAAATAAATAAGAAGGGGTTGACGTATATGACGGTATATAAAAATGCAATTTTTTGAACTGGCTTTCGTATTGGTAATATAGCATATAAATTTTATTTAAATGGTTCACAATTTATCACACATCATAATTTTTTTCTCTATAATATAAAAATATAGGTATGTCCTGTTTTTATTTTAAAATTATTATATTAATTGCTTAACATGGAGATAACAATCCAACCCTTTCAACTTTTGAAAAAGTCTCAACTGTAAAAAGAATTAGTAAGCTAAAAGGTTTTTTTGCAAATTAACCATATGCATTAATTTCATATAACTTATATTAAGAATTAAAATTTATAAATTCTAATTGAGTATAAGTGTATCATTGCTTCGGATAGGTATTTTTATATTTTAATGTAACCTTTTTGTCACCCCTCTAATAACAAATCCTTGGTGTAATACAAAAACTACAACTTTCAAATTTTCCATATTACTACTTGTTCCTTCATAGTATGTTTTATGTTACATCGGAAATTAAAGCAGGAAATTAAGAATTTTAAATACAAAACGTTGAAAGAGGTGTTTAGCTTTCAAAAGTATTATAAAATCAGACCGTTCAAATCTCATAGGAAGTTTTTACAATTATTGATCTAATAAATCATTATTTGTATATCTAAATACATCATAACCCTAGTAAATTATTATATTATAGAACTATGAAGCTAGGTGTTGATGAATTGGATTTCACTTGTAGCATTATTATAATTTATATTTCATAGATCATGTAACAAATTGTTAGACGGGAAACTAGGTATCAGTGGTTATTAAACTATATACAATTAAAAAATTTAAACTACGGAAAAATTAATCAAATCAAAAATTGTATTTTATATATAAGCAATCCGCAGATTACTGAGTTAATGGAATCGACCACCCAACTGATTTAGACTTACAGCTAAAAGTCAAGAAAAATAGCAAATAAATTTAATTAATAAGTGTTATTACCGTAGATTTGCATGACGTTTATTGTATATAAGTTTATTTATAATAACTCTAATATGCCACAATTTTTTTAACTAATGTAAATAATAATAGGTTCATTGCAAATGCTTAATTCACATTTATATTTATGTTTAATGCCTTACAGTAAAATAACATATTCTTTTTGATATTTTAACTAACAAGATGGATAAGAGCTTTATTTTGAAGATGTTTAGTATTCTTTTCAAAAAATGCATTTAATTTCTAAATCACAAAAAAGTTTAATCATTGATCTTAACTGTTTTATAATTTCTTTTATTGGTCATTGATAAATCTTTGTATTACACTTCAGATTTAAAAGCCTAAGACAAAATCAGCAAACAGAAATAATAAACTATATTAAATATGCACCTGTTTTTGTGCCATAGCCTGCATCTGTTGAAACATGGCTCGTTCTTCCTCTTTACCTGTAACAGATACGACACCACGCGGTATTAGTCCTAAACAGAAAACGCACGCCCCCTAGCGGGGACTATGTCCTAGGACTACCACAGAAAACCGCACAGAGGCGACACCTTAATGACATTTCTTAGTTTTGTATGCTCGAGCTGAAACTTACGCCATTATATTATGATAAAATCTGTTTTACGAGAGATCAGTTATCATAATAAGCTAAATACAAAAATACGCACGATAGTCATAGTTTGATTTTATTTATTGTGATCTATTCTTTGCCGTACATGGTTTCAGAGAAACAAATAGTGAAAAGTTCGAATAATTTGATATTATATGTCCATCAGTAGATGTTAAAGGGTTATAAGATTTTATAACCATTTAACTAAAATATTAAATTGCCAATGACTGCTCATCGACAACACTTACTAAACTAAAATTTGAAGTATCGTACTGCTTCTTATAAAGATGCCAACAGTAAAGTAAAATTTTAGATTTTAATTCCATTTTAATTCGACTTAATTTTAAACAGATTATTAAAATCACATTATTATGGTACTTCGTAGCTCCATAAAATAGCAGCACCTAATAGTTTTTCTTCTATGATTATATCAAGTTATCAAAATTTTAAACATATCTGTAATTTTTAAAGCATTCTGATTACAAAAAAAAATTTTAAAAATGCATATATTCAAAAAGCAGTCAATCTCTTTTTTGAAATGCAATTCAGAGTCCCACAAAAAAAATTCAGCCCAACCAACCAGACCCGTGTATTCTTTTGTATTTTTGGTCGTTGAATCTGAATCCGAGGTCGAAAAAAATTGTACACTTCCAAAATCATTAGCTAAAGCCAAAAACACCTTTCGTATGGGGTGAAAATGAGACTAAGCTACGAGAATAATAGTTGTATCTTAATAAATCAAACTATACAAAATTTTAAAGCATATTATATGTTATATTAAGGTTAAACAGCAGCGTTCATATAATGGATTTGCAATACACCCCCAATAAGGGATGATAACTAGCCCTCATATATAAAAAATTCGAACCAAAATAGCAATGACTACTGAAAAAGCTCCAAACGCCCGAGTTTTGTTAGTGATAAGCAACTGTACTGGATCCGACGTAATACTTATAAACTATCCCTAAGATCAAAAGCAAAATTCTAATTTTCATGGATGTCATGATTAGCTCAAATTACGTAATACTTTCAAAGAGATCAAGGATCTCAAGTACCATTAAAGTCCTGGAGTGTACCCTCAGAAGGGGGAAAACTATCCTTATTTAAGATTTAACAATATAGTGACTTTTGCAACAGTTCAAAACTCCAGAGGTTTGTAAACGTGAAGAGAATCTGTAATAGTTTTGGTTTAATTTCTGAAAACCACACTTACAGTGCTGCTAAAACAACCCTGGATCTTCGATAACATATAAGAAATAAGAAAAAAACTTTAATCCAAAAGTTGAGCTAAGAATCTCATGTCAAACATTTTTTATTATATTCTACTTCCCTGGAGGGTAACAACTCCTCCCTGTGTAAAATCCTATATAATATTAAAATAATTCCGTCTCCTACAGTTTTATTCTGCTGTGTTTTAAATATTTCTGCTGTCGTGGTCCTTCTTGGGTCCTCGACAATGCTGGCCACTAGCAGACTAGGACGTAAGGAAAGCAGTGGATAGTGAAACACCATATACACACAAGCCTAGCCTCGCTAGACCAGGAAGACGCGGTCCGGCGGACAACCCGAGCAATCCATTGGGACTGTGAACCCGGATGGAAAACGTGCAGTTCTCAGTAAATTACTGGCCAGCTCGAGCCCAAATTGCCTGCCCGAGCTCCCACTACGCCGGTGAGGGACGGAGTTTTTTTCTTATTTCTCCGTGCCATTTAAACTAAGGGGTAGTTTACCCCAACCGTATAAGGGTAGTTTATAAGTATTACAAAGACACTCAGTACAATTTTTTATCACTAACAAAACTCAGGCTTTTTCAGCAGTCATTGCTATCCTGGTTCGAATTTTTTATATATGAGGGGTTATCACCCCTTCTTTGGAATGTATTGCAAACCCATTATTTGGACGCTGCTGTTTAACCTCAACTTAACATATAATACACTTCAAAATTTTGTATAGTTTGATTTACTAAGAAGGAGCAACTATTCTCGTAGCTTTTCTCCCCATTCCAAGAGTGTTTTTTAGTTTTAGCTAATAATTTTGGGAGTGTACGATTTTTTTAGATTTCGGATTCGGATTCAGCGACCATCAATAAATAAGAATACATGGGTCTGGTTGGCTGGGCTGAAATTTTTTTTGTGGGGCTGTGATTGATGGCTGAATATATGAGATGTGTGATATAAGTTGAATACCTGAAATAAGAAACTTTGAAGAATATAACAAAAATATTTGTATTTGAAAAACTTACTCCAAGAATGATACAAAAAAAGGAACTATAGAATGACAATACCATGTGACATAGTCTTAAAAAGTACCATTAGAATGTTTTACAAGTATAAAAAAATTATTGCATGATTGAACATTTGTTCTAGTATAAGATCCGATGGCATCTACTTAACAGTTTATTTGTTTGTTAATACAAGGAGATACATCGGGAAATATATCTAAACAAATAGTTGCATGAAGTTGCCGCAATGGACTAACCATTTTTTATGTTTGTATCAAAGGGGTTTATTATCCACCTTTTACAAGATTTCTAAAATATTATTATCATTGATCACAGAAAAACTGTTAGTGTAATTCTTCTGCTTTACAAAATACTACTTTGATGATTGGTTTAACTGTCGGTCGTTGCTAACGGACATACATTATCAAATTGTTTTCGATACATTTCAGTTATTACATTTTATTTAATTTTAAAGCTTAAAGCACTGACATTCTTGACCGTAGTTAATATTAAGGCTAATTTATATTTGAACTTTTTTATTCTGCCTCTTTGAATTACGTTAATATTATATGACCATTATATTAGACACATTTCACATTATTCGTACTCATTTTGCGACATGTTCCAGAATTATTTTTGAAACAAAATATCAGGGGTTTTATAATTTCACGCAAGTACTTATAAAGTAATATCCACATATTCTACTAAGTAACATTTCTTGTTAAAGTCAAATTACCAAATGAAAGTATGTCAAAGAAATAATCTACTAGATGGATATGTTAAAATTCTTTTTAAATATTTTTTGATTGCTGTTCAAACTATGCCCTTATAGGTATTGGAAAAAATAACTTCAACATCACCAGGTATCTGGTGAGGTAAACGTACAGTATTCTAAAGATTGATATTCATTTCCTTTGTTTACTGGCTTAAGCAGAAATATTTTCAAAATAATGAACTAAATTTTTAATTATTTGTTGCAAACAACAGAGTATGATAGACACTAATTTACCTACGTTAAAATAATAAAAGAAGTACATAGAGGTGCATCCTTTACAGCAAATGTCAAAAATACCCATACATTTAATAAATAGTTAAATATCTTTGCAATCTTTTAGAGATAGTTGATATATTAAGTTTTGTATTAACACCATCATTGAATTGAATCAAACAAAAGTATAGTTAGATTTTCTTGTTATAGATTCGCACTTTGTTGTTTTTCATTGACTTTTTTCCCTGCATTGAATTGATTGAAATATTGACATAAATTAAGGACAACATTACTTATACTTTCTTCACTGTTTTATCTAATATTAAAATATTTGATCATTTTTGTTAGTACATTATTATATGGGTGCGTGGTGATAATTGTCAGATATTAAAAAATGTAATTAATTGGTTTGATATTATCTGTATATAAAAAATTTATTTGTGAAAGAAAATAAGTGAAATAAAAACATAATAGGACCCATTCATTTGAGGTAAAGGAGGCCATTTTCCGTTTTTAATCTAATATTTTTCAATACTAGTAAAATATATTAACGTTAATAAAATGATCTATCAAGTTCTGAAAATTTTTATCCATAAAATACTTTATTTCGCATATAAACTGTAGGAAATATTGACAATACAATTATTTTTATTAATGCATTAAATTGCTTTGTACTTTTTCTTTAAGAGTATATTTTAAATATATTTTTGATTAAAATATATTATTCCTTCACATCCAACCAGTAAGATTATTAATAATTAATTTTTCATTATTTATACTATGATCGATTAAATTATATTACGTCGTTTATTACATATATCTAAAAAATTATCGAAAAATGAGATGAATTAAAAGGTAATAGACTTTAACAGTATGCTTTAATAAATTCCTGTCAGATTGATTTTCTTATTCTCTTGGAAAGGGCCAAATCTAATAGCTGGTTTACACTTCGCAATAATTTATTTTTACAATCAAATATTAGTATGTGTAGTTTCTGCTTGGTGTCTGTGGCACTAACACTGATGAATCGGCGAGGATGGACGATGATTCGATGCTGTAACTATGTAAGACTATCTCCGGCGCTTAGCTGGTGAACTAGACAGTTTTTCTATAATGAGTGATTTATTTAGTCAACAAATAAAGTTTTTTAAAAAGGAATTAATATAGTAATTAATAATCTGAAAATAGTTAACAAATTGTAATCAGTACTTCAAACAATATTTTTTATACAGTTTTCTGCAAGAAAGGCTTTTATATGTTTGTGAAAATATGTCTTTATCAAATTAGAGTGTACCTAAAAACATTCTTTCCGAAAATAACAATTCCTTTTGACCTGAATATTTACTCCCGTTATAATTATTTTATATTATTAAGGTGATGGCCTAAGTATTCACAATAAACAAAAGTGAGAGTGTAATTTGTCAGTTTTTGTGTTATAACATTTGAAATATTGTAATTTTGCCATATTACGCATTGCTTTTTCTACTATTTATATTTTTAAGAATCATTTTATTAAAATACATTCATGCGAGTTTCTTATAAGGAACCTAATAGAATATAAACAATATAGTTAGTTACTTTTGCTCTAAGAAAATATTTTTTCTTTGATTGTATAGTTATTATATTACTGCAAAATAGCGTGATAACTTTTATACCCCGTCTTCAAAGAATACCTATAATGTATGAAAAATTTTTGTATTGATTTTCCAAAAAAAAATATCTTTTGTTTTACGTAAACTGGTGCTTGACTTAATACAATGTCATTTATGAGAAAATTTTGTTTTAGAATAAAAAATATAAGATGTATAAATTTTAATATTAAGTGCATGAAATCGCATTTAATATATTGTGTGCTAAAATGCTAAGATAAGGATGAAAAACAGTCAAAATGTATCCAAAATAAAATCAACTAAATCTTAGCATGTCTGGTGTACTAAAACCGAAACCAAACTTATCTTTCTAATGTTAGTTCAAATTTTAGCGATACGCGGTGACATGTCTCCCTATATATTAACAATGTAACCCCAAGTATGCACGTGGTATACTTGTGTTGTTATAACAATAGAGGGGTGCGACGTTGCTACGTTTTTCCCAAGTCAAGAAAATTTTGCACATATTGCATTGAGAACTCCAGGACTGACCTCCCATATAGAAAGTCTCAACTCTCAAGGCTTAGAATAAGGGAAACCCATATAAATCGACTTTTATTTATGCTTTGCACTGAACAGCCCCTGTATACAAACAAATGACAAACGCCACTATTGCAAAATATTTCAGAACTAAATAGAATATTCTCGAATATTCTCTATAAATGTAGAAACTATATTTGGGGACATCAGCAGCTACAAAGCGGAGAGGTTAGTCAGTCGAAGTTAGTGAATCGAATTGAATAGTTGAGATCGTAAGAGGTCTAGAAAATGTGTAAATAATCCAGATCACTTCTGTTATGTTTGTGATGAGGTGACTTTTGCGACTCAGAAGCGGCCTATTACCCCATTGATAAAAAAAGGCATATCAGCTTTATTTCACTTGCAATATTGGGGATCAAGAGAAAGAGTGGGCGCCCCATATCTGCTGTAGGGCATGCGCTTTAAGGCTGAGAAACTGGTTAAATAGTAAAAAACGATGTATGCAGTTTGCTGTCCCAATGATTTGGCGAGAGCCTTCAAATCATGTTAATGATCGCTATTTTGGCATCATACCTCGTGTTGGGAAAGGTATATCCAAAGAGAAAAAGTCGGTTATCAACTATTCAAATATGCCATGAGACCTATGCCTCATAGTGACAAACTTTCTATTCCAGAACCCCCAGAAACATTCAATTACGAATCAGATAATAACGATACAACGATTCCTCAAGAAGAAGATATGCCATCAACATCAAGAGATCCTGATTTCACACCCAGCACATTGTACCGCCAACCGCACAAAATGACCCAATCAGAATTAAACGATCTTGTGAAAGACTTAGAACTTCTAAAAAGTAAAGCAGAGTTACTAGGATCAAGATTGCAGCAGTGGAAATTATTAGAAGACGATGTTTCAGTATGTGTTTTTTGTCAACGCCATAAAGGCTTAACAAAAGTTTTTAACATGGACAACACTCTATCAGATATTGAAAAAAATGCTTGGAATGACTTTCACCTCGTGGTCACTGATTTCTTCAAAAATAAAAAAGCTGACAATTACGTTATTCTTTTTGAAAATATGCTGTCATCGTATCAAAAAATGGGTTGCAATATGTCTTTAAAGATCGATTTTCTATACTCACATCTAGTTTTTTCTCCTGTTAACTGCTGGGCTGTAAATGATGAGTACGGCTTCCATCAGGATAAATCAACAATGGAGAAAAGATACCAGGGAAATCAACGGAGAATCCAGCCTCTCTCTTTGGTGGGGGGAGCGATCATATCATAAAAATATAGTACGACAAGTGAAAGTAAGGTGTCGACGGGGAAAGGGGGAAGGAAGAGCCAGCAGGTCTGAATTTGAAGGTCTTGGGGAGATGATTGCAAGCAAAAGCGAGTTGTTGACTGGGGGGGGGGGGTGATACCAACAACATTCACATTCCTAGGTAAGAGGCAGGGTTGGGTCTATTTTTCTGAATTCAAAGCTACTGAGTGGGGGCAATCTCAAGCGAACGCGAGTTGTTGACAGGGATATTTCTAGTATAAGAGGCAGTGTCAGGTCTATTTTACTAAATTCGAAACTTTTTGGGGGAGGCTATCGTACCCACCGCCTCTCGTTGGATCCGTCACTGAGGAAAAGTGGAATGCTTCCATACTTGTCGACTACTATTTGACTCTTGTTAGAGATGCTCCAGAAACAATTCACAAAAGAAAAACAAAAAGACAAGATATTTAGTGTCTCGACAAGTGTATTTATTATTTTGTTAAAAATAAAATAAACAATAACTTGTTCTTGAAAATTGCAACTGTAGTTTTTAATTTCATTGTCATTTTTGTGCTCAGCGCCCCAAAATTAACAAAAAAAATGCACTTTTCATACAAGATACCACAAATAATCTAAAATTTGTTGCGTAGTGTGATTATGTGGAATTTTTTAATGTATAATAAATATGTCTGCACCAAATTACTCATGCTAAGAGGTTTTCCATTTTGGAAACGTCAAAATAAGCCGTAAATTCAAAAAAGTTTGTTCCGCAATCCGCAATAATTTCATGTTGTAATGAAAGATGATGTTAAAGGACCTATTGAAGCAGGAAAGATCGAGAAAAACAACAGACATATTAAACGAATTTCTCAAATTGATCCTTGGAAGTCCGTATACAGAAATACTACTGAAATTCTAAAAATTATCGTTAGCCCACAAACAATTCAGAGAAGGATGGTAGACGCATGTACAAGTCCCATTCAGCTAAAAAGCTGCTTATTTCGGGAAGAAAAACGTATGCATCGCATCAAAATATAGGGTCAGTAGTATTTTAGGATAATTAGAAATATCGATCGGATAAGCTTTAATTTGATTAATTAGCTTCCCTTTAAATAAAAATAACTCATTACACAAGTCGATTTATTGCAATGTGTTGAGCAATATTTTAACAGTGACTTAAGTAACTCTATTTGCTTTATTATTTTCGTTTCTAGTTCTGTGCTGAAAATTTGTGCTTTTAAGAGTACATTGTCAAATAAGAATAATATATTGTTGTTTTAAAAAATGGCCAGGAATTTCAAGTTTCATCTTTTCAACGAAGCGACTATCAAGTGAGTAAAGCAAAATGAGAAAAATGACCAATGTCATATTATTTTAGGAAAATTATATATTTATACATATTTCGTAATTTAAAATAATCCTTTCTTACATGCATTTCTTGGTTACGAAAAATAAAAGTCCTGTATCTGTATCGAATAAACAGATATAGATAATAACTAATATATTTTTTTTAGTCAAGCACCAGGTACTTTTAACAAATTTAATTTTATCTGAAATAAAAATAATAAAAACGGATTGGTTTAGACACACTATTTAATTTATATTTATGTACCGATTAATTTAATAAATGTGGCAATCTTTTGTAAAATAATGAAAGCATCTTATATAAGAAACCTTAACTCTCAAACTAGTGAGTTCTAGCATATGTATTTAATATTAATTATATACTTAAAGGCATTCTACAGAAAAATGTATTAAAATATTTCATAAATGGATCTGATTAAACTGATCTCATAATCAATTCATAGCATGAAATTACACCTTGGTTTTTACAAGCTAAAAATATTTATTTCATTTTTATTTGGTAAATAAATTTAGTTCATATTTAGATCGGTTATTTTGATCAACTATGCATAATGAATGGTCAAAATACTTCATACAAGTGTTCTTTTTATTTATAAAAGTAAACAAAATAACCAAGCAATTTTTTATGCAAGGTTATGAATCACATATCGTAATTTTGGTTATAATATAAGATATTTTAACACGCATTTCTTTATTTGTTGACTAAAATACCTTTGAAAGAAATTCCAGTTACGTCTATTTATTAAGTTTTAAAATACGTCGGTTTAAATGTAATATTAGATAGTAAAATCTATTGCTGCAGATTTGAAATACATATTATAATCAAGTTAAAACTACCTACTTGAACTAGCTTACAAATTTTTCCATGTAATTTTAACAAAAGCTGTTTACGTACAGTTTAAAAACAGAAGTGTGTTAGGTCCGAAACTAAAAATTAATCGATAAAAGTAGCAAAGCTAAAAGTATTTTTATGATTTTTTTCGAATGAGATGTACTGAATATGTTCACATATAAATGTTAGTAGTAAATAGTAAATTACTAATAGAAAAAAACTTCTATTCAATAAACTTATCTCATTTTACCCAATTTATTCAAAATTATTTATATAAAAAAAGGAGATTCATGAAAAAATTAACATCCTCTCACAAACGGTTTATATTTATAAGAGAAAGCCTTGGACTTTATTAATTTACCTTTATATTTTAAAATATTCCCTTTATTAAGGTAAGTACCCGATTTATTTTAAATAGCTTTAATATACTTTACTTTCTGCTGGAATTACTTTCTTGACTGTTAATAACACCAAAATGGGTTCCTTTAAAAAAGAAATGTATTCTTGAAGAAAAATTATGGCACGGCTATATAATAACAAATAAATAAAATTAAACCTTGAAAAGGTGATTTACAAAGTTAGCTATTTTGTTTTGTTTTTAGATTTGAACGATCAACTTGTCAACGATGACAAGTAATACATTCCTTATTTTACAACATTTTTATGATATGAATGAGGTTTAGCTTTATTGTGATAATATCAGCTAGTTACATAATATTTATTATTCTTCCAAAATATTATTAACTTTATTATAAGAATAATTTAATAGTTATGTAAACATTTAAGAAATATCAATTATCTAAGCCTTCTATAGTTCGATCTAATAATAGATTTTACCAAATCGATTTTATAATAAAAATCGCTTATAATTAAAAAGCTATTATTTTACTAACATTATTTAATATTTGATTAATTATCTGGTATGGAATAAAATATATATAGTGTAAAGTTGAATCATGAGAAGGACAGGTTATTTTTAATTTGATTTCTACCATGTTTTGAGAAGTTATACCTAATATTCCGTGTCCTCTGTTTCAAGAAAGCACCAAACATCTATTTTATAAATAGTTAATAGGTCATACTTTCTGGCAATTCTACTTAAAATTTCAGTCATATTTTGTATGAACACCATTTAAAATTTTTAATTTAGGTTGATACTTGATCAGATTGTAAAGAACAATGTAATTAGTTAAAATTAGTAAAGTTTCTATAGCAATTTTTACCGAAAGAAGTTAAAATTGTTAAGTCAGATGATAATCTTGATGAAATTTTTATCTTCCGATCGACAAATATAAAACTGGTCTTATTTAATTGTCTATTAAAACTATAAAAAGGTGTTCTATATTCTGAAAATATCTGTATTGCAAGAGAAAGAATTTATATTTCCGAAGTTATCTAGAGCGTTTAAACGATTCCTATATTCTTGGGAAGATACCTAGATATCCGTAAGCTATATTTTACTGTGCGACTTTTAAAAACGAAGTGTAAATAATTTCGAGAGATAACTGCTTTCCCTACTATTATGGAGGCATCTTCTCTTGTTTTATATTTTAATTGACATTTCAATACATCCGTAATATATATGTTAATATATAGGGTGTCCGGGAAAATGTGAGAAGTCTCCTGGATATGCAAAAACATGTGGAAACAGAAAGAATACTACAAGTTCATATAAACTTTTTCCGTATAGGCTTCCTCTCCGGAATTATCAGTTCACAACGAGCTGCAATGAACTCAAGTTTTTTACACATAATTATTGAACCACCAGGTATATTTAAATTTTTTTTAATATGATGTATACCAGGTAAGACCCTTCAAATTACTATCCAAGAAATTATTGTGAATTACTCACAGCTTCAGGGACGGACTAGCTGTAACACTCATGACCCCTTTTTTTACGCCCTGTGTGATAAGAATTTTGGACAATGTCTTTTACATACCCTTAACTATTGACTAAAAAGTAAGTACCATTCATGCCGCTAATCCTAACCGTTTTCGAAAAATCGTTATTTTATTTACACTGTTAGTCCCTTAATTTCTATCGGGTTAAAAATAAAAAGGAGGAATTTTCCCCTGTCACCATAGTTTCAATAAAAAGTTAAACTAACTGTTTATTTAAAAATTCGTAAGAGTAAATCTGATACACTGGCGGGCACGATGAATTGAGGACTGCTGTACCCGCCATATTAACTCAGCATTGTTCCATATTTGGTCACAATGAAACGTGATTGTCCGTAGAAGTTCCTCCCTACTATCGACCGGAGTAGAATACACCAAGGTTTTGTGATATCCCCACAGGTAAAAATCCAATAACATTAGGTCGGGAGATCGAGGAGGCCCCGCAATAGGTCCTCCTCTACCTATTCAACGGTTTGTATAGATGTTATTCAGGTGCTCCCGCTCAGCAACGCTGAACTGAGGTGGTGCCCCGTCGTGCATGTAGTAGATGTTTCTGCGATTTTCAAGTTGTAAGTGCTATACTAAATCATGAAAAGCGTCCTGAAAGAACTCCTAATAAAGTTCTCCATTCAGTCGTGCCGGCAATACGAATGGTCCAATCAAAAATTGTCAATGATTCCTGTCCAAACATTAATTGAGTTTAGCTGATGTTGATGATGCGGAACAATAGTTGCATGAGAATTTTCATCGGCCTATATATGTGAATTGTGTGAATTTATAATACCATTTCTGGTAAACCGTGATTCATCCGTGAAGAGAATAGTGCTAATGAAGTTTACATTATTTCGTGGCTATCCAATAGCCAGTTGACAAACTGCATTCTAAGGGGAAAATCTTCAGGAATAATTTTATGCATTTCTTTCAAATGATATGGATACAACAGCTGTTCTTGAAGAACTTCATGCATTATTGCTTTCGACGTATTAAACTGCGCTGATAATTTTCGAGTGGTCGTTGAAGAAGTGTCATCTACAGCATATAAAATATTTTTCTGTAATTGCGGCATACAAACTATTCTTCCCCGACCAACATCAGTACTTCTTTTCCCAAAATTTCTTTAAATTATGAAGAAATTTAATAATATTACCTTATTAAATGGAATGGCTATCATTCTCCCATAGACGTTGGTCAACTCTTTGAAATGTTTTCTGATTTGGAAGAGTACAATTAGGATATCTGTCGTGATATAACCTCCTGGCTTTCAAAGCATTGCAAGATGGAAGACCATACATCAGATATGTATTTGCATACTTAATAAACGTGTATTACATTTTTCGAATTATTTCACAATTAATTTCACCACGAAAACCAAAAATCAGTACATTAATATCCAAATAAAGAATTAATGTGTCAGCGATGTGAAAGTTGACAAGTTCTAAAATGCAACTCATAGAATTAGAAGTTTTTAACTAAAGAGGTAAACTTTTATCGAAATACGCCAAATACATGATGTAAATAAATCGACGTATTTTCGAAAACGGTTAGGATTAGTGACATAAATTAAGAGTTAATTTTTAGTCAATAGCTAATGAGATTTAAAAAACGTTGTCCAAAATCCTTATCATACAGGGCACAAAAAAATGAAGTCATGAGTGTCTGCAGCTGTGAGTAATTCACAACACTTTCATGGATAGCAATTTGAAGGGTCTTATATATACTTATTATATTAAAAAAAATTGAAATATATCAGGTGGTTCAATAATTAAACGTAAAAAACTTGATTCCATTGCAGCTCTTTAGGAATCCATATCCCCGAAGAGGAAGCCTATACGAAAACAGTCTATATGTACTTGAAGTATCCCTTTCACGTGTTTTTTTCATATCCGGAAGAATTCCCACATTTTCCCGGACACCCTGTATAATAGGATCATAAACAAAATATAAGTGGCCAGTTAAAATATTTTATGTGACCGTTAGACCGAAACCATTTTAGGAAATCGATTTATTAAATTCTATGAATAGAAGGTGTGTATTTAAAATACGTTTTAAAAAAATTCTGAGTAGTTTTGAAAAATAGTATATTTAAAAATTAGATGCACTATTAAGGCAAATTAAGGTTTACCCTAATTAGGGTTATATTCTTAAGTTAGTAAGATTTATATATATATATATATATATATATATATATATATATATATATATATATATATGTATATATCTATTATAATTTTCTCTTTGAACTGGTGGGACTTAAAAAAAACTTCTTTACCCCACCTAGTATTAAAATGGCTTTTTATTTTAAAACTTTTAAATAATTAAAACATCATTGTTTTAAGCTAATATTTACAGATAATGCTAAACCTCAATGAGAAACATTAAGAAAAGATTCTAAAGATATGTAGTGAAGGTGCCAGGGGAAAGCAAAATAATGACATTTATTTGGCAGGCAGACTATACAGACTTACCCATGCCCTTATTTTGAAGCATTTCTAGAAGTTTTTTTATACTCTCGTCTCGGGCTTGAAGAGTTTGTTTTTGAGTTTCTATGCGGAGTTCCAATTCCTGAAAAAAAAAAGAAAATACTTGAGCAAGATTAAACGTCATTTAAGTATTTATTTTATATATTTCATATGTTTCTAAGCAAACAGTTTGTCCAAAATAGTGTTAATATCGATTTTTATCAAATTTCATGTGAAAATTGATGCTTCACTTTAAACCGAAAATATACATAATATAATTAACTTATGATAGGTGATATCTTCCTTCCTCTCGCCACCCTTAAAATCCAAAAAGGCATTTTCTGTAAAATCTCGGGGACTAATAAATATTTTTTAATGAATTAAAGGCCCAATCATTTGATTGTTAGTTATCGGCATTTTTGTTGGTTTGTATAAAATTCTATTTAGGTCATTTCTCTAGATGTTATCAAGTCTGACTACCACGTTTTAGTTAGTCTTTAAGATTATCCTTCAACCAAACCACTTGTCACAAAAAGACGCATTCATCAGTGTAATTTTACTCATAGGGGTTTTCATCTCCCCATCACTTTGGAAGTAAATATCATGCGTTTATTATAAAAATTTCAGTCATTCAAAAATTGTTAAAAGTAATAACGGTGTAAAGAGAATTAAATAATAAATTTGACGGTCCCGGCGTTTTGCGAGAAAATATATTTGAAGAGGTAAACAACCCTTAGTGGAAATTTATCGCTCCTTAGCGAATAGTACATTTAATTTCGACATAAAGAAACATAAAAGTAATAGTAGTAGGACACCCCTAAGGGTCAAAATTACCCTGCTGACTGGGCCTATTTCATTAAAAAAAATGACAAATGCATCTGATGTATGGTCTTGCATCTTGCAATGCTATGGAAGCCTAGAGGTTATATCAGGACGGATATCCTAATACTACTCTTCTAAATCAGAAAATATTTCAACGAGTTGATTAACGTCTAAGGGAGAATGGTGGGCGATTCCATTTATTAAGGTAATATTATTAAATTCCTTCAAAATTTTCTTTAAAATTTTGGGGAAGTAAGTACTGATGCTGGTCGGGGAAGAACAGTATATACGCCGCAATTAGAGCGAAATATTTTAAATGCTGCAGACGATACTCCTTCAACGAGTACTCAAAAACTATCAGGGCAGTTTAATAAGGCGAACACAATAGTACATGAAGTTGCATGCATGAACTGATACCTGAATATTTTCCCCGTAGAATGTAGTTTGCAAACTGACTATTGGATCAGCAACGAAATAATGTAAACTTCATTAGCATTATTCTCTTCACGGATAAAGCACGATTTACCAAAAATAGTATCATAAATTTACACAACTTCCATGTATGGGCTCATGAAAATTCTCATGCAACTATTGTTTTGCATCATTAACATCAGTTCCAATCAGTTAATGTCTGGGCAGGAATCACTGGCAACTTTTTGATTGGAACTTTCGTATTGCCGGCACGACTGAATGAAAAACTTTATTTCGAGTTCCTCCAGAACGCTTTTCACGATTTAGTAGAGTACTTACCACTTGAAACCCGCCGAAACATGTACTACATGCACGATGGGATACCATCTCATTTCAGAGTTGCTGTGCGGAAGCACCTGAATAACGTATATTCAAACCATTGGATAGGTAGAGAAGGACTTATTGCCTGGCCTCCTCGATCTCCCAACCTAACACTGTTGAATTGTAACTGTGGAGATACATCAAAACCTTGGTGTATTCCATTCCGGTAGATAGTAGGGAGGAACTTTTACCGAGAATCACGTTCAGGAACAATGCTGAGTCAATGTGGCGGGTAAAGCAGTCCTCAATTCGTCGTGCCCCCGAGTGTATTAGACTTCACGGAGCCCATGCTGAACCCTCTTACGAAGTTTTTAACTAAGCAGTTAGCTTAACTTTTTATTGAAACTATGGTGACAAGGGAAAATTCCTCTTTTTCATATTCAACCCAACAGAAGTTAGGGGACTAAGAGTGTAATTAAAATGACGTTTTTTTGAAAATGGTTAGAATAAGTGACATGAATGAGGAGTACGTAATTTTTAGTCAATAGTTAAAGGTAAGTTAAAAAAATGTTCAAAATTCTTATCATACAGGGCGAAAAGAAAATGGGGTCATGAGTGTCACAGCTAGTCCGTCCCTGCAGCTGGGAGTAATTCACAACACTTTCTTGGATAGCAATTTGAAGGATCTTACTTGGTATATATCATATTTACAAAAAATTGATATATACCTGGTAGTTCTACAATTATGTGTAAAAAATTTTATTCCATTACAGCTCTTTGAGAGCCCCTATCTCCAAGGAAGAGGCCTATAAGAAAAAGAAGTGTATATGAACTTGTAATATTCCTTTCGCGTGATTTTTTCATATCCGGGAGAGACAGAGGTTTTTTTCTGTTCAGATTGCAAGAGATTCTAGGAGTTCAAGGAGTTCAATATAAATTTCTTAAAAGATTCATTATTCTTGTGGTTAGCTGTACTTGCCTACACTGTACTGACGAGAACTAACGAGTCCGAAACCAGTATGCAGGTGGCGGTATACTGCTAATGGAAAGAAATTCCACTTTTTTGTAGTAGTTTCTTGCAATCTGCCTGTCCTTATAACATAAGATTTCTACGATATATTCTTGTATATAAAACACAAATATGTTTTTATTCCAAATAAAAAAGATGTTGTATTTATATTCATAATATAACATGTCACGATAAATGAAAATGATTTTTATAAAAAAAATAAGGAAAAAAATAGAGAGAAGTGTTTTTATCTGCTCATTTCATTAGCATAAATCTTTAATATTTCACGGTAAAAGAACGCATAATTTTAAATAATATTTTTTGGTTTGGAAATAATTTTACCCAAGAACTTTTATATTAAATTTGATATTCGCGTCGAAACAGAGAGATTGTTGGTTCATTATATTTAACAACTCCTGGTAACCAACGCGTTCTGAAATGTTACGGTTTAAAAATATACATGTTGATTAAATGCTTTCGACAACTTGACGCTTTGCTCCAAGATTTTTTAAAGTTTTATTGAAAAAACTGGAGCCTTGTTTAAATCAATAGACATTTCAGCTGACACAGTAAAAACTATATTCGGAATGTTAGAATAAAAAACTGGATAAGTGCGTGTCGCATTCACATTATGTTTGGGTTTCGTAGCAGCTGTTGACATTGTTAGATTTTTATCAGAAGGCATATTGAAACATCGGTAATTAAATTTTAGACTTTTTTTTTGGTAATTAAATTTTAGACTTTTTTTTTCAATTTGGAAAATTAGTATACGTAAATTGACCGTAAAAATTTTCGCTGATAGTAATCACGAACAAAGGAACCACTCTAACCGATTTTCATCATTTTTGGATATATTGTAATACTTGAAAAAATAATAGACAAATATTTTTGTATCGGCTGACATCCACTTTTAGGGGGTGAAATTCACCCCCAAAGTCATCTATTAATTTTTTTTCAATATCTCTCCGAATCTAAGGAATATTTTTAAATAAAATCAAAAATATTCGCCATAAAAAGTCTCAAATATGAAATAGATTTATGACCAAACGGGCTGCAACCCATATTTTATATTTAAGAAAAAACTACATATTTTATGAATATTTTTTTTAGAAATATCGGGAAACGAACTTAAAAAAAATTGTGAGTCTACTTTGAGCATTCATAGCAGAAACATCGATCGTTGTCAGTGTCAAGTTGTCACTAAGTTGTCAAAGTTTTTCCAAAGCTTTTTCTCAAGTTTTTAACCGTTTTCCCCTGTCGTTCCGACATGGAGCCAGAAGGCATGGACCAGCAGTCTCCTCCGCAGTTTCCAGAATACATGCCGACATATCGCAACTACCTTGAAGTCAAAGATCATAATGAAAAACTCGAAGCAAAATTAAACCATTCTTATCAAGAAAATCAACAATTACAGCAGGGTCTAGAAGGTCCAGTTGAATGAATTAATGAAACAAATAGCTAACCTGCTAGCTAATTGATGGCGAGGATTAACAGGTATGATAATGATAAAATTTTTAACGCTTCCGCTTTAAATAACGTAACTTAGTACATAAGATCGCGGATAAATCCATGGCTACCGACGGTACTTCCGATGCGAATAATGGTGAGAAATTCCTCGCAGTTTCTAAAAAGATGCGTAGAGAGCGAAATAAGCCTTCTGAAGTGACGTCTCTTGTGGAATTACCTTCGCGACCTGTCACTGTCAGTCAACCTAAAATAACCAATACCAGCAACACCAGCAACAAGCAAGTACCTGCTGTTGAAGGTGTTCTCATCTATACAAGGTCACAAAAAAGCGCAGCCGAAGTCCAAAACAAGGTAAAAATATATAACGATGTTACTAGAATCATAAAGGACAACAAAATGGATGTCGGCCGTGCACAAAATGTAGCTGGAGGTGTGCAATTACACCCTCCAACGATCGACGATTACAAAAAGATAACCAAATTCTTTGAGACTAATAATGTCCAGTTCCATACCTTCAGCTTCCAGGCTGACAATCTACTTCAGGTAGTGATCAGGGGCGTGCTGGAGGCATGGGACACAATTAAGATTAAATCCGGTCTGGAGATGTTTTACACCTAACAGCGTAACAAGATGGTATCACAGAGATAAGACGCCAATGCCACTGGTCGTAGTAAGAGTTCCTAAGAAACAAAAGTTTATCTATGATTTCAGAGCCTTGGATAGCATCTCGGTCATAGTCGAGGCGCATAAATCCAAGGCTCATAACACCCAGTGTCATCGGTGTCAGTTTTTCGGACACGCCCAATCCAAGTATACGGCAGAGCCCACGTGCTTGAAATGCGTCAAGGCGCATCTGACATACAGTTGCAAACTGGTCCAAGGCCAGAAACCTAAGTGTGCCAACTGTGGTGGGGAACACCTTGCCAACTATACAGGGTGTCCCAAACACCCAAAACAAGAGCAGCCAATCGGCCTCTTTTATCTAATACACCGAGTGGTCCATCCAGGCCATAATTTGTATGCGACTCCCAAGATCATAGGAAGCTCGAAAATCCTAGCCAAACTTCCCCTCTCTCTCTGCTCAGATGCAGTCACTGATGCAGATTATGCAAGTCTCAATGGAGGCCTTTAACAACATGTCATTGCAGAGCAGCAATGCATGCAACTTATGATGTCAAATGTCAGCACCAGCAGACATTAATGAGTACGGTGATGCATCGTCCCTCCTACTTGAAGATAGTTACCCTAAACGTCAATGATATTAAAGACAAGAAGTTGGAGACTATCAACTTCATAGAAAAGCATGAGATCGATGCACTCTTGATCCAGGAAACCGGGCTAAAGGGTCATCGATTCTTATGCCCCAATTACAACATCTTTAGAGATGATGGGCCAATTAGACGACTTGACGGTACCATGATTTTGCTGAAAAACACATCGTTGCAAATTTTATTCCGAATCCTAGCAATGTATTGCAAGGTACATTTGTCAGGATTCAAATGAATAATGGACCACTAATCTTGGGTTCTATTTACTTTAGCGCCAATGCGATCGTTGACCTTGAGAACTTGCAAAATGTCTTTAATACCAATGACCTTATTCTGGTAGGAGGTGATTTCAATGCAAACTATCGGGACTGGGGTTGCAGGGTCACAAATACAAAGGTATAGTTTTCGAAAACGCCTCCCAAGAGCACAATCTATTTGAAGTTATTGCTTCAAACGAGCTAACACACTTGGCTATTATCGGATTACGTGACATTTTAGATATACTTTCAACCAAAGATAGCGGCAGCTTGTCAAGACCGTTAGTTCTTCATGAGTTGACATCGGGTCACCTGCCGGTGTTTATTGAATATGGCGATCCTAGATCAAAACATGATGACTGTAGACTTAGAACATTCAACAATTGGATCAGATACAGGGAGATTCTCGAGTAGGCCGATTATCCTGAGATAGCTCCGGGTATCAGACCCCTTGAGGACTCTGTTAAACATTTGACGTATGTTATCATGGATATCATAGGTAGATTGTCGGTCACTAAGGTATTTTGATACTCGAAGTATGGAAAGCTTCCAGCAGATTTGCGGGAGTGTATTCGCGCTAAGAATAGGCTTAAAAACAGAGCTTACAGAACGAGTGATCCTGCAACCAAGAGACAAGCCAACCAAGCCTCTGAGCAGATTAAAAGGGAGCTTCAGATCCTCTATAATCAGTGCTGGGAATCGAAATTAGAATCTCTGCAGATTCATGACGGCAGTCTTTTTAGAATGATCCGGTGTCTTACCAAAGGCTCAAAAATGCCTTTAGCACATATCAGAACTGATCATGGAGTTTTAACAGAACCTCAGGACAAAGCAAATGAATTTGCAGAGAAATGTCACAATTTAGCCCAAATTCTAGCACTGATTTGACTAAGAAGGAAAGAATTAATAACAGTATAAGAATCTACGTTCAATTTGTCGATCTAGGTATCCCGATCATCAGCTTTACTGACGTAAAAGAGATCGCCGGGAGTTTGAAAGTGAAAAAAGTGACGTGCATGGATGCTCTCCGAACGCGGTTCTGAAACGTGCAGCGGACAGGACCCTTTCAGGTATAGCCAATATAGCTAATGCAGTTACGCAATCAGAGCATTTTCCCTCGGATTGGAAAGCGGCTAAGTTGATTCTTATTAAAAAGAAAGGCCAAAGAGCCACAAGCATCAACAGTTACAGGCCTATTAGCCTACTTTCCAATCTAGGGAAAATAATTGAACGCATTATTCTCAATATAATCACTGATTTCATAATAGAGAGGAACATCTTGCCTCCGGAGCAGTTCGGTTTCAAGAGCAACCACAGTAGCGCTCAGCAAACCATCAGGCTAGCCATGATGATGATTCATGGATTTAATAGAAGATTCCATACAGGTGCGATCTTGTTTGATATCAGCAAGGCTTTTGACAAAGTATGGCATAACGGTCTTGTGTAGAAACTGGTCAGGCTGGGAATTCTGAGCTACTTAATAAGACTAGTCGCCAGTTTTCTAGAAGGCAGAATATTTATGGTGTTAGTTGACTGCGCAATGTTCGACGTTAAACAGATAATAGCCGGAGTACCGCAAGGTTCTTCTCTTTCTCCGACTTTGTTTAACCTCTATACTGCAGATATTCCGATCGACGATTTTAGTAAATTATTTGCCGATGACATCGCATTTGCGACGTCTTCTGGATCATTCCGCCTAATTATCTTAAGGCTCCAATGCCATATAAACAAATTGAAACGATGTATGGACGATTAGAAGATTAAACTGAATCTCGACAAAACACAAGCAGTTATGTTTACTAAGTCACGTCTTCCAACTCCGGATGATCGGCTATCCATATCTAATGCGCACATTCCCTGGCGGGTCAGCGCAAAGTATCTAGGACTAGTCTTTGACAGAAGACCGAATTGGTCATTAAATACGGATTCAATTCTAGCCAAAGCGAAGATCTCTCTAATCACATTTTACTCATTGCTTAATGAAAATAGCAAACTAAATTTACGTAATAAACTTACGATTTACAAACTATTCATACGTTCCGTTCTGTCATTTGGTGCTCCTACATGGATCAACACTGGCAGGACGAGATTCACACGATTAGAGAGATTTCAGAACAAAGTTCCTCGCATAATTTGTGGAGCCCCATACTTCTTGCGTAACACTATTATTCATAGAGACCTAAATTGCGACACTTTCGGCACTTTTATTCGATATTGTATGGAACACTATTTAGATCAAGCCGCCAATTCAAATAATGCCCTTCTACAGCACACACATAACCTAACATTCGATTGCACGAGACATCTGCAGGGATCTTTACTTCACAAGATTAGATTCGGTGTTCTAATCTCGTAGAGTAAAGATCCCTGAAGATGCCTCGTGCAATCGTAGGCGAAACGTCGAGTAATAATTCCAATTTGACACGGCCTAAACCCAAGGGCCAGGATTTTCAAAGAAATACTTTTTACAAAAAGAGGAAGTATTAGACTTGATTCTCACTATAGTGCCGCTTTCGATACGGTCTCGGTTCGCTCTCGGTTCGATAAAATATTTTTAAATGAACATGACTTTACGATATCAAAATCTCTGCGAAACCGACAGTGTGTATAAGTTCATTGTTTCTCCTGTAAGAATATTTTACCAGACCGAAAGCGTATGCAGATCATATCTAGAGAATCTAGCCTTAACACTAATTAGGGCTATTATTTTTACATTTTGTCAATGGCGAACTATATTTTGTAGTGATTCTTTTTAATTTTAATTATTACACAACGTCAGTACCCAACGAATGGCGAAAAAGCATCACAATTCGGATCCACAAAAGAGGATCAAAGAAACAACCCGAAAACTACAGGGGAATCAGCTTACTGAATAGTTCAGCCAAATTGTTAACCAAAATACTGTCACAATGGATCGTAGACAAGTTAGGGGCGTGCGAAGAACAGCAGGGCTTCGGAATAACCGCTCTACTATCGACGGTATATTTATTATCAGACAGCTGGTTGAAAAATCTCTCGAATACGATAAACCGCTGTTCATTTGTTTTGTGGACTTTACACAAGCATTCGACCGAGTCAAACTGGAACACATAACAGAATTACTGCGAAGAAAACGAAGCAATCAAACGCACAATATACGAACTGAATTCCAAAAACACCATGGTAATTAAAACAAACAACACTCTAACAGAGGACATCCCTCTATCCATAGGAATAAGACAAGGGGTAGCCTAAGTCCAACACTTTTCAATGTAATCATGGACGAAATCATTGATGAGGTAAAAAGCACAAATATTGGGTACCCAATGGGACACAACACCGTTCAGATTATATGCTTTGCAGACGATGTTGCCTTGACAGCAGATAGCGAGGACAACTTACAAAGAATGCTTTTCCATCTCAATCGAACAGCCAAACAGTATAATATGAAGATATCTGTGGAGAAAACCAAAGCAATGGTAATAGCAAAAGAACCAGTAAGATGCAAACTAATGGTTGATGACAAACATATCGAACAGGTTGGGAAGTTTAAATATCTAGGAGCACATATAACAAGTAACAGGGCAGTAACGGAAGAAGTACGCACACAGGCCAACAAAGCGGCCATGATATCAGGTCAACTAAGAGACATAATCTGGAACAATAAACATATGACGGTTGAGAGCAAAGCAAGAATTTACAAGGTCTGTGTAAGACCGATACTGACCTACGGCGCAGAAACAAGCAATGAAACCACAAAGACAAAACAAATTATGAGAACCACAGAAATGAAAACGCTGAGAATGATCACGGGAACAAGTTTAAGAGATAGGATAAGAAACGCAAAAATACGCGAGGACAGCGGAGTGGGGGATGTTGTGCAGTGGGTTCGAAACCGTCGTAGGCAGTGGAGAGATCACGTGGAACGAATGGACGATGACAGACTAGCAAAAACCGTGATGAGAGAGAAACTAGACACCAAACGGCCGCCTGGACGGCCCCCCAAAAGATGCAAAGACAGCTGGATTTCGACCTCAAACGAGGATCGATGAGGCATTGTATAGATAACAGAACTTAGTTCTACCTAGAAGAAGAAGAAAAAGAAGACTCTTAATGTTATCGTGGCATTATTTCGAATTTTAACAACTGTTTCCTGTGTGCGGAGTGGGTCGCAAAAAATGAACCATTTAACTTTAATATCGCCATTGCTATAGCATCTGGAAGATGATACAATCTGTGGTGGTAATTAAAAGGATCACCAGAGAAAGTAAGCTCAAATTCGAAATATAGTTGAATATTCTATGCGTTATTTTTAATTTTTCTAACCCGACGTTATATTTGAAATTATTATTACCAAGGTTTTTTAAACTATTTCAATGCATACAGGATTTGACGCTAGTCCACTCACAAAAGGGCTAAAATAATATTTTTGACTTTCGCATTTTTCGGATTATGAGCCCAACTTCTTTTCAAGATTTTAATTTCCGTAAATTTGTTGTGTAAAATTGAAATCTGGTGACCAGTCTGCTCGGTTATCTATGATTTTTGAGAAATTTAAGCACAAAAGTGTCCAAAAATAGTCTTTTGGTGCTTTTAGTTTAGAATATTTGATGTGATTTTCAGTTTTCGTAAATGAATTTGGATTCGACTCTTTAAATTATGTAAAGGATGACTCTTTCTATGGAAAAAATACCTTGAGATCTGTGCTATCGAGACATTACGTAACGTACTGTAAAAAACGTCCATTAATTTCTGTTTAATCTTTAGTTAAAAAAATGGTTTAAGTTAGTTCTATAGCAGGATGAAAATCTAGGATTATATATAAAACACGTTTTGAAATAAACATACTATTTGGTCGTTGAAGATATTGAATTGAATATAAATTAATTATCGGGCTTTTTCTGAACAACCCCGTTTAGTTATAAATATTTTTTAAATATGCAATGGTGACATGTTCAATGAACCATGTGTATAACTTTTTTAAACTGGCTTCGAAAAACGGAAGTTCTCGATTTGAAGCGCAATTTGAAAAGCACGTGCAACAATTTGTTTATTGCTATGTTTAAAAATAATTTGATTACAAAAACATATCATCCATTGTTCATATTTCGTCGAGAAACCACCAATTAAAAAGATTAAATATTCTACGACCAATATTCGCCGATAAAATCCAAATTTTCCGGCGAAACAAATGTGAAGCGTCCTAGTCACGTTTTTTCCCGCACGTCGCAGGCTGAAAGAATGTCCTCCTCCACTGCTCACTTTCTGACTGTTGGTGTAGGTGCAACTTTAAACTATTGCAACATCAACAATTTTGAAATAATTGAGTTGAAAACTGCTGCATACAATAGTCTAACAATTTCTCTATGAGTTCCTACTTAAATATTCCCTTAATAATAAACAACACAGCAGCGATTTTTTGAAAAAAAAATCTATATCAGCTTCTAGTGGTTGTACAGAATTTGTTTTTTTTTTCAAAATATGAGCTAAAATCTTACCTATTACGTCCATTTATCGGCATTTCGATATCAACAATTGTCGAAGAGTTATTCTATTTGTTTCTATTGAAAAAATCAACCACAACTTTGTTTATCTGTTTCAAAAATTTAAAATCAACAGTTAATTTGGTCCTTTTTTGTTATTGTTAGTATAAGTCTCTAGATTTCATTTGCGCACTCGCAAATCACTGTACGATCGCAGAGAATAAACAATCAAATAAACAGAAAATATTAAAAACAAATTCACTATGCAAAAAACTGTTGAATATTTTTACTTGAAATTTTGCATACTTGTTGATGCTATAAGAGCTCCTTTTGGTGTAGTATAAAGTTAATGCAATATATTTTTTCTAGTGTTTATTAACAATTGAAAAAAACAGCCATTTTAGCAGTTTTATTTTGCAATAAATAACAAACAAATTATCCGATTTGGATGAGCTTTAGCTCATTTTGTAGATATTTTCAATGCGCACAACTTTGGTTTCAAACTTTTTTACTGAAAAAGAATAACTTTCCTAGAACTTTTATTTATTAAGATGTGAAAAACTCTTTTTTCACATCTTAATAAATAAAAAATTTTCCCCAAGAAAGAAAATGAAACTGAAGGTTTCTACGTAGTCAGAAGTCTACTAATAATAAATTTTTTCCAGATGCTAATTCCGCTGGCCTATAAGTACAAATAATATCGACCCATGTTAAATTCTGAACTAAAGGAGTACCGGTACTGACTAAATTTCAAGGTAAAACATAAAGAGTGAAATGGCATAGGTGGCATAAGAGGTATTATAGATAAAAAGAAAATTAAATGGAAAGGGCACATTTAATACCTTTTAATCGAAAGGTAATATAGTTTTCTCTGTAACGCCGATTCATTTATAAAATTTATTTAATTGGTTACGAAGTTATAGGGAATTAAATTTAGTTAAAATTTAAAATACTTTTTCAATAAGATATTAAATGTAGTTCTGGTACTAGAAAATTGTTAATGGAAATGGAAATAATGTGATATTCTATCTAAAAGGTATTTTCGCCTTTTATCTAATTCTAATTTAGAATGTTAGGGTATCTAAATCCTAGCTTGCAATTAATCAATCAATCAATTAATTAAGATTTGTATTACTCGGATTCTGATGATTTTCCGTTGTAACATATATAACAAATACGGAAAAAGTTCCTTGATGTCGGTTATTTCTACTTTGCAAAAAAATTGTGGCTTGTTTTTTTTTTCCTTTAAATATAGTGTATTACATACATGCATTGGATTAAATCGTGCGTGGATATTCTAAATAGATTTCGTGACAAAAATTTATTCAGGAAAATTATTAATAAATATGTATACGTCCAATATGCATTTAATTATTTAAAATGCAGCATAATTCCAAATTAAATATTTTAAAATTCAGCATAAAAAATATTACAGTGTATGAGTATTACGAGGCACAAACATTACAAGAAATATGACTGATAAATTAAAACTAGTAAGTTGTTTTAAAAATTTGTCAGGTCGTTTTCGGAATCCGACATCTTGTTAAAGATCTGATAACTGAAATGAATGATTTACATTAGGTGGAACATATTTACGAAATAAAATCTGTGTAGTTAAATTTTAACTAATGTATTGTTAAGTGTAATGTACAAAATAAATATTACCACAGATCCCGTATTTGAAATGGTTAGTGATGTTATGCTTCTGAGACCGACCATCCGATGAAACTTTTAGTGTAGTATTATAGCTAACGGCTTCAATAAAGCATACAGATTGGACACTAGTGTGCAAAGAGTTCTCTTTGAATACATGTTCTTATGGTAGTATATAACTTTTTTGAAGCGGAAATTTATGCTATTGAAATATGCTTGCCGGTAAGAGGGGTAAAGGGGTAGGGATATCTTCATTTACTGTAACTGTCATGCAGCTACATGCTATATGTCACCGAATAAAGTCAAAACTGATCACGAAGTGCTTTCAGTGTCTGTGCGTCCTTTGAGTCACAATAAAGTAGGTGCAGAGGCATATAAGGCAAAAGAAACGCATGACTTTGTGGATATTCGACAAACACACAAATATTTTTATTTAATTTTTCCTTCAGTTTTTCGTTTATCATAACTCCTTTGAGTATTTTTCAGTATTAGAAATTACTATAAATGGGAAATTTATAATTATTGTCAAAAAAAGAAGTTTCAAAAACTTATTTTTTCAGTAAAATATCATAATAATTCAATCAACCAGAAACATACTTTTTTTATTGCCGGTTACCTTATTATCCAAATAACGTACCAATTTGCATGTGATACTACTTTAAATAATGCATTTAGAAAAGGAGAGCATAGAATAGGTATGTGTACCAAGAAATAAAAGATCTCACACTATTTATCAACACTTTTCTAAATATAAACAAATTTTTATCCCGTTATTCAGCATTTACACAACGGGTCCCAGATCTGACGATATGCTAATTCTAAGAAGGAAATCCATTGGTGACGATCCTGTCAGATTACTGGAGACCTGAGAGGGAAATCGTATGACCGGATTCTGCAAACACCCGTCCTATTAGAATTGCATTTTAGTAAAATAGGATATCTAATTAATATTCCCATGAACCTTAAGCAAGTTCTCAAACTTAACAAGAAACAAATAAAGCTTGTAATTACATTGATTTTTGCAAATGCATCTTAAGAAAAAAACTAATTATGATGAGACTGTAGCAGGAAGAATCCCTGTGCAGCCTATGAAATGAACAGGAGAGAACAGCTTCTTATATCATCCGCGCTCATTGGATATTGAGCAATCAGCTGAGGGATATTAATACCCGGGAGGTCCCCTTATGCTGCGGTGTAGAATCAGTTAAAACTCAGCTTATTTTTTTTATAACAATCATATTAAGATTACAATTCGTTTTAAAGAAACGGTATGGAGTTTTCTTTTGTTCTGCTCCCCTTCCTCTAAAGTTGAGAAAAAAATAATAAAAATAATCATCGCTGACATCATTTTTATATAAAGAGCTCTGATGAAAAGTTTCGCCATCGACTAGTTTGGCTATATTTCCGAGACAATCACCATCTTGTAGTTTTTTATATCTCGGAAAGAAATACGCTGACAAAAAGAATGTAATTTATTTGATTGAAAAGGGTGATGGAAACACATTTTTCAATTTGAATAAATTAAAAATATATTTTGGAATCTTTGCTTTGGTTTTACTATATTTAACACAAAGAAAAATGAAAAATCATTTCACGCGCTTTTAATTGCAAAATCTTTATCAGTTGACTGAGATATATATATATATATATATATATATATATATATATATATATATATATATATATATATATATATATATATATATATAATAAAATAGAATGAAATATTGGCGTAGCGGACGTGAAAATTTGTCAATCTACATAATTCTCGTGTTAAAAAGTGCGGAGCACTCCAAAATATGGAAAAACTTCGGGTCCGACAGATGGCGACAGCGCTGTTTCGTCCTAATATGGGACTCGTCAGGCCACTGCATTCGGTACAAACCATCATCTCGCCCTTACATCCTATAAAGCTGAGTTTAAAATCAAAAAATAGCAAACAAGGTCAACTTGATAACATAAGAACCACACAGATTAACAAAGTTTGTAAATAACCGCCATAGGGTGGCGCGACGGTGAATTAAAACAGAAATATGTAAAATCGAGTACGCGAGATGATGGTTTGTACCGAATGCGGTGGCCTGACGAGTCCCATATTAGGACGAAACAGCGCTGTCGCCATCTGTCGGCCCTGAGTTTTTCCATATTTTGGAGTGCTCCGTACTTTTTAACACGAGAATCATGTAGATTGACAAATTTTCACGTCCGCTTCGCAAATATTTGATTCTATTTTATTTTAAATTACATGGACAAAAACTTATCTATTTATTTACTTGTTTGGCTTTGAAACACGCTAAACGTTGCTCTCATGGTGGGATCGTTTGGTGCGACACGGGGCTTTGGCTGCTGAAATTTGCGGTAGGCTTGGTTGCCAGTACCGAAAAATGCGACCTCTATCCTTTGGGCAGCTCGTTTCGTGTACTCGATTTTACATATTTCTGTTTTAATTCACCGTCGCGCCACCATATGGCGATTAATTACAAACTTTGTTAATCTGTGTGGTTCTTGTGTTATCAAGTGGACCATCGAGATGTGACCTTTGTCGTCTTGTTTGCTGTTTTTTTTATTTTAAACTCAGCTTTATAGGATGCAAGGGCGCTTCGCCAATGTTTGATTCTATTTTATTTTAAATTACACGGACAAAAACTTATCTATTTATATATATATATATATATATATATATATATATATATATATATATATATTCTAGATACCAGTCCAGAGTTTAAGAAACTAAAGTGGAAGGGCACACTAATTCGATCCTAAAGCCTACGGGACCAAGGTCAACGAGTTTTTAAATGAAACATTCATAAATCTAGGGTCTACGTGTTTCGGGTGTCTAGAACGAAGATCTATAGACATAGGTTCTATGAGTTATTAGCGCTTACATGTCCAAGATAAATGGTCTTGGATTATTTGGAGTGCAGGATTTACTAATAAAAGTCCCATAGACAGAAATATGATGGGGCCCACATAAGGATTATAGTAGAACCTTTGGACTTAACCCATTAAATCTAAACCTTTTAACCCTAAGCGTGCAAACCCGAACCACAAAACTCTTAAACCTCAACCCTAAACTTTTGAATCCTACTCCACCCCTTTAACTTTAACCTATGATCTTTGAAGCCTTGAACCCTAAACTTAATCCTTATCTATTAAATTGTGAATAACTGAGCTCTTGAACTACAAACTCTAAAATCCGAAATCTTTAAACCTAACCCTAATTCTGAGATTAATTCTAGGTCTTACAACCCTATAATCTTAAGTTCTTACGTTAGCCTTACAGTTAAGGATTTAGTGTTTCGTGGTTTATCGTGCAAGACTTTAACATTAGATTCAGTAAGAAGGTTTAAGATTTAAACCAGATCTAGTTGCTATGAAAAATACACCAAGTTGGTCAGTTTCGTTTTGTTTACGATATTGTCAAAATTTATTTTACATATGTCAACAAATAAAAGTTTATATAGTGATATTAAGGACAAAAATCTAACGATCAAATTTTGAAATAACTAAGAAAAATAGTTATATCCCGTAAATAAATAAAATTTTCCATGATCCGGTAATAAAAGAAAATGATTTTATGCTTGTATTTTTAGAGTTTAAAACTTGCTTGACTAATTATTGCTTTTGTTTACTGTTCAAGAGCTTAGGTACTCCTTGTGTTTATTATTTGACAATTTTCACCTGCATATCCGCTATATTGGAGCTGCCATCTAGAATTTCTGAAAGCAGACACCGTATTTAAATTCAGCTACCCAAGAAACTCTTTTGTAGAGTATACAATCGCGTTTACTTCGTTTTATGCCTGTGGGCGAACGACTTTTGTTTTTTAGGTTGGGTTCTAGCATTTATCTTCTAAATTACATCACCGAACTCCTAGCTCGAGACAGATTGATTTTTATTGACATTTTATTACCCCTTTGTGACTAATATAATAGTTTTTACGTACGCAGCCTCAATTTTAGATGCTCCACCTTGAATTTCTGAAAGTGGAATTTGAATTTAACGACCCAAAAAACCTCGTAGTAGGGTATATAGAACCCTTGCCTTTATTTTATGCTGCTGAAATCAGAAATTTTAGTGTTTTTAGGTTAGGTACGACCGGAAAACCATCCTCTATGCTTATTCAAACAATGCGATCGTAAGTTTTGTGCTAATTCCCAACTTTTGGCAGAGGGCGCACGCAGTAAGCGCCTCTTGGAGATTTTCGACCCACTTTAATATATATATATATATATATATATATATATATATATATATATATATATATATATTGCCGACATCTTTGAGAATTTTGGTTTTGATTTTTGGTTAATTACAGCGAATGTCACCATGGTTTTCTCTACATATTAGTCTCGCCAGTGGATCTGTATCAAATCAAGAGCAAGATTCGTAGAAAAAAAAACTGTGGGTAGGATATTACTAGCAGAATAGTATATAAAAAAATCTGAACATACTTAGGAACGTTAAACTAATAAAAATAAATACTTTCACAGTCTATATAAATATAAGCAGGGTATAGGGAAATTCCGTTCAAATACTTTGAAAGAAGATTCAACATTTAAAAACATGAAAAAAGTTTTACATGAAAATTGGTCTACAAAAACGTCATAAGGGAGCTACGGCTGTTTAAAAGAGGCCCTCAAACACTGTTTTTTGTTGAATATCTTGTAATTCTTTATTATTTTGATATTAACCACAAGCTACTTGTTTCTTTTTTCGTTTCAAATTTATGGTTGTTATAAGCGTACTTTGATATTTAGTTTAAACACAAATAAATCAGAATTTATGTAATGATTTATTTAAAGCTGGTTTTCTTCTAAACTATTAGTGTAGTTATTTATTACACAAATATATATTTTATATAAATACTTTTGCGGAATCATAATAACCCATCCTCCTATGTTCATATGAAATATTTTTCATCTTTTCATATGTAGAATCACCCTTCAACCCTGTATAATTAGAGGGACATAGTATGTTGTGTAACTTTATATAATATACTCAAAATAATGTAGCAAATATGAAAATGTTACACCTATAAGTATAAAAATGCAAGGAGTCAAAATTACATAAATTTTTTACATTATTAAAAAAAATGTGTAGAATGTCTGATAAAATATCATATTATTTTCTGTAAAAATGAAAAAACATAATTTCATATTGAATTTCTATATAGAGATATAATGAAATCTCATTTTTCATGTCCATAAATTTGACATTATTTTTATAAATGAACAGTGGTTAAAGTACTATTGTAAAATGCTGTATAGCATAATTGAAACTAAATAAAAAAAACTGCTTAAGAAGCAGAGCCCTTTACAACTTTGAGAAACTTTTCAGTTACTCGTCTCTGGATTTACTTTAAAAATCTACAGGAGAATGTCTACTTCTTTTGTTCATTGTATTGCTACTAGTTATACTGGAAAAACTGGGATAGCTACTCCTTGAGAAAAACAAAAGGGTTTATTCTTTACTTCAAGAACTACTTACCAGAATAAAAGAAAACAAAGAAAATAAAGTAATTAGGCAGAAATTGGAGTTTTTATATTTTTAAGCTTTTAAGGTTGGTAGTGTCGTAGTAAATTATCCAGTTTATTGTAAAGAATTGATTTTATTTAATAAAAAGTTCTCTTAAACTAGGTGTTGGCAACATAATAGTGAATTTTGTTTTACATATTTAAATTGATTCTAAGTAATAAAAATTCAAGATTGTTAAAAGTGAAATGTCAAATTTGTTATATTGTTTTCTTATAATAAGTGATTGTGTTCTTTTCCTGACGTATTATTTAATTTTTGAGTTAAGATTCATGTTCTAACTAAATCTTTTTATTTAACTGAATGTTGATAAGTAATTTAATTAAATAATCATAACTAATATTAAAATCGAAAGAGGTGGATCAATTAATCTTTGTTCAACTAAATCACTAATACCATCCAGGAACTTTTGCCGCATTACATTCTTCTCCATTGCCTTATCTTGCCGTGTTCTGTTATTAATAATTTTGATTCCGACTATCATATAAATACAAATTTTTTCTCCAAAAGGAAAAAGTAAGCGTAAAATTAGCTTAACTGCAGAAATTTGTCAACAAATAGTGCAGTTCATTCCTAGATATTCATGAATTTTTATGAATCTATATTTCCCTGAAGCGGGTTTGATAACGGATAATCATTTGGGGTAATATTTAATTGTCTACAGTCTTAAGGTGAATGCTTATTAATTAACTTTATTATCATGATCACAGTTATTTAGTAGGGGAAAGAAAGGTAAACCTGAACGCAGTGTTAGAAAAGGACAAACAGATTTTGATTGCTGCCATTTTACAACGCACGCCGCGTTTAGTATCAGATCGCAAGCGGAGTGAACCAGGTGCGCTCATTGTTCAACGTATGATTTTTTAAAATATTTTGTTGTCTACGATGTAATTTTTTAACATATGAAACTCGAAGTAGTTGTGATATTTATAGTCTAAATAGTAAGTAATCGTAGATTTCATTGTGAATCTTAGAAGCAGCTAGACCCAATGTAACCTAAAATTACTATTTTTTTTTTTATTTTCTTAATTCGTATCGCAAAGGCGAACGAATTAGATCGGGTAAACTTGAACGTTCGGCATTACCGCATTTAGTGGAATAGAATAGTTTAAGATATTTCTACTTTACATATCGTGGGTTATTAAATAAAATTTATTTCATTTCTAGACTACAAAAAGACAGAAACTAACAAACAAAACAAGTTAGAAGCCTTGCAGAAAGCTGTTGAGGGTGTAAGAAGTAGAAAGTTGACTCAAGGCAAAGCAGGAACTTTATTATCGGTACCCAAAACCATCGCCTTTGATCACTACGAAGTATTTTACGGATTGACAGTCAAAATCGTTTGCAAAATTGCATATTAATTTGCAGAGCAGAATAAATTTCCGCATTCCTTTAATCGAAATAAAAAAATTGCTGATAAGGACTGGTTTTATGAAAAGGTATCCTCGAAATTCTTTAAGAAAACCTGAATCTACTTTACTAAACCGCAATAATACTTTTAATGAAAGTGAAGTTAAGATATTTTACGACAATTTGGAATCCATGCAGAACAAATATCACTTCAAAAGGAGGTAAATCTAATTCAATTGCTGTTGTATTAGATTCTGGATGGATCAAAGAAAATTTGTTTGTGGACAGGCTTGACCATTTTATTTTTTTTGTAAGATCCTCCAAAGATCGACCAGTATTGCTAATTTTAGATAACCACGAAAGTCACGTAAGTCTGAATGCATATACACTACGACGAAACAATGACATAATTATACTGACCTTGCCACCACGTACATCCCAAAAGCTACAGCCTCTAGATTTGAAATTTTTCAGAGCCCTTAAAAATACGTACAATCGAGAGTGTGAATATTATATGATTGAGAATGCTGGAAAACCTATTACTCAATAGGAGATTGTGGAATTATTTACAAAGGGTTTCAATCGATCTAGTAATCTTGAGAACGTTGCAAATGGTTTTAAATCTGCTGGTATTTGTCCACCGCGAAAAATAGATTTCAATCAAGATCAATATTAGATGCTTAATACCCAAAATATTGACTTAAATCTCTTCTGGTGCACAAGTTCTTGATGTACCTGTTATTCATACGGAAGCTTCCTAATGGTCAATTTTCCGAAGTTTATGATGTATCTTTTGTTATCGCTCCTATTTCTAAATATCCTGGTTTACAATCTACCGATGCACCTGCAGTTGACGCGCACGTTCTCAACGCTTAATTTTTCTGGACACGAGTGATAAGCCCATTTCTGGCCTTCAAATTTCTAATAAAAATTCTTAAACTTTTGATATAAAAAATCCTGTTGTAAAAACTCATTCAGATCCATCATTCAGTGCACTTAATAAGTCTATTTTCCTTTCGAAAATCGTGAAGCTACCTTTCATCTCTGCTATACAATCTAAACGTAATATCAAAAAGAAACATTCGATCATTTTAACTAGTACACCTGTTAAAGAAAAATTACTAAAGAAACAAAAAATAAAAATAACAAAAGAGAGTAAAAGAACTGAGCAAATACCAATGAAACAAATAATAGACAAGGAACTGAATGTGGAAGAAAAAATCAAAAAGTTTAGGAAAGCAGTCAAAAATATCAAAACCCAGCGGGAGTTTTGTGATTCTGAAGATAAAAATCACACTAAAAATAAGAAAAACAATGATGATGGTGACTACTACTGTATCTTTTTTACCTGTGAAAGAAGAACTACAAAAGAAACAAAACATAAAAATAGCTAAAGAGAGTGAAAGGACTGAGACAATACCAATGAAACAAATAATGGACAAGGAACTGAATGTGAAAGATAAAAACAAAAAGTTTAGGAAAGCAGTAAAAAATATCAAAACCCTGCAGGAGTTTCGTGATTCTGAAGATGAAAATCGCACTAAAAATAAGAAAAACAATGATGGTGGTGACTACTATTTTATCTTATTCAATGAAGAATATATAAGTTTACCCGATGAAGATTGGATTATTTGTATTGTTGTAAGAACTGGTCACAGGAATAATGTATGAATTGACAATTTACATTAGTGGGATCTATGTGTTGCCGTACTGAAGAGTGATTATTGTAAACTAGGGTATGTCGTATTTACCCCACCTGGTGCTCGTGTTTAGCCTACGTCAGTAATGGTTTTGTTTTTGTTCTTATAGTGCATTTTATTTTTAAAATTTAACCATAAATAAAAATCCGAGAACATAGAGACAATTGATTCCTGCGAATGAAGTTCTCGGTTCGACACAGCTCCACTGACGAGACCATAAGGTGGTCGAAACGCATATGGAGAGGAAACCAGAGTTGTATTTGCGAGAACTAAACTCTTTGTAATCATTCATTCCTTTTTCTGCTTGATAGGCGAATATATATAGGCAACGATTTAAATACAGCAGACTATGACTTACTGAAATCTTAATTTTTAAAAGCATCTCATATTAATATCAAGGTTATGACCTTGAAATTAGCATTAAGAGTAATTTCAAGGTCAAATTAATTTTTACTTTACATGGGAACCCATATGATATTTATATGGTTGAACGTGAAATTTTCCGTGTAATGAAAAATATGGGTTCTTATTCAAAAAAATCTTATAACTTTTGTACTTACGTCCTTAGTTATCATTGATTTACGTGAAATCATGGAAATCAGCCATTTTACTCTAGAGATCTAAATATAAAATACTCGATTTACAAAAAAAAAACGGTTCAGACAAAAGTTGTCAAGAACAGAGGGAGTCATTTATCTGTACTAATGACCTTGACCTTGAGGCCAATTTTTAACTGGAAACCACCATTTGTTATTGCCGAAATGAAACGCGGAGAAAATTTCCTATCCAGTGTTATGAATAACATAAGGGATAAAATCACATCTAGGGGTCATTTAAAGATCAAATGTCCTCACACCTTGGATTGATATGAATGGACCATTAATTCGTCAACTAAGAGTGATGGAAAAAAACCTGTTTTTACAAAAGTTGGAAATCAAACTATGTATGTTCAGACGACCTTAAATTTGATCTTGACCTTAAAGGTCTTATCGAGGTCATACGTGTGACCCCAAAAATGTAAATAGCGGAAATTTTTCCGATCGTATATGATCTTGAAATGTCTTTGAAGAACATGGTCAAGGCCATTTCAAAGTCAAAAATCAAAAAATCCCCGAAATGGCAGGATATTGGGGATTGTTCAAGGCTTAGGGGAAAATTAGAGCACTGAGGGTTTGGACAAAAATGAAAAATTTTTACTTTTGAAAATTACCTTCAGTGACACCTTCTTGGATCTTGCGAATCATCCACAACGTCAAACTGCTACAAAACAGCTGGAAAAACTCAAACGATAAGGGAAAATAAATAAAAATTTCGTTTTCTTTTAATAGAAACCTTTATTTTTGACATAGAATTTGAAAGAACAGAAAATTTCACGTTAGAAATGATATTTTAAGATTTGTTGTTCTGTTTTGGGAAGGCCAAATCAAGCTCAACTGTTTAAAGAGGCACCTAGATGCATTTTTGGTGCATTTTAGTGGTCTTCTGAGCATACTAAATATTGAATGTGTTTTCAATAAGTACTAGATAAAATGTATAAGTTTTGACGACCTTGACGAATTTGAATTTCAAGCCTACTTTCAAGATCATTGAAGTTCGTGGTATTTTTTTTTAAATAAAGATGTGGCATTATAAGAAAACGAACTCGACCTGCATTGACTTACAAAATCTACTGGAAGGTGAAGATGGTTTAGGTCGCTCGCATCTTTGCATTTTATCCACTTGTTTACAGCAACTTCAACGTTTGTTATTCCCGATAAAAATTTCAATTGAATCAAGTCATTCTTATTTATCTTCGTTTATCATTTGAATTCTTCCATGTCCGGATTTTTCGCAGTTTGACATTATGAATGACCCGCGAAGTCGAAGAGAGGGTCACTCAAGGTCATTTTCAAAAGTAACAATTTTTCTCTCTCATTCAAAGACCCCAGTGTTCTAATTTTCGCCTAGGCCTTGAATAATGCCCAATATTCTGCCACTTCGGGATTTTTTGATATTTGACTTTTTAAATGGCCTTAACCTTGACCTTTGAGGTCATTTAAAGGTCATATCCGATCGTACAAATTTCCGGAAAACTTTCCTCAAGAGGGACCATTGTACTGGCATGGTGCCTGAACCTAGACTGACACCACTAACGACGCCCAAAAAAGGGGCTTAGCTAGCACCAATTAATCGGAACAATCTGCGACCGCGTATAAAGTATGCTCCATATTGGAATTCTATTAGTGGATCTACAGCAAGCACAGAAGATGCAAAATGGGAATTTGCAAATTTCTACAAGAAGCCAATCGAACGAACGGATGTATTCCCGGGTTAAAATTGAATCACATGTTCCTATTTCTTAAACAGGAAATTTTCCATATTTTTCAATTTCTGTATTAAAAACTAGCAGTTACCGTTTGCAAAAAAAAATTGAAATTAGAAGGTCAGTTTCGAGGTTAAAGGTATGGATGTCTTTCCAACTCATACCCAAAACAATTTTCTCGAAAATAATTTTACAGTTTGTGTATGTGAAAATATTGTCTTTTAATCCTTGACCGTCAAGAAAGGGGCAGAAGTTTATTCGCTGCGAATTCCACTCTAATTCTCTCTCCATACTAGTATCGACCATCTTATGATCTCGTAAATGAAATTTACTCTCACTAATTTTAATAAGCTGATTGGCCACTCAGTTGTCTCTCTTCTGCCTATTCAACGATTCGGAAAAATCTTATCCAAATAAGCACGGACAGGAGCAGCACTGTGGGGTGGCGCGTCATCTTGTTTGAAAAAAGGTCACGCTGGAACATATCGAGTTCTTGTGGGTCTCGATAAAAAGTTGTTAGGGCAGGAATGAGGTAATTTTGAAGAAACTCTAAATATCGCCCATTTAATTTAGATGGTAAAGACTTTTTTTATTTAAAGTTTTACAGACAACTTCCTTATGTAAGCAACATCGTTATTACCTTGCGTATGTAACAAAATGTGCCCTTTCTGATTCTGACATAAAAAAATAGGGTTTACAATCGAAAAAAATATCAATGAAGTCTGCTTTTTTCTGTGTTAACCTGTATATTCAGGTTTTACCCAAAAAAATTAAAATTCGACTGGTCAAAGTACCCATTTACTTTATATATATATATATATATATATATATATATATATATATATATATATATATATATATATATATGTTATGTTGGATATTCTCACGGTGATGTGTAATCAAAGGTTTTCGGGCATCCCATGTATGTGCTGAGTTCCTCTCAGGAGTGTAAAGTAGCTGACGTTTCAGTGAAATCTCATTCACCATTTTCAAAGCTCACTTCCGTGTGTACGTTTGGCGTGTTCGTTTACCGAATGGTTCTTAGCCAATCAGGTTGGCGAGACCTGCTGCGCGTCATCGGCCCTATTTGCATCGTCACCGAAATTGCAAAGAGGCCCAACAACTTAAATAGAGATAATAGCCATTGAGTGCCTAATACTTGCAAGAATCTTCTTACAAAACATCAACCAGTAGCATTTAGTAACGAAACAGATTCCAACTCGGCAACGTAACCTGAACACTGGCAACAGGGCCGATGACGCACAGCAGGTCTCGTAACCTGATTGGCCAGAACCATTCGGAAAACGAACGCGCTCGACGTACACACGGGACCGACAACACCCGAGTCGCAGGCGTTAGTTCGCTCGTAGACGCTATACAGTGAGCTTTGAAAATTTTGAATGAGATTTTACCGAAACGTCAGCTGCCTTACAGTCCTCAGATTGATTTAGCACATACACGGGATGCCCGAAACCCTTCTAATTATATATATATATATATATATATATATATATATATATATATATATACATATATATATATATATATATATATATATATATATATATATATATATATATATATATAACAATGTTTCTAAATTGACATGTATAAAATAAAATCCTCTAAATGAGTTGAGAATATTTGATTTCTTTTCTTCCCTAAGTCCCGTTTGTCTATCAAATCTCAAGTTTCTAAGTACACGAGAAGAATTTTGGTAATTAATTACACAATTACCACCTAAATTTAGGGCTTGAAAGTGGTAAAGTTATGGATTTGTGTTTCGGTCTCAAATTTCTAATTACCACGAAGTGGGCTATATTAATGAGTACGGAAGATGAGTAGGTCCGAAAAAAAAAATTTTTTTTAGGAGTCTATCGGTTTAAAATATTATTTCAGTTTCCACCGAGCTTTACCAAAAATGATTTAGTAATATATACATTTTATATGTATCTAGTTAGTTAAATACAAGTCTAAACTAGGGGGGGGGGTGGTTAAAATTGGTTGATGTACACTCAGTGAAGCAGCAAAAACACCTAGATTACTCTTACCTTGATGGTATCCCGCAGAATCGCTATTTCTCTTTGCAGATGTTCATTTTCTTGATATAATGCCTCCATCTGTTGTTGCATTTCTATACTCGGCCCTCGCATCCTCATTCGTAATTCTTCTTCTAATTGACGAACCAACATTGCTTGTTTCTACGAAACAAGAAACACATATATTAGGTAAGTTTAGTTAACAGATATTGTAAATCGGCACAAAGCAAAAATGTAAATATAAGGCAATAAAATAAAGGACATTAACAAACCTATTATTATTCACAACTTATTTTTTTATAGGTTATATTATATTTTGTTAATTGTTAGTTTTTTGTTATATGGTAACATGGCAACATTTAAGAAGTTTTTCTTGTAAACAAATAACTCTTTCTATTGGCATAAACAAGGTCATATTTTATTTAATATATTATGTCCTAACGCAAAATCAATATTACGTTTTGATTTTTCAATAAACAAATTTATAACAGTATACCTGTCACCTTTGCGACATAATTATTGAAATTTTTTTCACTATAACATTTTTAGTGTACTCATATGATTATTTTATTATAGATAAATATCAAATTTCTCAACAAGTACTTTGATAGATGTGATTCATGATAAATTTAAGTTTTTAACGATTTTTTTATTGAATTGTTAGATTGGGTAATGGTTTATTTCTTAATATTTTTGTGTAATGACTAATATTTTTTTAAAATCTCGTTTTAGTATATAGACTTCGACTTTAGAAATATACCAGAACCTTACTGTCCGCCACAGCTATTATATCGATTTATTTATCGGACTGAATTAAGTATTCAGTTTCCTGGCTACAAAAAAGAGACTAATACTTCTACAGAAGAAGTGCGCATCGCCAAAGGCGAATGACTGACAGCTGTGTAACGTCAAACCTTCTCTTTCGAATGCGGCATCTCCAGTGTTTGTAGACAAATCAGTATGGCCTTCGGTATAAGAGCTGTTTTTTCTGTTTTACCGAAAAAATGATAAGTGTATAATAGATTAAAAATTATTGAGAAATTTCACACGAAACTTGAAACAACCGTTACTAAAACTTATCTTTTTATTAAAAGAAATGTGTGGCAATGAATGTTTATCATATCCACCAGTTTTTAGGTGCTCGAATGAGCAAATTAAGATTCCAAGCGATGATGATTGTTTTTTTCTCGATATTCATGGGATTGTGTACCTTCACAGAGTTTCCGAATGTCAAACCACTAATTAACATTAGTCTTTTGAGTTTATTGCTGAACTCTGTGAAGGGATAGGAAAAAATCGACCCAAATTGTGAAAGACCAAGGCATGTGTTCTCCATTAAGACGGCGCGCAGGCTCATTCTGCTCTGTCTGTCAAAACGTTTCTAGCTAAGTTTAATATCCCAGTGGTAGACCATCCGCCTTATTCGTCTGATCTTTCACTATGCGACTTTTATCTGTTCCCCAAAGTCAAATCTGTATTATAAGGAACAAGATTTCAGTTCGTTGAAGCTGTTAAAGCATAAGCTTCATGCATCATGGAGGAGTTTACGAAAGCAGACTTTTAGCACTGTTTTGATCAATGAAAAATTTGTATGGAGCGTTGTAGGCATAGAGGAGGGATGTATATTGAATGTAGTATTAACTAAATGTGTACAAATTTAAAATAACGTATTTTACAGCAAAAGTCTTGTTATTTTGTGGCCACACCTAGAATATTGATTACTTTGGAGCAGAACTTATGACTTGATTTTATTGTTTTTCACGATGATCAATATAATTTTGTATGCATTTTAACAAATCCGAAAAGCAGTTTTACCACTTTGCTTGAAAGGAGAATACATATAGGCAACTATTTAGACACGGCAGATATATTTATTTATTTCTTACTGAAAATCTGATTTTTAAAATTACGCACTACTCCGGAGAATGTATAGATGTCCTTCGACAGGCGATATTTTTCTGACATCGAAGTCGGCAAGTTTTCTTTTTAATATCCAGCCTACATGTCTCGGAATTTATATTTATATAGGAGTTGTTTTCTGTGGATACTGTTCTCGGTTCGGTACAGCTCCATTGACGAGATCATAAGGTAGTCGAAACGCGTATGGAGAGAAGACCAGAGTTATATTTGCCGGAAATAAACTGTTTCTATATATTCTTTCCTTTTTCTCCACATGAAAGGAGAATACATATAGGCAACTACTGTGAAGAACATCCACATTATGCCGTCGTAGTGCTGAAATCACATTCAACAAACATAGAACTATATGCAACTCCCTGTATAGATGAAGTAAAATGCGAAGAGTAAATGCAAACTTCGTTCCATCATATCCTTTCTGTGTTAGAGGTTGCACAGTTTGAATAAATTGCTACAGAACACAATTTATCTTATTCCACCACCATCGAGTTGATGGCCTACCTGTACCACCATATCGAGAATAATGTCAAATCTTACCCTCCCCGCTATAGTGTGGTGGTGGAATAGGATAAATTATGTTCTGTAGCCATTTATTCAAACTGTGCAACCTCTAACACGGAAAGAATATGATGGAACGAAGTTTGCATTTACTGTTTGCATTTTACTTCAACTATACACGGAGTTGCATATAGTTGAACGTTTGCTGAATGTGATTTCAGCACTACAACGACATAATGTGGATATATCCACTGCTATTGCATCTCACAAGTTCAGCGTTGCATACCTCCTTCCGATCTGTTCTTTGCACAAACAGGTGCATGTCGGTACCCTGATGAGTGTAGTAGAGATGAAACATGTACCTCTGCCGTATCACTGTAGCGGGGAGGGTAAGTTTTGACTTTCTTCTCGATATGGTGGTACAGGTAGAGAAAAATAGTATATATGAATTTTTTGCCTTAGTTTTACTATGGGACATACCCATACATGTTTAGAATACGTGGTTAAAATTTAGAGAGGATGGTTTCAATAATTTTTCAAAATTCCTTAACGACGCATGTAAAAATGTTGTTTGGAAAAAACCCTTTTAAATTATTTTAATGAAAAATCAGCGATGCCTTCGGTTTTTTCGTAAAGCTATTAATTTTGTAATCTTGCAGCTCTAAATTGGAATCGAAGCTGCGGCGATTCAGAAAAAATCAAGGCCGCGCACGCATAAAACGGTCGGAGTATGCACACGCTCTGTCGAGTGTTCGGAGACTCATTCAATAATGCTCTCAACACTACTTAGATCTTTATGAAATTTTCTGAGAACATTCTTGAATATTCGTAATTTTAAAAAATGTATTGTAAAAAAAATCGATTTTTTGAATTTGATAAGGTGGAATTCCCCATTAAGGATAAAAATCTAGCGATAAAGTTTTGAAATATATATATGAGAAACAGTTGGTCCCGAAATTAAATAAAATTCTCCATTTTGTACCGGTTTAGTAATAATATAATTGTTTTGCTTGACTTATTGTTGCTCTTCGCCGTTTAAATTCTCTTCTGTCAATTTAGACCGGGGGTAAAATTTATGGCTTGAATTAAATGTTGAAGAAAATAAAAAAAGTATGTTGAATCCGTGAAAAACAAGCAATCTGTGACAGTCCATATGCAGTGTCGTAAAGTGTACACTCGGCAGACTGGTACTAATGCAGCTAACAGACAGAAGGAATCAGTACATTTACAATTAGTTTACTTCATACTAGAAGATGAGTATTGAACAATAACGGTTTGGAGATAGATTCTAACTATACTCCCACCTGCTAAAGAAAAAACTTCTAAATTTTTGTAATCGCAAGGAGAGTTGTAATTGCTATATAAATATGGCTGTGAAAAAATTGGATTATTTTCTCAACGGTATGCAGTAATCGCCAAGACTAGTCTTTTTCCAATGATGAATCAAATACAACAGGTGATGATGCTTATGATATTAATGAAGAGATATCCTATTCATCTTATTTCTTAAAGTAATCTACATACATCTCGCAACAAGAGAAAAAATGAAATAAAAAAATAACAGTGAAAATAGAATTAGAAAATTATTAATTGTAATTAAATTTATAAAATCCGGTTTGCCAATTAACAACGTCACCAGTTTTTTTTTAAATCAGTAGGAATTTGTCATTGTTTAATTCTCACAAGTAAAAAAAATTCGCCAAGTACTCTATCTCGTATCGAAGGTGGTATGGAAAATAATGCATATTATGCAGAGTATGACTTTTCCAGTTTTTGAAATCGCGATATCTCATGAATGATAATTGTACATTACTGCATCCTCGATACTTATAAAAGTGTAAGCGCCTTTCCTGTAAAGAATCGCATTATCTTCAAAATTTGTAATAAATTTACAATAACACCGTTTCAGAGATATTTGCAAAAAAACGATTTGACCTTGATTGGAGTTTTTAGCATTAATAGTGACTTTTATCATGTCAAGCAAACATATGGACAGAAAAAAAAATAGCCTATATAACTCCTGATAACTTCCTCTTCATACCTGTAAAGTTTCATCGAAATCGGTTCAGTCTTTTCGAAGATTTATTTATATTTATAGATATACAGACTAAGCTCTTTAAAATAACGTTTACATAAATGCGAGTAATCATCTCTTCCAGTTTGGTCTTTGTACTGAACTAGCCCTCTACACCAAAGACTGCTTACAAATGAATGAGTTACTGGTGATAGAAATCGGTTCAGTCGTTTCGAAGATCAGCAAATGTAGACAGACAAAAAAAACAGCCAATATCACTCCTGATAACCTCCTCTTCATGTCTGATAAGGTTCATCTAAATCAGTTCAGTCGTTTCGAAGATTTATTTATATGTATTAATATTTGTAGACTAATCTGTTTAAAATAAACGTTTACATAAATTTGTTGTTTAAGAATACGCGTAATCATATCTTCCAGTTTGATCTTTTTACTGAAATAGCCCTCTACACCAAAGACTGCTTACGAATGAATGAGTTACTGGTGATAGGTTAATAAACGTAATTTAATTAATAATCAGCTAATCAGAAACTTCGAATACATTGGCATAAAAAAAAAGAATATTAGGAAGACTCTAAACGCCAATTTTAGAGTTAGGATAGTAAATTATTTTAAGTTTCTAAAGTATTTGAAATATTTCAACAAATCTAGATTTACGAGCTTGGGTCATAATGAAAGTCGAGAACACTAACCAGATGTTATTTAATTTTGCCCTGATGTTCCGAAAATTCTCAATTTTCAACGAATTTGTATGTTTAGAATACCATATAAATTATGACTGTTTAATTAAAGAATAAAGGTTTTTTTTATACGGTTGTGAAAGTTTTTCCAAAAGGTTGTTAACGTTGTTAATGAAGCATTTCTACCTTGGCCTTGCTCGGATTTATTCCTAGCTCCTCTTGGTCCCACAAACGTTCCGCGATCCGGAGAGCTCTTATCACTGGTTTCTCCAGGTTCCTGACGTAGTGACCAGGGTACACGACGATCAGGTCATTGGTAGTTCTACGATTATAACTTATTCTCATTCACTAAAATATGCAAAAAATTAAGATGCCTGAAAAGTTGAGAATTCATGAAAGCACTAGTTTTTATCGCAGTGAATGTTGGGGATCATCTTGGTCCATATTGTCGTGTCTGAATTAGACAATTGAAAATAATCTGGTTTATTGCCTCCAGTTTTTTAGGTATTATTTTCTTTTGCAACTTGGTTCGCATTTTCTTCTATTTTCTCATAGAGTACTTTCAGAATACGTAGCAATTGTAAGAACTGTTGTCTAGTTGAGATATTAAGTAAGAGATTGCATAGTCTTTTTTTTCAATCCTGATTTTTATTTCCTTTGAGCGGTATCTTTTGTCTAGTTGTCACTAGACCTAATATAATATTATCATTTCTCTTTGTCTGTCTTTTTGTCTTTTTATTTAACGTGTTTTCTTTGCTTTTGTGTACTTCTTCCATCTTAGTTTGATTTCTGCTTTAATTCGGACTTGATCTTTCAGTTCGTATGGATGTGTTCTTTTGTTTTTTTGTTTCAAATTTATTTTGGAGACAAACAAATTATGATCGGAGTAGATATCGGTTCTAGAGTATGTCTTAACAAATTTTATGGAAATTCGTAATTTTTCACCAATTATTGTAGAATATATTTGGTTCTGATGATGTTTCTATGTGAACGCGCCTTGCAGGCAATTTGAAAAAGGTGTTCAATATTAAAAACTGTTGTCCTTTGCATAATTGTAGTTGACCCTCCTATCTTTTATTACAAATGCCCAGTCTACCCACTATATTTTATTCATAATCTTAATCACTGTGCAATCACTGATGCAATTGTACTACTTGAACCTTCTACAGCATAACTGTGACTATGAAAAAAATTGCCATTTTTGATGTTTCCAAATGGCATTGTTGTTTAGTAATGCAACACCTGAAGTAAGCCTTAAAAAACTTTGTCAGTGCGCGTAAGCAGTACTATTAATATTTGTAGAAACGATTAGTATCGTCACCTTTGAAAAAGTCTAAATCTATATGATAATAGTACAATTCCAATTCTTTATTTACAAGGCAAGCCAACCACTTCTTTTTCTCTTAATAGGTTGATATAATTTTCGTCATTATAAAACAAAGATTATTTTCTCTAGTTAAAAATTGGTAAAAAATTTCTCTTTACTCTCAGCAGACTTTTTTGTCAACTAATTATCATAATAATCAATAGTCAAGCTAATAGGTATTACGCAAAAGAAAGAATGCATTATCACCGATTTGGAAAAGGGTTCACAGAGAAATTCTAAGAATGTAGAAGAATCTGGTTCTTGACTTGCTGATCAAAAGTTCTCGCCTAAATCCATCCTATGTTTTTGAGATACAGAATAGCTAAGGGTGGAATGTTGGCTATAGGCGATGCTTCACATCACTCATTTAAAGTTAAATAACTCAGGAACTAAACCTTCACAAGAAAAAGTTTTAATGCAAAAGTTGTATATAATTAAGCGGATCATGTTAACGTCAACCTTGAATCTTCAAGTTTTTTTTAAACCGCAATTTATATTTTTTTTTACTTTAAGGTTAATCAGTAACAAATCAACTTATAACTCGGAGATTCTGATAAAAAAATTGGTTAGTAAAAACTTGAAAAAAATTGCTGAGCTTAAGACTGACTTTGATGGACACTTTTTGGATCATTTTAAGGTCGATTTGATTTTTAAAATAGGAATTCATATTTTTTATTGTAGTGTAACTTAAGCTGTTTCGAGGTGATTTGCATGTACGTAAAATATCATCTTTATCTTGAAATAGCCTTGAAGTTTACGTTCAAGGCCACTATGAATTTCACGTTTAACTTCTCACAACTTTCGTACGTAAAATTGTTCTTCTTACGGCTTGTTTTTTAGTTTAATTTGTTAGAAATTCACAGGAAAAATAGATTCGACCTCTAAATGACATTTATATGACCACACACCATCCAAATTACACTGTTCTGCCGAGTGGCGACTGTTGACTCTGCAAAGACAAGTCTAAAAGAAATTTTATTGTTTAATCGAAATAAACAACCCTTTTTTTCCGCCGATCATGCTGTAAATATGAAAGAAACGTACGGAAACATGCGTATATTACTTCAAAGCATAAAATAAGAAGATTATAAATAAAATTCATGTGCTGATCTAAAAGTTATTGCACTATTTACAGGACTGCAAAGTAGCTACATCACATATTGTTGTTTTTATTCGAATGGAACAGCATAGCCAGAAACCAACATTATGTCGTTAAAAAATGACCGTTACGTGAAAACATTGTGCCTGGTCTGAAAAACTTCCTTAGTAGAGCAGCAGAAAATTCATTTACCTCCTCTGCACATAAAACTAGAGCTTAGAAAAACTTCTGTTAAAGCGTTAGACGAAGAAAGAAATGCTTTTCTTTATCTGAGATGGAAATTCGCGCGTATAGTGAGGCAAAGCTTAAAGAAAATGTTCGTTGGACCGCAAATATGAGAACATTTTTAAGATAGAAATTTTAAAACTACATTTTGGAGAAAAGAAAATCGGGTGTGAACTGTCTTCAAGAATATATGTAGCAACTTCGTAGGTAACAAAAAATTGGAGAATTACAAAGATCTAGTTGAAGAACTTATCCAATCTTAGAAGACTTTAAGTTGCAACATATCATTTAAGCTGCATTTTCTTCACTTCCATTTGGAATTCTTCCCTGACAATTTAGATGCAGTTTCAGACGAAGACGGAGAAAGATTTCACCTGCAAATGGAGAAGCGATAGAGTGGAAAATGGACCCCAAACATTTTGCGGACTACTGCTGGATCCTCAAATGTGAAACCGATCCCAGCGAATACAAGCGAAATGCAATAAAATAATTAGATTTTATTATACTTTTTCAATACAAAATGACGTGTATTTTGTAAAAAAGTGATTTTGTTTCTTTAATCTTGGAAAATTCACTAGTTGGTTTATGATTTGGGTTTCTCATATTTTATTTTCTTCTTTCCTTGTCTAAAAACGTATAGATGATAGGTAAAAACTAAGTTCATATTTAAATTCAGCACATTACAGTAGATACAAAAAACCCAGAAAGATATCAGGGAGCAACAAAAAATTTCAAAATGCAGAACGGTGTTATTTATATCAAATCTACTGTTTTTCTAACAAAATATGTGTTGTTAGCTTAAATATTTACTACTTTTGTATCGAAACGTTTTCTCCAGAAAGTTTAGTTTTCATGTTATTATTCGACTGTAAGTGATTGATGTGAATCATTTCTTATAACCAATGTCAAATCCTTGGCCCCTTTGCATCTAAAAACTAGCCGCATGATAGCTTCAGGCCTATGAGAACTTTTAATTAGGAAGTCAAGAGCTATATTATATTACATTACATTTCTATCTGATTTCATTGGAAACCGTGTTCCACAAGATTGCTGGCGTGTCCTTTCTTGACTAAATATATTTTTCTTTTCAAAATTTTTCAAGACCTATTTAACCTGAAAAGTCAAGTGTGATTTGTTTAAAACTATATAGGACGCATAGCTGAAGATTTATTCCAAGATTTTTTTTCATTCAATGCTTAAAAGTGTAGAAGGTCTCGTCGCCACTTCAAAACCCATTAATGAATGAAATATTTTTGTGTGTCCTTGTACATTATTGATTTTACTTATCAAATCTTTATTATAGGTTCACTCTTCACTTACGAAATCGTTGACATAAATTTAATGCGAATTAATCCACAAGGTTCTATATTTTTAGTTTGGAGTTACGGTCAGTGTTATGATTTAGAAGTTTGTAAAGTTACTCAGGCTATTAATAAATTATACAAAAAAAAATGAAGTCTCTGCCTGTTTATTTTATTTTTATACTCGGTTTTATTGTTTCTGCTTTTTAAAAGTTTATTATTGTTTTAAAGAAGGTTAAAGAAGCCTGGCTTAAATTGTTTTTATGATAAATGGTTTTAGTAAATTGAAACGAACTTCTTTCTAACTAAATGGAGTTACAGTTGGTTTGTATCATTAATTTCTTTTGGTGAAATTTGTTAACGGAAAACAGATTACCATAAATTATTGTTTTAATTGTGTTTTTTATCTAAATGAAACAAAACTACTTTCCAAAAAGTCCAGTAATTGGTTTTTGTTTTATTTACCTAGCGAACTGTATTTTATAAATGAGAATATACATTTTTAAAGCATTAGTTCGTCCGTTACTTGTCAATGTTTCATTTTATGGGCTATACTTTTAAATTATTTAATAATTACAAAGTTCCCGCTATTTAAGGAAAACTCCAAACTAAATTTTATGACTTTCCTATATATTTTTAAAACTTGAATAAGACTGTTAATAAAAAATCCCTTATTAAAATAACTGGATATAAGGTATAAATTCAAAAGTTCAAAGAAGTTAACTGATAAATTAGACATAAAAAGCCTATTGAAACTAACATATATCTTCAATCATGTAATTTTTTCCTATACTAATATTGCAACTTCTGTTTTCATGCAAAGGAAACCATAATATACCTTTTTAACTAATCGAAATTAACTTAATACATACCTAGAACATACTATGAAAATCTGAGTTATATTTTTATAGCAATTTTAGCTATCTGGAGATTACTATGTGTGTATGGGGTGTGTTATAGAGGTAGTACCTTTCTATCAGAACGACGACATCGAGCGTCATAGGCAGGAGATGGTTCTTGATAACTGGTCCTCATAAAACACCCAGCTCTCACTTATGGCTCCACGTGCCACACCCTGGGCAACTGCATTGGTCTGCAGGCTAAACTAAGTGAGGGTAACTACCGAGTGATTGCCGGTATAAGCAATCCCTCACTTACGGGCTAACGGCTTCGAGCGGAGGAGTTGGTAAGTGGAAGGGCACTCTTTTGTCCTGAGACTGAGAAATCGGTCTCGAAAGCGGAGGAACCAAGGAATGATCAACGGCATAAGGATGCAGAAGGCAAGGAGAAACCACTGCATTAAAGATCCTCATGGATATCTCTAGTACAATCATCATGGCTGTGTGAAGCGAAATGATTTCTAGTATTGATCATGGATATCGGAAACCAAGATCCGGCAGGAAAGGTATATCTCATGACAACAGGGCCTCGCAGGTCGTCATCCGGCGAAATCCCTGTGTCAAAGATACAATCAATAATACAATAAATACTGGTACATGGAACGTAAGAAGTATGTATGAGCCTGGGAAAATGCACAACGTCATACAGGAGATGCAAAGATTAAGCATCGATATCTTGGGCATCAGCGATACAAGGTGGTTGGGTGCAGGCAACTTCTCGACAAGTAACGGTATGATCTATTTGTCAGGAAATGAAGACCCGCATCATAGATATGACATAGCAGTTGCCGTTTCAAAAAGAATGATGCAGTCTGTCATTAACTTTTCACCAGTCTCAGATAGGATCCCATTACAACTGCATACAAAAGCCGCAAAAACTTAATATTATACAGATCTATGCTCCTACTGCAGAAAAATTAGATGAGGGGATTGAAAAGTTTTATGGACAAATCAATCAAGTTTTAAAGTCTATAAAGCCAAGAGACATCACACTCATCCTTAGAGACTTCAACTCCAAAATTGGGAAAGGAAAAAGCGGAAAATATGTGGGAGAGTATGGCCTTGGGTCAAGAAACGACAAAGGAGAGAGGATGTTACAGTTCTGTTAAGAAAATGATATGATAATTTCAAACACATTTTTTAAGCTACCCAAACGGAGACTGTACACATGGACATCCCCACAACATAATAGTCAGAAAACAGTTATGAATCAGATAGATTACATCTTAGTAAATCAGCGATACAGAAACACTATAAGATCAGTTAAGGCTTATTCAGGCGCAGATGTTTTTTCAGATCATAACCCCCTGATGGCGCGTGTACACTTTAAACTCAAAAAACCTTCACAAAAAATAAAAATAGATCACATAGATACCAACCGCTTACAAGATCCAAAAATCAAAGAAGATTTAAAACGACATATCAATGATAACATACGAATGCTTTCTACAAAGACACAGAATACGCATGTAGAAGACAAGTGGCAAGATTTAAAAGAGGCCATAATAAAACCTGCCCAGAGTATTCTTACCAGAGAGAAACAGAAAAAAGGACAAGAGTGGATAACAAAAAAATCTTAGGGCTCATGGAAGAGCGATACAGTGCAAGGTTAAATGCAGACAAAAATATGATGAAGTACACAAACAAATCAGAAACGAAATAAGGGCAGCAAAAGAAACTTTTTATAGAAGAAAATACGAGGAAATTGAAGAACTGCAACTAAAACATGACACTTTTAATTTACATAATAAGATAAAAGAATTGGCAGGTATACAAAAACGGAAACATCCCAATCTATTATGCAACGCAAATGGAGAAATAATAACCGATCTACAAGAAAAGCTTATGACTTGGAAGAATTATGTAGAAGAATTGTTCGACAATGAAAGACAAGAACCTAATATAGATAATATACAAGGCGACGAAGGACCATACATAACTAAAGAAGAAATACTATACGCTATAAAAACAATGAGGAATGGTAAATCGCCGAGTCCAGATAGGATTACATCGGAACATCTCAAGCTTGTGGAAGGTGAATCAGTGAATATTCTTGTCGACCTTTTTAACTGCATTTCCAAAACAGGAGAAATACCAAAAGAATGGCTCTTGTCAACTTTTGTCACCATACCAAAAAAGACAAACGCAAAACAGTGTACTGACCATCGCACGAACGGGCTTGGAACAAGAGAAGCAACTATTTGCACTTAACGTCATGTGCCAAAGATGTCTAGATATGAATCAAGATATGTATATAGATAGACTTAAAATTCGCCTTGTGAGATATTACGTGCTATCAGTTCTTTACTACGGAATGGAAGCGTGGACATTGAAGAAGATTGAAACCAAGAGGATGGAAGCATTTGAGATGTGGATGTACCGTAGAATATTAAGAATATCGTGGACAGAGAGAGTAACAAATGTAGAGGTTTTGCGAAGAACGCGGAAAGAGAAAGAATTAGTACTTACTATTAAAGGACGCAAACTGCAATACTTGGGACATGTTATGAGGGGAGATAAATACCAGTTGCTGCAATTAATTATCCAGGGAAAAATAATAGGCCAAAGATCTATAGGAAGAAGAGGGCATTCATGGTTAAAGAACTTAAGAGAATGGTACAATTGCAACAACTGCCAACTGTTTAGATCTGTAGTGTCAACGATACGCATAGCTTTGATGATACCCAAACTTCGGAACGAGGACGGCACCTAAACAAGAAGAAGATTACTAACACGTTTCAAAAGATGAAATAATTACTACTTGCACGTTATTCGGTGACCATCGAGAAGTGTTCAATGTTTTTTATTTTGTAAAAAGATCTTAGCATATAGTTATGTAATAATGTTCATTTTCGTATTGTAATTAATGCATTAAAAGATGATATAGATAGAGGTGCGTAGATGTAATAAATCGATGCCTTAAAAATTGGAATTATTGCCTGTATTAAATAATTTTAATTAGACATCTTTGTTGAAAATTTTTTAGATATAATTTTTCTTTAGTTACTTTTTACATGGACCACCTATTCACAAGAGAAGAGTTATTTAGGTTGTTACGGAAAACCTCCAAGCACAACCATAATAATGAATAATTCATTTCATATTCTCTAAATTTACTTAATCCATGAGCCCAGTGTGCTTTTACATGTATTATCCTTGACTAAGAATATCGAATGGATTCCCGAAAAATGATCAGGTAATTTGTTATAAACAAAAAAATAGTTAATAATAAAAAAATTGTTTTTTTTTTGTAAAATATAAAATATGTTCGTATTCTCGACCGATTCTAAGTAAAAAGTGATTTTTTCACGGGTAGTTTTTGAGTTAAAAATCATTAAACATTTGAAAAATAGCATTGTTTGCCAGTTTTCAACATAAATTACTTTTGATTAAATAAATATTTTCAAATTGTGCGCCCTGCAATTTATAAATCACGTCAAAAACTGTAAGCTCGAATTAATTGCAATGTGAAAGTATAATATTTATTGCTTTCTAAATCTATAAACTTCTTGCATTTCATTAATTATAACGTACGCGCCGCCGTGTATGAAGGGAAGTTTGAGTTTATTTACAGTCGCTCACCTAGTACACATAATCCATTATAGCATTCGCTGATCGTTACATTAAAACTTTAATTTGAACTGCTCTATTCACGTGACATGGGTTTAAAAAAATGATCAAAATAGCCCCATTAAAAGCTGACATAATGATATTTTTTTTACATCTACGTATTTTGAACCGACAGATTCAATTTTGGAGCGAGAGCACTACCTCTCTTTTTGTAATTTTTCACGCGTGTAGACGATTTTCTTTTCAATTTTCAATCATGTTGCCGATAACGTAAACATGTGAACATTTTTGTCCGGAAAATACTCGAAAAGGCGAACCTAATGGTTTAAGAATCAGCCCTCCATTGTTTATAGATTCGTCGTAAAGGCCTGTCATATTTGACAGCTGGTAATTCGGAAACCAATTGAGAGAGCTTTTTTTAAAGGAGTATCTTTCCGAGTACTTTCAAACCATATTTTCAAAACAAAAAATAAGAAAAAAAATTTCACAGAGACATTCACTTTGCTTAAAATGAAAAAAAAAATTGTCGATAATTTTAAACAATTCCTGAGGAGGCCCAAATGATCCGATTTAAACTTTTGAAGAAGCACTTGAAAGCTAGAAATCTCTAATATATGTGAAAAAAAAATCAATGACGTTAGTTTCATATTTAAGTCACAGTCAAATTTGAAGAATTTTCCATTTTTTGAAAAAATATTAAATAGCAAAATTATTGTGCAAAAAACATTGAAAAATGTGACGAAATCAGGCATGTTATTTTATCATACTATAAGGTCTTTTTGTCCAAATATGACGATCCTCAGGAAAATGTAAGTGGTCGAAAAGAATAAAATAAAAGCTACTTTTTGTCTTTTTTTAATTATTACTATTTTGTAACAAGGATAATCAATTTCGAGATTTCCAGCTTCCAAAAGTATTTTATACTAAATTTAGTTGCAAAACTTCTTTTTCTCTTCAACTTTCCTCTAAAATGAATACTTTCAAAGTTATAAGAAAGAAAACGAAAAAAAAACTCGTCTTTTTCTTTTTTTACATATATTAATTAATTAATAAATTTTCCACATTTTTTCGAGAGGAAACATATCGTAATTATTGATATGTACATTTTTCCGGAGGGCTTATTGCAAGAATTAGGGTGCCCTCACTCAATAGCCAAATAATGATGAATTTTTACATATCCGCACTGGTCTAAGTCTGAGATTCTGAGATTAGAGAACGCCTTAATATCTTCGCTAGCTAATAACTAATTAGCTTGCAACTGTAAATATATGAAAAGTATTAAAACTAAAAACAACTAAAGCTGCGCACTAAGACATACAGAAATAGTTATAACTGAAATTCCTGATGTTATATTGTTTAGTTTATGATTTATAATTAATAAATAAAAATAGATATATACTAAAATATGTTTAAAATATTAATGCAAGGATCAGCGAAAGCTGTAATGGATTATGTGCATTATGTGAGCGCCTGTAAGTAGATTTTCAGATCCCTTCATACACGGCGGCGCGTATGTTATTATTGATGACACGCTATTTGTTTATAGCATTAAAATACAATAAAAGCATTACATTTCCGCATTGCGATTAATCCCAGCTTGTAATTTTGACTTTGCATCTACGTATTTCGAACCTGCAGATTCAATTTTGGAGTGAGAGCTCTACCTCTGTTTTTGTAATTTTTCACGCGTGTAGACGATTTTCTTTTCAATTTTCATTCATGTTGCCGATAACGTAAACATGTGAACATTTTTGTCCGGAAAATACTCGAAAAGGCGAAGCTAATGGTTCAAGAATCAGCCCTCTATTGTTTATGGATTCGCCGTAAAGGCCTATCATATTTGACAGCTGGTAATTCGGAAACCAATTGAGAGAGTTTTTTTTTAAAGGAGCATCTTTCCGGGTACTTTCAAACCATATTTTCAAAAAAAAAATAAGAAAAAAAAATTTCGCAGAGACATTCACTTTGCTTAAAATGAAAAAAAAATTGTCGATAATTTTAAACAATTCCTGAGGAGGCCCAAATGATCTGATTTAAAGTTTTGAAGAAGCATTTGAAAGCTAGAGATCTCTAATGTATGTGAAAAAAAATCAATGATGTTAGTTTTATATTTAAGTCACAATTAAATTTGAAGAATTTTCCATTTTTTGAAAAAATATTAAATAGCAAAATTATTGTGCAAAAAACATCGAAAAATTTGACGAAATCAGGCATGTTATTTTATCATACTATAAGGTCTTTTTGTACAAATATGAAGATCCTCAGGAAAATGTAAGTGGTCGAAAAGAATAAGATAAAAACTACTTTTTGTCTTTTTTTAATTATTACTATTTTGTAACAAGGATAATCAATTTCGAGATTTCCAGCTAACCGTATTTTATACTAAATTTAGTTGCGAAACTTTTTTCTCTCTTCAACTTTCCTCCAAAATAAATACTTTCAAAGTTATATGAAAGAAAATGAAAAAAAAGCGTCTTTTTTTACATGTATTCATTAATTAATAAATTTTCCACAATTTTTTGAGAGGAAGCATATCGTAATTACTAATATGTACGCCTGTAAATACATTTCCAGGTCCCTACATACACGCCGGCGCGTACGTTACTATTGATAACACACTATTTGTTTATAGCATTAAAATGCAATAAAAACCTTACATTTCCGGATTGTGATTAATCCCACCTTGTAATTTTGACTTGAACTATAAATTACTGTGTACAGAATTTGAAAATATTTATTTAATCAAAAGTTATTCATATGGAAAAGTGCTAAAAATGACATTTATCAAATGTTAATTTTGCTAAAATTGGGTGGCGAAATCATCAGCATGGAAGATGGTTAGACGAGACAATTAAGTTTCTTGTTCATTTAGAGACTTTGTTTGTTTGTAGTAGAATTTCCAAAACACCCCAGAAATTAGAATTCTTTCGATTTGTTTTACTTACTGGGTGGGCATTCTGACTTTTGAATTGTTTTTAAAGCAAAAAAGTCTGTAGGTGGGCGTTAGGACTTTTGGGTAGTTTTGGAAGCCCGTATAAACAAAATACTTTTTGAAGCACACTAAAGCGTGAAAGTAATATTAGTTTTATCCTTTTGTTTTGGCAAGTGTTATTTATTCTTAGATTGTCAAATTATTCCTAGGAATAAGTACCTTTACCATATGTACATTTAAGGTAATCTTTGGTATTACTGACATTGCATTGATTGGACTTTTGTCTAGCTAGCTTAGTCGATTTAGGTATTATGCGTTTATTTATTTTTAACTTTACGGATATATGCTTTCAATTAACACAAAACAATGTCGTAAAAAAAGCAATTAAATAAGGCATACAATATTTTTTATTAGCCGTATTTTCAAGAAAAAGTCTCCAAAGTTACTAAAAATACCCCCTCTTCTAGTTTTCTAAGGGTATAATTTAAATTTTGAATCTGAAAAAATGTGATAAAGTAGCGTTTAAGTAAATATTTTCAAGAGTAATTGGAACTATTAAGTTACATTAACCTAATTATGGGATATAAAAAATTGTTTATAATTTAAAGTTAGATGTTGCATATTATTGGAATAAATTAATATATTATGCGGTGAAAATTTACCTGCATATGATGTAAATTGACACCTTCTAAACCTTAAGGCAATGCGTGACCGACAGACGTTCAGCTGGTTTTATTTTTTAATAATGAATTTTTACCAAATTATTGATATAATCCCTTGTTATTATTCATTTAATAGTAACCAACGTTGATTGTCAATATTGTTTGAAATTTTAGTTTAAATCTAAACAATTTCAATTTTTTTAATGTTAAATTTGATTTGATTTTGATTATACAGGGTGATTCAAAAATCGATCACGAAACTTAAGGGGGTGATTCTACTTGACAAAATAAGGGTAGAGCTTCATATAATTTTTTTTCAAAATGTCATTCGTTCTCGAGTTACAAGCCGTCCAAGTTCAAGTTTTTATTTTTTGTTTTTTGAATTACTCGCTTACAGGAAAACCGATTTGACTAATATTTGAAAGATAGGCTAAGTCTTCTGCGCTTCATCATTTTAGTAACAATTCACATTGATTGTTTGCCGCTAGAGGGCACTTTACCTACATTGAAAATTGTTTTTTTGTCATAATTTTTTAGTGTTGACAGCTACAGTAGTTTTTGGCATAATTTCTGAAAGACTGATGTCAGGCCTTTAAAAAAGGTGCTCTTTATTTACATCGCTAAACCCAACGGTTTAGACGTAAATCACCCTTAAAAATTAAGTGGTAAATTTACTTTCCTCATTTCATTACCACCAGCTACCAGGTAAATAGCTATCAAAGTATACTAGAGCTGTCAGTTTAACATCAAATAAATTCGCTTTTTAAACTATTTAATTTATAATCTTAAAATAACTAATAATGGCTAATCAGTAAATATTCATATTATGGATTATTGCGATATACATTTAATTGATAAAAATTAATGAAACAGTACTAAACAAACTAAAAAAGATTCTCAAAATGTCCCCCATTTTCTTCCATACATTTCCTAACACTCTTCAAAAAATGTCGCCTAACTCGATGAAAAATTTCTGGTGTTTCTTTAATAATTTGGCACTTTTCGATTATCCTGAAGCGAAGATCCTCGACGTTGATTACTGGAATATCGTACACCAATTGTTTCAAATGACCCCAAAAGAAAAAATCCATAGGATTAAGGTCTGGTGACCTCGCTGCCCATGCCAATGGTCCACTTCGTCCTATCCATCGCTCAGGATACGTTGCATTCAAATACTGTCGGACACGTATACTAAAGTGGGGCGGAGCTCCGTCTTGGAGGATCCACATGTTGGCCCTTACTTCCAATGGCACATCTTCCAGATACAATGGGAGACGATTTTGGATAAAATCTAAGTATACGTCACCAGTTAATGGGCCATCAAAGAAATGAGGACCAATAAGGTAATCTCCTATTATCCCTGCCCACACATTTAGTGAAAATCTACGCTGATGTTTCGTTTCTACCACATTGTTTGGGTTCTCGTAAGCATATGTGTGGATGTTGTGTAGATTTGTTATGCCATCACGAGTGAAACCAGCTTCGTCAGTGAATAATATGACGCCAATTAATCGATTATCGTGTTCATACTTAGCTAGGATCTGATTGCACATTTCCAACCGTCTCGGCCGATCATCGTCATAAAGAGCCTGCACCTTTTTTGAATGAAACGGGTAGAGTTGTTCTTCTCTTAGTATCCTCCATGAACTAGCCTGACAGAGCCGCACTTCATTCCCAATTTTTCTAGTACTAATACCTGGATTATCTTCAATAATTTCAAGCACTCTTTCTTCTTGTTGCACGTTTCTAGCAGTTCTAGGTCTTCCCCTATTTCCATTATAACTTTTAAAGGAATCACATTCCGCAAGCCTCCTGTGCACACTGGAAAATGTTTGAGCATGAGGGATATTTCTTTCCGGATAACTCTCCATATAATATCTTCGTGCCAACTCTGCATTACCATTTGCTTTTCCATAACAAAAATGGATATCACAATATTCGATATTTGAATATTGGTGATTAGCCATTATTAGTTATTTTAAGATTATAAATTAAATAGTTTAAAAAGCGAATTTATTTGATGTTAAACTGACAGCTCTAGTATACTTTGATAGTTATTTACCTGGTAGCTGGTGGTAATGAAATGAGAAAAGTAAATTTACCACTTAATTTTTAAGGGTGATTTACGTCTAAACCGTTGGGTTTAGCGATGTAAATAAAGAGCACCTTTTTTAAAGGCCTGGCATCAGTCTTTCAGAAATTATGCCAAAACTACTGTAGCTGTCAACACTAAAAAATTATGACAAAAAAACAATTTTCAATGTAGGTAAAGTGCCCTCTATCGGCAAACAATCAATGTGAATTGTTACTAAAATGATGAAACGCAGAAGACTTAGCCTATCTTTCAAATATTAGTCAAATCGGTTTTCCTGTAAGCGAGTAATTCAAAAAACAAAAAATAAAAACTTGAACTTGGACGGCTTGTAACTCGAAAACGAATGACATTTTGAAAAAAAATTATATGAAGCTCTACCCTTATTTTGTCAAGTAGAATCACCCCCTTAAGTTTCGTGATCGATTTTTGAATCACCCTGTATATGCCATTGAAACAGCAGTATTAAATAACAGTTTTAAAAACTGTTTTCACAGTAACTTTGTTACTGCCGGAAAATGAAATCTGATCGCCACTATCTGTGTATTTTGAAACTATTTGTATTAGGACTAGAGGAAAAAACAAACTCTGCTTTCAATGTTTACACTGCAAGCTTTTTTAATCGATTTCTACCGTTTCACCCTTTCATGAAAAATGTCTTCATTTTGTTTTTGTAGCTTAGGGCATTATTACGAGAAAGTCTTTTGACATAGAAAAGACTTCCATTTATTTTTATTTATTATTATTATATCTATAACATAATATTAGAAAAATGTTTAAAAGTCAAAATTTCTATAAGAAATAAAAGAAATCTATCTGCCATGTTTAAATAGTTGCCTATAGGTGTTCTCTTTTCAATCAGAGAAAAAGGAAAGTAAATATAGTAACAGTTTATTTCCTGCAAATACAACTTTGGTCTTCTTTCCATACGGATTTCGACCACCTTATGGTCTCGTCAGTGAAGCTGTATCGAACCGAGAGCAACATTGTCTGCTATATAAAATATAACCATCAGGTGATCGAAACGCATATGGGGAGAGGATCGGAGTTGCGTTTGCAGAAAATAAACTGTTTCTATGCATACTTTCCTTTTTCTCTGCTTGAAGGGAGAACACATATTGGCAACGATTTAAACACGGAAGATAGATTTATTTTATTTCCTACTGAAATTTTTATTTTAAAAAATTTCGCACTACTCCGGTGAATAAATAGATGTGGTTCAATTGGCGATATTTTTCAGTGTGACATCGAAATTGGCAGGTTTTTAATATCCTGCGAACATATCTCGGAAGTTATATTTTATGTAGTAATTGTTTCCTCCGAATGTTGCTCTTACTTCGACACAGCTCCACTGGTGAGATCACAAGGTGATTGAAATGTGTATGAAGAGAGGACCAGAGTTGTATTTGCAGAAAATAAACTGTTTCTATATATCCTTTTCTTTTTCTCTGCTTGAAAGGCGAACACATATAGGCAAATAATATAAGATAAATATCTATTAACTCCTTTTTTGTTTCCTTCCTCGGGTCTTCAATTTTAGAATTAGTTTGACAAAGCTCTCCATCTTTGTCTGTTCAGCGCTATATCTTTAACTTCTCTGTGGCTACTCTTATCTAAATCCTTCACTGTTTGTTGTAAATAGTTTGGCCCCGGTCTACCTCTTCCTTTCTCCCGTTCTGCCATACATACAATCGCGATTGTTTCCCCAGTAACGCTCGAAAGTGGAAATATTCACGGGTATTTCAAAAAATATTCCATAAAACCCATATTTAAATTTATATTTAAAATTAGTACAAAAAGCATTTTTTGGTTAGGTTACCCCACAAATATGTCCGTGGTTTATATGCCTATATATATATATATATATATATATATATATATATATATATATATATATATATATATATATATATATATATATATATGGTAAAATGAATAGTTTAGTTATTCCGGGTTTCAATCCGTTAGTTCAAAAAATCGTTTTCACGACGTTTCGCCAAAATCTCATTTGGCATTTTCAAGTGCGGTTCGTCTCGTTACTCGCTGAGAACTGATGGTGGCCTCTGATGAATTTCGAGTTTTGTGTAGCTGGCTCGCTTCCTGATTCGATGAGCGTCTTCGCAGGCTCCTCCTCTCTGCCGAGTGCGATATATTTTGTTCTTGTATGCTGATCTCTCGTGTACTTGTTGACTTTTGTTGTTTTCTTTCTTGATTGTTTATTAATGTTTTCCATGTAGTTGGAACATTTATAACATCGTCTCGTTTATTTAGCTGTCCTGCTTTTTCGATTTCTAGGGCCTCTCCTATGACGCGTACCTTGTAGTTCTGTACTGGTGCTATTTTTTTGTTTTTTCGAAGTCGATGGTACGTCTGGTTGTTTGGTGATGTTGAAATAGGGCTGAGGTTGTCTGTTTGTTTTTGAGGCTATTTTTATGTTCTTGGATTCTTGCTGATATGCGCCTGTTTGTTTGTCCTATATAAGTTTGATCGCAATCTGCACATGGAATGCTGTAAACGCCATGATTTTCAAGGTTGGTCTTGTCTTTGGGATTTCCCAGGATGTTGGCTATTGTTTTTTGTGGTTTAAATATAGGCTGTATGGTGTATTTTCTTAAGATTCTTCCGATTCTGTCTGTTATTCCTTTTATGTATGGTATTATGGCTTTGTTCCTTGTTAGACCAAAGACCAAAATCAATTCATCAGAGGCCACCATCAGTTCTCAGCGAGTAACGAGACGAACCGCACTTGAAAATACACCTTTTGTGGCGAGGCCTTAACTTCTATTGCTTGTTAACAACTGAGCCTTGTCTTAGTTTATTATCTACCAATTCCGTTACTTTCTAGACCATAGAAAATGGGAGTAAAGTATGTAAATATTACTTTTTAAAACAAGAAATTTCGAACATGTTTTATTAAGATATAAAGAAAAATTTTTAATGACAGAAAAGTGAAAATCGAAATTTACTATAAAATTCACTCAATCAAAAAAACAACCATGGTTATAAAAATCTTGAATAGGTCACTTTTATTATTTTCACCACTGTATATTTCTAAGAAAATTCTTGTTACACTTTCTTGAATTAACTTTTTTTAAGAGATATTTTATTTTGTATAGTTAAAAAAATTAAATTTATGGTTCCTTTCATTTATATACTTTTATAATTCCTATAAAAATTAGTAGCACCAAAATTGAACCCGAAGAAAACTTTGTAATATGTACCATAAATTTTCCAAAGAATGAAGTGCTTAGTACCTCCTTCTTCTTCTTCTTCTTCTTCTTCTTTCTAACATAGTTAACCATGCTGATAGGCTATTGCCTGTTCATTGCCATCACGTCTTCCCCGGAAGATGAGTTCCAGCATTCTCGCCATCGCCTTGGTGGTCTTCCTATTTCCTGTATCCCGCATTGTTGCCTGATATCTTCATTCCGTATTCTGTCGTGTAGAGTTTTGCCTTGCATACTTCTTAATGTTTTCATTTCGACTGTTCTCATCATTTGTAGAGTTCTGCCTATATCTGGTCTTGTTTCTGCCGCGTATGTTATGATGGGTCTTAGAGCCGTTTTACATATCTTGGTTTTGCTTTCGATATTAAGGTATTTGTCCTTCCAGACAATTTCTTTTAGGCATTCCGAAATTCTAGCCGCTTTCATTGTGTGCTTTCTTACTTCGTTAAAAAGGTTTCCATGGCTCGTTATTTCTGCTCCCAGATATTTGAAGTGATTTACCTGTTCGATAATTTTGGAGTCGATTTCCAACTTGCACCGTATTGGTTCTTTGGATGTTACTTAGCATTTCGTCTTCTCGGTGTTGCTGAGCATATTTAATTCTTTCGCTTTAGTGTTAAAAGAGTGCAGTAGTAGAGTGGAGATTATCTTCAGAGTCTGCAATAAGAACAGCATTGTCCTCATAGCAGACGGTATGGAAGAATGTGTTTCTCATTTTGTGTCCAGCTGTTCTGGGGAGATTTTCTATTATTTTATCCATTACTAGATTAAATATAAAGGGGCTGAGTGAATCGCCCTGTTAAATTCCTATGCTTAGTACCGATTTTCTAAAACTGGTGGATCAAATGCGCTAAAACTGTGATATGACACATCACGAACGTGAGTCGTCCTTTACAAGCTTATTTTGAACTGAATTATAAAACTATGAAAAATATTATAAATCATTTATATTAAAAAGTTTTGCGTTTTAAATTATTCATAATAATAGAGTAAGGATATTTAATAATAGACGTAATACGTGTAAAAATATTTTTCTCACGCGTACATCTGTTTCCCAGCATGTATTTTAATTGAATGCATTACCGCAAAAATGAAAATAAACTTTCGTCCATTTATTTGTTACATATTGAACATTTTGAGGATATTAACCAAACTAAACAGAATGAATTAAAACTGATGTCGAAAGATGAAACGAGAAGATAGAAATAAGGCTTCTGTTTCATTTCGAATATAGGACAGTAACTTTGAAACAAAATAAAATAATGGACAAGTCGAGTCTAGTTTCAACTCAACTTATCTTATCTGGCTATAGAAATACATATGTAAAATTTGACGAAATAAAGCTGGACATTTTTGTCTTATTTAGTCCCGATATTTACGAGAAATGCTTCAAAATGTGAAAAGATTTTGTCTCAGCAAAATCAGAAGATAGAACTAATCATGAGAGATAGTCATCATATATTTACACGAACGAAAATACACTCGACTTGCTATTCTTACAACCTATTATCAAGTTGAGGTTGGTAGATCTATTTATAATATATAAACAAAATAAAAATCCGACTTTTTAGTTTTGCGAAAGTTTTCGATTCACCGCCTCCTAAAACTGTACAGGGAGACCAAACTAATAATAGTTATTTTAATATGGTCATGTTTGATAAGGCTAGTGAATTGTTTGTTTTTTTAATCGATTTCTAGAGACATTCTTACCGTTTTAATAACATTGTTAATGAAAATATTATAGTGTTGTAGATCGCAAAAACGGCCATTAAATTCATGTCAATTTTAATAAAATAAACAACCTATTTTACTATAACTTGTACCTAGCGCAGATATACTGCAGACTGTTAGAGCGCACAGAATCTAACTTCATATATTTAAATGAGCCAATGCATAAAAATTCATAAATGTTTAAGGAACGAATTAAATAGGAACTCCATTTACTTTTTATTTGCAGGATTCAATATATTGGATTCAACTGGGATGGACAATCAACTACTTAACATCGAAGTATAATTATTTTTTAACACTTACAATGAATTGGTATATCTTTAAGTACATACCAAAATAATCAAAAGCTGAAAAAATAGTTTCTAGTTCTCGATATAGAATGATATAACCGTATGTTTGTATGAAAGGTTGCCCCTTATAATGTTACGGTACAGATTTTATCATCTTTTATGAATGTGCATAGAATTGGGGTGTGTACACTGCGACCTAATAGATCTATTGTGCCCCTATACTGCTGCCAAGTCGTAAGTGATACTTTACCAGCTAAAGCAGGTCCTCTGGTTCTATTTCACTCAGGAACCTTAGGATGTTGGACAGCTTCAAAGTGGGTAGCTCCTCTTCTTCTATTTGGTGTGCTCCCAAGAACCGCATCCTAGAGCGCTGCACTCTGAAAGGATGTGAATAGAGGTTTCGTCCCCCTCGCAGAATCTGCACTCTTCTCCTTCTGCCAATCCGAGTTTCTTGAGGTGTCCCTTCAGGTGGCAATGCCTCATCAGGATCCCTGTCAGAACTCTGAGTTCGTTTTTATTTAGGCTTCAATGTTTTCTGGTCGTAGTTCCCAAGAAGTATCTTCTCTTGTTTCAATCCTTGTAGATCCGTCCAAAATTTGGATCTCCTGATTTCTTCTTCTATTTTTAGTTCTTCCAGCATTACGCTACTAATTCTACAGAAAGGCTTTGGCCTCAGAAATCGTTCCCTCTACCCGGGTGTGTCCCGATACCCATATAAGGGGACCTTATTATTCTTACTCAATTCATTTAATCCCTCTAGACATTTCCAGACCATCTTGGAGCTGATTACTTACTTATTATCATCTTAAAGATGCAGTAGGTTTTGCGATGTCTTTTAAGTTGAAGGTTTTAATTTTTATGGCCTTACTTGCCTCATGACCCGCTATATTACATTGTGAAAAATTGTTAAAATTAACCCAATTACACTCACAGAAATGATCAAAATTAGAATACTTGATAGTTCCCAACTGGCAAAATATAAAACTAAAAGTCAAATAATTGTTAATTAATACTTTCTTTTTCTTTTAAAAATGTACTGTATTTTTTAGAGAGAAAAAAACCGATTCAATTTTAATATTAAAAATTAATTAATTTTTTTCTATTGTGTATAGGTCCTATTGTGTATAGGTTATAGGCTTACTGAAAACTCTGTCACTGTCAAAGTACTAGTAATTATTGATTCTACAGGTGACTGCGCTTTTATTTCCGTTTCAACCAACCGAGAGCCGCAATGTCCTGCCTTTATTTTTAGAGATCTTCAAATCTTGCTAAAATGTATGCACTCTCCTTTTCTGTTAAAGTTATTATAGTGCTTCTGAATCTCTATAGCATCCTCGCTTATTCTAGGATAAAATATGGTAAATTTATCCAGGACTTGAGTGTCATCGAAGGGTATTCTATGATTGTTATGTTTAAATACATATTCAGCAGTAGCCGATTTGTCTGTTGTAAAGCTGCATTTGGTCAAGCCAATGTACACCAAATATCAACTGCATGGAAGTATATGTACTCCTGATGTCGATAGGTGATCCCTTGCGTCTTTAGAGGATTTTAGGCTTTGTTGTATTGAAATTGTTGGCATATTGCCTCTATCCGGTCTTTTTAAGGATCCTGCCTATTCTGTTTGTTATATTTTTGATATGGGGAAGAAATGTTGCCCTAGAAGGTTTTATTATATTGTTTTAGTTTTTTTTTTGTGATTGATGAGTTTGTTTTATTTCTTTTTTTGAATATTCGTTATTTATAACAGCACCCTTTAAGTGTTGAACTACTTAAATTCAAGAATCCAATTCACAATGGAGATGGAACGGGATAATTCGAGGTTGCAAATTTTTGCATAGAGTATCTAGAAACCGGCATATACAAATGGATACCTCAGCCATTTAAAACATGAAATAAAATAGGCACAATAGCAAAAAAACTATAAAGAATATAATAAAACTTGCTTCACTAGGCAAAATAGTTTTACCTGCATAAAAAATGTAACAGACAGAATAGGCAAGCTACTTAAAAAAGACACTATAGAGATAATTTATTTGTCAACAGTTTTAACCTAGCAAAACCTAAGATACGCCAAAGGCAAAAGAAATCGACAGTAGAAGTATAGAGAATTTGCATTTGAGGTTCGGTATACATAGGCTTAACAAAACGCAGGATTAAGACCAGGCTTTTAAGAACATAAAATGTGTTGCTGATATGGACAAACAGTCTGTTGTCTGTTGCTGAACATGCATTTAAACACGACAGTCACAGAATACTTATACCCAAGTCTTCACTTCTTCTTCTTCTTGCGGTGCCTATTCGTTCCGAATGTTGGCGACTAGCATGGCTATTCTTACTTTGTTGGCAGCTGCGCGGAACAGTCCAGTCGTGCTCATGTTGAACCATTTTCTTAAGTTTTGGAGCCAAGAGATTCGTCTTCGTCCTGGCCCCCTCTTGCCGTACACCTTCCCTTGCAGAATTAATTGGAGGAGGTTATATCGCTGTTCATTTCTCATAATATGTCCTAAGTATTCCAATTTGCGTTTTTTAATTGTTTTGATCACTTCGCACTCCTTTCCCATTCTGCGCAGGACTTCATTATTTGTGACTCGGTCGACCCAGGAGATTCTTAAGATGCGCCTATAGCACCACATCTCGAACGCTTCAAGTTTTTTAATGGACGCTTCAGAGAGCGTCCAAGCCTCTGTTCCGCAGAGCAGAACTGGAAAAACATAGCACTGTAGTATGAAGACCTTGGTTTTCAGCGGCAGATCACGGCCCCTGAAGACGGTGCTCATTTTTGTAAACGCTGCTTTGGCTTTTGCTATACGTTGTTTTATTTCCAATGAGTGATCCCATTGACTGTTTACATTGGTGCCAAGGTATGTATAGCTTTCAACCCTTTCAATTGTTTGTTGGTTGATGGTCAGTTGTGTGTTTAGGATTGGGCGTTTGCTGATGACCATATATTTTGTCTTCTTTGTATTTAAATCTAACCCATAGTGCTTACTTACTTCAGTTATGCTTGTCATCAACACCTGCAATCCCTCCAGACTGTCTGCGAATACCACTGTGTCGTCTGCGTATCTGATGTTGTTCAGACGTTCACCGTTGATTAGTATTCCCTCATCACATTCTTCCAAGGCTAGTTTGAAGATATGCTCAGAATAAACATTAAATAGCATCGGGGACAGTATACATCCTTGCCGTACTCCGCGTTCTATTGAGATTGCTTCTGTCAACTGGTTGTCTACTCTTATGTTAGCAGTTTGGTTGTAGTAAATATTTTTGATTATTCTCAGATCTTTATCATCTATGCTTAGTCTTCACTAATACAACTAAATTTTATCCCAGAATATACAGGAAGGCTTTAGAGATTCTAAAACACTCAAATAACTTTTCCAGGAAAGAAGAGGGCATACATCTCTGCAAGGTTTGGATGGCACTGAAAAATATAAGACCTTTAAAAATGAAGCCAGCACAACCTTGTGGCACCCGATTAATCAAAACGGAAACAGAAACTCAGCCACCCGTGGAATCAAAAAAACCGGTCCATTGACAATCACCGACATAGTTTTCAGTGAGCTGTCAAGAATAATACTTCGACCTCTGGACTACCTTTGATAATGTCTGCCACAGTAGCAGATGAAAGGTTACGTAGAAATGCTAACAGAACACGGCATATAAACCCGAAAAATGTTAAGGATTTAGTTGAAACCGAACGTGAAAGTCTTCACAAATATTTATATCAAGAAGGGTACGCCTCCGTTCTGTGATTTGTCAGAGTATATCAAAAAATATCCAATACGTATTTATTTACGTGCTGAAAATTTCATCGCTAAAAACAGTGTTGATACTGAAAAAATGATATGTATGAGAAACTTGGGGGTAGTTTCACTTCCTAGAAATAAAATTCAGAACGTAGAAAATACGTATTGTATATGTAACAAATCGGAGGCAGATTCCTGAGACACACATCATTTTTTTTGTTATAGTCGTTTCTGACAGTATTAAAATTTTGTTTTGGCAGGAACCCGTTTTGCTGTATCTTGTTAAGATGAAATAATCTGTGGCCCTACTCTTTCTAATTTTACTATTTTCTTTCCCTACTGTAACAGCGGATCACTAGGTAAGCAAGGTCACTAAATTAGGTCTTGGCGAAAATGCCTTTTGTCGCATCTGTAGGTTGAAATAATCTCTGGTTATAGCTTATATGATTCACTACATTTGAGCGTATGATACGTTACAATATTTGTCAAGATTTAAAAAATATTATAAAATGTCTGCTATTCTAGCAAAAAATAACTCGTTACCCAAGCAAGTTGACTGAATTTGTACAAATTAAAATGAGGTAAAATTATTTACTTAAGATTACTTAATTATCATCTAATTGTGTTTTCCAGATAAGCAACAAGACTACATTTTCCGAGATATTCTGTAAGTTCTGACTTCAAATTTGATATTTTCTAACATGATGGCTAATTGTGGCCAACAAAAGATTCTTGACTTAAATAATAAATATGGTTATTTATAAACTAAATCTTACCACAACCCATTGTAGCTAATTTAAAATGAAGGACTAAAAGTAATAAATTTCAGTGCAAAATATATAATTTTTATTGGAAAACATATTGAAATATTGGTGATTAAATTTTCAATATTTATTTTTAAATTTCATAAATAAACCATACTAATTTTCATAAAAAGTGTTGTAGATATGTAGAATTTTTTAAGATATTTAAAATCTACTGTAAATTAAAAAGCGGGGGATTTATTACAAGAAACTTTGAAAGTTCATATTTCGCGGACGATGCGACTGAATAAAAAATTTGATATGACATATTAAATTCCATTTTTGAAAATCTTTTCAATGATATTAATTCCACCTTTCATCTGTTGTTGGTTTAAATAAAAGCAAATGTCAATGGATGATCAGGTAGACATGACGAAGTTCTAAGAGTTCTCAGACTGGTTAATAAGTCCATAAAAAGGGGGTACAGCAATTTGGACTATAAAGGACCAACAGCTAGTGCTGAATTTTCTTTATAAAAGCTAGTCTACGTTTCAAAAAAAGTAAATTTTATTTAAGAGTAATATTCTAATTTATGTCTCTAACCTATGGCCTTCGAATTTAATACTATATAACCTGCATTCCATGACACCGTCTCCGTCCTAAGTGTATAACAATGTTACGGTTATCGAGTTACCCATTTCTTGTTATGAATATTTCGCTTAGAGAAATATATAGCTGCGGTAATACAATCTCGGCCTTTTTATTACTTTGACACGCTCTAGGACAACAAAGTTTTAGTGCTAGATATTAAAGGGTTCAAAAAAAATATCAAGTAAAGCTATCTGAAAGTTATTTTAGTATTTGTAACATATGTTTATTATTAAAATTAGATGGTTTCTTTAATTAGGAATAGATTAAATTGACGTCACGATAACTTAACGTAAGATTCTATTTATATTTCTTATCTTTATTACTGACATTTGCAATTTGCAGTTGCAAGTTTTTAATTCATTGTTGTATAAAATTTAGTTACCTTAATCACAGCCATAGATTTAAGAAATACTTAATTTCGCTTCCCAATGCCTGCCGTTCCCACAATAGGAGAGAGAAAGAAAAGTAAAAGCAGTAATCTTTTCTCTTTGTAATTAGCGGCACTTATAACCACGTTACCCAAATGCGAATAATACTCTATGTCTCTATGCTCCACCCCCTAGAAAGAGAGATTATTGCTTCTTCTCTTCTTCCTCTCACACATTATAGGAATGGCGGGCATTGGGGACGCGCAATGCAGTTTTTCCTCAATTTATGCTTTCATTTCCAGTTGGTCAGTCAGTCTCGCTGCTAGTGCTAATTTATAGTAAACTAGCTTCATAAGTTTGCTCGGTTTCAGTTCTGCTTTTCTAAGAATTTGTTATTCCAAAGATTATAATAGATATCGCTTTATAATAATCTTTGTTATCGAGGTTACGCTGAATGGTAATAGCATATTATTCTATTCAATGCTTTTTGTTTATTCCTAATAGGCTAGTCATGAGAAATTATTGTATAGTATCAATGAATTGTTTTGTTGACCATATATCTTTAACTTAGACATATTAGTGATCCTGTACGCTTAATATAATTAATTCTTATAGAACTAAATTCCAGACTGAACGGATTACTTCAAATGAAAAAGAAATAGCTATTGAAAATAATACCGATAGATGATTTCTTAGATATGTCAGTTTCAGACAAATTTTTAATGAAATGATACTTTAAAAAATCAATTACATATAAAAATTTATTTTTGGCTTTTTATGTCATCTTCTTTAAAAAATGTTTTTTTTTTCAAAAAGTTTTATTAGTTAATAAAGTTATTTCCCTTTTCGTGATTTTTTTATTAAAAAGTTGGTGTTTCATACAAATAAAACTTTTAGTATATAAACAATAAAATAGTTGCTTCAAAAATTATAAAAGAAAAACATTATTAATTTTTAAATAAAACTCTTTAATCGTTCAAAATAAAGCAACTAAAATATTAAAATGTATTCGGATAGTTTTAGACCAAAAATGGTATTTTGGTAAATCTATTTAATTATTTATAAATGGAAGTCTATTACTAAAAACTCAATTTTCAGTGCTAGCTGCTCATTTCTAACGTGCTATATCTACCCCTGGAGATCGCTTTTTTCCATGGATCGATAGCAAGTTAGCGAGGTTCGTCGACCGTAGCGTAATTTTTAAGGCTGTTTTAAGTTCATTCTAAAAAGATTTCTTGTTAAATCGGTTCATAGAGAAATTTAGAGTTTAATTTTTTTTTTTTTTTGGGGGGGGGTATGATATACCAAAGTAATGTTTTTTTTTCACGTGAATATCTGTTAAATAAAAAAATTTTTATTTTTAGGAAGATATCATGATTCAATAGAAAAATTTGCAATTTGGATTTTTTTTTTCTTTTTATGATATAACAACTTGACAACGGATTGAAAGGATCAGATGTAGAAGGTTCAAGTGATATTTTTTAATTCATATTTAGATATACAAGAACTATTAGCAGTGGTACGAGTACAATGAACCAACTAATTTATATTGTCATATGTTTCACAGTGACCATAAATACAGTAAGTTTTTACTATATGAACATCAAAGAACTAATAAATATCTTGAACAAGTAAAAAAAAATCTGAAATAAAGGGATTGACACTGTTGAAATTGAAAAGAGAAAAAACATGATATAGTCGGATAAAAAAAATATGATAATTTGGTTTTGATTTTAATAAAAGTGTACCTGGAAGATTGCCAATTGTCACAGGTTGACACTATCCGTCTGATGAGTTCAGAAGAACGAAACAATTAACTTCTGCGATGCGAAAGCCAGTCGTAGCGAAAGTTAGTTTGGTTGTAAGGTATGAGTGAACAACTTATTCGCTAGGCGATGTTATGCCAAGCGATGTTACGCGGGACTATCATCTCTGCTCGACGTTGGGCCTGGAATTAAATTTTTCACAGGACACACATCTCTCGTGTAATATCTCTTAATTAATGAGATTGAACGCGTACACTTGAGGGAGAAGTCTTATCTACTCCAAAAGTGTGATGTGTTAACGACCACCAGCCTATTGCCACACTTCAGGCTTCGCGTCAATTCGGCGTAAGCCGTACAGCGCTGAATTCGGACTGATTTTGTTCTGCGTAAGAGCGAGACGTTAGACTGTTTCGATTTTAAATTCATCATACAGGTAGTGTCAACCCGTGACAACTGGCAATCTTCCAAGTTTATGTCAGTAACCGACCTTGCGTTGACCAGCAGCAGATACTAGCTGCTTCAACGAGCAAACGGAGCTGTGTTCTCCGTGCTGTCGTGTTACAAGTGGTGACTGATCACTCTAAATATACGTTAAACATATTCAAGTGCAAGACGCAGACTTTCTGCCTAGTAACATGGTTAATTTTCACGTCTGAAGAGTCGAATTGAAGACAAAACTAGACCGGGTGAATCGAGCTACCGCTCTTTACCTCGCATTTAAACAAAAAGGATAGTAAAACTTTAAGCCGTCTAACTGATTTAATCAAACCTCTATCGCGCTTACGCTGAACCAAGTCAATCTGGATTCAGGGCACTGCGCCTTCCGTCGAATTGAGGCGAGGGCTAATGTGTGGCCATAGACCGGTGGCCGTTAACCCATCACACCTTTGGAGTGAGAGTCAAGTCAATGCGCTCAATCTCATTAGTTGAGGGACGCGACACGAGAGATGTGATTCCTGTGAAAAATTGAACTCTAGGCCTAACATCAAGCAAATACAGATACTCCCACGTAACATCGCTCGGCATAACATCGCCTTACAACCTCTCTCGCTTCGGCTTGCTTTCGCATAGCAGGAACTTGGCTAGACACGGTGAGTTAATTATTTCGTTCTTCTGAACTCATCAGATGGGTAGTGTCAACCCGTGACAAGTTTATGTCAGTAAGCGATCTTACGTTGACAAGCAACAAAGACTAGCTGCTTCAACGAGTAAACGGAGGTGCGTTCTCCACGGTGTCGTGTTACAATGTACCTTAAAAGTATTTCTGTTGTTTTTTTGAATGTCATTCATATCAGCATTTTTGCAAGAAAAATAGAAACACGTTCATTTTCTAAGAACTTTCTATCCAATATTCCTTATCTACATAAATTTTTAAAAAATATGTTTTTTAAACATTTTTATATCAGATTACACAAAACAAAAAGAAAGCTTAAAAATAATCAATTTAATCAAGTTTCACAATTTTATTCTTAAACCCTTTTGTTTTTGGTCTGTTCTGTCAAAATCGCAAACCAGTCAGTGCCAATTAGAATTTACAAAAACAGCAAGGTGACAGCGCCAACTGTGTGTGGACGATCTGATAGGCTCTGAATAGTTTCTGAATGTTCTTCGAACGCAGCTATAGTTTACGAAATCTAAAAAATTTGTTGTCATTATCAAATTTCTATCTTCAAAATTTCATTTTTTTAAAAATGACTGCAATAAAAATGCGTGCAACTGTGAGGACACAAAAAAATTGATTGGGAATAACAATAATTTCGGAGAATATGGCAAGGATCATTCAATATAATGATTCATGTGAACGACCTGGCGAACCGGATTTAAATAAGTCAGATTGCGAATATGTAAATTGTGGATCTTGGCAGGGGAGAGGGTTAAAAAGTTTGATTAGCTCGACCATGGTAGGAGGCAATGTTATTAATTTTATGATCTCAAAGACTTTTTTTTGTTATTTTGTTGTTTTGTTTCTGATATGAAAAATTCTATCTAAGCTATTCATTATTTATTTCATTGCTGTCGTCACACGCCCTTAATAGTCAATTATTTTCTTATGATTACTCAGTCTATCGCTGTGATCGAAGAAAGGCTCTAATAAACGTTAAGTCAGAAGAAGGTGTACCCCTTGCACTAAATTAAAGTTTCTCGGCAAACATAATCGATACTAATTTAATCTCAGATATGCTGTTTTTTGGATGATTTCAATATTCCCGAATATAGTATGTCTGCGAATATAATTCATGCAACGGACAGTCCAAAACTAAATGCCGTTAGTACTTTTTTTTAAACACCAACTTCAATGAGTTCAATATTGTAAAAAAATCACAACGACTGCTTGACTTGGTATTTGATCCACTGCATTCTTGCAAAGTTGTTGAATCTAATTCAACAATGTTACCTGCTGATGTGTATCATCTTCCTTTATTGATAACATGCCCTTATTGAACGTTCAAAGAAAACGAATTTAAATTAAAAGAACATTACGCATATAATTTTAGAAAAGCTGATTTTCCTAGGAAGTATCAACTTTTGCTCGACATTGAGTGGTGTTTTCTGCGTGAGTGTTCGGCTGATGAAGATGCTGTGGTGGCATTTTACCGACATAAAGAAATAGTTCCTAATGAGAAGGTATCAAAAAGTTTGTTCAGGCATAGTAAGTACCCAAATTGATTCACTAGGGAACTAATTCGCTTATTAAAAATAAGGAGTTGCTATGGATTTTGTGGAATGCCATGGCAGAACTGGGCATACCGAAGAAGCTAATTAACCTCATCAAAACATGTGTAGAGGGATCTACAAGTGCAGTAAGACTTGAAGGAAGATTGTCAACCTTCTTTACAATCAACAGTGGTCTTAAACAAGGCGATACGCTGTCTCCACTCCTCTTTAACGTCGCCTTGGAGAGCATCGTGCGAAAAACCAACACAAAAACGCTCCTCTTTAGAAATCAAGGTCCGCGCATCATATTGGCGTTCGCTCATGATATCGATATTGTAGGTGTCAAGGAAGAGTTCTTCAAACTGGAAAATGCCGCAAAGAAAACTGGCCTACGAATCAACGAAGAAAAAAAACAAAATATATGGCTACAACAAGAACGAAACGGCGAGACAGAATAGGACAGAACGTGACTATGGAACACTACAATTTTGAAAGGGTTCATCAGTTTAAATATTTGGGAGCTACGATCACCTCTGACAACAACATTACACAAGAGATTAACAACAGAATATAAGGAGGCAACCGCTGCTGGTATGGGCTGCAAAAGATAATGAAATCGAAAAATATATCCCGCCTCACGAAAATAAGAATATATCAAGTAGTTATAAGATCGGTAATGACATATGCATGTGAAACATGGACGTTGATAAAACAAAATGAGAATAGACTGAAAATCGCAGAAAGAAGAATGATTAGAGGGATATACGGACCGGTCAGGGACAACACCACACAGCAATATAGAACGAGAACCAACAAGGAATTGGAGGAACTATACAACCAGCCAGATATAGTGAAAATAATAAAAGCAGAAATATTAAGATGGACCGGCTATATTATGAGACAAGATCGACGTATCGTCAAGTTGGTATGGGAAGAGAATCCAGAAGGAAAGCGGCCGCTAGGAACATCAAGGATGAGGTGGAGAGATAACGTTGCAGCAGACTTACAAACCCTAAACGTCGAATGCGCGGAGGAACTGATGATGGATCGCAGCAAATGGAGGCAGATTGTGAAGTCAGCAAAAACCCACCCTGGGTTGTAATGCTAGAGAGAGAGAGAGAGTTGCTATGGCGGAAATATAAATGGTCTAAAGACATCTATCTTTCAAGAATGCTAGAATGGCCGTAAAAAATCTTACCTATATACGTCTTATAGTGCTACCTTGAAAATTTTGAAGCGAAATTTAAGAACAACCCCCAATCGTTCAAGTCCTACATCTTAGAAAATCTGACAGTACTCTGTCAACTACTATGTCTCACCAAAATCCAGAAGTAATAAATCCCACCAATATCGTAAGTTCATTTGCAAAAAGTTCTTTATTGTGGCTACTCCTTATGTATCTGATTTAGGTCATAGTTACAATTCTTTTTCTACCTCATTACCTAAAATAATTCGTGAAGACGTTGAAAAAGTCTGTAAAAAATTAAAATCCAAATTCACGGTGGTCCGGATTCCATTCCTTACTTACTTACTTACTCCGTGGCCTTACAACCCTGGGTGGGTTTTGGCCGACTTAACGACATGCCTCCATTCATTTCGATCTCTTGCAATCTCCATCCAGTGTTCGATGTCCATAGTTTTGAGATCTTTTGTTATATTATCTCTCCACCGGAGTCGGGGTCGTCCCAGTGGTCTTCTTCCAGTCGGTGCTTTCTCTCAAGCTAGTCTTATTATTCTGTCGTCAGGAAGCTTTCTGATATGTTCTGCCCACTGGAGTCTTCTAGCCTTTATTTCTTTTACTACATCTATATGTGGGAATAGTTCTTCTAGTTCCTTGTTAGTTCTTGTTCTGTATTGTCCTGTCGTTTCATCTATCGTTGGTCCCGAGATTTTCCTTAAGATTTTTCCTTCAAAGACTCGTAGTCTCTCTTCGTTCGTTACCGTTAGCTTTCATGTTTCGCAACCATAACTATTGATCTTATAACTATTTTGTATAGGTCAATCTTTGTTTTTCTTGTGAGGTGTTTCGATTTCATCAGATCTTGCAGTGCGTATAGGCATCTATTTCCTGCTTGTATTCTATTGTTTATTTCCTGTGATCCGTTGTTATCTTCGCATATTGTTGTTCCTAGGTATTTAAATTATTTAACTCGTTCAAAGTTATATTCATCGATGGTGATGTTTTGACCCATTCTGGCTCTGTTTCGGCCATTCCGACTCATGAACATGTATTTAGTTTTGTCTTCGTTGATTTGAAGTCTCATCTTCTTTGCTTCCCTTTCTAACCGTATTAGAGTTTCTTTCATTTTTATTCTACTACTACCAATCATATCGACATCATTTGCAAATGCCAACAGTAGATTTGGTCCATCTTGATGGAATATAGATGTCGGTGCTTCAATTTTCGAATTTCTGATTATATATTCCAGCGCTATGTTAAAAAGTTGTGATAAGAGCGCATCTCCCTGCTTAAGAACGTTGTTTATTTCAAATATTTCAGAGTAGTACTTCGTTTGTTATAAAGTATTGTGCCTGGGCATTTGCTAAGCCTTTGTCTGTAATTTTTAATTTATGTGTTCAGAAATGAACTTTACCAGACCTGTGGACGAATGAAAAATTTGTTCGGTATTTAAAAACGATGATAGAACCATGGTCAAAAATTATCGCCTCACAGCGATAATGTGCAATTTTGCAAAGGTGTTTGAGCGAGCCCTTCAGGAAAAAATATTCTTTTACATGGCGCCTCTTACGATGGACCAGCAGTATGGTTTTGCTTTTGGAAAGTCAACTGTGAACAATCTTTATATTATTGCGCAATATGTCTAGGAGCGTATTGATTCTGATACTCAGGTCGATATCGATTTTTCTAACGCGTTTAATCATCTTGATCACGATGTTTTACTTTTTAAATTGTTTGATTATGGTTTTAATGACGATCTTATTAGATTTTTTGAAACCTACCTCTTAAATCGCTCTCAATATGTGGTGTATCGTGGGCATAGATCGAATAATTTTGTAGTAATGTCGGGTATTTCCTACAGGTTCGTCTAAGGTCCTTAACTTTTAAATATTTTTATTAATGACATCACTTGTGGGCTGAATAACAGCTGTCTACTTTATGCAGATGAGGACAGTCTTAGCGATCGCTTGAGCTTTAAATTTGATATCATGAAACCAAATGCTTGGTGTCTAAAAAACAAACTGCTTCCAATCGTAGACAAATATAATGTTATGTTATTCTGAATAACTAAAACTCCAGTGCTGCATGATTATGTGAACAATGGTGCTTTTCTAAGGTCGGTTAACTGTGTTAAAGACCTGGGATATTTTATCGAACGCTGGTTTTCCAGTGAGATCTAGTCAAGAGTTTGGGTCGCTTCAGGTCATAAGCAAATTGGAAAATTTCGCAGCTATCTTCCATCCGTATTACCATGTACACTCTAGAAAATTAGAGAAAATCAATATCGTTTCTTAAGATTCTCAAGCTTTCAATCGGATGGGTTTTATCCACAGGCTACTATAACTCATGCAAGCCTAGTGGCAAGATTTAATTACATTATTCTGGTGAAGCGCAATTCGTGTACTCTTTTTGTACAAACATTTAATTACATTACTCTGGTGAAGCGCAATTCGCGTAATCTTTTTGTATAAACATATTAATAATAAGATTTTGGCATTTGATTTGCTTTAGAGAGTTCATTTCTATGTTCTAGGGATAACTATCCATATAGAATGAAAGATTGCAATTGGCTTTCAGCAAGCTTTCGAGAAACTTTTGATATCTTACAAAAAGCTTCCGTGGAATCCTGTGATAATTACCACATGTCCGCAACAAATGCTAACCGAAAGATTACGTTAAAGCTTATTATAACCTTTCAGGAAAAATAACGTAAAATATTTTGTAAACTTATTTCAAAATCCACGTCAGCTTCTGAAAGTTTTTACTTGGTATATATAACCTTATACGAATGCTTTCTATAATCTTTCAACCAATATTTCTAAAAGCTTTCGTGGAATCTTCCAGTAATTATCTAATGTCCGTGATAAATACTAATGGAAAGATTAAGTCTAAACTTATGATAACTGTTCAGGAAAGCATAACGCAAGTTTCTTTGTAAGCTTACAGTTAGTTTTCATTGGTATATATATATATATATATATATATATATATATATATATATATATATATATATATATATATATATATATATACCTCTAAAAAAAGGAATGTAACAGAAAGCGACGGACAACCCGTTTAGACATGTTGAAGAAGTGAAATAAAGCATACTGTTGTATCGTAGCTTGCTTCCTGGTTTCCAGTAAAAATGGTGTCGGGCAAGGACTATTCGCTGGTTTTGGGTCGTCAAAACACAGTGGGTCGAAAGCACGGATTTGATATTAAAAATAAAAATCGGATCCAACAATAGCAGACTGAAACTTTAAAATCATGAAAATAAATTCGAAAAATGTCTAATGTAGTTCAACGCTTTAAAAATAAAATAAAAAGAATAATTGTATTTCCATGAATAAAATATTGCGCTTGACTTCAAGGTACATTTTAAATATAATACTATAATAATAAATACATGGATATCGATAATCGTTAAAAAGGCGAAAGTACTTTTTCCTCTATGCTTAAGACTTCTTAATAAATACCAATGCAAATAATTTGTAAGTAATATAATATTTATTGATTCACATAAATGAATAAATAATACGACTGTAATAAAAATAATAAAAAGAACTTTTTAATCACTGCCTTCTACGTATGAATTGTTATCCGAATCCTTACTGTGTCAAAAACAGTGTAAGGATCCATCGAAGCCAAAAGCTTTGGAACACATCCTCCATATTTTTTCTCGAGAATATTTTCGGGCAAAGTCTAGGCGATAGTTTCTTATCAACTTGTCCGTTGATTTTTGTGCATCTTTCGATAGTTTACCTATCGGTCATATTGCAAATGCTATGATGTCTGGTCAATAGAGTAAGTCATTTGTGGATTCTTGTTGGAATGTTGTACCAAAAATATCCTTTGAAGAATAATCTTGCTATTTGAAGTTTGTATTTCCAAATCTTCTCTATTGCAGTTTAATGTCCGCTTACAATAGTTTGCAAAATGACGGGAAACCGGAGGATCAGTTTTCGCTTTACTCTTGTTATAATGGCTGACTCATCACTGTTCTCGAAGAAGCGTCGAACTATGTTGCCATCGTTAGTGCTTTCTAACCCTTTCTTTGGCTTGTCAACAAAAAGTCCTAATTTCTCCCCTTAAAGGCCTGTTGGATGGTAGCCTTTGTGTGTGCTTTCACCTCTTTGTCTTTCTGCTTACGAGCTTGCCACTGCTGTGTGTCACGTTGATATGAAAAATACAAGCAGCATTCGAAGAATCTAATACATGCGTGTAGAGCTAACAGTTGTAGCTTGAAATACTCTGTATTTACTGGGACACAGTATCAATGTTGTTGAACTGAGATGTTGTTTGGCAGAGGTAATAACGTTGGACCGATTTCGCTCCAGCCAAAGCATTCACCTAGCCGTCTATTATCGTCATAGATAAGTTGTACTGTACTGAAGCTCGGGTGGCAAAGAGAACTCTTTTATATGGTGCAAGTTGTCTGGTTCGAGTTCATAATTTTCTATTTTCGTTAAAGACTTTTGTTCGGTTTTCTTAATAAATTCAAATTTCAGAGGCCACGCAGTTCATAGTAGAGGAGGATTTGGAATTGTACAACACAATCTGTTCTTGTTGAGTTTGCGTGTTAATACCTGCTAATTGAAGTGGAATAAGAGAGGTTGGGAATAAGTTAGTATCAGAAATATTCGGATCAGTGAATTTCATTTTGACCTGACGTTCCGTCGAAGTCCCATTGGCAAATGAAACTCGTATCTACAAATCTAATTTATCGATTTGTTCAAGGGCGTCTAATTGAAGCAATATAATTCGATCCACTGTATGATCCAGTAAGCCTCGGAATTTCACCTCGGCTTTTGATTTAGTAAAAGTTAGATACTCGTCATGTGGATAACATGCTTTTTTTGTATTTTACACACCAGAGTAAGGCGAAAATATGTTACTGCCTTTCTGTTTAGCCCAATTTTGTAATCGTTGAATTGTAACTGGGCGGGACTCAACTATGACACTGTTGCCTTTGACCTGAGACGAAACTTTAGAAAGAATAGACTGGCCGTTTATATTACCGAGGTTTAGTAGAAACGTTATTATAGCCAACTTTCTATTCTAAATTTTTTAACTACTAATTATTTTGGCCGTTTCCTCAAATTCTAACCCACTAAGCCCGTCTAACTTAGTTCGGGACAGAAGATCGTAGGGAACGCCTACTGCAATATTACCCCCGCTAACTTCCGTGTGACACGAAGACGAGCAGTACCTTAAAACGAATGAGAGAGTGTATTTACTTTTCGTTTAAAATTATAACGTAATCGACGGAATTTGGAATATTTAATGACTATTTGATACATTGACTGTTTTAAATACATCAAATAGTCGAAATACAAAAAAAAAATAGTTTTTGTTGGGCGTTGAGCGTAAAGAAAATTGATATTTCTGTTACAAAATAAACATTTATTCTAATAAAAATACTAGTGAAACGCAACGGTAATTTCTAAGTAAATAAGCTAATAGACCACTTTAAAATTAAAAATCATTCTCGAAAATAAACTTTTATTTTGGTAAAAAATAAAAGTAACACGTGTTTTCTGGTCTTTCGGAAAAATTTCTTGAGTTATTTGCAATTTGCGATATTTGTTCCGCTTTAAAATATTCCGAACTGTTCGAGCGTTCATATCAAGTTCTTAGACAATTACGGTACTATTGCAAGGAAAATTAATTTCTGCCAAACTATAATCGTCAGTCTCCCGATTTGCTCGTTCTTCAGTAATTTGAGGAACCGGTTGCTCCTCATTATTATCAGTGCATTTTTTTACAAATTGTTAGACAACCAATTGTCCCAAATTTTTTAATAATTTCCGAAATTCTAAATTTTCAAGGAACAGGATGATTTTCACACGTAAATACAAATCTGCTGATTATTTACCAGAATAGTGTACCACTTAATAATCTGCTTTTTTTCTTCCGTGGAATAAACTACCATTGTAACAAAAAAATTTGGCGCGAAACACGGTATTTACGCTTCGACGGCCTGATTGAAAGCAAATAACTTTGAATCCTCTTGTTGTGCTAGGGCGTGGCGTATGCTGCCGCCCGCTCTGACCGCGCCAGCATTGTATTACCCTAGCGCCAAATTGGTAATTTACATGTATGTCGATGCTTATGACCGTCTCTTTGATTTGATGAATAATGTAGTATTTTCTTTATCTTACTTAAGAAAGGTCCAGTTTCTGGTTTGCATTTTCCAGACCTGTATATGAAAACTAACAGTAAACTTATTAAGAGACTTACGTTGGGCTCTCCTAAAAGGTTATCGTAAGCTTAGACGGAACTTTTCCCATAGTATTTGTCACCGACATTAGGTAATTACTGGAAGTTTCTACAAAAGCTTTTACATCACTGTTTCGTCCTAGCACGGGACTCACCACGCCATTACGTTCGGTACAAACTATCATTTCTTAACTGTGCACTATAATCAAATTTTAAAATTAAAAACAGCACACAAGACACGCCAGCAACATCTCGATGGATCAGTCAGTAACACTTTCAAGAAAGAAATACTATATACGAGGCTTATATGATAATTTCACGAATTCTTAATGGAAGCTTCTATTAGAGTTTGCAGCAAAGTATCCGTCAAGATGCTAAGAAGGTTTTAGAATGATTACAAAAAGCTTTCTTAAAAGAATCGATTTGAAATGACAGAAACTTTGCTTGAAATATTACTACAAAGTTATATTAAACTTTAAAATTAGTTTATCTGATAGGTTGTATTTTTTTTTAAGATTGTATGTTAGCTTCCAGAAACTTGTAAGAGGGTTTCATAAAACTTTCTGAAAATATGTAAATACATCCTATACATTAGTTTCCATAAGGTTCACAGTAAGGACAATATATTACAGACTTACACGTTGCTTTCATGAATTCCCAATAGAAGCTTACATTCGAGTTTGTAGCAAATTACATATCAAGATTTTAAGAAGATTGCTGCATGATTACAGAAAATTTTCTTGGAAGTATCGGTTTAGAATAACAGAAACTTTTTTAGAAATCTTGCTTCTCAGATTGCTTACGTGTTAGATTACATATTCTTTTCTAAGAAGATTGCTGAAAATTGTAAGAAAGTTTCACCAAACTTTCCGAAAATATAAAAATATATCTTAGCTCTCATAAAGTTTACATTAGGTTTTCAAGATAAATATATAAGAGGCTTATATGATGATTTCATAAACTCTAAATGGAATCTTCCATTCAAGTTTGCAGCAAATTACCCGTAGAGGTTCTAAGAAGGTTTCTGGATGATTACATAGAGCTTTCTTTAAAATATCAATATGGAATAACAACTCTTTTCTTGAAATTTTACTGCAAGGTTACGCTAAGGTACCCACTTTGCTTTCTTGGTAAATTCCAATGTCCTTTCTTGGAAGAGACTTGCAGAAAGGTTTCATGAAATCTCACAGTTAGTTCCACGTTAATCTTCCATGGAAGATTTTTTATGTTTCTCAGAATCTTTCATGAAAGATGACGTGAGATCCTTTAAAAAATTTATTCATAAGTTCTTGGAAGGTTACTTAGGAAATTTCTACGAAACTTGTATCGGAAAGCTTCATGCGACGTGTAGAAGCTTTCATGCTATGAGGGTAGGTCTCTAGTGTTTCTTATTTGTCGAAGAAAGCAAATAATTTATCACAATTATTGCCATTATACTCTATGTGTTTCATTTAAGATCACCTGAAAGACAACTTTGATATATTTCACTGCAGTTACTCTGTTATCAAATCGACTTGTTTGAATTATTTATGATTGATTTATAGACCATGTTATACTTACTGTACTGCCTGCATTATGTACGTAATATCTAAAATTTAATTAACACTATTCTTTCTTCTATAATAGGAATTTTGGCCCTATAGGGTAGTGTAAGCAAATAAATTAATAGATAAATAAATACATTTTTATATTTAGAACTAAACCCCACATTTCAGTTATCTAGGAAATTATAACTTTTTTGAGAAAAAATTATACTTCGTAAAATTTAATATAAAAAGTTTTTTTTAGAGGATAATATATATATCACAACGTAGGCCTATTCAACAATGAACAGCTGTTGTGTTATTGTTGTTTGAAAGGCAATTTTAGGAGCTAAATTCTCCTTCTTGATCTAGAACAATATCAATATTATCAAAAATAGCATAAATATACTATTGACGTGAATTGGGCCTGCTGAAGGTACCACATTAAAAAACGAGGTACGGCCTTTTTTCCATCACAGATATTGCAAATTTTTGACGTGTTTACTCGAAAACAATGAGTTGTACGAAAAAATAGTAATTTTAGTAGTTTTACCAGCTACAACTTCCGTAATAACCTTTTTCTCGAAAAACTATTTCCAAAGTTATAGTGAAAAACTAAACTTTACCTCCTATACATGTTTTTTAAGGGGGACTTTCATTATTACGTCTTGGTGGCATTCTGTCGTGAATTACCACAAGAAATAATAAATTAGTATTATTTTATAGAACTTTATTAAATTTGTGAATATTTAATAGAGAGTATGAAAACATGTGCAAGATAATCGTACTTTATTAGAAATGTTTTTCATAATTCTATAGACAGAAGTAGTTATCATTTCCAGAGTCTTGTATTTCCTTCTCGAACAAAAATGTTCTTCTATACTTATTGCTCAATCATTTCACTCTTGGTTTCATACATTCTTCTACTTGTTTACCTTCAGGAAAACTATTCAATCTAAATTCTATCCAAAGTAGTGAGTAAAAAAATTGACCCTTCTTATAACTTCAAGTTCACACTTTATTTTCAAAATTTTATATTGGCAGGTAAATAATAAATAAAAATCACTGGAATTTCCAAGTGTAAATAATGATAATTAGAATTAAAATTGAAAAATTAATAAATAATAATGAAATGAGTACAATTTTTTCTAATGTTGCACCCTCGTGCTTTCATAGTCCATAGTATGCGTTCCTTCATTGACGCGATTGTGCTTCTTGAGAGATGTTATTCTACTCCTCTTATATCGTGTCGCTCAGTTGTGGGCTGGTCACTGTCATTCTCCTCTTTAGCTTGTTTCATGAAGGCTCAATAGAATTTAATTCAGGACTGCTGACCACTTCATAACTGGAATGTCAACTTCTCTCATACCTCTGAATTATCGGTGTGTTGTCTGGTGTTTCATTATCATGCATGCAAAGAAAATCTTTGCGAAAAAAATCGGCATAAGTAATTATGTAGTTAGTCAGGATTTCATTAATGATACCTTTCGGCGATCAACAAACCTCTATTGCAACCGTTACCTAAAAATGAAGAAAAAGTCTGTGTTTCTGTAGCTAAAATATCCTACTCGACAACCGATCTACGAATCGTATGCAGACGCATTATTTTCCTTCACTGCTATGGAGACATATTCTGATTTGGCCAGAAAAGAGAACGGCCACCCAATTGGTTATTTGTTCAATCAAAGTTTTCTCATGAAAATTAACGTTTTCTGTGTCATCGATACAGCGCATTAGCTACGGTAAGTTTTGCACCAGATACAGGTCTGAGAGGCATTACATTTTATTATGAAGTATTCGTTCTATTGTCCCCTCACTAACCACTCACCCTCTGAACTCTTAAAGCTTCTATTGAACTTGAACGGCAGTGAGGCGACTGTCACTAAAAACAATTAATGCTATAACTCAATCATCATATTGTGATGTAATCCGAAGTCTGATACTTCCTGGTCTTTAATGAAAGGAGCCAATTTCCTGAAATTAGCGACATCTTGTGCAGCTAACTCTGGTGTACTATCTAATATTAAAAAAAATATATCAAAATAGAGGCGATATGACAATACGTGAATTAGTTTATTTTCCCCCCGTTAGAGTCCGAAATGTGAATCTATATTTACCCAAATTATAACTGAAAAAAGAATTTTCTTTCGTAGAGCGCTTTCCTGCCTTCCTGGTTTAGCTTTCTAGGTTACAATATTTTTCAATCTGTTTCTAATCGCCGCCTATGCATAACTCTGAATTTTACTTCCATATACTGCAATGCGCTATTGAAATAGTGCGTGTACAATTATCAGACATCAATTCTGTGTTGCCATATATTTTTATTATTCCGATTAGAGATGTAGTCACTGTATCTCAATTATGCTTAAAATTCTATCAAATCAATTAAAATAAAGTATAATTTATTCTTGAAAAAACAATGCTATTTTATTAAAACAAAATCTATAATTAATTAAAAATAATTAACAGTTTGCGAAATACAAAAATAGTGATTGTATCGGTAAAATTTAATACTATATAATAACAACTTCTACATTTTAACATATAACCGATTCAATTAATATTATAGTTATATGAGTAAGTTTCTGCTTTAATATACCATTGGAAATGTTATTCAAAATAAGTCTTTCGTAACCTCTCGAAAGTCGTTAGAAATTATGGCTTTGCTGTTATAAAAGGCAACATATTTTTTTGATATCCCATTTAAAAAGTCATAAAAATAAGAATAAATTTAAAAGGTGTACTTTATTGCTTTTTTGCCATCAAACTTAAGAAAAGAGACGTCATTGAAAAGATAAATTTTTCACATTTTTCTATGACTTCGGTTATAAATTCTAACATTTATTTGTAATATAAAGTTACGAGCAACAGCTATCAAAAAAAAATTCATTTTAACGACAAGGTTTGGTAAAGTATAACATGAAGAAAACATTTTTCAAATATCAGTGTAAAATTAAAGCATAAAAGATATTTAAAATGGTTTCTTAAGGTGCCAATTTGTTCACGTTTGAATATCATTATATTTCTTTTGGAAGATTCAAAAAATTCGGGTTGTTTTCTAGAATTTCTACCATAATTTTGAATGTTCGTTAAAAGTTTTGAGTCGCATCGATTTTTGTATATAAGTTTCAAGTCCCGACGACCATTTTCTAGCCTTTTCACACTCAATTTTCACGAGTTGTTAAAATATTTATCGATTTGTACGTCACGCGTTTAGTTCATATGTTACCTTTCCAATAATCTTCTACTTTCCATTTCTAGTCCAAATATATAACTTTTAAAACACAGGAGAAAGTATTTTATTAGAAAACAAGACTTCTAATTTTGCGGAAATCATTTTATAGTTATTATTTCTAATATGAATTTTTAGTTATTAAATTTAAATTAAATGGCTTTAGTCGCTATTAAAACCTGCAATAAAAATTTAATATTTCTGAATAACATATATTCAAAATTGACATTGCATGGAAGGTCGAAACTGAGTTTTCTAAGCATATTTTTTCTGTGAAAAAAAATTAGTAACATGCGTATGTATATTTTCCAAGGATGGCTAACACAGGGTAAACTATTTTCATATAAATGGTGTTACTGAATGTTATTCGTTTTGTTTTGACTGTTACACGCCAAATACCGATAGCGGGGGAGAAAAGTGGTGTCAAACGCTTGATTGGCTTTTCAAGTTTCGTAGCGATGGAACGTTTCACAGGACCAGAGTGCGCATTTTGCGTGCGAGAGTTTTATAAAAATAACATTAGGTATAGTGTTCGAAGCCTGTACAGAACATATTTGAATTTAACGACCATGAGAAATGTTCCAAGTGTGAATTTGATCAAGCATTGGGTGTGCAAGTTTGAAGAGACTGGAAACACAATGCCGGATAAATCATCTGGACGTAAAAGGACATCAAGAACGAACAGGAATGTTCGCCAGTTTGTTAGAGGCGATCCATGACAATCTCTATGGATCCGCGTAGCTTCTCGACATTAGCAAAAATATACATTTTCACTATACAAAATTATTATTGTGCAGGAAATGAAGCCCAATGGTCGAGCTAAACGACTTGAATTCTGCAGGACAATGAAAAACCAGACACGTGAACAAGCAAAATTACAGATATTGGGTTACTAACGATGCGCTGTAACTGCATCAGAAACCCCTATACTCACCTAAGATTGTCCTTTGGGCTACCACATCAAGCCAAGGAATAATTGATCCCTATTTTTAGAGGATAACCGTGGTTGCCCTCAGACTGTTAATTTTGGCGTCAGAAATACAGAACTAGATTGACTACAACCGAAATACATTTTCTTAACAAGACGGAGCAACTTCCCACGTCACAAATAATTATTTGGCAGCTCTTCATGATTTATTCCCTGAAACAGGGGCATGAACTGGCTACCGCGGAGTCCATATTTAAAACCTGCTGATTTTTTTCTATGAGACTATTCAAAAAGTAAGATTATCAACCCCTTACCATTCAACTTAAATATTCTAAAGCAAAGAATCACAGACGAAATCCACGCGATTTCAAGAGCGATGCTCCAGCGAGTAATTGAAAAATGAAGTTTGAAACTAAATGATTATGAAGAAGCGAGTGGTGCGCATTTAAGGATGGTTGTTTTCTTCATAAATAAAAACTCAATAACAACAACAACAAAGCCAGTTTTTCATAAACCCCTTCAAAACTGATCGGAACCTCCAAAAGATGCAAAGTATTGACGAAATTTCGAAATTAATGCCAATTCTGATTATTAACTGTGGGCAGAATTTTAATTAATAGCCTATAATAAAAATATATACATGACCCAGGCACAGATATCTTATATTACTAATCTAGAACCTGGACGACAAAGTGGAATAATTCTTGAATATTTGAAGATTAATCTGCCTTATAGACCAAACATGTGAAAAATCTTAGAAAATAGTTATTAAGCTACAAAATAAGTTTTTTTAAACTGTACCTTTAGGACAAACTTTCTATGTTGTAGTTTCGCACATTTTTATCATCTGATTGATATATAAAATAGTTTTTCGTTCTAAAAATAAGACACAAAAAATAATATAAAATATAGATTTCGTGTGAATTTTGTCTGTATTGCAAGTTGACATACTAATGTAAAAAATTAAAAATCAATCCAATGGAGCCAACTAAAAAGTATATAATTATTTAAATAAAAACAAATTTTTAATATAACACGGTATAAAATAATTTGTTACATTGTCCTCAAAATTTATGATTGTAAATTTTTAATACCTAAAAACGTAGGACGCATGCAATAAAAAAGTGTAAAGAATAGCTGTCGTTGAGAAAACTTACACAACAGCTATTATCTATTGTACCTCACAATTTTCGTTTTAAATCTTACAATAATTTCAGCTTGAATGAATAATTAAAAGTGAAGTTGACCTTGAAACATACGTTCAAGGTCATAATATTACACTGTCGTCGAGTTTCTGCTTGACTGGATAATCGGAAGTGAAGTTGACTTTGAAATGACCTTAAAATATACGTTTAAGGTGATAATATACTAATGTCATAGGGTTCATTTATGTGTACTAAAGTTCAGCTTGACTGGGTTAATCCTAAGTTAATTTGACCTCGAAATTACCTAAAAATACACGTTTTAGGTCATAATATTGCATTGTCGTCGAGACATGTGTACGAAATTTCAGCTTGACTGGATAATCGGAAATGTCGTTGGCCTCGAAATAGCCTTGAAAAATACCTTCAAGGTCAGTTTCAAGGCAATCATATTGCATTGTCATCGAGTTTATATACAATATGTGTGTCAAATTTCAACCCGATCGTATAATCGGAAATAAAATTAACCTTAAAACAGCCTTGAAATATACGTTCAAGGTCAGTTTCAAGGTCATAACATTGCATTGTTATCAGGTTCACATATTTGCACAAAATTTTAGCTTGATCAGACAGTCGGAATCAAAGTTGACCTTGAAGTTACCATGAAATAAACGCTCAAGGTCAGTTCAAAAGTCATAATATTGCATTGACATTCAGTTCTGAGCTGTTTTTAAAATTTCATTTCTCTAGCTCATAGGACAGTTAGTTTAAAATCAATCGCAAAATTTGTACCTGACAGACAAGACAGACAAGGAAACGAGCTAATAAATATGTGGTAAAAATGGTATTTTTTGGAGGTCAAAGTCTCGAAAATATAATATTTGTCCAATAATGACTCACCTTCCCCTAATATATTGATATTTGTTAATGTTGTGTCCCCCTCTAAATGGTTAATTTTAATTAAAACCGTATCGTGTATTATGTAAGCTTGGCCTAATCCTCCGTGACACATAACTACACACTCCACAAACGTTTATGAAGGTAATCTTTATCATTTGATGTAGTTTGAGGCTATGTTGCAGTACATTATTTACTATCCTAGTTATATACATGTTAACTGCATATTAATATGTATGCTATATATATATATATATATATATATATATATATATATATATATATATATATATACATATATATGTTTATGAGGCTTTCACGGATTCCTCCGTATGAGCTGCAATAGCAGTGGATATATCCACATTATGCCGTTGTAGTGCTGAAATCACATTCAGCAAACGTACAACTATATGCAACTCCGTGAATAGATGAAGTAAAATGCAAACAGTAATTGCAAACTTCGTTCCATCATATCCTTTCCGTGTTAGAGATTGCACAATTTGAATGAATTGCTACAGAACACAAATCATCCCATGACACCACCATCGAGATGATGGCCTACCTGTACCACCATACCGAGAAGAAAGTCAAAACTTACCCTCCCCGCCATAGTGATACGGCAGAGGTACATGTTTCGTCTCTACTAGACTCATCAGGGTACCGACATGCACCTGTTTGTGCAAAGGACAGATCGGAAGGAAGTATGCAACACTGAAATGCGGCTTCGCCGACCTCCCGCCGGATGGCATATATATGTTTATGAGGCTTTCACGGATTCCTCCGTATGAGCTGCAATAGCAGTGGATATATCCACATTATGCCGTTTTAGTGCTGAAATCACATTCAGCAAACGTACAACTATATGCAACTCCGTGAATAGATGAAGTAAAATGCAAACAGTAATTGCAAACTTCGTTCCATCATATCCTTTCCGTGTTAGAGGTTGCACAATTTGAATGAATTGCTACAGAACACAAATCATCCCATGACACCACCATCGAAACACGGAAAGGATATGATGGAACGAAGTTTGCAATTACTGTTTGCATTTTACTTCATCTATTCACGGAGTTGCATATAGTTGTACGTTTGCTGAATGTGATTTCAGCACTACAACGGCATAATGTGGATATATCCACTGCTATTGCAGCTCATACGGAGGAATCCGTGAAAGCCTCATAAACATATATATGCCATCCGGCGGGAGGTCGGCGAAGCCGCATTTCAGTGTTGCATCCTTCCTTCCGATCTGTCCTTTGCACAAACAGGTGCATGTCGGTACCCTGATGAGTCTAGTAGAGACGAAACATGTACCTCTGCCGTATCACTATGGCGGGGAGGGTAAGTTTTGACTTTCTTCTCGGTATGGTGGTACAGGTAGGCCATCATCTCGATGGTGGTGTCATGGGATGATTTGTGTTCTGTAGCAATTCATTCAAATTGTGCAACCTCTAACACGGAAAGGATATGATGGAACGAAGTTTGCAATTACTGTTTGCATTTTACTTCATATATATATATATATATATATATATATATATATATATATATATATATATATATTAAATTTTGTTCATTTTTCGCTTTAAAATGTTTGTTCTTAACTTCAAATTGGAATTTTATAATAGTTAATGGACAAGTCTAAGTTTGCATTTTCGAAGTTTGAAAAAAGACATGTCGCTTATACAGTGGTTGGAGCAGAGGGGCACACGACCCGGGCGACACTTTGCTACGGGCGGCAAATTTCAAAAAAAATATTTAGAATGGAATTTCTTTTAATTTATTCGTTGATGGAGTATGATCATCCCGTTATTTTCAACTTTGCTATGTCTTTTTATAAATGAGGAGTGCTGGTTTTCAAAGTCTAATACGGATAATTAATAAATATGGATTTCATACATATTGTCAGCAAGCGAATTTTTAAACATTTTTGTTACTGGTATAAATTAAGTCTTAAAATTATTATTTTTTATAAAATGTGGGAAATTTTTAATATCATTCTGGGATCTCTTAGGGTGTTTTTAAATATATTATACCGTTTTGTTTTATTTTCTACGGATAATTTTTAATGTTAAAAATTATTTTCTCAATGAAAAATATATTTATACACGACAAAATGCCGCGATCGATTTCTCAGAAAATAGACTTTGGAAAAATTTTAGAATTTGTCAGTTTACTAAAGTTGATGGGGACAATTCGGCTAAATATTTTCAAGATGATGGGACACATTTTGTTATTTCGGAAGTTGATGCCTTCTTGCTTATTTGAAATGGTACGCCCTATATGTTATTTCATTTTTAAATTCTATGCAAAATTATAAACATATTCCATGTATAATGTCCTATACTCAAGTCTAACTGTTTTTGACATATGTTAAATTTTATGTCAAAAATGGCGTTTGCAGGCCTAAATATAACGATAAATTTCTTCTATATGAAAGCCTTTATTTTTAAATTGGGGTTGTTTTCCTTCTAGACAGAGACCTATTTTAGTAAGCTGTGTTGATATTTTGATAATAAATACAGATTGGTCAAGAACTAACATTAAATATTAACTTAAAAAAATCATTAAAAGGAATCTTTTTTAAATATAAACCCGCTATTTTTATGTTATCTGGCAATTTAACACTTTTGTATCGTAAAAACGCTACATGGCTTTTAAGTTTTATTATTATTGGCCATGATGGTGAAACACGACGAAAGAAAACAATAGAGCACTACAGAAATGTAACTAATTTCTTGCCATTTGACAATTATTAACAAAAATCATGCCTTGACGAATATTCTATGCAGGAAGATTATTAAAAAATTTGTTTATTATTTATAGGGAATGCAACAAAGTTTATTAAGAATATGCCAGACATTTGCTTAAAGATATCTAGATAACCAAAAACTGCCATGAAACAGTGTTAAACGAATATTGCAAAATTTCAAAAATTTTGGCACTGCTAAGGCAAAAATGCATAAAAGGAAACCTATGCTCAATGATAAATATGTCGAAATTGTAATTCTGGGATATTTTGCGGCATATTCTATAACATAATTAAGACAAGTGGCTCTACAAATAGGAATCCTGAAGAGCTCAATACACAAAATCTAGTTGAAACACAATTTCCACCCTCATTTTATATCTTTGGTTCAACACTAAAGAGATACAGTGCAATTTTGCGAATTTATGTTAACGACGATACAACACAACCCTCAATATTTGGAAAACATAGACAGGACTGATGAAGCAAAATTTATGGAAAATAGCCTTCTTAAGAGACACAATTTCCATCTTTGGAGTGATTCAAATCCTTATGCAGAAGATTGCGGAATTTTCAAGAAACATGGCAATTTAACGAGCTGTAAGAAATGATAAAATAATAAAATAACATTTTTATTAAGAAAACTTACACTGCCACTGATCGGTTTTTTCTATATAGTATTATTTTTGCTTTACTTTCTACAAGTCATTTATAAATACATGCATATATAAATACGTACATACAGTATCAACCTGAACTAACATGTCTCATACTTATTTATTGTTTAACTTAGAAGGGGAGGTCGCGACCTTATAATCACTGATTTTGATGAGACTTAAAAATTATATCGATTAAGGTGATCTAAAGAAATCTCCAGACGCGGTAGTGCCATCGCCTATTTAATTTTTGTGAAAAATACTTTTAAAGTCGAGTGCGTTATACGCTGAAATTTGTGATACTTCTTTTAGAAGCCATTTTACATCAGCCGCCGTGGTGCAACAGGGTAAGCGCTCTACAAGGGTACCAAGAGCTAAGGGTTTGATCCCTGCTTGATGCAAAAACTTTTTTTTATCAGTTCAAAAAATAATTATCATCGGTTTTTCCAATTACTAATTATTCCATGTAGTTTTTACACACAAACATATAAATACATACTTAACGTGCTTTTTTTAAATAGTTCCCTCATTACCTCCATTTTCAGCTTCACAGTTGTAGTAATTTTTGAGAAACACACATTGAAAAATGAAACTTATACAAAAAGCAGTCATCGAAAAATTTCGAAATCAGTTATTTTTAATTTAGAAACAAAACATTCAAAAGTGTAGAGAAATGTGTTTTCGTCACTTATTATTATTATATATGTATATATTTAAAAGTTCATGTGTAGAAACGACATGAAATAATTAATAATTGGAAAAATCGATAATTATTTTTTTTTTAAATAATCAAAAAAAAGCATCAAGAGGGGATCGAATGCTCAGTTCTCGGAGCATTGGTAAAGCGCTTAACCATTTGTACTATGGCGGTGGATATGCGAGAGTTTCTAAAAGAGTATCGGAATGAGCGATGGCACGAACGCTTTTGGGGATTTCTTTAGATGATCTTAGTCGGTATAATTCTTAAGTCTGATCAAAATCGGTGATCATAAGATCGCGACCTCCCCTTGTGAGACTTGGACTTAAAAAATAATTATTGCTCGTATATGTCTTTATAGTTAGAATATTACCCTGCTAAATAAATGTTCAATTAAATAGTCATGGAAATGCCGACCAAATTTTAAAACTTTTCCACCAATTTCAATCTTTTGTCGCCACAGAAAAACTTTAACAAAAATTAAGAAATATTATGAGATGTGGATATACCGTAAAATATTAAGAATATCGTGGACAGAGAGAGTAACAAATGTGGAGGTTTTGCGAAGAATGCGGAAGGAGAAAGAATTAGTACTTACTATTAAAGAACGCAAACTGCTATACTTGGGACATGTTATGAGGGGAGATAAATACCGGTTGCTGCAATTAATTATCCAGGGAAAAATAATAGGCAAAAGATCCATAGGAAGAAGAAGGCATTCATGGTTAAAGAACTTAAGAGAATGGTACAATTGCAACAACTGCCAACTGTTTAGATCTGCAGTGTCAAAGATACGCATAGCTTTGATGATAGTTATACTTCGGAACGAGGACGGCACCTAAAGAAGAAGAAGAAATATTATGTTGATACTTCTCTGATAATATGATTATCAACTTTGTCTCATTTCATGCTACTAAGCATTTCCTGCAAATGAAATTTAAAAACCACGTCAACGTGACAACACCGTATTTCGCAACAGATATTTCTTTGAACATGGGAGACAAATGTAAAAATAAAGGCAATCAACAAGTTGACAGTTTTTCTCAGTTTTTATTTAGAATTTACATTCATCCTCAGTTTTTTAATGTTAATTTTATTAAAAGAAATGTTCAAGTACTGTGTCGTAATTGAGTATTTTATTAGAAATGGCAAAATTTAAACATGTAGAACGAAAAAAACCACTTAAATGTGTGAAGATGCAAACAATTGAGCTTGTTTGTGATAGCCTGCGAATTGCTAATATTTTTTTGTATTATTTTGGAGGTATGGGCAAGGACTTGGCGGAAAAAATTAAAACAAACAATTACAATTTCTTTAGTAAACGTATTTCGAATTCCATGTTTTTGCATCCCATAACTGAGAGTGAGCTAATTACCGTAATAAATTCTTTAAACACTAAAGCGGCGGCTGGTAATGACAATATCTCTCCTAAAATATTGAAAGATAATCATATTTGCCTTATAAAGCCTCTTTTACATTTAATAAATTTGATATTTGAAAAAGGAAGATATCCTGCAATTTTAAAGAACGCGGTTATCGTTCCAATTTATAAATCGGGGGATAAATTAAATAAGGAAAACTATCGACCTATTACGATGACTAGTTCGAGCAGCCGACTTTTTGAGAAGTGCATTAAACTCAGATTGGATGATTTTTTGAAAGAAAATAAAATTTTGTCTCTTTCCCAGTATGGATTTCGGTCGGGAGTAGGCACGGAAGATGCAATAGTGCATGTAACGGATTATATAATTCGTGGGTTTAATACAAAATTCAAAACACTGGGGATATTTGTTGATTTGGCTCGTGCATTTGACACTGTGACACACCAAAAATTACTGAGTAAACTTGAAAGTATTGGCATTCGAGGTATCGTGTATGATCTGTTTGAGTCATATATAACTAATCGAACACAGAAAGTGAGAATAAATGAAACACTAAGTAAAACAGGTAATGTGGAGTTTGGAGTACCGCAGGGTACAGTATTGGGTCCTGTCCTGTTCTCTCTATATATAAATGATCTTTTTACTGTTCTTCCAAATGAAAATAGTGAATGTATTTGTTATGCCGATGATACAGTTATTTTAATTAAAGGTAAATCTTGGCAGGAGACATTTCAGAGAGCAGAGGATTACTTTTCGAGGGTACGATTGTGGATGGATCAGAATCTTCTGACTATTAATGTCAGTAAAACTGTCTACATGGCCTTTTCTATGAATAATAGAGTTAATACTGTATATCCTAATCTTTTAGTACATAAATATGAATGTCTTATGGGTGAGAAACAGTGCGGATGTATTGAGTCTGTAGCAGCGGCGGACAAGGTTAAATACTTGGGGGTGTTCATTGACCGGAATCTCAGATATGATGCTCACGTAAACTATATCACTAAGAAACTTCGAAAGACTATATACAAGTTCTACCAACTGAGAGAATTCCTGTCTTTGAAGCTATTGCGAATGACTTACCAGGCTTTGATTGAGTCAGTCCTCGCATATGGTTTGAATGTTTGGGGCAGTGCATGTGGTAGCATTCTTTACCCGTTGACTGTTACTCAAAAGTATATAATAAAAATATTCTTAAATAAATCAAGGCGGTTTCCATCAGACTTGTTATTTGAACAAGCTGACCTTTTAACTATTAGACAATTGTATTTTAAAAATGTTTTAAAATTTATGAAGAAGTGTGATAAATATAAAAGTCCGATTATGCACAATGTTCATACCAGGTCTGTTCACAATGGAGGCCTTACCTTTCCTGTGGCATTATACACGGCTTCGCAGAGGCATATTATGTATATCGGTCCAAAGATATTTAATTTGTTACCTTTAAAAAAATAGAGAGGGTGCCAAAAATCAGAAATAAATTCGGGGTTTCCAGCTTTCCGAATAACTACCTATTTTTTTTTAATTCGTATTTTGTTTTAAATTTATTCATAAAGCTATAATCTAACAGTATATAAAATTTATCTTGTATATGCAATATTTACATATAAAAAAATATACCTTCTTATATTTTTTCGTTTGCGTCCCCCTTTTTGTGCGTAGTATAAATATATAAAATATTCTGTAAACATGAAAAATAACTTTGATGGATTGAAGATTGTAAATATTAAATTTATTTCACACTGTAAAATCTTTCTGTAGCTTGACGTCTGACAAATAAACTTTTGTTTTTAAATTGAACTTATTTAGATTCTATTCAATTCCTTTAAAATTGTTTGTTTTGATTGACAAACTTATACATTTTTCATTTTCAATTTAGCGTGATTTGAAGCGAACACAGATGTTTTATTGATGAATATAAGGGGTCTATTTATGTTTTACTCAGTACAGTTTATAAGTCTGGTCTCGTTAAAATGAATTATAAATGATTTGTCTTGGAATGCCATATGTTTTGGATGCAAATGGTAAATAATTTTATTTGAAACATGCAAGTATAGTTATATTTTTCTAGCCACTATTTCGTGAGTCACAACCATAAAACTAAAAATACATGAAATCTTACTAAAAGTTATGACTAGTTGGTTATAAAATAATAATTTTAACATGCAGATTCGAGGTATAAAAGGGGTTAATTCATTAATATCCAAGAAAATGAATGAATGCTAAGTCAGATAAAAAATATAACATAAAAAAAGAAGGAATAATAAGTTGTGTCAAACGTTTTTATACCTAAATATTGTAAACCATTTATACGGATTTACTTATATTATTGGACGAAAACAGGACAACAAAGCGCTTTGTTACTTTCAATTAAAAAAATATACATAAGCCAGTTATCATTAGCTAATTTAAATGAAATGTTATCTTCACAATCTTGGTAATATTTCATATTTTGGTAAACGTAAAACAAAATTTCGGTTCATATATATTTGTAATTATAAAAATTGACGAAAACAACGAAAACAAGTAATAAGTAGAACAACAAAAATTGTATTTAATGGCTGTTTTTTTTATTCTACGTATTACAACAAAAATATTAACACATTTAGGAATTACAGTAAAATGAGATAAAATGGTTCTTTAAGTTAAAGCCACCCAGTATTACTAGAAATGTCATGAAACTCGCATGCTATGTGCGTTTAAATTAAAGCATGTCCTAATTTTTCGCCTGGCAAATAAAATTGTATCAACAAGCTTTAAGAAATGTAAATTTCATTTTATGTCAGTTTATTTGTTCATTTACATTTTGTCAACAGAAAAATAAAAGTTTCGCGGAGGTGTCTAAGTGTTAGTTACTTAATTAAAATATTTGATATTTTAGACGATATATGTACTTAGAAAGTTTTTACAAAAGGGCGCTATTTGAGTTATTTACGGTAACTTTAAAATGTCATCTCAGCAAAAAATATTTTTTACAACTTTCGACGTAGTTTATCTCAACAAGAATGCATCGATGAGTTTAAGTCTTTATATATCGATGAAGCATCTACAAAAACCACACTATATCGCTAGTTTTGAGCTTTTCCAGATGAGGCGAAATACGCGCGTACGAATTCGCGAGTTAATGAGGGGATAAATAAGTTCCGTCGATGCGCAACGCACGAATTAAATACTAGCGCGTAATTCGTGTGAATTTAGCCAGACTCACGCGCATATTACACGCGAGACAAGATACTGGAGATGTCTTGTTGCGTCCGGGTATAAGTGCGAAACTTGGCGTGTTTATGTATTAGATATATAATTTACATATGAAGTTATTTATTAATGAAGTAGAAAAAAGAATTTCGATATGAGATATGAAAACTGAATATTTAAGTAGAGATTTACAAAGAAAATTTTGGGGAGAATTGAAATCTGAAGGGAAAAAAAAATTATCTTGGTAAGTTATTTTATAGATTTACGGAAATAGTTAAAAAAATTTCTCATGTTGTTCTAGTTTTACTATATTATACAATTTTTCATCAGTTTTCCAGAAAACCTAAGACACGCGACGTTTCACTTCTGAAGGTTACTTTGATTTTTGTAAAAAACATCAAATATTCGTATTTATTTCGAGTAGTAATAGTTAAAATACATTATTTGTAATATATTTCAACTATTTTTGAACAATTTTTAGCAAACAACCATCGACGAGTTTAAGTCTTTATATATCGATGAAGCATCTACAAAAACCACACTATATCGCTGGTTTAGAGCTTGTCCAGATGAGGCGAAATACGCGCGTACGAATTCGCGAGTTAATGAGGGGATAAATAAGTTCCGCCCATGCGCAACGCACGAATTAAATACTGGCGCGTAATTCGCGTTAATTTAGCCAGACCCTCGCGCGTATCACACGCGAGACAAGATACTGGAGATGTCTTGTTGCATATCCGGGTATCCATGTGAAACTTGGCGTGTTTATGTATTAGATATATAATTTACATATGAAGTTATTTATTAATGAAGTAGAAAAAAGAACTTCGATATGGGATATGAAAACTGAATATTTAAATAGATATTTACAAAGAAAATTTTGGAGAGAATTGAAATCTGAAGGAAAAAAAATTATCTTGGTAAGTTATTTTATAGATTTACGGAAATAGTTAAAAAAATTTCTCATGTTGTTCTAGTTTTACTATATTATACAATTTTTCATCAGTTTTCCAGAAAACCTAAGACACGCGACGTTTCACATCTGAAGGTTACTTTGATTTTTGTAAAAAACATCAAATATTCGTATTTATTTCGAGTAGTAATAGTTAAAATACATTATTTGTAATATATTTCAACTATTTTTGAACAATTTTTAGCAAACAACCATCGACGAGTTTAAGTCTTTATATATCGATGAAGCATCTACAAAAACCACACTATATCGCTGGTTTAGAGCTTGTCCAGATGAGGCGAAATACGCGCGTACGAATTCGCGAGTTAATGAGGGGATAAATAAGTTCCGCCCATGCGCAACGCACGAATTAAATACTGGCGCGTAATTCGCGTTAATTTAGCCAGACCCTCGCGCGTATCACACGCGAGACAAGATACTGGAGATGTCTTGTTGCATATCCGGGTATCCATGTGAAACTTGGCGTGTTTATGTATTAGATATATAATTTACATATGAAGTTATTTATTAATGAAGTAGAAAAAAGAACTTCGATATGGGATATGAAAACTGAATATTTAAATAGATATTTACAAAGAAAATTTTGGAGAGAATTGAAATCTGAAGGAAAAAAAAATTATCTTGGTAAGTTATTTTATAGATTTACGGAAATAGTTAAAAGAAATTTCTCATGTTGTTCTAATTTTACTATATTATACAATTTTTCATCAGTTTTCCAGAAAACCTAAGACACGCGACGTTTCACTTCTGAAGGTTACTTTGATTTCTGGAAAAAACACCAAATATTCGTATTTATTTCGAGTTGTAATAGTTAAAATACATTATTTGTAATATATTTCAACTATTTTTGAACAATTTTTAGCAAACAACCATCGACGAGTTTAAGTCTTTATATATCGATGAAGCAACTACAAAAACCACACTATATCGCTGGTTTAGAGCTTGTCCAGATGAGGCGAAATACGCGCGTACGAATTCGCGAGTTAATGAGGGTATAAATAAGTTCCGCCCATGCGCAACGCACGAATTAAATACTGGCGTGTAATTCGCGTGAATTTAGCCAGTCTCTCGCGCGTATTACACGCGAGACAAGATACTGGAGATGTCTTGTTGCGTCCGGGTATAAGTGCGAAACTTGGCGTGTTTATGTATTAGATATACAGGGTGTCCAAGATAAGGATCCTAAGCATGGGGATCTCGGAAACAGTTGGAGATACGAGGTCGGTTAAATTAGAGAAAAGTTGCGCAATTTAGTGCTAAATTAAACGCAGTTAAAAAAATTTAAAAATTTCAAACACTTCCGGAGATTTCCGGAAAAAAACGAAATTTGGCAAAATCGTTTTTAATTTTTGCAGGCTTTATTTAAAGAGATATCAGAAAATAAAAGGTAGATTCTCATTGCCACTTTTTATTTTTTATAATATGGTCTAAACAAAATTTAAATCCGACGTTTCGTTTCTGAGATACCATCATGAACTTTCATTTTTTATATGGAACAAAAAAAGTATCCCATGTATTCGATAGCATTTTTTATTACAAATTCAACGATGTATCACCCTTGCATATCGAATACGTAGTTCAAGTACTTTCCATAAGAGCTCCATGAGAGCGAGAGAGAAAGGTATATCAGTTTTATAAAAGCCAATGAACTACACACTTGATATGCAAGTGTGATACACCGTTGAATTTGTAATAAAAAATGCTATCAAATACATGGGATACTTTTTTTTGTTCCATATAAAAAATGAAAGTTCATGATGGTATCTCAGAAACGAAACGTCGGATTTAAATTTTGTTTAGACCAAATTATAAAAAATAAAAAGTGGCAAGAAGAATCTACCTTTTATTTTTTGATATCTCTTTAAATAAAGCCTACAAAAATTAAAAACGATTTTGCCAAAATTCGGTTTTTTCCGGAAATCTCCGGAAGTATTTTGAATTTTTGAAATTTTTAAATTGCGTTTAATTTAGCACTAAATTGCGCAACTTTTCTCTAATTTAACCGACCTCGTATCTCCAACTGTTTCCGAGATCCCCATGGTTAGGATCCTTATCTTGGACACCCTGTATAATTTACATATGAACTTATTTATTAATGAAATAGAAAAAAGAACTTCGATATGGGATATGAAAACTGAATATTTAAGTAGAGATTTACAAAGAAAATTTTGGAGAGAATTGAAATCTGAAGGAAAAAAAAATTATCTTGGTAAGTTATTTTATAGATTTACGGAAATAGTTAAAAGAAATTTCTCATGTTGTTCTAATTTTACTATATTATACAATTTTTCATCAGTTTTCCAGAAAACCTAAGACACGCGACGTTTCACTTCTGAAGGTTACTTTGATTTCTGGAAAAAACACCAAATATTCGTATTTATTTCGAGTAGTAATAGTTAAAATACATTATTTGATATATATATATATATATATATATATATATATATATATATATATATATATATATATATATATATATATATCAACTATTTTTGAACAATTTTTAGCAAACAAATGAAGAAAAACTTACATTATCAACGAAAAAACAAAAATAATTTTTGTAAACTTCATCGAACTTTCTATTAATGAAATTGCCAAATATTCTTTGCGACATTACCAGATGTAAAATATTTTCATGGTATAAGCTTTTATTTTATAAAAAATATTATAAAATTTGTTCATCTTAGCAACATAGTTTAACTCTTGAAATGTAAAAACAGGAGGAAAAGTAAATAAATTAAAAAAATTAAACAAACGAAATGGTTGGTTAGTTTTAGTTAGTTTGGATTTAGTTAGTTTAGAAAATTGGAACTAACCTGAACTAACCTAAACTGGCCTAAATATATTTATTACACAATATCAGCCTGGAAAATATTTTGAGAAAAGTCTAAGTTAGTAAGGAAATGGGTGGTTTAATATCTGCTGCAAAAAATAATATGGTTATTAAAATTATAAAGCCAAATGGATAAAAACCAATTAGGATTATAAATTTGATAGAAGGTCTTGCACCACAACAATAACATAAATATGCTGCATAAATAAATGTTCAATAAAAGGAAATTATTAATGTTCTTCATCATTCTTATTAAAAGAGCGCCGATAAAGCTATCCCATATATTTAAAAATCATGGTGAATGTTCTTGTAGTCGGAATATTTCCAATACGAATGTTCCGCTAAGTGGCCGTGGAAGTTTTCTTCGCCTCGACCTATTACATTTTTTGGGTTCTCTTCTTTACAGCTTTAATCCAAAGAAAAGAATATGGGTATTTCAAAGAAATCATATCTATGTTATGGCAACAGCTCAAATTATTTTCTTTTCGAGATGAGTGGTGTCGCTGACGGATGTATCAAGCGATTTTATTTTGAAAGTTTGTTGATCCCTTTTCCAATTAACAACATTCAAAATAAAAAAGCTTCTACGTGAATAAAATTTGTGGATGTAACAAAATTTTAACAAATTAGTAGAAAAATTAAATCTAAATTGAAAAGTGATTTTTTTTTACCAGAAAAGGTATATGATTTTTTTAAACGTTGCTTTCCTAGATTTCACTTAATTGAAATCATTACCCTTTTTGTTTGCGTCTTTTCCATTGGTTCTATGTTGAATACTGACGTAATTTCTTCCCAAATGCTCGCACGTTTAACGCACAATGTGGACTGAATGTTGGCGAGTATACGCGCGAGGACTTACGCGGATGTTTCGAATCATCTGGACAAGCTCTTAATGAATTCAGTTGTGACCGTCGCTAGCTTATGGATAAATCGCATAAAGATCATCTAAAAATGGTTGTAGTGGAAGAAATCATCGATGCTGTGCGTGAATTGGTAACGGAAGATTGTCATGTGGCATACCGTGAGATTGAAGCATCCTGAGCATTAGTAATACCAGAGTGTATATATCATATTGCATTGCAATATTTGACCGTGAAGAACCAATGTTCGTGTTGGATCACGCAAAATTTGACAAATGCTCAAAAAAAAGCGCATGTCGATTGGTGCAAGGAAATGCTCAGAAAATATGATCGCGATGCTTCGAAAATATTTATAAGATCGTGATAGGTGACGAGTCTTTAATATATGTGTTTAAGCCTGAAAGTAAACAGCAGTCGATTGTATGAGTTTTCAATGATGAGACAAAACCATCAAAAGATGCTCACGCACGAAGCACTTCGAAGCCATGCCGCAATGGTGTCTTTTGCAAATTATACGATAAGTCAATGCTGAATGGTACGAAGAATCATTCTCCACCGTGACAATGCGAGCTCTCACATATCGGCTCAAACTTTTGAGCATTCAAGATTTACAATTAATGAGTCATTTGCCGTATAGTTCTGATTTGATACCCAATGATTTCTTTTTGTTCCCGTATATGAAGACTAAACTGTCAGGTTAACGATTTTCCATGTCTGAAGAGAAACTTGATGAGTTTAAAAATTATGTGGCAATGGCAAAAATGTTTTGGCATTGACGAACTTAAGTCTTTGGTTCAAACGCATAAAAAAGTGATCGTGACGAATATTTTGAAAATAAACTATTTTACTAGTGTTCAATTTTGAAAAGATTCTTTTTTTATAATACAGGCGACAGACAAATTTTTCTGACAAAACCACCTACCTCGCTGATTTTTGCCTAGGGTTTCTGCCCTCTCAGTATCCTGAATCCACTAAATTCTTTATTTTTTAAGTTACGAGGGGGGGGGGGCAGTGAACAGAGACAAAATTTTTTTTTCGATTTTCTTGACTCCTATTGAAGTTACGATACTACAGAAACGATACCAGCGGCATTTCAACTTTAGCATTTTTTTAAAATCACTCATTTGTAACACAGTTTTACTATTTTAACCATTATGTGATTATTTTATCACTTTATGAAGTTAATAGTGGCTATAATGAATTATTTATACTATATAATAACTACTGATTAATATTGTTATTGTTGTGCAGTATTCTTTAATACGTCCTATTTCAGTAGAAACCTTTAAATTATACTAATTAATATCGTGCAAATGTACTGGAAAATGTAGCAAATCTCGTGAATGCAGAAAAATAGGCATAAAATGTTCAGTTATTTGTAAAAACTGCGCAGGAGAAGTATGCAGAAATATATCAACAATTTTATATGCAGAGCTGAATGATATTAAATATAAAGATAATTACTTATTCAGTTTTAATGACACCACTGAGAAAAACGAGGAAGAAACCAAAGAAAATCAGGATAAGTGTGGAGAAATTGAAACGGAAATTAACACTGAACCAAGATGAACTCGAAGATCACAGTAAAAAATCACAGAGTAACAGCAACGGAAAAAGCTTATTGGGGACACTACGTATAAAAGAACAAATGCGCCTTGGACTCTACCTCGGTGATAGTGAGGAAAAGAATCTATATAAAATGTATATGGAATAGTAATGTATCAATAATATAGGTGTATATTCGAGTTTAAAAAATATGAACAAAAGCTTAATTGAGATAAAAAAATCGCATGGAATTATTAAATATTTATTTTCACCTACTATTAACAGAATGTAGATGTTTCTTTCAGAATTTTAAAGTACCATAACTCCTGACATATAATAAAAACAGTACATATATGCATAAAATATTTACGTTGCAAATGACTAATTTCAACAAAAAAAAAATTTGCTCCGAAAATGTTTGCAACACCTCCAATGGACAACAAAAGTCATGGGAAGCAAAGTTGTAGTGCTCGAAGCGTTCTCTACGCTATTACCATCACTTCTGTCGTAATTTCCACAAGAGCTGAGAAAATCGAATGTGTTTTTTCTTAGGTACTAATTCGCTCATTTAGAACCACCCCCAAAAGATACATTTTCTGAAATATACCAATGTAATTTTTATCCATAGGACTGTTCACTCCTTTGTTATTTAAGAGGTATATATATATATATATATATATATATATATATATATATATATATATATATATATATATATATATATACACATATATATATATATATATATCCACTACTTTACAACTTAGTGATGGATGGGTTCTAGAGAATTCTGAGCAGGGAAGGTCACTCTGTACAAGGATATGCAGATGACTTGGTAATCTTAACCCAAAGTAAATTTAATTCGACTGTAAGAGAGAAGCAGCGGGCTCTCAGATGGGCAGAACAGGAAGGATTTAATATAAGTTTCCAAAAGACTGTCCTCATCCCCTTCACAAAACGAAGAAAACAAGAGGACCTTGATCCCATCGTACTACAATTCTACTTTGGAGGGAAGAATCGAAAACAATCTTTTTGACTTTATGTGGAAAATCATGGGGTCTCTTACTGAAGATAGTGCATTGGTTATACACCAGTGTTCTGAGACCAGCCATTACATATGCTGCCTTGGTCTGGTGGTTCAAGGTAATGCAAAGAACAACCATGACAAAGCTAAGCGGCATACAGAAAGTCGCCTGCTTGAGCATTACGGGTGTCATGAAATCGACTCCTACTTCGGCAATGGAATGAATTCTGCATTTACCTCCACTATACTTAATGATTCAGGGAGAGGCGAATATGAGATTCCATTGCCAATAACACAAAAGTCGTTGACTGGACACTATATGGTACAAAATCAGGAGCCCAGAGTTTGAAATGGAGACCGACCATATGACCTCGAGCTACCGCTATAATATACCGTTCGAGGTCATAATAGAAGATCGAATAGCGAGTAAAAGAGGAAAACCGGAAACATCTTCTGGTACAACTATCTACTACACTGATGGTTCAAAAATCAGTAAGGATACCGGAGCTGGAATATATGGATTACAACCTAGGAAAGAAGTAACTCTTCCCTTGGGGAAATACCCAACAGTGTTCCACTCAGAAATATATGCAATTTTACAATGCGTAAATGAGATAAAAAAAAGAGGGCTTACAAAGGGAATCATATCTAATTTATTCTGACAGCCATCTACATTGGTCTGGGAATGTCAAAGTAAACTCACGAGTTTGGCAAAGGATAACAGAGTTATGCTAAAATGAGTACCAGGACACGAAGGCATACATAGAAACGAAAAAGCTTACGAGCTAGCTCATCATCTCAATATATTAGTTCAGAACCGGTTTTTTTGGTACCGCGGTGTGCAGCCCGGGAAGCCGTGGGAAACAATGAATCAGAAAACGCAAAAAACCGCTGGATAGCCGCAATTAGCAAACAAACAACTCCAAATGAGCAGAAATCAATTAAGAGCGATTACAGGTATAATACTGGGACACATGGCCGTCAAAGTACATCTGAATAAAATGAATCTGTATAACGGAGACCTCGGCTGCAGATTATGTGGCCTAGCCGAGGAAACGGTAAAGCGTATTATACATGACTGCGAGTCACTAGAAAGAAGACAGCAAACCTTTGTGTCAACAAACCTGGAACCGAGGGAAGTACAGACTCACTCCTTAGTAGACTTGTACAAATTAATTCAGGAGGCTAGGTTAACAGTGTGGTTGTAAATCTAGGGTGGTCACAATAGGCCTACTCTGGCCGCAATGTATCCAACTTTCAGACGGACCAGGTAGAAACAAAAATTAAATATTTTCGGATAAATTTTTTATGCAAAATTTTCAAAATCAATCAGAAATTGTTAACAACAATACCGATATAAAGAAAATTAAACAAATAAGTTGGCGTATATCGAATTTTTGCTAGAAAATATACCAGATGGGGTATACAAACCTTAATTGAAACTTGTCGTTTCTCAGCGAATAGTGCAATTTAATTTCCGCATAAAGTGACATAAAAGTAATAATTAAAGAACCACTGGTTTCCTGTATTTTATGACACCCTAACTTGTCTACTGGAAGTGAAAAAGCCGCCCTGAAAATTAATTTCCAAGAACGTATTTTTTTTTTATTTCGAAAATTTATAATCCTGAATTATTTTTATTATACATTTTATTATACGCTATTCAATAGTAGCTTCATATCTTTACGAATTATGCTTAATAAAGGAATATTGACAAATTAATATTGTGGTTAATTGTAATAAAATTTACGATACCAAAATAGGCTTTACACAAGAGGTTAACATTGATGTAAGTCCTGCAGAATTTGAAAATCCAGTTGATTTCGTATTCGAGTCAATGGTCCTTAAGCTACTACTTTTATGCCACTTTATACCGAAATTAAACGATAAATTTCAACTAAGGGTTATTTACCCCTTCAAGTATGTATTCTCGGAAACTACGTTGTTTAATTCTCTTTACATCAGTATCATTTTTAACAATAACTGAATGATTTAGGCAATTTTATATAAAAAATGTATCGAAAAAATGACGCTTATCCCTAAAATAAAAAGAGAATAAAACCCTTATAAGTAAAATCCACACTCATGACTGCGCCTTTTAACGACAAGTAATTTGGAGTTCGATTCATGAAAAAAAAGAACTCATTTTCTAGATATTACAGAAAATGTATTTTTTGGGAGGAAAAGGGTGATTTTTTTTCTTAAATTGATGAATTAGCACGTAAGAAAAAACTCATGTAAAATGTTTTTTATGTACTAAAACCTATCACAAAATTAGAAAAATTGGAGAGGTATATACACCTCGAATGCTTTCCTTGTAAGAAATAGATCTGGAAAGATGGTAAACTTTCTTAACGTGAGTCTTTCGGGTTGCGGGATCTAGGGGAGGTGAGTGTAGCTATCCCATTTTTAGACTAATAACCTAGAGAACATGTTATTTGAAGTTATTGTTTGTATCTAAATAAGTATAAATAAAATTTGAACAATGCCCTCGAAATGGCAGAAATAAAACTTAAAGCAATAGTTTTACCCCAATCGCACAGATAAGCACATATGTAAACCTAATAGGACTTATTGCCGACCCAAGTTTCTGTAAGGCAAGGGTTTACGTTTTAAATAATAAAATAGGGACCGTAAATAACGTAAAAAGAAATTTAAAATTACTAAAGTTCATTTCTTATTGTCATGAAACATTGTGAAAATTTTATTAATGATGAAATTACTCCTTAATTTTTTAAAAAGAAAATTTCAATAGAAACACTTCTTTGTATTGCCTGTTCTTTTTGGTGTTCGACCTCTTATTACTTTGACCTACTTATGGGCGACAAGCAGATCTTCAACTAGCGATATCGATTTTAAATCTTTAGTTTGAAATCTATACTACATTGAATATGCAAGAAAGTTGATAATAAATAAAAATTGTATTATTTGCATTAAGATCACTTAGTCACCCATACATGTTTGCTAACTTAAATATGTTTCAATTCATTGGTTAATTTTCTTTATATAACCTAAAGAAATTTCTAAACTGAGGACGTAACAATGACAAAACCCTTTAAAATAATGCCCTTTTAAATATTTAAAATACAAGGATATAATCGCAAAAAATACAAGGCATTGTAAATGTAAAATTAATTTTCGAGGAAATTATAATTTTAGTTAAAAACTGAACTCTTTGATGGGTTTTAAATTTTCAAAATATTATCTTGTTGTAAGCGAAATTAACGATATTAATACAATCACATGTTCTATGAAAATTGGTAAAGTATTTTCTATGAAATTCCGCAGACAAATGCGTAAGTACATAATACATACACGTCATATAAATAATATATTTTAGATTACGTTAAAAATAATGTCGTATTAACATAATGCTGTAAAGGTTAGTTTACACTGAAAATTCACAACGTTTTCAGCGGGTGTTCTGAAAGAATATAAAATAGATTTCTAAATAGATATGAAGTAAAAAATATTTAATGTGAATGCAATCTATTAATATGTCCTAAAATTCAATATAAAATAGGTATAACGATTATTTTTCACTAAAATATTTTCAAACCTTACAGAAATTTTGTTCTGTAAGTAATTTATTTGTCAAAATTAATCATGATTCTAGTTAAAATTTGATTAAACTTTTATATGACTTGTTTTACAAGCCTCTAAAATTGTTGACGTTTGCTAATTAGAAAGGTAAATTAGATTTTTTAATTACAGATATTCTTATTCAAGTACAAACTTTCTTAACGCTACTTTTTTCATCGAATAACTTCAATTTAATGTATATACTATTAAGATTTATCATAACTTATAAACATATTAGAAAAATTTTTTTTAAGGATAATGTAGTTCATAAACATTACAAAGTCATTAAAATTAGATATAAATGTTAGCATACAATTATATATTTTCCCTACAAGTTTTTAAAAACCTCTTTTAGCCAGTTTAAAATGCAATTATTTCCAAAAAAATTTTTGTCACTTTCGAAATATTGATCCTGTTGCAATAGTTTGTCATTATCATGTATATTTGAACAGATGAGTTAAATTATATTGTTCCGGACGGCCGATCTTCGGACACACACTGTATTATAGAACACACTATTCTTTCAAAATAATTTTTATTGTCAACCTTACTTTTGACACATGTCAAGTTAATTCAAGTTGCGTCAACAAGCTCTCAAATTATACTGACTGAGAAAGCAGATCTGGACCCTTTATATACCCTTTTGGTCGATGCCGGAAGATTCCCTAATTCTCTAGAAGGATTTCCATACTACATGGTGTGATAAAACTAAGAAAAAGGAATAATCCGGCGATTTCTAGACCTTCCATCATAGGCGTTTCATATTAAAAATAAGGAAATCGAATTCTTTAAAAAGTTCCAGACCTTCTTTTATAGTCGTTTCCTGAGGAAATTAACAAAGGTAAAATTACTTAAATAAATTATAAACTTGTAGAAAATATATCTAAAACCCTATGAACTGCAAACTCAAACTAATACAATAAAATATAAAATGCTACAAAGTTCGTTACATCAGAAAATATACCTAAAACCCTACAAACTACGAATACAAACTAATACTATGAAATATACAACGCTATAAAGTTTGTAATAATATTTTTCAATATTTGAAATATTCGTTAGACTTTAAAGTCCTTAACTCATAAAATCAATTTTAAAGGAATGTATACAAAATTAATGAAAATACTTCACAATCTATTAAATTTATCCGGCAGTCGAAATGCCCCAATTTCCCAAAAATCAATATAAAACCATAGTAATCTAATAATAGCCGCATTTCTGTTTAAATTTGATCCAGTGTTTATCTGGACCACATAATGCTCTGTTTATTTTATAAAGAGGAATATTATTTTCCGTACTGGAGAAACATATAATTAAAATTTTTTATTTTGAGTTTACTCGTAGATATTTACGAATAGCATCAGAAATAACGGAAATATTTTCATGAAAAAGACTACTGTATTAACTGTTTTTTTTAAATATTTTTCCTTGCGATACTTTATTTTTAGCCACTTCTAATAATCCTGTTACAAAAAAGTATAAGTACACGTTGCAAGATAAAATATTAATATATTTCATACGTGGAAATTGAATATTATGACATGCCTATCTACTATCCTGACATAACAGATACGTTACTTATAATATGGCCATGTAATTAATAACCAAGACCATGGATAATGCAGTTAACTTGTGTACAGTTGTCGAGTAGAATATGTGGACCAATCCGAACAAAATGTTTTATTGACAGTCCCTTCTGGTTTTAATGGGAATGGCTTATCAAAGTCAATATAGATAATATGTTAGAGCTAAAATATTATTTCTTTTACTAATTTTATCATACTATTCAATCAAAATAATTTTAAATTAACTTGATAAGCTTTATAACAAGAGGAAAAAAAAATAAAAAAACTTCACTCATTACCCGTTGAGAATGTCAATCATTAAACTAGTATTAGAAGGGTGGCATTTTTCTAGGAAAATTGACCCCAATAAACTCTAAAATGAGTAAAATAAGTTTCTCTTTATTTTCGCTAAAATTTGCATTATGTGTGATAGTCCGAAACTTAACCTATACAGGGTAACCTATAAGTTCCTGGATGATTTTAAGAACGGCTAATTTTGGCATAGCTGATTGTTTTTCTTTTGCTTTCAGATTTGTAAACTAAGTGCTTGGGAGTTTAATTATGGCAAAGCTCGATTTTGAGCATAGAATCAAACGTATGAAACCATATTTTCAAAACTGAAATACGAAAATATTTTAATGTGGGAAATGCTACAGCTGAGATACCTTTACGCAACCTTAATAATTAGATGATAACAACAACAGGATTCTGTGGCTGGCTTGCCACGTGCCGATAGACCGCTATGCATTTACCAAAGAGAATAATCAGTGTGCACAAACAAGCGTGAGAGAAGATGTACGAATATCAACTAGACGCTGCTTCAGTAAACTGAGGTTGAGTCAAAAAATTGTCCAGCATATTTAGACCCATCTTGGTTTATTTCTATACAAAACTTAACTGGCATAGTACTTTTATCCTTAATATTACCAACAACTCTTGTGTGGTGTTCGTTTTCAACAACTTTGTAGAGAAAAACTGAATATACCATTTCATAGATCACCTCAGGGGCGGATCCAGCCTCTCTCCATGGGGGGGGGGGCGGTGATATCAGAAAAGTACAGTATGGCAAGCGAACGCAAGTTGTCCCCGGCCGGGGGGGACACCAGCAACATTCCCATTTCTAGTGTAAAAGGCAAGGACGGGGCTATTTTTGTGAATTTGAAACTCTTGGAGAGGGAGGGGGGCGATCAGAAGAAAAAACAAGTTTCCGACAGGGGGTGGGAAGATACGATCAACATACACATTCCTCGTATAGGAGTCAGAATCGGGTCTATTTTCCTGACTTCAAAGCTCCTGGGGGGGGGGGTTATCGCAAAAAAAAACAAGTTGTCAACGGGGGAGGGGTTGCCAGCAGCATACACATTCCTAATATAAAAGGCAGAATCGGTTCTATGTTCCTAAACTCAAAGCCCTTGGGAAGGGGAGGGGCGATCGCAAGCATACACATTCCTATACTCTATTCAAGAACTAGAGAGAGTATTAAAACTGTTACCGAAACCTCCAACGTAGCTGCTTCAATGCCCCCGGTAACTGAGAACTGCCGTAAATCTAATTATATTTAAATATAAGTTTTTATAAATTTACTGCAACAATAAAATTTCTGATAATTCAATTTAATTTCTGTCAGTGAGCAAAGCACACCTTACAGTGTGTCCTTAGTGATTTTTTTGTTTGTGCTTGTTTTTATATATTATTTGAGATTAGTGAGATACCCAAAAGATGGAGGGCATTTTTTCCTCAACGAAAAACTTATTACGATGAATGTTTATGATGCCTTAAGATATTAATATCTAGATAATAATGTTAAAATCTCTGTTGAAATGTATTCCAATATAACAGTTGTTCGAAAATCTATCATGTACCGAACATTGACGGAGAAAAAAACGACTGTAATTGTTAGTAATTCCAAGCTATATTCGATCACAGGCAGACGAAAAACCTCGTTGGAAGAAGAGAAGTAAACTGTAATAAAAGGAGTTGTACATACATTTTATTATGAGAAGCAGATCTCAACCGTCGACAAAATTCTAACTAAAATCAATGAAGATCGGGATTTGACTGAAATTAAAAGAACTGAGCTCTGGAAATTGCTCAGAGAACTTAATTTTTGTTGGGAAAAACCAGATAGGAAATCTGTTCTTATAGATCGTCCGAAAAATGTCCGTTGGTGAAGGAAATATCTCTCTCAAATAAAAGGTAGAGTTGCTGGAAATAACACAACTTACAAAATTAATAATTTTTAACTAGACTTTTGAAAGATTTTTTTGAATAAAGTTACTGCAGATAATTGCGAAAAATCCATATAATAAAAGAATAAAAGAAAATGTGGACACTCGATCTCATGATCGGTGAGAATCAATTATAATTAATTTGGGCGAAGATAGCTTCACTGACTTTGATGACGAATAAGATACGTAATGTTTACCAGCGTTAACACAATTTATTATTTAAATTTTCTGTAACATATAAAAATTAATGACATTTGAATCCCTTTTTAGTGTTTAAATTGTAATTCTGTAGATGGTTTAAGAAATAAATAAACTGGAATGTCAAATATCCCAAAAATGTTTTTAATTAATAATAAAATGACGGATTTTAATATTATATTGACGAATTTATTTTTTTTATATGTCTAACTTCTTGTATTTTTGATAATGGGTATTTTGTAAGTATTAAAATTATAACTTAGAATTTTTTGAGAGAAAAAGGCTACGTTTTAGTCTGAATGTGCCTAAAACGGTTTCTATGCCAAAATTAAAAATAATAAAACTACAGTTGTGATTTGTGTTAAATATGTCAAAATTATCTATATTTTCTAATATATGTGAATTATTAAAAAATCATAAGAAATAAAATAATATTATAAAAACTTTTTATTTTAAGTTTATTAATGAAATAATGACGCCTTCCGATGCCTATGACAAGGATTAAAATCCTTTTTAACACTTCACACATCCAAATATCTATTGCTATCCAACCCAAATAGTCCATTATTATAGACCAGTATTTTTGATTATAAAATTTCTAACCCATTCCTATGAAAAATATATGAGTCTAACAGATTTTGCCAAAGACACCGGACCAAAGAACACAGGTAGTTTGCGAAGAAAAAAAGGTAAAAAATGAAAAACTCTCCCTAGTTCTTGAATAAACTATAGTATAAGAGGCAAAATCGGGTCTATGTTCCTGAACTTCAAGCTCTTGGGGGGGGGGGGGCGATCGCCCCCCCACCGCCCCCCCCCCCTTGGATCCGCGCCTGGATCACCTTGTATGAAAATCAATTTGTTGCTGCATTGTGTCAGAAGTGACAAATAATGTTTATTTCTATAATTTCCGCCAATAGGCCCAACTTCTCGAGTTTGGCTTAAAACTAATCCTGATTCAAAAACAAATCTATTCTAGCATATTTCTGTTTTTGGTTTAAAAAACATTTAAGTCTACCTAAAGAAGATAATTAAGACATCTATATCTTTTTGTATAGTCCGTTTTTGGAACAAATTACTGTTATTGAGACTTAACACATACATTTTTAAATACGACATATTAAAGTATAATTTTTAAAATAAACCTATTTAGAATTTTTTAGCCAAAGGAGTATTACTTTTATTGACAGATTTGGGTTGTAACTTGCATATTTAACTAAATTTAACAATCCTTTTGCTACTTCTTCGGAATATTTTTTTCGATGATAAATTATTAAAAATATTTCACATCTCGGAAAGGCTTAAGTTTAGAGTTAGGCTTAAAAATTATAACTAGTCAAAAAATTTCATTATATGACTGAAGCAGGATTTTTGTTTTTAAAATATTTGAGCAAAGAACAAAATGTGTCATGACAAAAGTTCTTCGTCTTAAGTTCATAGTCTCACTAACCACATAAAAAAAGAAAATAGTGAACCTATGTTGTCATACTGAATAAAATTAAATAAATATAAGGTAAGGTATCAAAACCTATAAGAAATATTTGAATTTTATGTCACATTATTTAAAAATAAATTGGCGATAAAAATAGAAGATTACTGAAAAAAAGTAATACTTAAAGCAAAGTTTCTTAAGTGGAGAAAATTATTTGAATTAAAATACCAAGTAATTTCCTTAAAGTACTTTTTAGAATTTTCTAATTTCGATTCAATAAGTACAGCGTCATTTATTTCCACCGCAAGTGATGTTTATCCCTTTATTGTAACACAATTTTCATGTCGTTACCATTCAATCTGTTTTGTGAGGCATTGACTTGCCATGCATTAGCAAATATGAGTTGGCGCTCTATTTGCGACCCATTATTGCATCTGAATAATGCTCGTATTTTCTGCAAATTGAAATTATAAAAGGAAAAAGGAATTCGGTTTTGAGTTGAATATTTTATCTAATAAATCTGCACCCATCTGGTCTGAAAAACTTGTTACCTAAAGGGAGTAGTTATATACACGTTCCTTCTGTATAAATATCGGGCATCAATAAGCGTTGGTTGTTTAAGATCTAATTCTATTAAACTATATAGTATTATCTTCCATTAAAAGTAGTGACTATTTTAAGAAACACCTTGATATAATTAAAAGTGAAGGGCAAAAAGATAAATAAATAAAATAAATAGAAAAGAAAAATATTATTTGATCAAAAAAAAAAAATTAATCTCATTGTAGTATTCAAAATGCGTATTGAAACGATATCACACCCGTCACTCAAACTAAAAAATTTAAAAAAAATAAATGACACTACTCACCAACTCTTACGCCAAAAAATTTCTCACTAAAATAATCTTCAATATACGATCGATCATAATTCATAGAATATCTTTACAAATTAGTACTTTCATAGAACAATATCATCCATTTATTTCCCTCTACCTTATATTAAGCAATTATCATTAAAATTTAACAAGTTATTGAACCCACAATTAAAATTGCTTATAAACAAGAAACGAATATGAGTAATTTATTCTCAAAGCTCAAAGATCCGAAAGCCATTCTGAAGGAGTCTGGAGTAGTGTATAGTATTCCTTGCTCCACGTGTCCGGGCATATATATTGGGTAAACATTTAGAGTTCTAAAAGGTAGAATTTCCTCTAATAAAAGTGACTGGAGACTTAACAAGAACACTTGTACTTTAGCGGAGCATTTTAACTAATTAAGCCATGATTTAAATTATTATGACAAATATTTTGTACAGAGAATCAAATGATAATAAAAGACTTTTTTGGAGATGGTGGAGATCTTTAGTTCGAATAATTTAAACCGAAGGTCTGATATTGATAGACTTAGTGTCCTTTTCTAATTTGGAAAACAAAAAACAATGTTGAAAATCATTCTAGAAATGATATCATTAGTTTGTCTCGTTAATTATAACAATAAAATTCAATAAAAGAACAAAATAAGTATTGCTGGAGGGGAGTTCTTCAAGTGACAGTTGTTGGATCCTCGGCTAGCAATGAAGAAGTTATAACCTTGACAGTACCTCTATCAACCAAATACACATACACAGGTGACCCCTAGGGGTGTGTGTTGCACAACTGGCATTGTGACGCTGAAAGACCCTCAATCATCTTCTTAAGGGAAATAAAATTCTAATTATATCAAATTGTACACATTCAATGTGTGACATATCATTTGCATATTATGCAAGCTAATTACAAGAAAAAGGAATATCTTATATCCTGCCATTTATATATATATATATATATATATATATATATATATATATATATATATATATATATATATATATATATATATATCTATATATATACACAGGTCTGGAAAATCAAGAACAGAAACTCGACGTTTCTTAAGTATGATAAAGAAAATATTATATTATTCATTATATCAGAATGAGACAGAAGATAATGCATCGTAAGCATCGACATACGTGTAAATTACCAGTTTGGCCCTCGGATGAGGAGTAATACAATGCTGGCGCGGTGAGAGCGGGCGGCAGCATACGCCACGCCCTAGCACAACAAAAGGATTCCAAGTTATTTGCTTTCATTCGGCCGTCGAAGCGTAAGTATCGAATGTTGGTATTTCCATGTTTCGAGTCAAATTTTTTTATTTAAAATGGTAGTTTATTCCACGGAACAAAAAGTACAGATTATTAAGTGATATTATTCTGGTAAAAATATACATGAGATAATCGGCAGATTTGCATTTACGTAAGAAAATCATCCTATTCCTTCAAAATCTAGAATTTCAGAAATTATTAAAAATTTGAGACAACCGGTTGTCTAAAAATTTGTAAAAAATGCACTGGTAACAATGAGGAGCAACCGGCTCCTCAAATTACTGAAGAACGAGCAAATCGGGAGACTGACATATGTAGTTTAGCGGAAATTAATTTTCCTTGCAATAGTACCGCAATTGCAGAAGAACTTGATATGAACGCTCGAACGGTTCGAAATATTTTAAAGCGTAACAAATATCGCTGTTACAAATTGCAAACAACTCAAGGAATTTTTTGGAAGACCAGGAAAAACGTATGGTGTTTTGTGAGGACATGATGGAAAGGGCTAATAGGGACGACGGATTCATCAGCAACATTTTGTTTACGGATGAATCTTCATTCTCCTTGCACGGCCGTTACAATCCTTCTATTGCCGTAGGATACTCTAGAGAGAATCAACATCTCAATATTCCTCAGAGAACACAATACCCGCAAAAGGTTAATGTATGGGCTGGAAATCACTAGTATTTTTTTTTAGAATAAATGTTTATTTTGTAACAGATATGTCAATTTTCTTTACGCTCAACGCCCAACAAAAACTAATTTTTTTGTATTTCAACTATTGGATGTATTTAAAATAAATCAATGTATCAAATAGTCATTAAATATTCCAAATTCCGTCGATTACGTTATAAGTTTAGACGAAAAGTAAATACACCCTCTCATTCGTTTCAAGGTACTGCTCGTTTTTGTGTTGCCCGGAATTTAGCGGGGGTAATATTGCGGTATGCGTTCCCTACGATCTTCTGACGAACTATCTGAAAGAAGTTAGACGGGCTTAGTGGGTTAGAATTTGAGAAACGGCCAAAATAATTTCTAGTTAAGAAATTTAAAATAGAAGTTTGGCTATAGTAACGTTTCTATTAAACCTCGGTAATATGAACGGCCAGTCTTTTCTTTCTAAAGTTTCATCTCAGGTTAAAGGCAACAGTGTTGTAGTTGCGTCGCGCCCAGTTATATTTGTGCGCCGCTCTTCTATTTGACATTGGATTGTCGAGAAACAAATATCAACGATTACAAAATTGGGCTAAACAGAAAGACAGTAATATATTTTCGCCGTACTCTGGTGTGTAAAATACAAAAAAAGCATGTTATCCACATGACGAGTATCTAACTTTTACTAAATCAAAAGCCGCGGTTAAATTCCAAGGCTTACTGGATCATACAGTGGATCGAATTATATTGCTTAAAATTAGACGCCTTTGAACAAATCGTTAAATAAGATTTGTAGATATGAGTTTCATTTGCACATGGGGCTTCGATGGAATATCAGGTCAGAGCCAGTACAAAATGAAATTCACTGATCCGAATATTTCTGATACAAACTTATTCCCAACCTCTCTTATTCCACTTCAATTAGCAGGTATTAACACGCAAACTCAACAAGAACAGATTGTGTTGTACAATTCCAAACCCTCGTCTACTATGACTTGCGGGTCTCTGAAATTTGAATTTATTATGAAAACCGAACAAAAGTCTTTAACGAAAATAGAAAATTATGAACTCGAACCAGACAACTTGCACCATATAATAGAGTTTTCCTTGCCACCCGAGCTTCAGTACAGTACAACTTATCTATGACGATGATAGATGGCTAGGTGAATGCTTTGGCTGGAGCGAAATCGGTTTAACGTTGTTACCTCTGCCAAACATGTCAGTTCATCAACATTGATACTGTGCCTCAGTAAATACAGAGTATTTCAAGCTACAGCCATTATAACAAGAGTAAAGCGAAAACTGATCCTCCGGTTTCCCGTCATTTTGCAAACTATTGGAAATGGACATTAAACTGCAATAGAGAAGTTTTGGAAATACAAACTTCAAACAGCAAGATTATTCTTCAAAGGATAATCTTGGTACAACATTCCAACAGGAATCCACAAACGACTTACTTCATTGACCAGACATCATTTGCAATATTACCGATAGGTAAACTATCGAAAGATGCACAAAAATCAACGGACAAGTTGATAAGAAACTATCGTCTAGACTTTGCACGAAAATGTTCTGGAAAAAAAATATGGAGGATGTGTTCCAAAACTTTTGGCGTCGATGGATCCTTTCACTGTTTTTGACATAGTAAGGATTCGGATAACAATTCATACGTATTGGAGAATAAGAAAAGAGCTGTTAACAAAGAAGGCAGTGATTAAAAAGTTCTATTTATTATTTTTATTGCAGTCGTATTATTTATTCATTTATGTGAATCAATAAATATTATATTACTTACAAATTATTTGCATTGGTATTTTTTAAGAAGTCTTAAGCATAGAGGAAAAATACTTTCGCCTTTTTAACTATTATTGATATCCATGTATTTATTATTATAGTATTATATTTAAAATGTACCTTGAAGTCAAGCGCAATATTTTATTCATGGAAATACAATTATTCTTTTTATTTTATTTTTAAAGCGTTGAACCAAATTAGACGTTTCTCGAATTTATTTTCATGATTTTAAAGTTTCAGTCTGCGATTTTTATTTTTAATATCAAATCCGTGTTTTCGACCCACTGTGTTTTGACGACCCGAAACCAGCGAAAAGTCCTTGTCCGACGCCATTTTTGCTAGAACTCAGGAAGCAAGCTACGATACAACAGTATGCTTTATTTCACTTCTTCAACATGGTTAAACGGGCTGTCTGTCGCTTTTTGTTACGTTCCCTTTTTTTAAGAGGTTCTGTTCTCGACTTTCCACACCTGTATATATATATATATATATATATATATATATATATATATATATATATATATATATATATATATATATATATATACATTTATGTAAGTATACCCATTGGAGTAAATGAGTGGAATTTTTTTGTGTCATGTTCAGGTGGTTCTATATCATTTTGGCCAAAATTGGTACAGTAAAAACAGTGGACAAAAAAGAAATTAATTTTGTCTGATTAGTACGGGTCATACCTAAAGAACCTAAAATTTTAAATGTCTCGACATTGTCCAAAATTGGTATTTTGTGAATGTGTGAAGTACGAATTTAAAATTATTTTTAAAAAATTCTATATGGCGGACCATAACTTTTACATCTCTCGATTATGTTCAAAATTGGTACTGGGATGTTTTTCAGGGTGTAGATTAAGATTAGATTAAGAGTATAAAATTATTTTTTTGAAAGTTGATATCGCGAAGCCAATATGGTGAGTTGAAAATTTTACGTTACTCACATTTTTTCTAAACTGGTATTGGGAGGTTGTCGGGGTAGTAGATTACGAATGTAAGGTTAACTTCTGAAAACTAAACATATCAGATACAATATGGGAGCCTAAGAATTTTATATTTTAAATTAACTTTTTCAAACTCAATATGTCGGAAAAAAAATATACATGTGTAAAGTTCTTTTAATATCGGTACTGGTGGGTTTTTGGAGGCCTATATTACTAATCTAAAATTAATTTAAAATTTAAGATAGTGGATTTACTATGGCAGACTAAATATTTGTTTGCTAGAATTTCACTCAAAACTAGTATTTGGAAAATTGTCAGAATCAAAGAATTTTTTGTTGTTCAATTTAGTGTGGCTTACAGCTTTGGATAATGTGGGTATTTTTTGGGATATTTTAAATATTGCAAAGCACATTACATATCTCGCTTACTACTGAAACTACTAACACGAGATACAAACAAGCTGCAGAAAAAAAGGAATTACAAATAAAGTGTTTCTCAATAGTTTCATGTGAATCACATTTTGTAGTATTAATTTGGCGCACATAAAAACTTATATTATTATTTTTTGCTTTTTAATGCTTTTTAAAAGGTCGGTTCAAATGTTTCGAAATAAAACGTATATTTCATAATTTTTTTCCTCCAGAATAATGTTGATTTTTAAACTGAACGTGTGTGGTGGGAACTAAAGAATTTTCCACATTTTTTTGGATAGACATTGAGTTCATTTCACGTTGTGTTCTGGATCTAGTTGAAGATAAAGCCTTACGAAAGTAATGCTGGAATATGCGTATAATTTTTTACATTGTTTATTGCAAAAATATTGTAGTTTCACTTTCTAGGTTGTCATTAATACTTAGCTTATTTTGGAGATAAAAAATTATCTAGAACACACTTAACATTTAACAGTAATATAAAGTTGAATTATACTTGTTAGTTTAAAGATTAGCCAACAATGCTAAGCAATTAAAAAGCTGGAAGTTCATTTGATGAATCTAATTAAATCTACGGTAGAAACATGAACTTGAGAAAAGAATATAATCCCATGTCTTTCTCAAAATATTTAAGTCAATCTGGCCTATAATAATAAATAAAAATAAGATTAGTAAAATTTTAATTTCTTTTGAGTTTTTGCGTTAAGAATTTGTCGATTTAAATGCATATAATTAATACTAAACTCACATTTATACAAGTCTTCATAAACATTCTTTTAGATGCAGAAAATTTTATTTTTTTTTACAAAATTAATATGAAAAATAAGCCACGATTCTGTTATTATAAAAATTGGAAATTCTTTTAAGTAGAAATTGGGCAGAAATATGTATTTTCTCGGACTTTTAACATATTAAGGTATAAAAGAACGTGCATATGTGGCATCTTCAGTTATACCAAAAGAAGCAAATGCAAACTAGTCTCTAGTCCATCCAAGTGCATCTATCTTAATTTAGGAGGAAAAATATTATTTCAGATACAGTTTATCCATTAAATCTATGGTAGATTCTATTCCATGTTATTACCAAATTTCATCATTTATGATCAATCACCAGTTGCAATAGTAGTTTATACATAACATTTTTTTTTCAGACGTATTGGGAACGATAAAAAAGCATCTTTTGTGTGCCCCCGTTTGACTCTAATAAAATAAATATCTAGTTGTAATCATTCACTGGCACTATTAAAAGGTCGGCAGATTTGCACAAATCAACCTCTTGTGTAAACCTAAGTTACATACCTTTCTTGATGATCAGATACATGCAAAGAGGCCATTAAGAGTAAAAAAAAATTCTTAATAGATTTAAACCCAGCCTTTGCTCAAAAAACCTTATACTTTTCAAACAACAGCCATTACGAAAAGAGCTTTGGGGAAAGCTTCCTGTTTATTTTTCCCAAACGCTTCCTTTGCAATTGTATTTGTTTCTTTGAAAAGTATAAAGAAAAGTTTTGTCTTAAGAATCAATCCCAATACTGACAGCTAGTAGGGAAATTTGAAATCGAATAATTCTTGAATTCAGGACAGGAAGAGGTTTCAAATTACTCAATTTTAAACCTTCAACTGAAATATCGTACAATTTTTCTTCGACAATTCATGTATCAAATCACTCTATCTCATTGCAGAAATAGTTCTCCAGAGCATGATGCTCTCCTCATTCGCTTGATCAAAAATCTTCCATTGCCTTGAACATCTTCTGAAACTATCCAGTATTATCTAAATACGCAATTGCTTCTTCTTATGTTAGTGAGACTTAATACCCTTTCATAAACCTCGTACCCTGACGGAGAACTATTGCCCCATATCTTTGACAAGTATTTTAGGAAAGATAATGGAAATAATGATAAACTTTTGTCTGACATGGTTTTTGGTGAAAAATCGCATTTTGGATATAAATTAAATGGACTTTAGGAAAAAATCTCTACATGGAATGCCCGATAAGCAAATTATCTTTCTCTCTCTTTCTATTTTTAATATTGTTCAATGTTTTACTTAATAATGCATATAAACAGTTTTAAATATTTTATCAGTAAAATGATATTTTCATTATTGGAAAAGCATTAGTTTTGCTCTACTTGGAATTAATATTCATTATATTTCTGTATTTCAAAAAAGACTAAATTTTTATTCATTTTAATCATCAAATAATTAATTATTAGTTTCACTCAAAGTAAATGTTTTTAGCATAAAAGCTATGGTATAAAAAAGTACTTTTCTATAAACCGTGATAAAGAGGAGAGGCATCGGATTAAATCTGAATCGGTAGCGGAGCCCATCTAGCGACTGGACCTACAGTTTAACGTGGGTTCCGAACCACGGTTTTCGACATTCAACTAACCCCGAGTTTTCACTCTTTGTCAGTTTTCGTGTCCACCGACTAGCGGGACTCTAGCCACTCTAATGGTCGGACAACTTTTATTTAATAAGTTGTCGCGCACGAGGACCTTCTTATTGACGATTCTTCTGGGATGGTAATTTTATTTAAAAAAATGAAGCCCTGCAAAGTCGATTAAAAATAGGTCTTTATATACATGTTCGAAACAGGCAAATAATGACGAGACTTAAATTGACAAACTAAATAATGATGAAAGACAAATATATCGAACATTCGAAAATATAATATCGATTTCATTGCTACCTATTAATTTATAAAACTGAAGGTATATGAACTGTTAAAAACTAAGGGGATTTGATCTCTACCAGCGAGTCTTTAAAACAAACTCTAAGTTACTTCCACTTTCTGTTAATGATAAGAAACTGTAGGGCAAAATACTTAGCACTGCCATTTTTAAAGGGATCAAGTTTTTTTAATAAATTTTTAAAATAAATAATTTTTATCTTGCCACTACCTTTTAGTGGATATGTAAATAGCCACACTATTCACTTATTTTACGCGTTTTTAATGAACGTGGAGATTCCGTTTAGTTGCTTCTTTCGGGCAAAATTTGTAGTAAATTTTCCTTTTATAGAAATCCAACCGATTTGAAGTTTAGCATTCCTGTAAAAGTTTGGCAACAACAAAACCCCAAATCTCATGAAATTTTCAAATAAGCCAGGCAATATATATATATATATATATATATATATATATATATATATATATATATATATATATATATATATATATATATATAATCTAATAATATATTGTTTATGGCTTGATACCAGTTTAAGTTTGATTCAGGGCTAATCTGGACCACATAATGGTCTGATTATTTTAATAGAGAGAAAATTATTTTCTGTATTAGAGAAATATTTAATTTTACTTGTAAATGTTTACGAATATTATCAGATATATTAAAGATATTTTCATTAACTTATTTTTTTTAATTAAATGATTTGCCTGTTACAAATAAGTGTAAGTGCAAGTAGTGGAGAGTGGGGCTAGTAATTCAGGGCATAAATATTTTCGATTTCCGAAACGAGTAGAGGCGAAAAAATTCCATTGATAAAGGAAAAGTAAAAGTACAAAAAAAAAAGAAAGATCAAGGTAAAAGAAGAAATTAAGCTAAACTCTAGAGAATGATATGTATTGCTAATAAAAAAAGGCTCACCTAAAATACCCAGACGGTGAAAACTTTTGTCTTTTGTTTCTCCTAATTGTTATTAGGTGAGTCACTTGATGACTAGTATTATTTTTGCCCAGTGAGAATTTAACAAGCTGATTTCGTTACATGACTAGCTTAAATGATTGGACTACATGGATAAATGTAAAATGATGGATGAAAACTTAACAATGTTCACTATGAAAAAGTAATTAAATCATATTTAAAGAATGTACGTGTAATTTTGTATTTTTGTTTTTGAAATTTATAACTGTTAATTTAGTATTCTTGAGATTTCATTAAGAATACGGTCTAAATTGCCATACTAGCTTTGATAAATAAAGCTATCGAAGATAACCCTGGTAGTAACCCAAATACTTTTCTGCTGCACTCGACTCGACGAGCAGAAAAAGAGTTTCATACATAATTTTCGCAATTCTGACGTACTGCTACTGCAATGTAGAGGCAGATGAATTTCTGACCTAAGATCTGTATTTTCACAACAAGTAAACAAATAAAAAGTGCTGTTTTAAAAACAAAACTCAACCTCTCAATTATTTTGACGCCAGATTTATTATCAAATTCTGGGCCATCAGGAGATAGTCAGGGAAAAATCCTGTAAATTTTGTATTTTACATTTGTTTCCACTATCCTCAGTTTTCGAGCAATTTGTAGGTTTGTTTGTTTGTTATTTGAGCCCTTGAAATTAGTTAGCTAGAACTAATATATATTATATAATTCATAATTATAATAACAGACACATATTAAAAGCATTAATCTCCTGATAATGATTTTTTTCAGAAATTTCAAAATTTTTAATTATTTATACTCTATTTATTTCGCTAGCTTGAATTTTGAAAAAGTTGGTGTCGAATTTAGAATAAATAACACTAAAATATTCTAATTGCTTATTGAAATTATTCGATAGATTTGCTGTTCAATCAGCAGAATATTTCGCATATAAAATTTGAAAGTGTGGAAAAAAATCATAGTTTCATTAAAAATGTGAAATTATTCAGAACCAAATTGACAAATCGGCTATAAGGGATTGATAAACAATGCAAGTATCTATATTTTAAGCAAAGATTAATTCAGATATTAAAATTTCTAAACTGATTTGAAAAAATTAAACTGGGAATGTCTGATTGAGTGACTGGTGAGTTTGTCTTTTTGTACTTGTCACGAAAAATCAGCTTTGTATAACAAACAATGAAATCGGGCAAAATACCTTTAACTTCGGAAACTTCAGAATATTAGTAGAGTATTGTTAGTCCAGATCCGAAATAATATTTTTAATAATAATTTTTTAGTAATATTATCGTGTGAAATTATCAATGAATTTTGTAATGAATAATTTCAAAAATTGAAATATCAATTATTCAGTATCATTAATTCACAAAATAGAATTATCAATTACTTCATCAATTGATAATTTTGAAAATAATATTAGTTAATGAAGTAATTGGTAACTTGATTCCTAAAATATCAATCAATAGAGTAAGTGGTAAAGGACCCCGCGCAGAGTTTATGGAAATCCGGTTTCAATTAAAATGGCTGGTATTGCAGTATGTTATATATTTTGGTCCCCTAATTAAAAGTGTCAATAGGCACAAAGCTTAAAAACCCTAGGTTCTTCGAATATCCGCCGATTATTATCGTTATTTAAAGTCAAACGATCCCTCGTAAACTGAAAATAATAATTAGGCCGATATTTTATCTATGAAGTATCAAGGATACTCACTATGTTTTTTAGCGTTGCTAATTCTGAATTCGAGGTCGGTTAGCTTCCATCACGTTAGAATCAAGGTCATTTAAAGGTGAAATAAAGGGTAGCCATGGAAAAAAATCTAAAAAATTTACATGAATGTTTTTTGAGTCGCTAAATTCAATTATGTAATTTTCTTGATCTGACAGAATCGCCTATAAGTAATCTCAAGGACATTCCAGGGTCATTTCAAGATCAAACTTGAAAAACCGTCGGAAAAATTTGAAAAAATTTATGTACAGGTTTCCAGGGTCGCTGAGAAAAAACCTTTCAATAAATGCCATTTACTTTACTTCAAGGTTTTCTCGATCTCACCCTAGCTTAGTAGGGGGTTAGTATATTCTAGTGAGACTCCTTGATACTTCATAGATAAAATGTCGACATAATTATTATTTTCAGTTTTCGAGGGAGCATATGCCTTTAAGTGACAATAATAATTAGCGAATATTCGAGAAACGTGGGGTTTTCGGGCCTCGGGCCCATTAAGATCTTTAATCAGGAGACCAAAATGCACAACTAACTGCAATATCAGTCATTTTAACGGAAATAGGATTTCCATAAACTCTGAGCGGGGTCCTTTATTCTAACTATCAATTAACGAAATAATTAAAAATGTAATTTTTTAAATTATTATTATATTAGTTATTGTCTTATTAATTGGTTTTAACCAGAATTAAATTAATTTTTTTTATTCAAATACGTCACCTTTTTAGATAAAGTAATGGAAAATTAACAGTAGGAAAAATTTGTCAAATGCATCATTTAATTCTACAGGAAAAATACTATCGACAAAGTATTTTACACCGCTAAAACATTTTTTTTTCTATGTATGTGCATAAAATGGGGGATCTGTACACTGCGATTTAGTAGATCTATTGTGTTCCTCTATTGCTGCTAAGTCGTAAGGAATACCTTGTGGGCTAAAGCAGGTCCTCCAGTTCTATTTCCTTCAGGAACCTTAGGATGTTGGATGGCTTTAAAATGGGTAGCTCCCTTTTTTCTCTTTGTTGTGATCCCAAGAACCGCATTCTAGGGTTTTCTAAAGCGCTGCACTCTGAAAGGATGTTAATAGAGGTTTCGTCATCCTCACCTCCTTCTCGCAAAATATCCACTGTTCTCCTTGTCAATAGGATTCAAAATGGTAAAAAAACTGAAATTTATCGATTTAACTAAAAAATCCCAGAAAGAAGTGAAAAAAAGTTGACGAAAAGTTTTGACCACATGCTTTAGTGACCTTTTGATTAGATTATTTTGAGACCACTGCATCGGAGTTCCAGCTAAGCTCATTGTGTTCTCGGAGCAATTCATACAAATCAGTATGGTATTCATATATATTCTATTTTTTATTTGTAGGTGAATATAAATCATAATTGCACATTGCGAAAAATCAAAAAATTTTTTATTTTAATTCAGAAAAAATAACCCATTAATAATTCACTAATTTGGAAAATTAAATTTTGAATTACTTTTTTAATAGATATTTCTCTCAGGAAACTCAAAATATGAAACTCAAATTAGGTAAAGTTCCCTCTTCTATTTGATATTTCCTATTCCAAGGTATCGCTTCAATGTGAAATTAAGGATTCGTCTTCTTCCTAACAAAACCTGCATTCCTCTGTCTTTGCTAGTCCAAGTTTCATATGTTGCCCCTTTAGGTAGTAGCGTCCTATTAGGATCTCTATTAGGACTGTGAGTTAGTTTTTACTTAGGTCAGTAAGTTCCTTAAATTTCTTCTGGTCATAGTTCCCCAGAAGTATATTCGCTTGTCATTCCTTGTAGATTTTTCCAATAAATAGATTTCTTAATATTTTTTTCTCTTTTTAGTTCTTCCAGTATTATTGTTTCTAATTCTGGAAAAAGCTTCTGGCTCCAGAAATGGTGTTTTTGTCCATTTTTTGCTAATTTGTCTACTATTTCGTTTTCTTCCCCTCCAGTATGTCCCGACCCCACAGAAGAATATTCGTGTTTTTCTCGCCTAGTTCATTTAGTTGAAACTTTTTGCCATTTTGTCTTAGGGCATATTCCAGATTTTCTGTTTTCTAGATGAGAGATGGAACCTTCTTTAATTCCATCTCTTATCATTCCATACAGTGTCTCTTTTGCCTCACTAATATATGTAGAAGTGTGAGGTTAGAATTATTTTCATAACTGGCGTTGTGCATCTTCAGCAGAAGACAATTTTCAGTATGAAATTTTAAATAAACCCAGCAATATAGGTACGTGTGAATCTACGTTTAATAAAACGCTGTAGAAAAAGACCCATTTATTCCACCACTTATTTTTTCTTCTGGTATTTAAATGAATCGATAGATTTTTAATTTGTTATTCGCAGCAAAGTCAACTTTAAATAATAATTAAATATATCGAATAAAACAATATTTGATTAAATTTGATTATTCGCTTTTTGCTCTACCGCCCTTAACACCCCGTCTATGAAAATGTCAACGAACCCCAGTAATATGGATATCCAGAGGAAAGAGGAAAGAAGGTTCAGCAATAGCAATCACGAAAAAATAAATTTTAGTTTCTTTGCCTCTTCTACTGCTTCCACTTTGTACGCTTTCATTCAAATAATAGAATCAATTTTTTAGACCACTCTCCAATCGACTTGAAAGTCTGCATACTTAATATGTCTAGTGACAATAAAATATTGTTTCAAATTGGAATTTATAAGTTAATTAAAAAATAATAAAAGTAACAAAATAATATTAATAATTTTTTTTTAACTGTCATAATAAAAAAAAATAATTCGTGTATGTAACTAAAAATAAAATCATATGGTCTCTAAAATAATAAAGGGCATCTTTAGTAAATATTGCCGATAAATATTGTTTTTTAATTAACAGAAATAATGTTTCTAGAAGAACTACGCATACAGTAAATGAAATTTTAGGTTCCCGTTAAATTGGTTGAAGCCAATTTTTTTCTATAGCTTTTGGCCCGCTATAAAAAGTATTCATGGCAAAGTTGGAACATTACCTTCACTGGTCGGGTTTTAACTTTCACTAGGTTTTACCATGGATTTAATTTTAGCTATGAAAAATAGATTTTGCTATTTGAAAAATCGCTTTGACCTTAAAATTAAGTTCAAAGTCACGATTTAGGTGGCCATTAATACCTTTGTATTTACTACCCAAGTATTTACCATTTCGCCTTATTATCCTTAGATTTCAAGTTATTAGGTCGTTTCTCTACTTTTTGCATGCTGTTTTTTGGTACCTTAGCACCCTTTTCAGTCCCTTTAAAAAATATTTTTGAGCAGAGAGAAATTTTTTTCAGGCCGCTACAAGCTATAAAAAAATGCTTCCAGTAAATTCGACAGCGATTCATAATCCCATTTACTGTATGCGAGCTTTTTATCATTTTGATGCATACCTTCTTAAAATGATATCAATTAAAAACCTATTAAAAATTATTTTATTACAAAAGTATAATTACTTCATTAAAAATAGATATACAAATTTTTCTTTCTAAAGAAAATACTTTCTTCAAACAATAAACTACAATTACTTAATTCTTTAAAATAATAAAAGGAAATACTTTTCTTTTTGTATTTATTCTTTTTACAAAACTGCTTTCTCATTACAAATAAATTTGGTTTTAATTAAGCAGATTCTAGTTTAACCGATTTCAAAACAACAAAAACAAGTTAACAACCCTAATTTAATCACGCAGTAGTTGGTTCGTTATTCAACGGCCTACAACATTTTAGCAGTTTGATGGAGAAAGGGTTGCAAATTTCATTAACATCGATACTTTACACTGCCCTCGGTTTTCAATAGGGTTTTAATTAGCCAACACCTACAAATATTCGTAAATTGTTCCAGTTATAATTTAGAGTAATAAGAATATTGTTTAATTAAAAAAAAATAACTTACAGGTATTAAAAAAGCCAAGTAATTTTTAAGATTATTGATTACTAAGAAAGTTATTTAACTTTCTGCAAATGAAAAAAGACAAATTATATGTAATAAGGTAGAAGAATATACAGGGTGTCCGAAAGTATCTCCTAATACAGGGGAGGTCAAAATAACCCTATTTTGTTCTAGAAAAAAAATTTTCCTAAAGTGCCCCTTAACGGAGATACAGAACCCTAAATGGGTACCCAGCGATTTACCTTATCGCCTTTAAGTTTTGAACCGACTTGTATAATTTTTTGAAATTTCGATATTTTACAGAGGACATAAAGACTCAATAAACTATACTATAGTAGATGCTTTAGATCATCAGAAAAGCAGGAACGGACTTGGCGCCACACTCGTTGGGCCTTATTTTTGGCTGGTGTCATTTTGAAGAGCTGAAAATGGATTTTTTAAATACTTTGATCGTTCTTCTTCGAAAATGTGATATTAATTTATTTCGATAAAACTGACGGTTTTCGAGGTACATCGGTTTTTATGCAAAACACTCACAACTTACTAATGCTAAACACAAACATAGGGTGTGTTGATGTGCTTTAGTTTATGGGAAAGCGCTGGCTCACACTTCGAAGGCAAGAAGATGTTATGCTGACAGATTTTCAGTTCAGACATTGTCAAGTCCAGAAACCTGTTAAAGGGTTGATCGGGGCTAACTTAATTTACAATGTTATTAAAATGCAAAAATAGTGAAATCGCTTGAAAGTTATTTTGGAAAATGTTCAATATGGGCTCTATGTACTTCAATACATTTTCTTATTCTTCGAATATTTTCTCGCTTCACTGCCCCGGCATTATTACGGACTTCGATAGAATGATGTGCTAGTCTCGCTAGTAGTTCTTCTCTAATATTTACTTGTGTTGAATAAACTAGTTTTTTTTTAGGTGCCCCAAGAAGTAAAAGTTTAAGCGATTTAGGTCTGGAGATCTTAGTGGTGATAAAACAGGCCCACTTCGATCTATCCATCAAGGACCAAAAACGATAGTTAAGTGTTGAGGTACTATACGATAAAAATGAGATGCATGTACCACATTTGTATGCACCATATTTGTATTCTTGTATCAAGAGTTACGTCTTCAAATAAATTATTCAAATTTTCCTGAAAAAATTGTAAACACATCTCACCATAGAGTCTTCTTTCCAAAACAAATGGACCTATAAGGTTATTTCCAATGATGCCAGCCCACACATTTACAGTAGACCTTTGTTGGTATTTGTTTTGAATTATAGCGTGCGGGTTTTCATTAGCCCAAAAATGTAAATTATGTGAGTTTATTATGCCATCTCTTGTAAAACCGGTCTCATCGGTCAACAAAATAAGGTTAAAACAATTTAGATTTAGGTTATGTTGCTGTATAAACCAGTTGGAGAATTGAAGTCTTACGAGATAATCATCCGGAGATATAGTGTGTACTTTTTCAACGTGGTATGGGTGAAGAAACTGTTTCTTTTAGAGTTTCATGTACAATTCATTTTGTAACATTATTTTGTGTCGCGAGCTTTCTTATGCTGTTTGAAGAGTTGTCAGCTATATTTTGCAAAATTTATTCCTCTACATGAGGGTCTCGTGAGGGCCCTCACAACCACATCGCAACAATAATGGCCCTGAATAAATCATGTAAAAAATTAATTCGTTAACTCTAATAATTATCTTCTATTCACCTTTTACCTGTTTCCCTTAGGGTTCGATCAACCCTTAGAAAGTCTTTTGGACTTGGTAATGTTTGAGCTGGAAAATTTTCAGCACATCTTCTTGCCTGCAAAGAATTTGACAGTGCTTCCCTATGCATATCAGCATATTCTGCGGAAGAATATTCTTTCATTTTTTGAAATTATTTTTACTTGAAGGAGGTTTTGACAAGTTCCATCAATGGTAATTCATTACGTAGGTATTAACAGTCACAACCTAATTTTTACCTGTTTGTGTTTAGCATTAGTAACTTTTGAGTGTTTCGCATAAAAATCGATTTATCTCGAAAACCGTTAGTTTTTTTCGAATTAAATTAAGAGACCCTTTTTTGAAGGCGAATGACCAAAGTATTTTAGATATGTTTTCAGCTCTGTGAAATGTCATCTGTAAAAAATTAGGCCCAACGAGTGTGGTGGCAAATTCATTCCTAACTTCTCTGATGATCTAAAACATCTACTGTGGTACGGTTAAATGAGACTTTATAGCCTCTATAAAATATTAAAATTTCATTAAATTATACAATTTGGTTCAAAACTTAGAGCCGATAAGGTAAATCGGTGGGTACCCCTTAAAGGAATTTTTTTCTATGACAAAGTAGGGGTATTTTGACCTCCCCTGTATGATTCCAAGAAATTAGAAGGTACTTACCGGACACCCTGTATGGTGAATTGTGACAAATTATCGCATGAGGACTACTAACAGCTATTTTTTGGGCAGAAATCCTAGATTTAGGATGTGGGAACAAACCTGAAGTCTATTATTAAGCAATTTAAAAAGAGATATTTCAGAGTAATTAGAGAAAATATGAGACGCACTAGAAAAGTGTAACAAATAACTTTTTTGAAAATTATATTTTTTAACATAATCTCGCTTAACCTTAAGATTTGCGCCATTAGTCCTGTAACGACTTTATTTCATCAGAATAAAACAATTCATTCAATATCCTCTTTTAATGGACTATCGTTTGCAAAATGAGTTATCTTTTCTAATTTTTACGTAAAAATTCATTTAGTATCCTCATTTAATGGACTATTGTCTGCAAAATGAGATATAATTTCTAATTTTTGGGTTGAGTTGAGATGGAACCAAATTTGGACTATACGGTGGGTGGCCCAGCTCAAAAAATAACACTTATAGAAAATGGGTGTAACTTTGGCAGCTTTGGCATTTCTACAATTATCTCTAATGGAATAACGACCCTTGAAACTGTTTTTACCAATATTATTCTTTAGGTTATCATGTATCCTCGACTCCAAATATGATAAATATCCATTTGATTAGGACAGTTATGTTCCTTTGTTGGTTAAAAATTTATTGGCATCACAGGGTTCGCAACACACTTTATAAAATAAAAAACAATGAACGAATTAAAAAAAAATTGACACTAGCCAGCACGGAATCACTTGATGTTATTATGGATAGATATTTATTCTAGTATCTCTCCTATAACTGTAGACTAATAGTAATGTTATATTTAACTTGCGAATTGTCCCGAATCCCTACCGATGCGATTAGCGTTCTAAATAAGAACTACAGAATAATGTTTTCATATGCCTGGAAGTACGTGATGTGTGTGTAAGTATGTAAAATATGTCTCTTGCTTTTTTCCTCCAAGAACACAAACAGATTTTTCCTGAAAATTAGGCACGAAAAGACCACATAGAGTTTGTTATACATTGTTTTGTCCCATGGTTTAGTCAGTGTAAGCCGGTCCCCTGTTTTGTATCTGATTTATTTTGAAACCATCATCTTTTCTCTGCTACTTTATGCTATATATTAATATACCAAAACTTTTCTCGGAAAACGGGTTAATTAATGCTGAAAACGGGATCGAAATTTATTCCGTGATTTTCGAGATTAGTCCGAATATATAGGCAGATACGACTGGGGAACTTTATTTCATAATTTGAAAAGACTTTAGAATTTTTAATACTACTCTGGCATTTGTTTAAATTTCCGGCTTAAAAAGTTCGTCAGTTTTTAATCTTTTCCAATGAAATTTTGGAGACGCATGCTTTTCAGTAACCCAGAAATTGACTTGAAATAAAATTGGAAACAATAAATTAAGGTATCTCTGTCTGTGTGAAAAGTGGGCATGAACAAATTTTCATTCACGTGAACCTCCAAATAGTTATTTTAAATGTCCCCTCCTCTCTAATTTTCTAACGGTGAATTATAAAAATCTAAACATTTAGTACCTATCCCCCCCTTTAAATAGAACATTGTAAAACACTTTTTTAGGTTTTGTTTCATTATCAATAATATTTCGAATAAAAACTTTATTAAACAATTATAATTCTCTTATAGTACTTGTAGAATGACATCTTAGAGTTATAGAAACCCCATATTCAATAATGAAATTTAAAATGGGAATATTCTAAGCAGTTTAGATGAAAGAAATAACAAAGGGGTTCAAATTGGCATGCGTCTGTCTGAGATGCTACAATGGGATGTCTAGAGATCGCATGGACCGATACACTGTTTCATAAGCCTGTCTAATAGTTATTATCTGTATATTTTACTGTTCAAGGGTACTTTTAATGCGTTTACTTTTGTAAGAATATAAATGTTTATAATTCTAGTGATGCTTTATTTTTATTACGGTGATTAGGAAAATTGTTCATAAAGGTAAGTTTTCATTACGCCCGATTTAACTATGGGGCAATTGTTTTGTTTTAAATATTTCGATAGTTTAATTCTAAATTACGTTATCGGATTAAGGACAAAATGTTCATTCTTCGCCCTGGAAAGATATATCGCTGTTTCAAACTAGCACTCAATATTAAATGTTCATTCATTCTATAAGGAGTTGCGATTCAATATACCCTTCCTATAAAAAAGATAAATTTAAGCCAGTAAAAAGAGAAAACTAACGAACTTCAGTTTCTTACTCCAATATATAAACGTTAAATTAAAAATTGTTATAAAAAGGAGAAATAGTTGACTTTACGTCTTTATGGGGAACTAAATCCATAGAGGCGATATGAGATATAAAAATATAAATTACACTACGAGATAATTTTGAGTTATCAATTTTCCGGTCTACGTTAGACTGCGCCAAGTACTGCTTAATGAGAGTATATCATCAAATCCAAGTGAGGTTGGAAAATATATTAGATTCCTTAAATTGAAGTTGGATGATAGTGGCATTCTTCGACCCATAATAATGGATTTAGCGGTGATGCCAGAATTTATCATTTTTCAAATATAAGATAGGATGTAAAGAAGAATATTTTAAATTGAAAATGTAAAGACAGTTTTTTATTAATGTGAATATTATGAATATTCATTTTTAAATAAATTTTAATCCATATAAGGTAATTGTGTGAAATTTAGAAGTTATTTTAATCTACCTCCAAAAAGACAAAATATCCAATATAGTGGACAGATTTTCATCACTCACCTGATTAGAATTTTAGTTTGTTAAATGGTATTTTTTTATTGAAAGCGAAAAGTTATCTTACTTTTAAGCTAGTTAATTGGTTAGTCTGGTCATGGTATTGGAGGAAATAAAGCTAAAATTTTCCAACATAAACTAAAATTATTATGTCTGTAAAACTACAATTTGTAAAATTTTAATATATCATGAAAAATCACATCTATTAAAGTACATGTAAAAAATTTATGATATTTTACAATACACTAGAATATAATCTTAAACAATGAAAGTGTCATTTTAAGGGCAAGAGAATAAAATATAACAAACTTGTTTCTCAACAAATGATTGGTTACTTAAAACCAGGATATAATCTTTGCTTCAAGTTAATATCAGTGGGTTGTTAGGATACAAAGTTTTCAATTTGCTATAATTGTTACGTAAATCCATCAAATCTTTCTTACCTGGTTTTCATTACTCAGTAACTTCAACTGGTCATTGATTAAGCTGTACTTCGCAGATTCCTCCTTTCTTAAAGCTCGTTCTTTTTTCAATTCTGGACTCCAAAAAGTCTTGATCGAATGCATTGAAGATCCTAATTTTTGATTGGTTAAATCTAGTTCTTTTTTCAGATTGGCTAAATCACGTTGTAGATCCGAGTTTTGATGTTGGAGTTCGCCGATAAACGGTTGATGGGAAGTTGGTGATTGACGGGCAGAACGAGAACTAAAAAAGGGAAGAAGTAATATTTAATATGTAATATTATTGTGTTCAAAAATGTTGGTCTAATTTGATAAAAGAAGTTTATTATTTCTTATTTATTGCCATATGAAGTGGAGCAAGCGCTAAGGCACTAGTTTTTTTTTTTCGTTTATTAAACCTATGTTATGAAAAGAACTAATGATACATTTTTTAAATCTAAACTGCGTTAATATCATCCTTGATTTTCAGGTTTTTCTTGCTATTATTTTACACGGTTCATTTAAAAAGTTCAGGGACTAATTTTTTTATGAATGAAAATAACGGTTTAGAAAAAAGATTTTATTTAGTTTTCAACATAATCCCCACCTCATTCTATACAAATTTTGCTGCGCTCGTATAGCATCTGTAACGACCTGGAATAGCTTTTAAAGTCCAGGTTACATTCATTTGTATCGCTTCAACGTCTTTAAATCTTCATTTTCAGTTTAGGAAATAGAAAAAAGTCTGCCGGAGCCAGATCTGGCGAGGAATGTGGGTGATGAATCATGGAGACTCACGTTTGGATCAAAAATTTTGTGGTGAGTATTGAGGAATGGGCATATTGTGCAATAGAAACCAGTGCGGTACAATTCCGGTCTCACGCGACGAATTTGCTTCAAAAGTGGATTCAGGACACTTTGCTTGAATTGTGCGTTCACTGTTTGGCACGAATTCGCTATAGATAATCCCGCAAGAATCGAAAAACGAAATGAGTATTGTTTTTATTCCGACTTTGTCGCTCGAACTTTAGTGGGTCGCTCTTCGCCCCCGCCTCGCCACTCAGTATTTGGTCGATGGATCGTATTGAAAACACCATGATTCGTCAACGAATACGATTTTTTTAAAAAAAATTTCATGCGTGTCTGCCCATTTAACCAAATTGCGTAAAGCTTCTACACGGCGCTCTCTCAGCTCTTCAGTTAACAAGTGCGGAACGAACTGTACACACTATTTTTCATCTCGAGGACATCGTGCAAAATGTGGTGCACGCTTCATACTCTAATGTTGAGTTCTTCTGACAATATTTCAACCGTAATTCGCCAATTACGAGACAGTGTGATGCGCACTTATTCGACATTCTCCTCGCTAGTCGAGTTTAAAGGGCGCCCCTCCCGTGGATCGTCTTCCAGCGAATGTCGACCGTTCTTGAAACGCCCATATCATTCAAAAACCTTATTCCCGCTTAAACAGTCCTCACCATTCACGGTTTCCGATAATTTGAATACTTTCGAACCACTTTTTCTCAATTTGAAACAAAATTTGATTGCGGCCGGTTGCTCCGTAGCAAAAATTGTGACGCAATGGCAAAAACACGTCTATTTCAAATGAACACAGCTGACCAATGAATGCAGTTACAGCGCTCACATCGCCACTGTGGATAACTAAGGCATGATATTACATAGTTCTGCCGTAGAGTAACAGATAGTCCCGGAACTTTTTGAACGAACTGTGTATACTGTGATGGGAAAAGGACTTCAATGACGGTAGCAGAAAATCTTATCTAACCAAGTTTTTATTAAAATAATATTTTTTATTTTTTGAATCTCTTACTTTATTAACATTTAAGTTGATATCTCACAAAGTGGAATTAAGAACAAACAATTTTTCCAATCATTTAGCTATAACTATATCAAATATTGCCTGTTTACCTTCGGTCTTTCTATCAGTCATGAAAAAAATAAACGGTAATTGACAGAGGACTGGACATATACCGCGTTAATTCCATAAGAATTTCATGTTTCCAGTTCTAGTAAGAAAAAGGTACAAATACTAAGGCCGGATAATTTTTTCTGAAGTAAGATTTTTAGGCTTCCCTTGTGAATGTAAATTACAAAAATAAAACTATATAAAATTCTCTTGACGTTCTAGATTGAAAGATAATATATATAGATGTACGGGGCCAAATTGTTTATGTTTATTTCAACTTAATTAATTAGTTGATAACTAAGAGAGTGAAAATATCTTATAGATAAAATGGCGACCCGACCATAAAAATAGATAATATAGTTAGAGCTCTTGAAGGAAAAATATACGCTATGGGAATGAGGAATTTAATGCTAGTCTAGGTCGAATAATATAAGATATGGCCCTTAGAGAATTGGACCTGAAAAAAAAATTTTAATATATCAAATTAAACTATACAGGTGGATATATCTTGGCTTAAGATAAATAGACAATTTTAGAAATGTGTTTGCTTCATTACAAGCTAGATCAAAGAAAACAGGTTCACTCAATCCATCAGGTGATTGTAATTTGAATCATTCAACATTTCTATTGCAAAAAATAAGGAGGAAAAAACATTCTAATATGTTAACATAGAAACAGAATAAAAATATGCTGATAAAAAGATAATTTTTCAATAAATAAAGGTTTTTTTCATAAGTGGAGAAAGAGAAAACAGAAATATTTCAGATTCTTCAGGCAATATTAAAGAATCTGCAAGTCTACAGCTTATTAAAGTGTCTCTAGTACTTGCAATAAATATGACTACACAAAAAATGGAGGATTTGAGTATGTAGACTCTTTACATATAGAATATATTAGCATATTTGTCACTTTTGTAACAATGGTATTTTTATCCATAATTTTTCATATTTTATTTTGTAACCTTAATTTCATTAAAGTAATTTTTTCATTGTTTAAACAGCTAGTTTAAAAATCCGCTTAATGTTTTATTTTAATGCAAAGAAAACAATTTCAGATTTTTTTCGATTGAAACTACATTTACCAAACATTTAAAATTCTAATAATAGCTTCACAAACAATATAAAAAAGTGATCAATATTTCTTTAGATTTTTAATTTTCTACAATATTGTTCAAGCATTTCCCTGTATCTAGTTAATTTTTTTAAGTAGTAAAAGGGGTTCTAAGTGTATTCGAAATTAGAATATAAGTGATAAATATCAAAACCACTTTTTACAATTAGTGACTAGATAAAAATATCAACCTATTAAAGTTTTATCTAGCTAGACTGAACTTTTTATCAGACGGAGTAAATTGTCATTTTAGAAGTTATGTCAATAGTTTTAGTTTGTTGTCAAACTATTTAGGTGTCACAATTTTTGCTTTTATTTAACTTATTTGAAACTGATGAAAATAATCAATATCTTAAATTTACGAATATATTACGCTGAAAGCATAAAAGTTCGATTAAATAACTTGAGTAGTTTGAAGAATAATGTAAAATTCAAGATAGCGCAATTAAAGTGGCCTAAACTAAAGTTTAAATATATTTTTAATCAGACTTCATTAACGTGTTCTTGTACTATTAAAAAGAAGTACGTTATCTACCTATACTGTTATGCAAAGAGAAATCGGTATATAAGGGCGACTTTATTTTAAAGTGTTCTTGTTCTTCTACCATCTCATCTCAAACGTTGGAAATAGTCAAAGCAATCAAAACTTAGTTGGCGGCTACTCGGAATAATTGGCCGAAGAAGCTCCGTTTGCCTTTTATTTAGTCTTGTGTAATAAGTTTTAACAGTTCATAATGAGTCCCTCTCACAATATGGCTAAAATATTTTAATATCTGATTTTTTATTGTTGGTAATATCTCCTCACTTATCTTTTCTGTTCAATACTTCTATGTTTGTAATATGATCCTTCTAAGATATCCGCAAGACTCTTCGATAATACCATTTTTAAAGGCCTCTTTCACATAATAAGGTTGAGAAAATATAGCAGGGTAATATCTGGGCACTTTTCATTAATTCAAAATCACGATTATAAAGAACTTTTATTAATTTTGCAAATATAGTTCTAGATATTTCTATACGAGTTCTTAGTTCTCCAGTTTGGTAAAAGTTTTGAAAAAGTGACATGCCAAGATATTTATATTCCTCAATCTTCGGTACAGGTGGTTATTTTTTAGTATTGATCGTTCCTTTTTTTAGGGCATTGCCTAGGCTAGCATGCCGGAGATTACGGGGGGGGGGGGGTTATATAAATTCAAAGCGCCACCTGTTTTAGGCCCGTCGATAAGAAGAAGCGATGATGTTAACGAAAACAGGAAACAACTAGGTCCAAAAATAAAACACACCGATTTCAAAAACAGTTAAAATCTATATTTAATAATAAAAAAAAAGGATTCTGAATTACAGTTTATATGAATTTCATCCTAAAAATAAAGAAATATGTGACTATTTGCTAAATAACAACTACAAAAAAAAAAACAAGGAAGGAACAATGAATAATACTCTTAAATTATTACGTCATTCGCGCCAAACGCAAAGTCAGTTAGATCTAGCTCAGCTCTTAATTTCCACTATCGGCTGAACTGAATAACTTTACTTTGTATGTAAAGTTGTATTTTGCACTAATAAATTATCTAGTACGCCGATTTAGGAACTAAATTAAAAGTGCTGGACTGGGTGAAATAATGTTTTAAATTACCGTTTACTATATATAGTTCTAATACCTGAAGTGTGGTTTTATCACTGAGTCTAAGTCCTTTCAGCAAGCACTAACCTGTAACTTCTTTGGGAGCAATGGAGTGCATTATGCCAGACTCTGGCGTGGAATTTCAGTTATTAAATAGAAAAGGAAGATCCCGGTTTAATAAAATCTGATTGTGGCATGTACCTGTTTGTATTTACGGGTGTAACAAGTACCAAAAGTCACAAATATGGTGTTAACCTCCTAGAGGTGATAACTTTCACTACACTTTACTTAAAGGGAAACGAATACAGTTTTAACTTTTATCCCCCAAAATCTGGCAAATGTTGCCCTAAAACACTAAATATGGTTTTAGCTGTTTACTGGGATAAACGTATTGCTGTACAATTAAAGAAATCAGCCAAAATATTGCTTTTTGAGCTTATGCCAGTTTTCTCCCCGGAATAAAAAAGGTTAGAGAAAAGTCACAACCCTGTATTTTGGAAGCAACACGAGCCATCTATGAATGAACTCGGGTATTTTGATCGGAACACGACATCTATGAGTGGACCGGGATTGCCGGTATAAGAAAGACAGTTATCTGTTTTACCGGCCGGGGTGAACAATGACTGAGCGGCGGCGGGAAAATTTGAAATATTCCATGGTGACAGGGTAAAAACTGTTTGATCATAAATCTTTTTAATTTTTTTTCAGAATAATACATATTAATTAATTTTGAATACTAACAGAAAAACTTTAGAACTGCAATGAGATGAGTACTTAGTCATTTTGATATAAATTTTAAGATTTTTCTGCTACGATTCATTATTTATAGATGTATTATCCTGAAAAAAAATTAATAAGATTTATGATCAAACAGTTTTTACCCTGTCACCGCTGATTTGCTGTCTTGCTTTTCAAATAAAGCATTCAGAAGAATAAGGTCTTTTCTTTTTCACATTTCTGGCCAAAATATAAATATAGTAAGGCTATAAAATACAGAAAATATATTTTATTGTTTATTTACTATATAAATGAAACAATATAATTAACAAAAATAAATATTTTACAATGATCCATTAATTGTTAAAGCCACTCGGATGGAGGACAGCCGAAAATTCAAGGCAGACAAAACAGCATATCTGAAAAGGAAAATCATATGTTAGTTTTAGTCATGGCTATGTAATAAGTTATAATACTCAAAATTTAAATATCGGCTTTGTGAATTTATTAGCAACTGCTATACCTGTTAAGGTTGCCAAATTAAAAAATAATTTTACTTAATAAATGTTAGGATCACCATAATAGTCTCCAGTCTATGTCTAGTCTAATGTAGGTTTTGATAATATGGAAATTTTTTAAAATTTTTACTAATATCTATACGTCGGAGTGTCTATGGACATAAATTTCTGTAAAGTGCTTTGGTTACATATTTTAGTTATCCACCTTCAAAAACTTTATATATATATATATATATATATATATATATATATATATATATATATATATATATATATATATATATTCCAGAAACCCGTGTAATTCACGGACTCTCAGTTGTTGCCCGTCTACTTTAAAATTATAGTTTCTATGATAGATAAATATACAAAATGATTTACAGGGCTTTTTTTAGACTAAAAGTAACGACGTATCATTTTAGAATACAAAATGATAGCAGACAACAGCCATTGTGAAAATCTGAAATAACACCTCATTGTGAATATCTATTTTTAAGTTTGATTAACAATTTTAATGGCACATCATATTCAATACATGAAGTACTTTACGTAACTATTCGGAATAGTGGAAACACCGAATTGTCCGAATTTTACCATGATTTTTTACATACCGCTTATTTTCGGGTCGTAAAATACGGATGGGATGTTTTTTTTACCGATCTTGCATGTTTCTTCAACAAAAAAATTTCCCTTTCACTCATGTAACTTGTATTTTCCGATCAATACTTTTAAATTTTGAGCTTTCTAATAAAATTTACAAACACAACTCAATATTTAATAATTTATACATAAATAACTGCGAAAAAATGTGAATTTCCCTTAAAAACTGTCGGCTTGTCCCCTTTTTACACACAACTTTAAAGCTTCTAACGGTGATTAGTTTATGTTTGGTATCCCATTCTGTTTGACTGGCATTAAAGCTAACTACATTTTGTTCAACTTTGTCAACAACATTTTCTAATAATTTTTTTCATGCTCGTTAAAAAATGTTGATGTCCAGCAGAGACCACGAGGAGGCGGAACACTCTCTGCCGGGATGGGAGTTGGGAAAGGTTCTACAAGTTATTCTAAGGGATTGTCACAGTTAGTTTTTGTTAGTTTTTTTTTTGTTGTTTTTTGTGTTAGTTTTTTATTTTTTTTTGTTAATTTTTTGTTTTTTGCTCTACTTAGTAGTGTGTAGAAAGAGTCAAAAGAGAATGAAGAGTCCAAACATAACATGTACAATTTTATACGAAAACATTTGGCAACAATACGGACTAACTGTCTCATTACAACTTTAAGCAAAATGTGCTACTGTTCAGAATGTTTATATGTTTTAGTGAAGGTCGCAAATTGTAACAGAATAGGTCGGAAAATACACTTAAAAGTTACAGGATTAAGTGAATTTTTTTGGGAAAAACCATGGGAGATTGGCAAAAACATTTTATATTAGTTTTCTACGACACGAAAATAGAGGTATGTAAAAAATCATCGACAAATTCGGAATAATTACCTTAACATGCAAAATGTAAAACAGAAATTAGTAACTATACTAATGATTCAAAAAAATATATATATACACAGTATACTCCAGGAGAGATATTATAAGAGAACATGAAATAAAAATATAACTAAAACATTTTCTTTCAAGAAATCTATTATAAACATGTATTCTGGAACATACTGTATAATGTTAAGATAAAATATTTTTATTAAATTTTGCAGACTATTGTAAATACTCAGTAAATATGTACATGCAGAAAAATAAGAGGATATTTTCCAAATTAAATTATTTCCTACAATTGGGCATGTCACAATCAGGTGGGCAATAATTCATCATCTGTTAAGATGTGAAAGTCGGGTAAATTCTCCATATCGGGCGCGGTCATAAAATTGGGTAAAGTGTCATCATCGGGTGAAGTCTCAAAATCGGGTGAAGTCTCAAAATCGGGTAATGGTTCAAAATCGGGTAATGGTTCAAAATCAGGTAATGTTTCCGTAATAGGTAATATGTCAGAATTGGGTAATGCCTCGCTGATAGTTATGGTGTCCTTTTTTGATAAAATATTTTCAACAATATTGGAGCTATGACATAATTTTTGCCTTTTAAATCTACTCATTTTTCTGTAGTGCCCTTTTGAAAGTTGTAAGGAATTTTTCCTGTCTTTGCAATATTTAAAAATCGATAGTCGTAAACATTTATTTATTATTTCTTGATAAATTTCAGTGTGTTCGGTACAAAATATAAAAGATTGGAAAACTGACCTATAGCTGGATCTAATCTTGTTCTCTAAATGATATTCATGCCCTCGAGTATCAAGAAAAGATTCAACCATTTTATAAATTTTATCACTCATGTCTATTAAATTTTGATTCGCGTATTTTAATCGAACGTTCTCATTATATTCCTTGAACTGAACAAATAAATGTTCATTCTGTATTTCCGGAGCAAAAATTTTGTCATTACAATTGGAACATTCTGGCACTGTAATTTTTGAAATTAGATATCCAGCTGTATATGCAGTCCCAAAATTATCATTGATTTTTTCAAAATCAAAATCAAGTTCATTATCAATTTCGTCGGAATCGTCTTTATCTGGTTCAAAATCACTATTACACTGATATGGTTCGTTAAGGAGTGTTGACAAATTGGAAATGTTTTCACAGAAATCTGCTTCGACATTGCCACCAGTAATGGGAACTGTTAGGCTATTTAGCACAGTTGTTTTCAGTGCGGCAGTAAACTGTTTGCATGTTGGATTGGTATTGCACACTCCATGTTGACGAACTAGGCCAAAGGTGTTCTCGAGGGGGTCTTGATTGAATGATCGCATGGGTAAAAATAAAAATTTGTCTTTCAGCTTATTCCATAAGTGTATAATTGATCTTAAAGTTATTTGCCAGCCGTAAATAAAATGTTGTTTGTTGGTGATATCCCGAAACTTTTTACAGTTTTTGGGATCATTCGGATCTGGCTCATATAACTTCCAATCTGAAAGTTTTGGAAGCAATTCTGAAAAAAATTTGAGGTGCGGAGATTCAGCTGAAAAAGCGCATCTATATTCTTTACCCATGATTGGATACTGATTGTTAGAATTTAGAAGATCAAACAACTTGTCAATCAGCTCAGCAAATTCTGCAGTGAAGATGGCCTCTGCATCTAGTTTACCGATAGACACATTGGTTTCAATACAAGCTGCCATGGAATGACTTAACTGCCGGGCAGCAACTTTAACTTTCATCTTCATATATGAGTCTTTAAAGTTAAAATGATCTTGTTTTAAATATGGTAACTGACTGAAACTACGCGTTTGTTTATCAATTCTAAATGCAGATTCAATATATTCAAACTTTGCATATTTCCCTTCATCAAACTTCAAGACTCCTCGTAAAAGAGCATTTCTTGTAAGTTTTATTAAATGGGGAACATCAAAGATAATGCATATTTCCTCTCCATTTACAATGAAAGTGTAGGGTGAAGGATTAACCCTATTTTCGGAAGCAAGTCTCTTCAAAGCTGCTTGATTGGTAGCACCTTGGTCACAAACTGTGGCAATCACTTTTAATCCGATATCTTGTAATTTTAAAATAATATATGGTATTAAAACAACAAGAGAATCAGTGGAAATAGTAGATGCTGTAAAATAATACGCAATTACCTGCTTCCACTGTTTTCGGACGCCACGGATCATAAACGTAAGAGCATGATTTGCAGGCTTAATTGATCTCCCCAAGTGGCCTAAATCTTCATAACCAACTATACATTCTCTGTGTGGATCATAATGTAAACCAGAGTCTAATGAGATTTCATCAAATAGGAGTGCACAGTATCTATCATTTTCTTCCATTTTCTCAACTTCCAATTTTAAATGATCTAGAATTTTGCTATTACATCCAGGTTCAAAAGGCAATTTTGACAAGACACGCTTTAAAGTTCGAATAGAGGGCAATTCAAAAAAATTATGCAAGTAACGATAAAGACGTGGACTTCGTTTATACATTGATAATGCAAACACTTTGTCTTCAATTGACCACCTTTTACCCGCAGGTTTTTTTCCAGTATTTCGGAATTGTGACTGTATGAAATTACGGGTTACTTCATTAAGATTCTCTTCAATGATTTGAAATTTGCCTTGATCGTGTAATGTTTGTAAAATAGAATTTTTGTTCTTCTCTGTCTCTAAAGATTTTTTTAGTTTGGAAAGCTTTGAACAAACATTTCTATGAACTCTATACATTCGTGATTCCCTACTAGATATGTTTCTTTTAGTAATATCACTTTGCCCCATTATGCCTCTACTACTACTGGGATTTTCTTCTGAAAGGAAATTGAATTTTGGAGAATTTATTAAGAAGGAAGTAGAGGTAGAAATGTTTACTGGTTTGGCTGATGATATAGCAGATGGTGAAGTTAAAGTACTGAAAGCATTTAAAGAAATGTTAAGAGAAGGTATAAGATCTGGGATATCATTGGGATCAACTAGAGTGTCTTTCATTTGCGAAGAGTGATAATCACGATCCATTGATGTAGGCTGAGGTTCGATTGAGACTGATGATTGTTCGCTTAATTTAGTATCTCGATGAGGTATGGTTTCTTTCTGCCAAGGTAAGGAAGTCCTATGATCTACTGAAGGAACTTGAGATTGAGTAGAACATTCAGGAATTTCATCAGATTCAGAATTTAGTTGCTGTAATGATGAAGATTGAGGAAGGAATGGCGATATTTCGACAGATTGAGGAATTACACCATGAATCAATCTTTTTCTGGCAGAATTATAGAAATCTGAGGGCAAAAAATGGTCTTCACACAAACGAAATTTTTTAAGACTGTCATCATCTTTAATTTTACAAATGTCTTTCCACTTTTTGTAAATTACAGGATCTTTGACTGGAAAATTAAAAAAGTGTTTATTTTTGTAGCTGTTACTACAAATTGGAAAATAATACCGATTGAGGCAATTTGGATATTTGCAAGCATACCTAAATGTTCCAATATCCATTATTAAAGTTATACTACTAGCAACACAAAAAATAAAATAAAATAAAAAAATTGTTATTTAAAACCTGTTAAACTTGGTCTCCAAAAGCTCTTGACCTGTAAATCGAGTCAAAAATGAGATTAGTGAAAAATTGTAATAAAATGAGTAGTGAAAATCAGATTACGGAATAAAAGAGAAAGATAAACAGTATAATACACACACGCATAAATATATATATATATATATATATATATATATATATATATATATATATATATATATATATATATATATATATATATATATATATATATAAAACCTTTTTTATTGTACTGCATATTAAAGTTTATTTTAATAATTTAATATATTATTATAGAGAGAATATGTATATAATTAAACATAAAATTTTAAATGAATAAAAAATGGAAAATAACCATAAGAAATACCAGAAGAAAATACAATTAACATTTTTTTAGTTTTATTTCATCTTAAGGTAAGTCTTTGAAAAGGCTAAATTTTGCAATAAAAAAAAATATGATACTTTAATGCTCATCTAAGTACCCACTAATATATTCATAGACAAATAAATACAATATTCTCCTTGATGCTCTGAACAATACATACAATTTTAAAGACATTATTAATCTACTGCTTAAAATTGCGAAAAGTTATTTTAACTTGAAATTACTTTAAAAAATAATACTTCAGCTAACTCTGACAAGATAAAACATATTTTTCTCGATTATTCTATACAGATGTTTACCGCATTAGGAAAATTCTTATGTATTATTCACATTGTATACTTTATTGAACCATTTGATTATAATGGAAAAAAAATTAATATGATGATTAGTAGGTTTATTCGTGATTAGTTAAATTATTAACATAAAGATAGATATGTATGTTTACCTCATCAGTGAATTCTAGCTAAAGTCAAATATACCTTAACTAAAAAGTTTTCCAGGTAGGGAAATAAAAAATCACATAAGTAACACTTGTACAGTGACTTAAAAATTCCAGCTTCAGATTGATTTTATGAACAGAAATGTCACATATCATATATTTTTTGCCTATAAACTGGCATTATCTAATTATTTTTGCTATATGGATTTGGAAGTGACCACAAATAGCAGAAATGTTTAGGTAATACCAATCTGGAAGTTAAATTGTCACTAGCTGCTGAGTTTTATTTCATTCACAAAAATATTACTCAAAATTATTTGAATGGTTTAATAAAGTACCTACCAATATCCCAATATGAACACAACTACACAACAAATACTACATTTAAACCACTAACTAAATTTTCTTCACAAATAGTACAAAACAAAATAAATTTATACACTACAAGCCTCTCTAATTTAATAAAGATGGTAAACTCAGTGTTATCTCATAATAATTTTTTAGATATGTCTAAACCCATGCAGATAATACCGAACTCACCTGTTACTTTAAAACTAGTTAAATAAAAATCCAAACAAAAGTTTTATAATAAGCTAGGTGTTTCAATAGTTTAATTCATTTAATTAATGAAATCAGAAAACAAACCTAGCAGGGATATTTTTGGGCTCGGTATAAATCTAATAAAACTAATAAAAAACAATTATTCCCCTGTCTGGACTGGTTAATGGGAGCTTTAGGGAGAATATTTTCCTGATATACTCAAACAGACCCTGGCTATTCCAGTATTTAAATAAGGAGACAGAAGTATTGTGTTAAAATATAGGCCAAATAGTTTATTGCCGGCCGTATCCAAGATAATTGAAAATGCATGGCATTAAGCTGGTGAGCTTTTTTTGAGAACAATGGCTGTTTCAGCCAGTGTCAATTTGGCTTCTGCCAGGGGGGCGGGAAGCACGATAATGAGCCACTTGGATCTAATTAGGGGGGTCACTGGTAGTTTGAGTCAAGAAAGCAAAGCGGTTGACTGTTTTGCTCATGATCTCCTCATAAAAAAACTGCACTACAATAACTTTAATGAGAGCAGCTGCAAGCCTATAAAATCTTGCTTGGAAAATAAACTTCAGATTGTGACAGATGGAGAGGAATCCTCAGCCAGGGGAGAGATATTAATAGGGGTGCCCCAGGGTTCGGCAGTGGGACTCATACTCTTTTTAATCTATATAAATGACCTCTTTGCTGAGGACATCATTCTCTTAGTTTCAGATATATTTCTTGAGGGGGCTTTGGGGAGATTGAAAGAGGCATGATCTGATGTCAAGAAGTGGTTCAACGCAAACGAACTGCTTCTGAATAAAAATAATGAGGGGTTTGCTCAGTGCAAAATGTTTGGGAGACCAAACTAATCCTGGCTTTAATTGGGAAGCTCATATAGAGCAGGTTTTGAGGAAGCTCCACAGCAGTCTGTCTGCATTAAGACGTCTGGGAGTAAGTGTTGCGAGAGCTTCATACTTTGCCCTTTTCCATTCGATGATGACATAAGCACTAACTTTATCTGACCAAGTATATAATAACACATAAAAAGAAATTAAATTTAATTTTTCATTAAATTTAAATAGACAACAATAATACCTTTAATTCAATATGGGCATTTTAAAATATTGTATCATATTAATGCAAAAATGTATGCAAATGTGATGACCGTTATGAAATGGAAGTTGTGTATTTGGGAGCATAATAAACAATGATAAAACTACTATCATGTAATTTATCGAATCGATTTATAAAATATACTTACAATAGTAGCCTCCAACTATCTGTAAAATATTTCGGTCAGGTTAGGGTCTTGAACAAATGGACTGCAACGTCATCTAAAACAAAATGTAAACTATTCGAGAAAATGTCTGGAGAAAAGGTATATTTAACTTAAACTAAAATGGAGAGTAAAAGAAACAAATATTATCCTTAATTTACTATCAGTTTATAATTATGTTTGGTATAAATGGCGAACTGTGTACAAATATGATGACAAGGTTAGAAAATGGAAGATCTGTATTTGTTAGTATGATAAACTAAGAGGAAAATGTTATCACGTACTTATTAAGAAAATTTCGAAACTGTACTTACAATCCTGTAACCATCCGGGAAATATTTGGGTCCAGTTCGGGAGATGAAAAAGTGGGCTGCAGCGTCTTCTAAAACAAAATACAAACTCTATTCGAAATCATGTTTGGATGTATTCCAGAAAGGGTATATTAAACTTACCCTGAAGTGAATTTGAACTAAACACACAAAAACGTAACTAAAATACACGAAAACCCCGAAAACTAACTTTATTATTTCTAGCACACGAAAAAGCCAAACACAATAATGGCGTCCGGCGTCTAAACTGGGATGACGTCGTAAACTGGGGTGACGTGGAGTCACGTGGTTGAAAAATTCACTTGTCTCTAGCTGGGCGCCCAAATAATTTAAATTCTTTTGTTTTTGATGTTTCCGGTTTCAGCATCTTACTGACATGGCCCTGGTTTTCTCAACCAAGGCTTGGCCCAGAATCTCTCTACTGACGTTTTTAGAAATCTCAAGAGCGCCAAGAAAAAAACAAAAGATTAACTAACTACACCCTTGATGAAAGTGGCAAAAGTGGAGTGTTTGGTACATTTCTAGACACACTTGATTTTTTACAAAACCGGTTTTTGATGTGACAGTGACAAAAACTTTTAGCTTGTATTTTATTTGTATTAAAGAGACTACTTGATGAAAATAAAAATTTAATTTATGGTGAGTGTTGACTTGATTGTTGGTATTTTAGTAAAATTATTTATAGTTTTGTTCATAAAATAACAAAACTGTAACAATCTGTTTATCATCGATGGTAAAATTCTCTTTGTCATATCTATGTTAAATGCTTTTTTAAAATTTATAAAGCATGTATGACATTTTTGCATTATTATATTTATGCGAAAGTGCTTTCCTAGTCTGTTAATACACTTGGAAATATCTCGTGATGTTTTGCCATTTATAATATGAGTAGTAACATAGAACATGAAAAAATAAACGTCAATCTTCTTATTAGTTGCCGGTATTTCCCGCAAAGAGTAGTGTCAGGCGAGCTTTCAACTATTTTTCTCATTTATTTTGGTGTAATTAGATATAATTTTTCATTTTAGCCTACACTGTATTGGTGATTTATCTGGCCTTTCTATGAATTCTTTACATACTTTGACAATATAACTCCAAAATTTCACTCTCTCACAGAAGATATCCCCTATTAAGGGATCCATTTAGAAGACCTAGTCGATTTGTATGTAATCATTATAATTTTGGTAAACAACATTTCTGAATACATGATCTTCTTAACAAGTCATCTCCAACTGTGGATTGTTAGAATACGGAAAACGAAGAAGCTAATCAGGAAATCTTAAATATGCCTGTATACATACATATATCTGTCTTCCCCCATCCCTCCAAGTTCCCTAGATACTTATTCTCTCAGTTCGAAGATATGGAAGGGGGTGCAAAAGCAATACTAGCATAAACTATGGAAAATTTAAGTTCTTCGAGGCGATATTTTGTACTTTTGACGTATCAAATATGTGAATTTTGATTTTCTCCGGTAATAATTAAAAACAACATAATGAACAAGCGAAGTTTGTATGTTGTAAATTGTAAAAATATTAGCAAAAAAACGGTGTAAATTTTATAAATATCCAGTGGCAAAAAGGAAATTATATCAAAGAAATAAATGGATAAAATTAAGGACGATAGTATACACGTATTAGACATTAGGATGTAAAGTCGCTTTTTAAGTAATAAAATATACAGGTGTGGAAAATCCAAAACAGAACCTCTAAATAATGGGGAATGTAACAGAAAGAGACGGACAACCCGTTTACCCATGTTAAAGAAGTGAAATAAGGCATACTGTTGTACCATAGCTTGCTGTCTGGTTTCCAGCAAAGATGGTTGGGGGGGTGGGGGGAGGGGGTTTCGACTAAACACAGTGAGTTGAAAGCACGGATTTAATATTTGAAATAAAAATTGTGTCTAATGTGGTTCCATAGCTATTAAATATGCAGTTTAAAAACAAAATAAAAAGAATAATTGTATTTCCATGAATAAAATATTGCGCTTGAGTCCAAGGTGCATGTTAAAAATAATACTATAATAATAAATACGTGGATATCAATAATCGTTAAAAAGGCAAAAGTACTTTTTCCTCTATGTTTAGGACTTCTTAACAAATACCAATGCAAATAATTTGTAAGTAATATAATATCTATTGATTTACACAAATGAATAAATAATACGACTGTAATAAAAATAAAAAAAGAACTTTTTAATCATTGCCTTCTTTGTTAACAGCTCTTTTCTTATTCTCCAATACGTACGAATTGTTGTCCGAATCCTTACGATGTCAAAAAACAGTGTAAGGATCCATCAACGCCAAAAGTTTTGGAACACATCCTCCATATTTTTCTCGAGAAGATTTTCGGGCAAAGTCTAGGCGATAGTTTTTTATTAATTTGTGCGTTGATTTTTGTGCATCTTGCAAATGCTATGATGTTTGGTCAATGGAGTAAGTAATTTGTGAATTCCTGTTGACATATTGTACCAAGAACATCCTTTGAAGAATAATCTTGCTGTTTGAAGTTTGTATTCCCAAATCTTCTCTATTGCAGTTTAATGTCCGCTTTCAATAGTTTGCAAAATGACGGGAAACCGAAGGATCAGTTTTCGCTTTACTCTTGTTATAATGGCTAACTCATCACTGTTCTCGAAGAAACGTCGAACTATGTTACCATCGTTAGTGCTTCCTAACCCTTTCTTTGGCATGTCAACAAGAAGTGCTAATCTATCTCCTTAATGGCCTGTTGGATGGTAGCTCTTGTCTGTACTTTCACCTCTTTGTCTCTCTGCTTACGGGCTTGCCACTGCTGTGTGTCACGTTGATACGACAAATACAAGCAGCATTCGAAGAATCTAATACATGCGTGAAGAGTTAACAGTTGTACCTTGAAATACTCTGTATTTACTGGGACACAGTATCAATGTTGTTGAACTGAGATGTTGTTTGACAAAGGTAACAACGTTGGACCGATTTCGCTCCAGCCAAAGCATTCACCTAGCCGTTTATCATCATCATAAATAAGTTGTACTGTACTGAAGCTCGGTTGGCAAAGATAACTCTTTTATATGGTGCAAGTTTTCTGGTTCGAGTTCATAATTTTCTATTTTTGTTAAAGACTTTTGTTCGGTTTTCTTAATAAATTCAAATTTCAGAGGCCCGCAATTCATAGTAGAGGAGGGTTTGGAATTGTACAACACAATCTGTTCTTGTTGAGTGTGTTAATTGAAGTGGAATAAGAGAGGTTAGGAATAAGTTTGTATCAGAAATATTCGGTTCAGTGAATTTCATTTTGTACTGGCTCTGACCTAACGTTCCATCGAAGCCCCATTGGCAAATGAAACTCATATCTACAAATCTAATTTATCGATTTATTCCAAGGCGTCTAATTGAAGCAATATAATTCGATACACTGTACGATCCAGTAAGCCTTGGAATTTCACCTCGACTTTTGATTTAGTAAAAGTTAGATACTTGTCATGTGGATAACATGCTTTTTTGTATTTTACACACCAGAGTACGGCGAAAATATATTACTGCCTTTCTGTTTAGCCCAATTTTGTAATCGTTGATATTTGTTTCTCGACAATCCAATGTCAACTAGAAGAGCGGTGCACAAATATAACTGGGCGCGACGTAACCACAACACTGTTGCCTTTAACCTGAGATGAAACTTCAGAAATAAAAGACTGGCCGTTCATATTACCGAGGTTTAATAGAAACGTTACTATAGCCAACTTTCTATTTTAAATTTCTTAACTAGAAATTATTTTGGCTTTTTTCTCAATCATTCTGACCCCCTAAGCCCGTGTAACTTCTTTCAGGTTAGTTCGGGACAGAAGATGGTAGGGAACGCCTACTCTCAATATTACCCCCGCCAACTTCCGTGCAACACGAAGACGAGCAGTACCTTGAAACGAGTGAGAGGGTGTATTTACTTTTCGTCTAAACTTATAATGTAATCGACGGAATTTGGATATGATACATTGATTGTTTTTAATACATCAAATAGTAGAAATACAAAAAAATTAGTTTTTGTTGGCCGTTGAGCGTAAAGAAAATTGATATTTCTGTTACAAAATAAACATTCATTCTAATAAAAGTACTAGTAAAACGCAACGGTAATTTCTAAGTAAATAAGCTAATAGACCACTTTAAAATTAAAAATCAATCTCAAAAATAAACTTTTATTCTGGTAAAAAATAAAAGTAACACGTTCAGTAATTCTAAATAATTAAGCAAATAATTAAATTCAATTTAAATCAACAAAAACACCTAAAAGTCTACAAGAGGTGTTCAAACAGGCCTCCACTTTGAGCGAGACAATAACCCAGTCTATTGTAAAATTCGGTTCGTACTTGCCAAAACTTCAGGGGTTGTATCCCTATTAGCCCTTTCTATCATGTCCTCAGAAAACACCATACGTGTTTCCTGGTCTTTCGGAAAAATTTCTTGAGTTATTTGCAATTTGTAACAGCGATATTTGCTCCGATATAGTCTGTACTGTTCGAGCGTTCATATCAAGTTCTTCGGCAATTACGGCACTATTGCAAGGAAAATTAATTTCTGCTAAACTACAAACGTCAGTCTCCCGATTTGCTCGTTCTTCAGTAATTTAAGGAACCGGTTGCTCCTCATTATTATCAGTGCATTTTTACAAATTTTTAGACAACCAGTTGTCTCAAATTTTTAAATAATTTCCGAAATTTTAAATTTTCAAGGAACAGGATAATTTTTGCACGTAAATGCAAATCTGCCTATTATTTACCAAAATTTTGCTCCGTGGAATAAACTACCATTTCAAATACAAAAAAATTTGGCGCGAAACACGGAAATACCAATACTCGGTACTTGCGCTTCGACGGCCTGAATGAACTTGGAATCCTCTTGTTGTGCTAGGGCGTGGCGTATGCTGCCGCCCGCTCTCACCACGCCAGGATTGAATTACCCCGCACTCTAGTGCCAAACTGGTAATTTATTAAATTTAAGCACGTATGTCGATGCTTACGACTGTCTCATTCTGATTTGATAAATAATATAATATTTTCTTTATCTTACTTAAGAAACGTCCAGGTTCCGGTTTGGATTTCCCACACCTGTATAGTTCAAGAGCTCTCTTTGTTTTAATGGCCATCCCGGGCAAGTATCCAGCAATATATAATAATCTTTATTATACGTTATTATTTAATAGTAGTTCCTAGACATTACTTAACCTAAATTTCCGTGATTATTTCTTTATTGAATATACTTATTTTTTTTAGCTGAAATAGATAATAAAATATATAATAATATAAATTAACCTTTTCATTTGTTTTATAAACTTCTTTTATTCCAACCAAAAATTTAATTTTTAACAGCGAATTTCCATTATATTATAACGTCAATATAAGCAAATATCGCCCTTTAGTTCAGGTTAGTTGGCGCTTCTGTCATGCAAGGAGCCAATAGATAAATTATTATTGATGCAATTAACCAAATTATGTCAATAAATAGACTTCTTCTTCTTCTTCTTCTTCTTCTTCTTCTTCTTCTAGATAGAACCAAGTTCTGTTATCTACACAATGTCTCATCGATCCTCGTTAGACGTCGAAATCCAGCTGTCTCTCCATCTTTTGGGAGGCCGTCCAGGCGGCCATTTGGTGTTTGGTTTCTCTCTCATCACGGTTTTTGCTAGTCTGTCATCGTCCATTCGCTCCACGTGATCTCTCCACTGCCTACGACGGTTTCGAACCCACTTCACAACATCCCCTACTCCGCTGTCCTCGCGTATTTTTCCGTTTCTTATTCTATCTCTTAAACTTGTTCCCATGATCATTCTCAGCGTTTTCATTTCTGTGGTTCTCATAATTTATTTTGTCTTTGTTGTTTCATTTCTTGTTTCTGCGCCGTAGGTGGACTTAGGCTATCACCCTGTCTTATTCCTATGGATAGTGCGATTTTCTCTGTTAGAGTGTTATTTGTTTTAATTACCATGGTGTTTTTGGAATTCAGTTCGTATATTGCCTATGATTGCTTCGTCTACTTGTTTTCTTCGCAGTAGTTCTGTTTTGTGTTCCAATAAATAGACACGCCTAATAAACTAACACGTGCAGAATCTACTCTTTTCTTTCCACAAGAAACGAATTGAAGATTCTTTTAAAACGAGACAATAAAAAAAGTTGAAAAATATACCCAAAAATTATAAAAGATCATTAAAAATGATGGATATCAATTGAGCGGACCATCATGTAAAAAGTTTGGTAGTGCCAGAGTTATGTTAGATGAGCTCATAAACAATGTTATAACCCTAAATTCTAATTTTTTTTACTTTATGATTTTATATTATTAGAAGTACCCAGATTTAAAATGTTTGTTTACATTTTTACTTTGATTCATTATTAGTATATTGTATTCCGATTAGGTAAAGTTATTGTAAATTACGACCAATTTAATAACGGTTAAGGCTGATATAACTTCAATTAATAAATGTTTTAATTTAAGAAGCATTGTTTTGTAATGTTTGATAAAATCTTTTATACACCAGGAAGTTTAGTTAGTATCAACTTAGCTAGTGATAAGTATTTCAAAAAATATAAGCCTGTAAAATATGGTGTTTTATAATTGGGACCTTTCCCCTACATTATTAGGAAACTGGGTACTTTTATTTCTTAATGGTTTATGGTTTATATACTTACAGATAGGGATCATCTTCAAAATAAAGGCCTCTATCTAGTGATCGATCCCTACGATCTCGTATTGGAAGAAACTCACGGTCGTGATCCACAGTGGGCCCCCGATCCAAAGATGTATACCGGACTGACATAGGATTTGTTGGTCTGTAAAAAAATTATTATATAGTTTGGGTTTACATGAACAATGTTTGAAGGAATTTATTTTCATGTGTACGTTACCGAATTTACTGAATTACAGGAAATATAATTTAAGGCTTTTTTCTTAAAAATTGCTGATAATTTGGGCAAAAAATAATTCATAAGTAATAAAATAAGAGTAGCATGCTCATTCTAATTATGTTCCCTTTAGTCTCAGGTGATCATCATAAACTGTTGATTGTTTCTAGTAGAAATAAATATATTAAGTTTAGTACCACGGCATAAAAAACACATTATTCTATATTGCTTATAGCTAAGCATCTTTAAAATATATTATTTTTATTGTTCCAATTTTTAAAAACTAAAACTATGTTGACAACTCATTTCTCCTTTTCCAGAGTTTACGTCTGCTTTTATATTTTAACTATTTTTACAGGCATGACCATTTTAGGAATGCTTTTGAGATACAAGAGGAGTGGTGATATTAACTGTAAGCAGACTTTTGTTGAGTAAGTGGATTATCGTTAAGCTCAGGTCAGAAAAAATTGCGTTTGCTGTCCTCTACAGACCACCGGAGACTAATATTTTTATGGTAAGATTTTATCTTTTGTGCTGTCGTTTGCCGATTACGTTATATGCTCGGGAGGTTTAAACTAATGCTAACAGGTTATCAATGGGGCACTCGCATATCGGCAGCTTCCGCAACTTTACTGGGTCCCATTTTTGTGTCTGATTCTGAGACTGAACATACATGAGGTGTAATTGAAGCCGATCAGCTATTGGATTATCGGCTCACCTTCTGTAGGCTTCGTATAAAAATTTGGAAGTTCGTTCCGAGGATAGTGGCATATTAGGGTTAAAAAAATTTCAGTTTGAGGGGTTTGCCAACCAGTCCCACTTACTTCTTTGGAGCGACATTATTCATGAGCCATTTTGTTTTGAACATGCTTTATTAATAATCGTGAAAGTTACAAAATTTAGGCTTCCTTGCCTCACGAAGGGGACTGAAAAAGCAATAAGGCAGAGAGATCTTGTTCTCATAAGGTAATGACCTTAGAATGTTGGACGGCTTCAAGGTGGGTAGCTCCTTTTCTTCGATTTGGTGTGTTCCCAAAAACTGCATCTTAGGGTTTTCTGGAGTGCTGCTCTCTGATAGGATATGAATAGAAGTTTCACCAAAATCTGCACTCTCTCCTACTAGTCCGAGTTTCTTGAGGTGTCCGTTCAGGTGGCAATGCATCGTCAGGACCTCTGTCAGAACTCTGAGTTGGTTTTTACTCAAGCTTATGCATTGTTTGAATCTCTTCTTGTCGTAGTTCCACAAAAATATCTTCGCTTGTCTGAATCCTTGCAACTCCATCCAATAATCGGATCACTGCTTTCTTCTTCTATCTTTAGTTCTTCCAGCATTATGCTACTACTGATTTCACAGAGAGTCTCTGGCCCCAGAAATGGTGTTTCAGCCTCTTTCCTCGCGAGCCTGTTTACTATTTCATTCCCCTCTATCCCGGTGTGTCCCGGTACCCACATGAGGGTAACTTTATTATTTTTACTCAAATCATTTAATTCCTCTAGGTATTCCCAGACCATCTTAGAGCTGATAACATGAGAGCTCAGCACACTGATGGCTACTTGACTATCCAATATGATGATAATCTCATGGTCGTGAGAGTTTTTTTCTTTGTTGAATTGAATACATTTCCTAATGGCATGTGTTTCTACCTGGAAAAAGCTTGGTGACTTAACAAGGTTTCATAGTGTCTGGTGCCGGATCCATATACTCCTATTCTAGTTCCCTCCGTTGTTTTGGAGCCACCTGTATATTATATAATGGATTTCTTGTGGAGTTTTTCTATGGTGTTTCTGTCCCATTTGCTTTTGCGACACAACTTTTCTGCTGAAGTTCTTCACAAAGTTTAATTTCTTTTTTATTTCACCTTGGGGCATGTCCCAGATTTGTTGACTTCTGGATAAGAGATTGGGCCTTCGTTTTATAACATCACCTCTCATCATCTTATAAACTGTCCTCTACGCTATATTCTCTACAAGTATATGTAGAGGTGTGAGGTTTAGGATTACTTCAATGGCGGCCGTTGAGCAGATTTTCGTTGCCCTGGTTATTCACGCACAGGCCAGTTTTTGAACTTTCGAGAGGTTAGCTCTCGTATTAGCCAGACTGATTATTTTGCTCCAGATCACTGCCCCATATGCAATGATTGGTCTTACTATTGCAATGTACATCCACTGCAGAAATTTTAGGTTTGTCACCATCTTTTACCCGCAAAGTTTCTACAGACCATCAAGACTTTTGTAGCCTTGTTAATTACTTCTTTCTCGTGCTTGTATCAGAGGAGTTTATTATTTAGAGTTAGTTCCAGACATTTCCCCTCTGACTTCCACTCAATAACATTTCCATCCATTTTGATGGTTTTCAGATAGAAGTTCCTTTTTCTAGTGTATTCAATCCTTCTTTGAACTATGCCACGAAATACTAATTTACATTTACAAAATTACCCTGGAGAACAATTTAGGGCATGTAATCGGATTCGCATGTGAGACATATTAAACAGAACATTATATCTAACTAAATCTCTAACGCTGATGAAATCAATAGTTATATATGTTGTTAACGATAATGTGTATAATAAAATGATCTCACATTCTAATTGTTTAAATCCAACTACAAATAATAAACTATTTTAATTTTCAGCCACAATTGAGGAAATCAGTAAAGCACTAAACCATATAAAGACTTTTGCCTTGGGTTTGTATAGTATTTCTCTGCAAATGATAAAATTGTGTCTAATTATAAATTCGCGCTTAACTCATATTCTGAATGTATTTTTAAAGACCAGATACTTTCTTCTCTCTTGAAAGGTTTTTCTGATTCAGCTTATTCCAAAAATTACTACACCAAAACCTTATAGTGAACTTCATCCGATCAGTCTCCTTCCAGTATTTTCGAAAATGTTGGAGAGGACCGTTTCCGTAAATTAGTTCGGGTTTAGGAAAGGACACAATAACTCAGCTACATTTTGTAGCATCTTGGATAACATAGTGGGAAATCTGGACTCCGGAATGACTACAGTCATGATATTGTTTGCTTCTCTTCTTATTTGATATTAAAATCATGATTAAATGTGTGCAACGTTGCGATATTATGGATTTTTATATAATAATTTTTAGTTGGAAGATCTCAATGGCTGCTGGAGATACCTCAGGATTCAATACTGTGGCTTCCGTAGTTCCTAATAAACACAACAGAGAGTTTATATTCAATTAAGTTACATTAGAGCTTCCTTATAAACATCATGCTGCGAAGTCGATTTCACAAATATACAACCTAATCCTTAATCTCCACAAGTTCACGGCCATGGCTTTTGGAGGTGCACGAGCTAAAACCTTGATGTAGGTTGAAATTATTAAATCGCAATACGCACATTTTCTCAAAGAAGCCTTGTAAATCCTACTAGAACCATTAGAGTCGCCTAACATCAACTAATGTCATTATTTATATGACCCACGTAAGAAAACCAAATAGAATTCAAAATTCATCTGTTATTCATAGATTAACAAAACTGAACCATATTTTCCCACAGTTTAAGCATCTTGTTTGGTTGAGCATAGTCAACAGAAGAAAAATACATTTTGCCAAGGCAAGTAACAACTTTCTTTCAGAGGGATTTTATTTATCAGGCGGTTCCTCCAACTATACTTTGCTATAAAATCTGAAATATGTTCTCAACTTGCTTTTGTTCAAGAGTGCAACTGTTACTTGATCAACAGTAAATTATTTTATACCATTTTAGGTACCTTTTATGAGCGACTTTAATTGATGTATATGAAATTTATATGCAGTATTCCAGAACAATGGAGGAACAGCCTGATTATACCCATCTTCAAAAAGGGAAATAAGAATGACAATTATAGAACAATAACACTACTAAACAGTACAAGCAAATTATTAACAGAAATCATGACTTCAAAACTAACGAGTAAAATTGCAATAAGTGAAGAACAACACGGGTTTAGACAGAACAGATCGACAGTTGATGCGATTTTCATTATCCGACAGACTATTGAAAAATCGATAGAATACAATAAACCTCTTTTCATCTGCCTAGTGGATCTTAAAAAAGCGTTTGATAGAGTTCGACTTAAAGACGTCATGCAAATAATTCAGGAAAATGGCGTTAACCACAACTATATTACGGTAATTGAAGAGCTAAACAAAAACAATAAGACACGCATAAAGACATAACAAGGAGTAACAGAGGAAATACCTATCATGACGGGAATACGATAAGGCGACAGCATGAGTCCATTTCTCTTTAATTTAATTATAGACAAGATAATACAAAATGTAAAAGAAGTCAATGGAGGATACAAAATGGGACGAAAGTCTTTAAAAATCTCATGTTTTGCCGACGACGCCGTACTGTTAGCAGAAAATGAAGACGATCTGCAACGACTACTAAACCAATTCCAGACAACATCAAAAAATTTAAATATGGAAATATCTACAGAAAAGACCGAAACAATGGTAATTTCAAAAGATCCTGTCAGATGCAAATTGGTGGTGAAGAACCATCCTATTAGACAAAGCATGTCTTGCAGATACTTAGGAGTTGATCTATCAAGCATTAAAAATCTATACCAGGAAGTCAGAGCACAGGCTAACAAGGCCTCAAGGATATCAGGATGCCTGAGGGACATAATCTGGAAAAATAAGTATATGTCCACAGAGAGCAAAGTACGCATTTACAGAACTGTGATAAGACCAGTACTAACTTATGCATCGGAAACTCGAGCCGAAACATCTAAAACAAAAAGTATGCTACGAACGGCTGAAATGAAAACGTTAAGAACAATCAAAGGAGTAACCCTAAGAGATCAAATAAGAAGTTCCGAAATAAGGGAAGAGCTCAAGGTGCCTGATGTGGTACGGTTCATAAGGTCAAGGCGCAGATATTGGAAGGACCATGTGGACAGAATGGGCGACAATCGATGGGCAAAATGGGCTAAGAACGAGATACCAAACACTAGAAGACCCACTGGTTGACCTCCAAAACGATGGCACGATTGTTGGACATCAACATCACAGGAGGCTTAATATAGCAGAAAAACAAGACGTTGTCTTAAATAAAAGAGGAAGAAGAAAAAGAAATTTATATGTATATTTTTTTACATTTTAACATATTTTATGATAGATCTCAGGCTTAATTAATTAATGTTTTGTTCTTAGTTTATGTGAGGTACTTGTTATATAGAGCTATATTGCTTGAACTTCTTTGAGGGGTCAGTGGTAGAGTAGCCATTAGGCTAAATTTCACCTTCAATGCTAATGGTTTTTTTAGATGTTTTATTTTGGAAATATATAAATTGGATTATAGTTTTAAATGAAATATATTTATTGTTAATATTATCCATAAACATGTTGTCGGACCCTAGGAGATATTATGATTCTCTGTATTTCCTATAAACTTTCGGATAGATCAACCTATTCCAAGTAGCAGTGCCGCTTGCATAATCTTATATAGGTGTTCACAGAAGACTCGTCGGCACTACCCTGATTGTTAATATAATTTTGAGGATCGTCCAGATACTACTTATTACCCACTGTCTGTGTATTCTTTGTATTTGTATCTTCTGGTCTGTGTATTTCGTAATCTTTTGATTACATTTGCACCTTAGATTCTTGTTGTTAGGGATGGCAATTTCTATTAGCTTTGCTCACATCAATGTTCTATCTAAAATGATGTTTTTTCTGTTATATCCAACTATATGATCTGTAAGCAAAGTTCGATATCAGAAAACTTGAACTTGTTGTTCTCCAGTATAGGATCCGAGCTATATTCATAGTATGGCACTTTCACTACTTGCAGAAGTATGAATTTCTCTGCCAATTCTTGGTGGATAGTTTGGGCGGCTAAATCATATTTCTTCTTTTGTTTCAATGCTGTAAATGTTTGGCATCTTCCTGTTACGTGTTGGGTTGTCTCCAATGTTCGACATATTTGATGATACATTTTAGATAATTTCTCGTTATGTAATAGGTAGTCTTTGGTTGCAGGAAATATTTGCCCTGACAAGCATCTATAGTCAGGCTTGAAGCTTCTCTTCATCTTGTTGGGAGAAGTCAGTTCTTTATCTTTAATTGCAGCGGTGTTGAGTGGTCCGCCTAGCATATAGTATATGAGCAGTTTGTTAGTTAATGAGCCAACTGTTTACCAATATCCACCATTGTCCGTTCAGTAGCACTACGAGGATGATGTTTATGTACCTTTGTAAAGTTAGAAGTAACTTTCCTCCCCAGTCTTTCTATCTTGCTTCATTACATAATCTAAAAGAGTAACTGAGTACAGAGCATGCATAGGTATTGAGTGCCTTCAATATTTTTTTTCTGTTTAGGTTGGTTCGTAGTACCCGCATCACCCGTCTCATGAACTCATTGGTTAATTTGGACTTCATAGTTCGCTGGTCTTTTTTGCCTCTTCATCGCCCCGATATTTGGACCATTCAGCGCCTTAAATACTTCCCGTTGTGCCATTGCCTGGTCCCAAGTCCAGGATGAGAAAGGAGGAGGGTTAAGCGAGGGACTAACTATTCCTCCTTGTAAAAAGCAATTAGTTATGAAAACGAAACACATGTCTCGGACAAGGACGGATCTTTCAAGACGACAAAGGCGACGACAAAGAACAATGAATATAGCAACCTGGAACGTATTAAGCTTATATCGGCCTGGAGCCCTAAACCAAGTGGTCAAAGAACTTGAATCTAGAAACATAGACATAACTGCCTTACAAGAGATTAGATGGACTGGAGAAGATACAATGAAAACTAGTAAATCTGTCGTATTTTTCAATGGAAGTGAACGGGAACATCAATTCGGCACTGGTTTCATAGTCAAGGAGAGTCTTGTGGGGTCAGTCATGACCTTCAAACCGGTTAATGAGAGGCTTTGCTACATCAGATTAAGAGGGCAGCTGCATAACTACTCTCTAATTGCCGCCCATGCACCGACAGAGGAAAAGGAAGAGCAAATAAAAGACAACTTCTTTGAAAAACTGGAAGAATTAACAAATAATCTCCCCAAACAGGACATGCATATTATCTTGGGAGATTTCAATGCGAAAGTTGGCAAGGAAACAGCATATAGACCAACAATAGGTAACCATAGTCTCCATGAGGTCAGTAATGATAGTGAAACAAGGCTAATAGACTTTGCAACATCTCACAACCTGCTAATAAAATCTACAATGTTCGAACATAAGAAAATACACAAAGAAATGTGGGTCTCTAATGACGGTGTCACAAGAAATCAGATCGATCACGTCTTAGTAGATGCCAGAAGAAGTAGTAACTGCTTAGACGTGAGAAGCCTAAGAGGGGCGGATGGAGACACGGATCATTTCCTTGTAAGAATGAAGGTGAGAACAAGAATAGTGTCCCAAAAAACTCACAAGAATACGCCAGCAACCACATGGAATACAGAAAGTCTGCAGAATAAGGAAATTTCAAAACGCTATTCAAATAAAACTGAAACAGACAGAAGAAAGTAACAACATAGACTCGACTTGGAAGAATATAAAATCAACTTTGACAAGCGTATCTAATGAAATACTGGGTAACAAAAAGAGATCAACAAAAAAATGGTTCGATAACGATTGCCGGAAATCCATAGAAGAAAGAAACCTAGCTAGAAGAGACATGCTACAAAATCCAGCAGACAAAAATATTGAACGGTTCAAATATACTAGAACACAGACAAGAAAACTAATGAAAAAGGAGGATTACCAGGAACAAATAATCAGAGAAATAGAAGAAAATCGGAAGAACAACAAAGCAAGACAATTCTTTAGAGAAGTCTCTAGTATAAAAGCAGGGTACCAAGCAAGAACAGGAAACTTCCTTGAAAAAGACAGCGAAGAGCTTATTACTAATGACAAGGAAATCTTAAAAACCTGGAAGGAATACTTCTGCCATTTGCTAAACGGTGGAGCTAGCACGAATACATCAAATATAGAGGTATATACAGCTGAAATAGAAGACCATTGCCCGACATATGAAGAAGTAACCCAAGCAATTAAAAAACTTAAAAATAATAAAGCCCCAGGCAGCGATGGTATACCCGCAGAGTGTCTGAAGCACGGAGGAGAAGCACTATACAGATCTATATACCAGCTAATTCAAGGTATTTGGCAGGAAGAAACAATGCCAGACGAATGGAAAGAAGGTGTTATCGTACCAATTCACAAAAAAGGTAACAAAAAGCAATGTAACAACTACCGAGGAATAACGCTCCTTAATACTATCTACAAAATCCTTGCAAACATTCTGTTAGAAAGAACCAAATCGTACACAGAAGAAATCATTGGAGAGTATCAATGCGGATTCAGACCCGGCCGATCTACTGTTGATGAAATATTCACTATAAAACAAATAATGGAAAAATGCTGGGAGTTCGATCGAGAGCTTCATCAGATGTTCATAGATTTTAAACAGGCTTTCCATAGAGTATGCCGGATGAGACTGTGGACAGCGATGCAAGAACTTGGCTTTCCTAAAAAACTAGTCAACTTGATACGGATGAGTATGGAAGGACTACGATGTAAGGTAAGAGTTGGGCAACAGTACTCGGAGACATTTGAGATTAACAATGGACTGAAGCAGGGAGATGCACTCTCACCATAACTCTTCAACGTAGCTTTAGAACACATAATCAGAAATGCAAGAATTGATACACCGACTTCCATATTCCATCGAGAAGGACCAAACTTACTGCTGGCATTTGCAGACGATGTAGATCTAATAGAAAACACAAGAATAAAAATGAAGGAAACTTTCATCAGGTTCGAGAAGGAAGAAGAGAAGATGGGGCAACAAATAAATGAAAACAAAACTAAATATATCTACACGAGCCGCAATATTCGAAACAGAGACAGAATTGGACAGAACATCACCATCGACGACTACAACTTTGAGCGCGTCAGAGAATTTAAGTATCTTGGAACAACAATAACTGAAGATAATAACGGATCACAAGAAATAAACAATAGGATCCAAGCTGGGAACAGATGTAGCTACGCCCTTCGAGACCTGATAAAATCGAAACAACTAACAAGACGAACAAAGATAAATCTATATAAAACAGTTATAAGACCCTGGTCTTATAGTGATGTATGGCAGCGAAACTTGGACAATAACAAAGGCAAACGAAGAGCGACTGCGAGTTTGGGAGAGAAAAATCCTAAGGAAAATCTTTGGCCCGTTACTGGATGGGGTAACGGGACAATATAGAATAAGAACAAACAAAGAGTTAGAAGAGTTATAAGCAGACGCCAACATAGTAAAAGAAATAAAGTCTAGAAGACTCCAGTGGACGGGCCACCTCATAAGACACTCTAACGAAAGAATAGTGGGACTGGTGTGGAAAGAAACCCCAACTGAAAAAAGACCACTTGGACGACCCCGGCTCCGGTGGCGGGATAATATAGCAGGAGACCTTAAAGCTATGGATGTAGAGAACTGGATGGAGCTAGCAAAGGACAGAAACGAATGGAGGCATATTGTCAAGTCGACTAAAACCCACACGAGGTTGTAACGCCACGGAGTAAGTAAGTAAGTAAGTTGTATTTTTCCTATTCTTGTGTTTAAAATATGGCATTTAGCAGGGCCGAATAGAATTCTTATGTACCCGAAGAACTCCTCCACAATTTGAGGATTTGTTCCAACTGATTATTTCAAGATAATCCATATAAATACGATAATTTAGCCTTACAATCTCTTTACGATTATTCTTAATATTGAAGTCACATTTGGAAGAATTTAAACGGCGTGATAGTGGATTCAAGGCATGACAGAACAATAATGGGCTTAATTTGTTATTATTAATATTATATATGGTCAAAAGTTGCAATAAATAACCATATATGATTATCAAATGTTAGCATAATGTAGGGTTTCACATTAACTCAGTAGAAATCTCTGGTAATAAAAATAAATCTTTTAGAAAGAGATTAATATAGGTTCATAAGGCAGCTATAAAATTTTGACGTTTTGTTTACAGGCAAACTAATATTTGAATAAGTTCAAACAAATAACATTTCAAAATAATATATCTAAATCTTTTACCAAGCAATAAACCGTAATAAATTTATTTAGAGAATTAGTGTACTCATTTAAAATGAATTTATAGTACACTAAATTTTATAAATATTCCACCGCTTTAGCTAAAATGCGCGCAAAAAAAAAGAATATAGATTTAGTAAAGTTTATTTTAGTTGCTATTACTTATATACAGGGTATCAGTTTGAGATTGCCTCAGCCTAAGTTCCAGCAAACGGAAGAATCACCTTTATATCTTTGCTATAATGGGATGCATTATTAGCAAAAATGGGATGCATTGTTGCAAAAATTCTGTCGGCTCCTTAATGTTTTTGGGTTTTGGTTTTTGATCATATAATTTATGTGAAAGCTCATCATTCCACATTCAAACAAACCACATGGCGCAGACTTTGAAACCTAACTACCTAACTACTCTTTTGTGGTCTTGAGATACTTTTACCAAGCAGAGAGGATGCAGAGAAAGAGCAAACTTTTTCTACAAATAGGTCCTGGCGGTTTATGAGAGGATCTCGACAGAATGAAAAAGGTCAGTGTTTCTCTCTTGTACAGTATGCAAGAGTCTTTTAAGCAGAAATTTACGCAAATCTGCATTTTGATCACCTCTATGGATTATAAACAGAAAAAAGACTGCTAATATTCACTCGGGCAGTAGGGCTGCAATATTCGTACTAGGTTCAATGTCGTAGCTTCACGACTGGTGTCTGAGTGCAAAAATATACTTGATAAACTGACAGAGAATGACTGCACACAATCAGACTCGTGTGGATCTCAGGTCACTCGAGTATTCACGGAAACGAGTAAGCAGATCATTTGGCAAAGAGAAGCTCCACAGTTACTTATGTTCTGCTTAGAATGGTAACATACGTTCGTTTTTCCTATTCAATTTCCGAATTTGATAATTAAAATGTGTTAGGGTTCGGAAAATTTTTCCGTTCGAAAATAAAATAAATATGTGTGTACTGTAAAACACTTTATATAAATTGTGTCCGTTCTAGTTATCCGATTCGAAAAACTCTAAACGTAGGGAATCGAATACGAAAAACAAGCGTATCTTGCTTCACTTAATAGAAAATTTTATATTTTTGGTGTCGCGGCGTAAGGCTTAAGAATGTAACTCGACTGTGAATAATATGTGTATACTTCAAATAAAAAGAATAGCTTCTGGAGAACGCAACATATATAAAACTTTGGCGTTGATATAGTTAACAAAAACACCATAAAACTTTATCGTAAAAAATAAACCTCTTGGCAACGCGATATTATTTTGAAACCTTAATTAAAGGAAATTTATCTCACAAGGAAAGTACCCGAAGTATCCGGCTCCAATTTTGATGAAACTTTATTATTTAAAAAATCAAAATTTCAGTAAGAAATAAAGAATTCTATCTGCTGTATTTAAATGGTTGTTGATATCTATTATTCTTTCATGCAGAGAAAAGGAAAGAATATATACAAACAGTTTATTTCCTGCAAATACCACTATGGTCCCCTCTCCATACGCGTTTCGAGCCCCTTATGATTTCGTCAGTGGAGCTTAATCGAACCGAGAGCAACATTCACAGGAAACAACTGCCACATAAAATATAAATTTCAAGGTATGTCGGTAGGATATTGTAAACCTGCCGACTTCGATCTCAGACCGAAAAATATCGCCAGTCAAACGATATCTATGAATCACCGGAGTGGTGTGAAATGTTTTCGATTGGAGGAAAAATAAACAAGTACATCAAAGTATTATAAAATAGTCAAAATACAAAATAAAATTAGTTAAACAACTACAATTGAAAAGAAAAAAAAATGTTTTACCTTTATGTTAAAATATGAATAAATGATTATGGTCGATCATCCGTAATTTTTACTAATTGTTAAATTTTAAAATTTTTAATCTGTAGTGTGTTAGTTTAATGAAAATTCTTAATGTTAGTTGTTAATTTTTATGATTGAATAAAATTTGTAAGAGTAGAAAATGATCATGGATAGGCCCTAATGGATTAACAAAAATTGAAACTGACAACACAGACACAAACTATCAGAAAATGACTAAAGTAATAGTAATTAACAGCTTTCCCAGCAGTCGCTACCTGTGGTTAATACAAGCAAAAAGAGTTAACAATAAGCGACTGGAACAAGCATTTTAATAAAAAGGAAAAAGCATTTAATAGATATAGAAACATTCGGAGAACAAAAAGAAGAATATTTATTCGAATTGGGACCAAATATGTAGTACAAAAAGGTCAGAAAACACGATTTGAAACAAACTATCAAAAACATATAATTAACACCATTCCACAATTCGTAAAAAGGTAGCCAAACGAAATAACATAAAATTTAGAAAATAATAAGCAAATAAATTCTGAAACTCATATATCAAAAATAATACTTAGCAAGATAAAAAAAACTTAGCAAGATAAAGAAAACGAGGAATACACGACGTTTAATAAAACAGCTATACCGTAAATTTGAAATGGCGTCAATAAAAACAATGAAAATTTAACAGACAATCGTAGCAAATAAAAGTATGAAGGTAACAAACCGAGAAGTATAATAACTAATATTAGAAATGAAATTATGAATATTGCAGAAAAAATTTATAAAAAACTCATCACCAAAGTTGACGATCATCCAACACATGTATGAGAAAAGTGTTAATTATATAGTCAGAAGAATTTCCAGAGATGAAATCAAAAAAGGAATATACAAAAGTAATTAAACCGGGCTTCGGGAAAAAATAAAATATTACGGGAATTGGTTAAACGTAGAAGGAATATTCCTATTACAAAACTAGCATATTTTAGAAAACTACCTAATACGGTGGTTCAGATATAAAATATAATAAAAAAAACACAGATTTGGGAAATAATCAAATTTTTAGAAAACAATAGAATAATAGAGGACCTTGGAGCTCCTAAACAAGGAAGCTATAAACACAGTTGTGCTACAGAGAGAAACTCAAAAATAATAAAAGCAAACAGGGGCATACGACAAAGAGATACCGTATCCTTGAAATTTCACATACTGGCTATAGAGGATATCTTTAAGAAACTGCAGTGGGAAAAAAGAACTCCGCCGCTGGTAGGGTTGGGTGGATTGAGAAGCTTAACAACTGCCAGTGCCGGTCCCAAGCCCGGATAAAGGAGGAGGGTTGGTCGTGGGGCTAACTACCCCACACCGGAAAAAAGGACAATTATGAAACAAAACGACAAGCCTCGGAATAGGACGGACCACAGGAGACGACGTAAGCAACGGACATGAAATATGACTTTAGGAACATGGAATGTACTTAGCTGGTATAGACCGGGTGCTGCTAAGAGAACCATACAACAGCTAAAAAAGTACCAAATAGACGTAACAGCCCTTCAAGAAGTTAGATGGCCAGACGAGGGCACAGTGACTATGGACGGCTACACAATTTTTAACGGAGGGACCATAAACAACAAACATGAGTTTGGAACGGGCTTCGCAGTAAACACAAATTTCATAGGACAAATAATAAACTTTAAAGCAGTAAACCACCGAATAAGTAGTATCAGAATTAAAGGAAAATGGCATAATTACACACTCATATCAGGACATGCACCAACAGAAGATAAGGAGGAGAGCATCAAAGATGAATTCTACGACCAGCTTGAACAAACCATAGACCTAGTCCCGAAGCAAGACATGTTGATACTACTGGGAGATTTCAATGCGAAAATTGGAAGAGAAAGAACACTAAAACCGCACATAGGGGAGCACAGCTTACACGAACAATCTAACGACAATGGCCAACGTCTAACAAACCTGGCAGCGGCTAGTAATCTAATAGTAATGTCAACAATGTTCCCGCACAAAAACATTCATAAAGAAACATGGGTATCCAACGATGGAAAAACAAGAAACCAGATAGACCACGTGCTAGCAAACGCAAGGTACTCAAGAAACATACTAGACGTAAGGAGCCAAAGGGGAGCAGATGCAGCGTCAGACCATCTCTTAGTGAGAGTGAAAGTACGTGCCAGGATAAAAACGGATATAAGAAAGCAAGAACAATCGGAACGAAAAGGATGGAACACCGAGATACTGAATCGGGAAGAAACACTCAGACAGAAATACCAAGCAGAAGTAAAATCACAACTGGAACAGAATAAGATACAAGGGGAAACAGGAGTAGACGAATGCTGGAGCAAGATTAAGACATCGATAGAGAATGCAGCGAAGAGAACTTTAGACAAAAATAAAACCATAAAAAGAAAACAGTGGTATGACGAGGAATGTCAACTAGCACAAGACAATAAAAACAAAGCTAGATTAAAAATGCTGCAGTGCCCAAAGGACGATAACATCTAGCGATTTAACACACTGCGAGCGGACACAAGAAAACTTATAAGAAGGAAGAAGAGAGAAGCCTATAATAGAATCATAACAAATGTAGAAAAGGAATCCAATACAAAGAGCAGCCGGAAATTCTACAGGGAGATCAAGAACATAAAGAAAGGGTATATGCCACGGACCAGCATATTAAAGAAAGAAAATAAAGATCTCATAACAGATATAACAGAAATCCTACAAACCTGGCACGAATATTTTGACAACTTACTAAATATAAAAGGCACAGCTCTCATCACAAATACAATATACCAGGGAGCAGAGGAACAGGTAGAAATTCCATCACTGACAGAGATCAAAAAAGCAATTAGCCAACTGAAGAACAATAAAGCACCCGGGAGCGACAACATAACCGCGGAGCTTATAAAATATGGCGGAGATCAGCTACATGAAGCAATACAAACCCTTGTGGAGGAGATATGGGAATCTGAAGAACTTCCAAAAGAATGGAACGAAGGGATAATTATCCCAATACATAAAAAAGGAGACCGATCAGTATGTAAAAATTACAGGGGAATTATGTTACTAAACCTTGCCTACAAGGTGCTATCCAACATACAAAGAACCAGAATATCCCCTTACGCAGAAGAAAATCTCGGGGACTACCAATGTGGCTTCCGACCAAGAAGATCAACTGTTGACCAAATATTTACTATTAGGCAGCTTCTGGAAAAGAGTTGGGAATTTAACAAAGATGTACACCAGCTGTTCGTTGATTTCCGCCAAGCATATGATAGCATTGTAAGAGATAGTGTATGGATCGCCATGGAAAAGGTAGGCGTGCCAAAGAAGATTATTAATCTGACTAAAATATGTATAGAGAATGCAAGGGCGAAAGTCAGAATCGGTAAGCATACTACGGACATATTCTCTATTGCCAGTGGTTTAAAACAAGGCGATGGCTTATCGCCACTACTCTTCAACATAGTGTTAGATATGGCCATCAAAGAGGCTAACATAAAACTGGAAGTATTCTCAAACCAGGGCCCCGGAATGATCCTAGCATATGCAGACGACATCGATACCGTAGGAAATAGCACAACTAAAACAAAGGAAATGTTTATCAGAATGGAAAGGGAAACAAAAAAAGTAGGACTCAACATCAACGAAGAGAAGACCAAATACATGCACGTAAACCGAAGAGCAGGTAGGGATAGAATAGGACAGAATATAACTATGGACACAAACAATTTTGAATGTGTGAAAGAATTCCAATATCTAGGGGCCAATATAACACACGACAATGATGTGAGCAGTGAAATACGCACACGAATACAAAAAGGTTTTAAGTGCTTTTATGATTGCGATCTAAAATTAGAGCTCACCTCGTTAGTTAAAAACGTCTAATTCTGTGAATTGCAGTTCGACCTAGGTTCACAAAAAATGTGCGTTTTATCTTATCGGTACCAAAAATAAAGTATTGTTGTTACAAACTTTGCTGGGCGCAAAATAAATAAATATACTCTATTTTAGGACTTGTCAATTTTCACATCGCTGACACATTGATTCTTTATTTAGATATTAATTTCCTGATTTTTGGATTTCGTAGTGAAATTAATTGTGAAATAATTCGAAATATGGAATACACGTTTATTGAGTATGCAGATATGAATCTGATGCATGGTTTTGCATCTTGCAATGCTGTGGAAGCCAGGAAGTTATATCACGACAGCTATCCTAATCGTACTTTTCTAGATCAGAAAACATTTCAATAAGCTGACCAACGTCTAAGGGAGAATGGTAGGCGATTCCATTAAAATCCATTTTTCAGATTTCTTCATAATTTTAGGAAATTTTGGGAAAAGAAGTACTGATGCTGGTCGGTGAAGAACAGTACGTACGCCGCAATTAGAAGAAAATATTTAAAATGCTGTAGAAGACACTCCTTCAACAAGTCTTCGAAAATTATAAGTGCAGTTTAATACGTCGAAAACAATAATATATGAAGTTCTTCAAGAAAAGCTGTTATATCCATATCATTTCAAAAAAGTGTATGAACTGATTCCTGAAGATTTTCCCCGTAGAATGCAGTTTACAAACTGACTATTGGATCTGCAACGAAATAACGTAAACTTCATTAGCATTATTTTCTTCACGGATAAAGCAGGGTTTACCAAAAATGGTATCATAAATTTACACAACTCACATGTATGAGCTGATGAAAATCCTCATGCAACTATTATTTCATATCATCAACATCAGTTCCAATCAATTAATATCTGGGCAGGAATTATTGGCAATTTTTTGATTGGATTATTTTTATTACCGGCTTGACTGAATGAAGAAATTCATTTGAAGTTCTTCCAGAACACTTTTCACGATTTAGCAGTGCACTTACCACCACATGCAAGGTGGGGCACGACCTCATTTCAGCGTTGCTGTGCGGGAGCACCTGAATAACGTCTATCCAAATCGTTGGATAGGTAAAAGAGGACCTGTTGCCTAGCCTCCTCGATCTCTCGACCTAACGTTGTTGGATTTTTACCTGTGGGGACATCTCAAAACCTTGGTGTATTCCACTCCGATCGATAGTAGGGAGGAACTTTTACGGAGAATCACGTTTCATTGTGATCAAATAAGGAACAATGCTGAGTTAATGTGTATCAAACTTCACGGAACCTATGTCGAACCCTCTTACAAAGTTTTTAACGAAACAGTTAGTGTAACTTTTTATTGAAAATATGGTGACAGGGGAAAATTCCTTTTTTTCATTTTTAACCCGACAGAAGTTAGGGGACTAATAGTGTAAATAAAATGACGTTTTTCGAAAACGGTTAGGATCAGCGACATGAATGAAGAGTACTTAATTTTTAGTCAATAGTTAAAGGTATATAAAAAAAACTTTGTCCAAAGTTGTTATTATGCAGGGCGTAAAAAATGGGGTGATAAGGGGCCTATATGAACTTGTAGTATTCCTTTCACATATTTTTCATATCCGGGAGATTTCCCACATTTTTCCAGACACCCTGTATATTTTTCCTTCAAGCATACAGGATGATAAAAAATTTTCTTGTATAGATCTGAATAAGCTCCATGAAATCGTGAAAAATCACTTTCAAAGTTCCAAACATCACTAATATGACTTTAGAATACTCTTCTAATTATTTTTTTTTGCGAATTTAAGAGGCCCTGATTTTCACAAAATTTGTATTCATATTCATCAAAAGGCACGGTTTCAGAAATTGGAAATTGGAAATCGAGCCAAGAAATTATACTCTCAAGTAGAAGAAAACATCAATTAACTACATGTTGGGGGAAATGCAGTAGTTGTCAGTGGAGGACTTCTTTCACTATCAAACATTGACCTGATTTTAAAAACAGATCGGGTAATTCTTCTACATATTTGCAGGATCATAATAATTATAATAGAAATGTACATACGGCAGTAGATCGAGGGATAACTTTCATATTCCTCCAAAGAGACAAACACAAACCTCCGTATTCTTTAAAGGTCTAAACAGTTATAACCAAGTGCCCATACATATTAAATTTTTAAAGTCTTTAAATAATTTTCAATAATGGGCTGGAAGGGTCCGGGCGACTCTCGACAAGCCTGGGATAAAGGAAGATGGGATACTATCGGATAATAATGAAATATACATATTATTATTTTTCAATGATATATATTGTTAGATGAATATAGTTCCAATTACCTCTAATATAACAAAACTGAAGCTAACCAATCAACATTTCTTTTAAAGAGGAGAAGTTTCAGCTAATTTGTCAACAACTCGATCGTAAATGCTGCTATTCTAGTTATCCTTGATTAGATCCCATTCTTAAGATAATAAATGAATCCATCAATTCTTGTTCCAGCAAAGACCGAAGTCTCGTCTTAATGCGCTGCAGCGCAGAAAACCCTCTCTTACAAGTCACTTGCATGAACGAAATTGTAAGGAATACACAATAAGCAACATGTAAGTTAGAATACATACTGATGTGGATGTTACAAAAGTTTACATGCCTATTGTATGTAACTTTGGCAAGCGCCCGAAGCGTTTCGAGAAAAGCAAATGGCATCCTTTGCAGCTTGGTCTAAGATATCTTCGTTATGTTCGTCGTCTTCTTCCTCACTCTGAGAATCTCAGCCATTCATGTCTTGATGTCTAGGTAGACCGTGTTCATCTCAAAGAGTTTTAGACAGTTTATTAAAACTTTTTGCAAAAGATTCTAATCTTTTTAACAGCACTTTTCGATCAACATTTGTATTTGATGCAAGAGAATTGAATACGTCATTAGAAATCCCATTTTTCTAAATTTCATTGAAGTTTTTCGGGGTCAAACAAGCGGCATCCTTCATTAAATATTCGTTGCAATTTTGTATCTATTTTAACTAATACTTAAAAAACCGCGTCGAATGCCCTCAAAATTGGTTAATTCATTTAGAAGATATTACCATAAAAAGTTTTTAAAAAAGTGATTTCTAAAAAAAATCCAAAAATCTTGATGGATCAATATTTTTGAATAGACATTATATCTTGTACAAAAAAAGCCTCGACTGCCCCAATTGAACTAATCGCTTGGTAAATATAAAAAAGCGCCATTATTATTTTTCGAGCTCAGGAAGCGCGAAAATGAACAAAAAAGTAATATCCTTGAGCTCGAAAAGCTCAATAAGTACGACCAGAAATATTTTTGAGGCTTTGAGCTCGAAAATAGCGGGAAATTTTAAAGACGGCCTCAGGGTCAATTATTTTTCAAATTTTTCAGTTTCATTTATCTCTACGTATATATAACCCTTTTTACAAATCGTCAGCAAGGGGGTAGGTAGGGCCGGGGCCCCGCGCAAGCTAGGGCCTGGCTAGCAAACGCCACTTCGACTATATGGCCAGTCATACACTGGGCCCATCTTTGAGAGACTTGTACTTTCTTTCTTTTATTTTTGGATTTGTGTCAATTGATTTTGAGATACCATTGTTCTGTAAAGCTTAACTATGTTTAATTGTAGTAGGTAATTTTAAAATATAAATTTAGTTGTTCAGATTTGTGTGCAATTTTATTAGTCTATTACTAAATAAAGGATTTATATCCTTAACAATTCTGCAACAAATACATATCAAGTATTTGGGAAATCGGTATTAAAGCCATGTACACAAAAACTAACAAATGAATATTTAGACAAACGAATATGGAACAACAATAAAAGCAAAATGGAGATAAACAAAGAACTATTCACGGTAATCATTCCGTATAATTAAATAAATATATAATTATAGAAATCTAGACTTCTCAAATAAGTTAAACCTTGCACTGACTATGGTTTCAATAAAGTAAATGATGGCTCTCAAAATCATTATTCGGTTTCTCACAACATAGAGCAAAGCGATATTAAAGCCCTCTCACAATAAGGTTAGTTATTGTGTTTTTTATTGCCAAATAAATTTAGCAAGTATATTTGCGAGGTCGAATTTTTCCATTTATTCGCCATTCTGTGAATTGTCGTTTATATTGTAGGAAGCGTAATATCCATTTGTTTATTATTTAAGGGGGTTTAAGAACGTCGGAAGAAGTGGAAGCTTTAACATTTATGTATTTTGTTACCAGGGTCGTCCCCTGTCGGAATTAAAAAATCTTATTTTAGAAAATTTACATGTTTCGGTGGATGGGAAGATAGATTTCCGGCCTCATCTAGAAATTAAATTTGCAGTGGCATTTTGACTGTCAACTTCAATCATTATCTTTTTTGAGTATTACATGACTGTTTGGGGGAATTACATTCAAATTTTGTTCTTTCCCTTTTTCTGGAAAACACGGAAGTGCTAGCCGTGATTTATCTTCTACAGAGATAATGGAGGAAGTTGTTAGCGCCTTTCTTCTTCTAACTTCGTCAATCAATTTATTGACAACCGTTCAGGCTATTTGCTTCCGTGGGCCGCGAAGCACGCAACACAGGTGCTCGAAGCTCAAGAAGGGGATTCATTCTTTAAATCAAAATACAAGATTGGTACTTACTAATCACCCGAGGCGCCACCAGAAAATCATCTGATGCTCAGAAACCCATGAAAGCATACCTAGCCTAGCTTTTAAAGGTTAAGGATTCAAAGCAAACACAAACAAACTATTTTTGAAACACAATTATGAACTTTAATATTAATATTATTGGATGGGTTGATAATTTAATACATCTGTAATCGATAAAGCTAATTCTATCCCCGTTAAGTCTTCATCCGACTCAGAATGTAAATGACAAATTGTTATGTAGTTAACTAAACCGTGACGCAGTGAGACGCAGTTCTGCAGGTTATAAAGCAGGTAGTATATTTATGTGCGCATACCAACAGCTTGGGTCTAACTCAGCTCTAGATTTAACAAAAAATTTAAATTAAATCGTAACATACAATAGTTTAAAAGTTAAACTAAATAAAATATTACTAAAGCACTTGACAAAACTATATAGTAAATTGAAAAGCTGAGATCCGTGCAACGTGGTACCTCTTGGTCTAGCAGCGGGTAGGATACTACATTGTCAGAGGGGCTCTCTACGCCCACAGACTAAAACCAAGTTTCGTTCTCAAAATCTCACAATCAGGAAAGGAAAACAAAAAAACAGGAAACAGGAAGCAGGAGCAAAAATCAGGAACAAGAAAAAACTAGAATCATCTAGTTAGAGGGTTCTAGTTTCTTCTTCTTGATTCTGGTTTTTGTTCCTGCTTCTTGTTTCCCATTTTTTGTTTCTTTTCCTTGCTCCAATCGTACATGAATTAGTGAAACCGGTCATCTATAAATCAACTGATCACAACTTATGCGTTTCTTGAACCAACAAATAATATAGAATAATGACGTTATAAAATATCATTAGTTGTCTGTAAATAGTGGCTGAATGATGAGGTCAGCACAAAATATCTAAATTAGAAACCAATTAATAGCAATATTCTAGGTTGTATGATTAAAACGAAATCTGCAGTGAGGAATAAGAAACACCAAAAAGAGCGTCTGATCTGCAACTGTTTTTTGGTCTGCTAAAGGAAGCTTGATCTAGACAAGGGAGGAAAGATTAATGGCGACTACTATGCTAGGTGCCTGGACTAGATGAAACAAAAACTCCAAGAAATATTGCAAGGTTCAGTGAAGAACAAAGTCCTGTTTCATTAAGACAACGTTATCAGACACAAGAATATTAAAATTCATAAACTAAAGTTTGAAGTAGTATCGTATGCACCCAGTCGCTAGACGGCCCCGACAGACTTTCACCTTAAAAAAATTGCTTGGTGTGGAAGAAGTATGAATCGTATTCCGAAGTCATTGCTACGACGAACGCTGCAAATGGATTGATGATGCAAATAAATTTGTAAATGAAATTATGTAGAAAAATAACCTAAATTCATATTATAAATTTCTTAAAACAAACTTTTTATCCATTCACGTAGTTTTCATTATAGTATTTCCATTTATGATTGCAGGGTCCATCGGTGAATGTAAATGATCCTCAGTGACAAATAACTTCTAAATTAAAAAAATCTTTTATTTGAGAAAAATATATCAAAAACTCTTTAACGTTTACTAACCCTGAGCTTAATGAGCATTTCAACGAAGAGTATCTAATTTCAAATTAAATTTAAAGTAATAGAGCCAAAAAAAATTAAAAAACACGCTTTTATCGTTATATCACTATATATACTTAAAAACAGATATGAGGGTAGACATTTATATTTCCGGAACTAGCAACAGTGGCACTGCTGGGTGCGATCTAACATATACATTCTAGAGTTTAACATTTTAGACGGTGTACGAAACTCGGAACATACTGAAGTTATTCGTGTGGTTTAAGTAACTTCAAAATTTGATCTCGCCCAAAAAATGGAATTAACTCAGGAACATTTATATGGCAATGAAACATCTACAAAAACCACTGTATATCTCTGGTTTAGTAAATTGGTTCGAAGCTGTCGTTCGCTCACGAATAAGTCTCGTAAAAGTCGCCCAATATCGGCTGCGTGAATCAATAATGCAAGAACGTCATATAATATACCGTTAGACTGAGACATACTAAAGATTAGTAACACCAGCATATATAACATATTGCATGAATATTTGACCGGGAAGAAGCTAAGTTCTCGTTCGATCTCTTTTAATTTGACAATTGGTAAAAAAGGGTCGTGTCGATTGGTGAAAGGAAGTGTTGAAAAATTATGATCGCGATGCTTCAAAAATCATTTATAAGATCGTAACAGGTGACGAGTTTTATATCTATGCGTATGAGCCCGAAAATAAACAACAGTCGACCATATGTGTTTTCCATAATAAGCTAAAACCAACAAAAGTTACTTACAGACGAAGCAAATGATCGTCTGTTATTTCTGAAAAACAAGCGATGTCGCAATCGCGCTTTTAGAGAATCGTAAAATGGCCAATCTTAGAATGATCTGGTACACAACCAATTATTTACCGGATGTCTTCGGCGAATTGAGGAGAACAAACAGGAAACCACGGATCATTCTCCACCATGGCGTGGAACGTACAAGTCCCCAATTGGCACCAACGATTTTTTTTTATTCCCATACATGAAGAACAAACAATATCATCGTCGATTTTCTAGGTCAAAAAATGCATACAAAGGTTATGTTTTGGAGATACCATCTTCACAGTGGCAAAAATGCTTTTGGGATTAATTCAAACTCATTTAAAAGTGTATTGATCGTCGTGAAGAATATTTTGGAAAACAACAAAACTATAAATATTTGTTTTTGTTATTAATTGTTTGTTATTTAGGACATATAATTGGCTACTCTAGTAACGTAAGATAAAAACAGAGTTGTGTCAATTTATAGTGTCCATAGCATTAACAAGTGTGTATCGTACATATTATGATATATGCTATAAAAATAATTCAGTAAAAATGCATAGGTAACTTGCTGAGCTAAAATAATTTTTAATATGAACTAGTAATTTTTATTTCATCTACTCGAACAGCCGGAATTGCTTCAATCTGGTAAAAATACATAAATGTATTAAAAAAACATATACAAATGGTCTTAATATGTAGAATAAAACCAATTTATGAGTGAAACTGTCTTCCAAATAATCAAAAAATCATAATTCACATTTTTTTTTCATCATGTTCAATAATTTTGAAAAACTCTACTTTCTTACCTAGTTGCGCTTCTAGATCTATGATGGCCAGGCCCTACAGCCATAGGCCTCCCTCGTTCTTCTAGCATCGGGTCTTCTAGGTCTTCGTCCCGGTAGTACGAATGGTAACCGTACCCGTGCTCCGGAGAATTATTGCCCGACCGAGTCTGGCGCAGGGGTTTGCGCCCCAAAGGGCTTCCCCCTGGGTAAGCCCTGCTGGGCGAGCGGTCCACGGTGGGCAGCCTCACGCCCCTCGGGGAGCGGGAGCCCCCCACGTACGCGTCACGGGACATCTCATGACATTCTGCAACAAAACGTATATGGTCATAGGAGGTTATAACAAGTAAAATCAAAAAATTACACTAAAAATAGTTTTTAGATTCCTTTATCAGATTAGTTCAGGTTAGTTACAAGTACAGTTTATTTTTGCAAGCGTGGATTCAGGGGGAGGGCCGTTGGAGCAATGCCCCTCCCCCAGATATGCAGATGAGCTAAAAAATACCAGATATTTATTAATAATCATAATGATTCATACATTTTAGCTTGCCTTAGTAACAGTCTTATATTTTTAATATTAATTAATATGGAACACTAAAATAAGATACAATATTTCCTTTAACACAATAACAAAAATAATCTTTATCTTGTAAAAAATAAGAAATAACTACTACTTCTACTTAAAAAAACACAAATCCGAGTGGTGAACTCTGGACTGCGTAATAATTATGAGCCCAGAGTTCACACATTAGACATTTGACCTACATACATTTCTCCTTGAGTATGGTTAGAAAAAAGTCATCGACAAAACATAAAATTTACATCTGCAGAGTTAGAAGCTTCTTGTCCAGTTACGGTATCAGATTCACTGCCTCTATCAAATTAGACTTCGCCTCCATCCTCAGATATTGCAGGATTATTATCAGCCTTAGTTTTCTTTTTTTCTTGATCCGCTTTATTTTTGTCCTTTTTCTTTTTCTGTTTGTTAGTCAATTTCCTTTCTTTTTACATTTTCTTCATACTTTTCTCTACCAGATTATTTTTATAAGATAAGAAGTTATTACTGCTGCCACAGAGGTTTTTGGGCCACTACACTGCTGCGATCAGATTTGGAAGTAAAAGATTCAGTATCAGCTGCTGTTTCATGTTTAAGCCTAGAAACTGAAGTTTCATTTTTAGTAAAGCTGCTATGTTCAAATGCAGAATTTGAAGGTTCTCCTTCTGTTTCAGATCTAGGCCGGGAGATTGATGTTTTAATCAAATTGTTACGATCAATTGGAAAGATCAAATATCTGAATAAATACTAAGGTGATCTGAGGTTGTTAGCTGATAGTTCTCATCCTTATGAAGCTTGGTAAATAATTTCAACAACTTTTGCTCGACCCTGCCAGATTCACAGAAAGGATTTTGCAAGTTATTACGCTTTGCCAACAAAAACTTCATTCGGAGTATATCGCTCCTCGACAATCCATGGAACTTGCTCTTCATCTTTAAAACATATTCGACTAAAAGATTTTCATGATGTATACCCAATATTGTTTTTCTTTCCAATATGGCGGCTGCTGCTGCATCTGGACACAGTTCATGTTTCTGGCATAGTCGAAATAGTTTTCCAGCCTCATTTATCTTGTTTTTATTCCAATCTTTTCGTTTTACTTTTAAGTCTTAGATCCCAATATGGAGTATTCCATAATTGGGTTTGTTCTATTTTTTATATTTTACAATACAGCGAAAAAAAAACAAAAAAACGCATACATGTAATTTTATATTTAAGGGGATATTCAATTTTTGATGTTTTTTAACAGGATCGAATACTTAATATTTTTGTTTAAATTAGGCTGGTGTAGATGTTGCTCAAATTTCCTATATCCGTTGTGTCTTTAACAGTGATATCCATGTATCCCCAGTACCTGAATAAACGACGTAAAAGTCACACTCCATTATTAAGTAATAAACAAAATGTTCAGGGTGCGTACTGGCAAAATTAAATATATTTTAAAAATTTGAATAGTGTTTTAAAGTGTTGTTTGTTTTTTAAATAGTAGACATGTTCTTATATAAATTTTTTAATTATATAAAAAATATTTTTTAGGATGGTAAATGAATAAAAAAAAAATTTCAAAATGCTTTAAATAAAGGGCGGAACGTCAAATTGTTTAGATTTTTTGTTTGATTAAGAACCTAAACTGAAGAAAAGACAAAATAAAAAAAAATAAAAACAAAGGATCTAATTTACGGTTTAAGAATTCTCGGCTATGCAGACAAAGACCGTTGATAAATATTATTCTCATACTAAAAAGTGGGGAGATCTCCAAAGAACATGGAAAAACTCCGGGTCCGAAAAATGACAACAGCCCTCTTTCGTCCTAGTCAGGTCATTGCATTCGGTACAAACCATCATCTCGTATCTGTGTTCTATAAACAGATTTCAGGATTGAAAAAGTTTTATGTAGGTTGCGTTGAGTCTTATTTTGCAACAGTGGTGCAATTTCCAAAAAATGGGTCAAAAAGCTAAATTATCTTATGCAGCTAAAATTTTTGCATATGCGCTAAAATTTACATTTAGAAAATTATTTTCTAATAAGTTTTTCGTTAATTTGAGATATAACCACATTATTGAATTTTTTTTGGGGAAAAAAAAAACTTGATAGATAATGATAATCACGTGAGTACAATTTTTTTGGTTAATTTTCATCTCGATCGAAGCAGAAATTGTTGCCAAAGTCAAATTTCGAATAATGTTATATATATATATATATATATATATATATATATATATATATATATATATATATATATATATATATATATATATATATATATATTTCTCTGCTATGGAGACAAAGACCATTGATAAATATTACTCTTATAAAGAATTGCAAGATCATGGGAAAACTACGGGTCCAAAAAATGACGACAGCGCTGTTTCGTTCTAGCATGGGACCCATCACTATTTAATCTAGGGAATTTGTAGTTGGTTTGATTCCCGATGCCGGATAATGCGACCACTATCATTTAAGTAGCACGTTTCGTATGTCGAGTTTTGATATATTCCTTTCTTAATTTACCGTCGCGTCACCACATGGTGATTTTATACAACATTGTTGGTTTGTATTTTCTTATTTACTATTTTTTAACCGTGAAATCTATTTTTAGGAAACAGATGTGAGATGATGGTTTGTACCGAATGCAATGGCCTGGTGAGTCCCATAGTAGGACGAAACAACGCTGTCGTCATTTTTCGGACCTGGAGTTTTCCCATGATCTTGAAGTTCTCCGCACAGCCGAGAGTTTCCTATTTTATGTTAAAATGACACGGATGATAAAAAGGATTTTTCTCCTTACCAATTCCTACAAATTTGAACAGACTGCATCCATAATAACCCTAGTTTGGAATATTGTTTCTTGACTAGTCAGTCGCGACTACTTCCCCCCTTTTATATATATACATATATATATATATATATATATATATATACGTATATATATATATATATATATATATATATATATATACGTATATATATATATATATATATATATATATATATATATATATATATATATATATATATATATATATATATATATACGTATATATAAACTGCTACCCTCGTATTGTTGTCTTCTATTTGCCAAATTAACAAAAATACCAGAAAAAAATATTAGTTACTCTCACCTTTAAAGTATTTTGAACTGTTACCCATAAAAGTTTAATTGCCATAAAAGGCTTACTTTAAAGACCAGTTTTCCCCGTTTGAAAATAAAATTTGCTCAGCGAACCCTTTTGCTCTTAAAACCGCTCTTAATATTCAATGTAATCAAATAAATACAGATAATTTAAAATTCTAAAACATTTAGCTGTTGGAGATAAAATGCAACGGCCATTATTTTAATATTCAGAAGCAAATTAAGCTTTAATTAAATAAATAAAAGAAAAAATTAAGCTAATTTTATTACGTAAACCCGCCTATCAGTTTCAATTTAAATAAGAAAATGGCTAATAAATAAAATAATTAAAAATGGGTCATAGGGAAATAAAAGGAAATGTTAAAAATCTTTTGAGAAAATGCACTGCAACTATTCATTAATATCTTTAAAACCAATTTACTTTTACTCTAATATAAAAATGTATTTTCCAAGGATTGTGTGTAAGATTTAGAGATTCACGGGCTACTGACCAATCTCTGTATATGCCTTAAAATTACATACTAAGCAAATACAATGGAGTTTCCATATCAGTCATGCCATAAACCGATAGTAGACTTCGGTTCGCATCTCAAATTATCATGGTAATGAGTATTGGTAATCATTGTATGGGAGTTGAATAATATACTATTAATTGTAAGTTGCAAAATACTCTTTTATTGTTCATTAAGTCAATTATGCCTACACTTTAATATACAGGTCGCTCAGTAAGTACTCAATTTCTCGGGAGCATGCAGGAGAGGTCATAGAAAAAAAACCGAAAGTGTCTCGTAACGGAGATACAGAGCCGTAAAGGGGAACCCAGCGATTTACCTTATCACGTTTAAGTTTTGAATCGATTGTATAATCTAATGATATTTTAATATTTTATAGAGGCCATAAAGAGTCAAACCATACTACAGTAGATGTTTTAAATCATCAGAAAAGTCAGGAACGGACTTGCAGCTACACTCGTTGGGCGAAATTTTTGACAAGTGTCATTTTACAGAGCTGAAAACTGATTTTTTGAATACTTTTCGCTTCAAAAAAGTCACTCGCAATTTATTTTGGTAAAACTGGCGGTTTTCGAGATAAATCGATTTTTATGCAAAAACCTCAACAGTTACTAATGCTAAACACAAACAGGTAACAATCAGGTTGTGATTGTTAATCCTTAAATAATGAATTATAATTGACGGAACCTGTTATAACCATCTTCAATGAAAATAATTTTAAAAAATAGAAGATATTCTTACGCAGAGTATGCTGATTTGCATTTAATTTACGGTGAAGCGCTTTCAAATTCTTCGAAGGCAAGAAGATTTTATGCTGAAAGATTACCAGCTCGAACATTGCGAAATCTAAAAACTGATAAATCCTAGGGGAAACAGGTAAAACATGATTAGAAAATAAATTATTGGAATTAACGAATTAAATATTTACATATTTTATTCAGGGTAATTTTTTCCGTGACGTGGCGGTGAGGCCTTTCCCAGGAGAGCACGAGACCCTCACGTAGAGAAACAAATTTTGCAAGATATTGCTGAAAACACTTCAAACATCATAAGAAATCTCACGACACAAAACAATGTTACAAAATACATTGTACATGAAACTTTAACAGAACACTTACTTCACCTGTACCACGTTGAAAAAGTACACGCAATATCTCCGGACGATTATCCCGTAAGATTTCAATACTCAAACTGGTTTCTACAGCAACATAGCTTAAATCTAAATTTTTCTAACCTTATTTTGTTTACCGGTAAGACTGGTTTTACAAGAGATGACATAATAAACTCACATAATTTCCATTTTTGGGCTGATGAAAACCCGCACGATATAATTCAAAACAAACACCAACAATGGGTTATTGTAAATGCGTGGGGTGGTATCATCAAATGGTCCATTTGTCTTGGAAGGAAGACTCAATGGTGAAATTTATTTACAATTTCTGCAGCGAAATTTAAATAATTTATTGGAAGGCGTATCTCTTGATAGAAGAATGCAAATGTGGTTCGTGCATGATGGTGTTCCATCACATTTTTGGCCCTCGATGGATATGTCGAGGTGGTTCTGTTTTATGGCCACTAAGGTCTCCAAACCTCAATCTCTTAGACTTTTACTTGTGGGGACATCTAGAAGAATTAATTTATTCAACACCAGTAAATACTAGTGAAGAACTATTAGCGAAAATAGCACAACATTCTAACGAAGTCCGTAGTAATGCCGGAATATTATTTGCAGTGCAGCGGGAAAATATTCGAAGAATAAGAAAATGTATTGAAGTATGTGGAGCCAATATTGAACATTTGCCAAAATAAAATTTAAACGTTTTCACTATTTTTGCATTTAAATAACATTGTAAAATAATTAAGCACCAATTAATCCTTTAAAAGGTTTCTGGACTTGACAATGTCTGAGCTGGAAATCTTTCAGCATAACATCTTCTTGCCCTCGAATGACACAGCACTTTCCCATGAATTAAAGCACATCAGCGCACCCTAAGTATTTTATTTTTACCTGTTTGTGTTAAGCATTAGTAACTTGTGAGTTTTTCCCATAAAAACCGATTTGTCTCGAAAACCGCCAGTTTTATCGGAATATATTAAGAGTACCTTTTTTGAAGAGGAGTGACCAAAGAATTTAAAAAATCAATTTTCAGCTCTATAAAATGACACCTGTCAAAAGTTAGACCCCACAAGTGTGGCTGCAAGTCCGTTTCCGACTGCTCTGATGACCTGGAATATGGTTTATTGAGTTTTTATGGCCTCTACAAAATATTAAAATTTCGTTAAATTATACAAGTCGGTTCAAAACTTAGAGCCGATATGGTAAATCGCTGGGTACCCCTTTAGGGCTCTGTATCTCGGTTAAGGGGCACTTAAGGAATTTTTTTACCACAGAGTAGGATTTTCTTGATCTCCCCTGCATGCTCTCGGGAAACGAGGAGGTACTAATTGGACACCCTGTATCGATAGTTGTCATAAATATTTGCTAAAACATTCCAGAATTTATTAGTTAAAAAAAGATTTGCTTACAACTGCATGTACAGGGTGGCCTAATAATGTGACACTTCCGCTATTACAAAAGTAACGAAAATATTTTATATAAAATAATATGTCCCTATTCTAAAAATTTTTTAGGTGATAGAGGGCGATATGGAAAAATAGAACAGCAAAAAATAATTTAATTTTAAATGGAATAATCTACATATTTTTACATATTTGGGTTCGCCACCCAATTATTTTCAACCCTGAAATAAGTTTTATATGTTTTTACGGCGTTCCCAAATGAATCAGAAAAATCTATAAATTAAAAAAAAAACAAGGCGTTATAAAATTTATAATATTTCCCATTAGCATTAATGTGAATAAAAATACCTGTAACGGTCATAAAAAAAAAAGAATAAAGAAATTGTCTAAACGCGTAAAACTCAAAATATTTAGTTTTTGTGTAGGGTCCGTTTGGCAAACATGCACACTTCACAGAAGTTAAGCCTTTTTACAAATCCGACACCCAATATTTATCTAGCTTATTTTAAAGATATTTTCATTATATTTATATTCTCCTATGTTTGTTTTGATCAGTGTTGACATATTTTAAATTTTTTTAAAAAACCTTATGTTTTCAGTTTTTTCAGTTAGCCATAACAAAAAAAAATGAAGTTGTTAGCTTTATCATGTCATTCTTTTCTTCAATCAAAATTTTTGTGTTCCTACGTCCAGTTTCATACCAAAGTACTTTAAAACGAATTAATCCGCAAGGTTGTTAATTTCAATAGTACTGTATATTTTCAGTTTTGTTAAAACACCTGCATTCACCAATTACAAAAATTATTAAAATGCTGAAAATAATTTTTTAAATATTTTATATATATATATATATATATATATATATATATATATATATATATATATATATATATATATATATATATATATATTGTAACGGACTTTAGTTTGTAGGACTTTAGGTTTATTTTCTTTGCTAATTTGTTTAATTAATTTTACCTTTATTAATTTTCTCATGAGAGTCTTTTAAAGAAGGTCGGGAACTTTCCTGAAAATTATATTTCCTTATTTTCGACATGGAACATCTATGACAGAAGGTCCAGAAATTGCCAGATTCTTCTATTTTCTTATTTTTATTACACGATGCAGCATGAAAATCCGAAAGGGGGTATAAAAAGGGTCCAGATCGACATTCGTAAAGAGTTAGTTGTGAGAAGCCGTTGAGGTAACGTGAATTGTTTGACAAGTTGTTAGAATTGAGACATTAAGAGTTCATTAAAAATAATACAGTGTGTTTAAAGACCGACCATCTGGTACAAATTGGTGTCAGAATTGGGATAAAATTTAGGAGACATTAAAGAAAAAAGGTGAATTGAAGATGTATCCCGGTAGAAACTAGAAAACAAAAAGTAAAACTGGAAGTGCTTCTTCAAACCAGTTCAAATCAGATACTGATGATGATAGAAGACATGAAAACAAGCCAAAACGATATCAAGAAAAGCCAAGAAGAGATAAAATAAGATGTGACGAAAAATCAAGAGGACATAAAACAATAATTTATGACCCAAAACATAAGTCAAGATGATATGAAACAAGAACTAAAGGCAAGGCAAGATAATATGAAAAAAGAATTAAAGACAAGCCCAGACGATATGAAACAAGAATTTATGATGCTGAAGATAAGCCAAGAAAACCTGAACCAAGACTTGCAACAAGACATTAAGAAAAATCAAGAAAGTATAAAACTAGAACTAAAAATAAGCGGACATGAGACAGGAAAAGAAAAAGAATCAAGAAAATATGAAGCGCATAAAACAAGAAATACATCAAAATATTAACAAAATTAGAGAAAAAGTACATGGCGAAGTAAAATATGAGGTAACGGGAATCTAGGAACAGATGCCATAATGACATTTGTATATCGAGAAGGTAGCCAGTACAGGTATAATAAAGGTAGATGGTGTTTCTGCGACTAATGCGATGAAGCCACCTACCTTTCACGGCAAAATACCTTGGCTTACCTATGTCTGCAGCAATAATTAAAGTTCACCGGAGAAGACACGTGCTCAAGTTGTAGCACTAGGAGGTGAAGCTATGGAGGTTCTGTGTAACATCCCAGAAGAAAAACAGGATAATTACGAGTTTATTGTTACTTTTGTGGAGACGTTTATAAAGCCCAACTGCAAGGAAGAAGACAAAAATGCAATGAAAGTCTTCAAGAATATGAGGCAGATATAATGAGATTAATAAATTTGGCTGACCCAACATATCCAGAAGAAATAAAGTAAGAGTTAGCAGTAAATAGTTTTATTAATGGTTTACGCGACCTAAATACTAGTCAAACTCTAAGAATGGCTCGACTGAAGAAAATTTCCGAGACTCTTGCTTATTCCTTTTAATTTGAAACAACCAGACAGACCTCAAGGAACCAAGGGAGAATCATAAGAAAAGTCAACATTTGCCAGGATTATCGCAAGACCAACGAGGAAATCTTCATGAGGCTAATGAAGGAATTGCAAGCATTTTTAAACAAACGAAAAACGCGTGACAACAAAAGCACAACCCTCCATAATACAAATAGAATTTGTTGTTAGAAGTGTGACCAAGAGGGGCATATACGAAGCCCTGTACTAGCAGTATGGCTCCTGTCAGTGATCCTGATGGCCATCGACTTCATATTGTTAATATACGTAATGAAGTGCAAAGGAGCGACTTGGAGGAAGTCTGCGCTCCTTACGGCGAACTTAAAGAAGTCTGGTTGAGTGATAGTATCCCGTGTTTTGGATTTGCTGTTTACAAAGATAAAAAAGCGGCTGCAGTTGCCGTCAAGGCTTGTGATGGGGTTAAGGTATGCGGTTGTCGCATTAGAGTGTCTCATGCTAGCTCAAGTATAAGGGGTCGGAGTTGCCGGTCTTATTCGAATAACATGAATTATTACCAGTGCAGATGCAACAGTCACTTTTACCGAGATTGCCCAGAAATTACTGTTGATGGAGAACGGGTCGAGAGAGACCGTGACCGCGAAAGAGACTACGGAAGAAGAACATCTTACAGGTCATCCTCGAGAAGGTACAGCGACAAATACAAATAGAAAGCGACAGAATGTTGGATTCATAGTTGGAGAAAAAGTTCGGTCGTGCAATTCGAAAAGAAGCGAAGGGCATTCAATAAAGCTTTAAAAGTCACGTGAAGACTAAACGATCTGGTGTACCGAATTCAGAAAAGTCGTCATGCGCAGATGAAAGTCGTGCCTCTTGACAGATTGGTCCATTATTAAGACCAAGAAGGTTGATCAGGGTGATCAATATTTGAATTAGGGCTTTTAATGGACTTTAGTTTGTAGGAGTTTAGTTCTATTTTCTACGAGTTCTTAACTTATTTAATTAATTTTACTTTTGTTATTTTCCTCATGAGGTGTCTTTGAAAGAAGGTCTGGAACTGTTTTGAAAATTATATTTCCTTCTTTTCGACATGAAACGCCTATGACAGAAGGTCCAGATATCGCCAGGTTACTTCTTTTTTTTTATTTTAATTACACCATGTAGTATGAAATTGCTTTTAGAAAGATCCGGAATCTTCTGGTATCCGGAAAAAGGGTATATAAAGGCTCTCGTCGACAAACTTGTTTTGAGAAGCCGTTGAAGTAACTCGAATTGTTTGACAAGTTGTCAGAATTGTGACAATAAAAGTTTATTAAAATTATTATATATTAAAATATTTAATATTTTTACGAAAGTGATTAGTAAAGAATGACGGAGAGTTTAAATTAAGCACAAACCAACATACATTTTTTCTTTTTGTTTATTTCACATCCGAACATAATTTGTATACGTAACTTTCGAAGTTCTAAGCTGATAACATATAAATTTTTAATTTTATAAGTGAGGTAGATAACATTGATCTTTAAAACAACTTTTAATAAGTATTTTACTTATTTTGAATCATAATTATCAATAATTTTAACTTAATTAAGCACTAACCGGTGCACAATATTTCTGGTTAGCCTGTCTTTTGCCAACACAAATAGACTCGATGGTTTTCCCATAGTTATGTAGTTTATAAATCAGAAATACACGTAGACGTGAAATAAATCGTAGCATCAATGGAAAGTTTAAAATCAAAACACGGCGCCATCTATTGGATGCCTACCCAACCTAGATAACAAAAGTTGTTGACGGGTTATTCCAAGTAAGTAACTTACGCTGCCATCTGTTAGAAAATTATGGAACTTTGATAATTATAACCCTTTGTCCTAGAAAAATAATTAATTTTCAATAAAATTTTTTTTAGATTATTATTAATTAGGATAAAAATTATCCTATCTTTTAAGTTGGATCAAATTACACATAGTTGTGCCAAATTTCATCTAAATCGCTTAAGTTGTTTCGGAGTTCATCGCGGACCAACAATCGTGAGACGGGATTTTTATATATTAGGATATGTATATACATTTATATATATATATATATATATATATATATATATATATATATATATATATATATATATATATATATATATATATATATATATACTACTATGATTGAACAATTTCAGTAAAATATTTAAATATTCTTTGTTTAATATACATAGATGGATTTTATACTATATTTGACAAGAATAAACCCTTGCTTGAAATTGCCTTGGAAGTTCTACCATAAACCACAAGAAATTGTAAACAATTGTACTGCACTGAGTCAACTGAAAAAGCAGTAGGCACTAAAAATTACAAAATTAAGATAATTTATGCCATTTTTCATATTAACCAATAAATAATATGTTTTATTATTTACACAGTCACAAATTACAATTTAATTTGGAAAAAGTGGACAATAAAGATCATTTGTCATTTTTGGTAATTTTGAAACAAAATTATAGAGCTGCTTTACCATTCCTAGAATACAATAAAACAAATTAAACTCTAATAAATCATATTGAGAGGGCTACTAGATTATTGTTTTTTTTTTCCATATTTTTTTTATGAAAATAATAATGAATTGTAGCTGAATAAATTTGCGAAAAAAAAATTTCAGCAAAATTTTCTGTTAAAATCTCCCTTATGTCTCTTCACTTATTACATATGAAAGCTTTGGATGAAAGAAAGTGACAAGACAATGTTTGTTTTCCTAGGTCAAAAAAATTAGTTTTTACTACGCACACTATACAACTTTTAAAATTTCGTCTTGTTAAAACAATTTGTGAAAATTCCCTACAAAAAATGTGAATCTCTCATTTATTTTATCACTTGCTCTTTAGATGATTAAAAATTTCGCTGTTGGCTATAAATATTGCTAATAAAGAAATACCGAGAAATTGGAATAAACCTGAACTCAGCTGGTAATAAAATTGCCCTAGCATATATTGACAGAAAAATAGTAGTATAGTTCGGTTGATTTTTCCAGAATAATTTTTGTCAGTTGTAAATAATTCTTACTTTGTTCCAGTATCTTTCGAGTGTATTAGTTGCATAAAAATTTAATAAAGAATATTACTTGTGTGTTACTGGAAGTGAGAAATAGAATCCAACTTAATCAAGAAAAAGTATTGTATCTATGAAGCCTGTTCTTTTTAATGTTTTTGAGCAAATATTACCTCATACGCATATATGTCTAAGTCCCTCGAAATCTCTGTTTTTTTCTATTAGCTGCAAATGGCTTTACTTCACTATTTTGGACATACTAAATAAATATGAACTGTATGATCAGTTGGATCAGTTGCAATTTGAATCTAAATTCCGATCTTTAGGCAACTTTACGTCACTTTCTTGCATTAGAGCACCGCCTATTTTTAATTATAAAATTACAATAAATACTTTTTTTGTCTGCTTTACGTAGATTGAAAATAAGAGGTTCACTATTATGTGACGCGAAAGGTTGTCCTTTTTATGCTTGAAGTACCATGTTTCAGTAACTTTAATGTGGTTTTTGAAATTATATTTCTACTTCCATTGTGATCTCATAAAAAGATTTCCAGATCGAATTCTCTTTAAATTGGCTTTGTAACTCACAGCCTCTTATAAACTGATGAATTGATAGGATTGTAAAAATTCCTAAAAAACCGATGTTTGAAAACCCATAATCACAAAATCATATAAGACAGTTATTTTAATACAATAAAATATATACTCGTAATAACTATTGACTAATTAAGATAATCTGATTTACATCATGATATTTTCCTGCTTTTTATACAATTGCAAGTTTTTTAAGGAGTACAATTTGAAAATTTGAAAATCAGTCTCTAGACGAGAATAATATTTTAAAAGTGGTATAAAGTTTAAAAATTATGGGTAATATTTCGGCGTTGATGTTGGATTGAAGTTAAAAATTATTTTTTATCCTGACAATTATAAAGACCGAATATTCATTTACACGTATATTATATTATATTATTAACTTTTACCTCCTAGTCGGTAATTCCTAGCTTTATTTTTAAAAGTTTATACATTTATGGACAACATTATCGAATATTTTTTATCATGAGAATAATTTTAAAATAGCACCGGAAACTTACGTAATGCGTCAGCTCGTTTTATTCGTATTAATGGCATTTATTTTGTTTTGTGAAATTTATTAATTCAAAAATTCTTAAGATAATTTATAAATTAAGTTATTTGTCGTTAAATAAGTGAGTGATAGCGATTCTAGTCGGGGAGATTATTGAGTTTTCGTAGTCGACGAAGAGTTATGAGTCCACAAAAGTTTTTTATATGTATTTTACACCTGATTAGGAATATCGAGGGTGGATTCTCGAAAAATGATCTGTTAATTTATTATAAACAAAAAAATTGTTAATAATTATAATTTTTTTTTTTTAATAAAAATATTTTCGGATTATTCGAATTTTTGTTAAACATTTGAAAAATTGAAAAATATTTTGGGCCCAGCAATTCATAGTTCAAGTTAAGAACTACAAGTTGAGATAGATCACAATACAAAAATATAATATTTTCATTGCTTTTTAACACTATAAACAAATAGAGTTTTATCAGGTTTAACAGTGGAAACATACTTACAGGCGGTCACCTAGTCCACATATCGTTGTATTAAATACTCTAAACATGTTTTTATGCTTATATATATATATATATATATATATATATATATATATATATATATATATATATATATATATATATATATATTGTATAGGTAGTCACCTTTTTCTCAAGTGTGATAAGTTTTTGATTATGAAAAGGTCAAACAAAAAAGGACATAAATAATTAATTAATGTATTTATGTGGTAAGAACAGATGGTAGAATAGATAATAGTTAATAGTATGTAAGAATTTATATTTGAGTCATATTTTAAAAGGAAATAAAATGCCTATAGTTGTATAGTGACATCATAAAATGTATAAAAATTAGTGTGAAAGATTGGACGTTAATGCATATAAAGTAAAATTTCGCTCTGAAAGACATGAATCTTGTAAACTAATAAATGAGTTATATTTTGAATAAGGTGTGAAGTGTTATTGACCAGATATCGTGACCACAAAATGAATTTTAAAACAATATAGTGAAATCCATAAAGATGAGAATCTTAATCACCCATTTTATAAATAGTGCGGGTAAAGATAATATTAGTGGGAATAAGCGTCAAATAATAACCATTTAATGAAATAGAGACACTATTCATCAATAATTATTTATAATATATTAGTTTCTACTTATTACAACGAAAGTATTTATTAAAACTTTGTTAAAAATATTGTAAATGGGTAAGACTAGTATAAGAAAATGTAGATTATAAGTTAATTTTAATAAGAAACTATAATAAAGTAGTACCTAATTGTAGGTAAAACCTTGTTAAATATGAGTATAAAATTAATAAAACAAGAATTATAAATTCCAGCAAGTTACAATTAAAATTTAAATGTATATGTAAAATTTTGTTAGATGTAATCAAATTTTAATTATCAATTTTATGTGGTAAATAATAACTAAAAGTAAAGTGTAGATATATCAAAATGTCTCCAAAAGTCCAAAATTTACATAAATCATAATTTATTTTCATCAAATATAATATTTAGTTCATAATATAAATAAAACATCAAAATTTTATCATAAATTGACAATTAGGGATCCATTTTGATTTTGTGTTTCAAAGCTGAGATAAATCACAATACAAAAATGTAATATTTTCATTGCTTTTGAACACTATAAACAAATAGAGTTTTATCAGGTATAACAGTGGAAGCATACTTACAGGCGGTCACCTAGTCCACATATCGTTGTATTAAATACTCTAAACATGTTGTAATGCTTATATATATATATATATATATATATATATATATATATATATATATATATATATATATATATATATATATATATATATTGTATAGGTAGTCACCTTTTTCTCAAGTGTGATAAGTTTTTGATTATGAAAAGGTCAAACAAAAAAGGACATAAATAATTAATTAATGTATTTATGTGGTAAGAACAGATGGTAGAATAGATAATAGTTAATAGTATGTAAGAATTTATATTTGAGTCATGTTTTAAAAGGAAATAAAATGCCTAAAGTTGTATAGTGACATTATAAAATGTATAAAAATTAATGTGAAAGATTGGACGTTAATGCATATAAAGTAAAATTTCGCTCTGAAAGACATGAATCTTGTAAACTAATAAATGAGTTATATTTTGAATAAGCTGTGAAGTGTTATTGACCAGATATCGTGACTACAAAATGAATTTTAAAACAATATAGTGAAATCCATAAAGATGAGAATCTTAATCACCCATTTTATAAATAGTGCGGATAAAGATAATATTAGTGAGAATAAGCGTCAAATAATAACCATTTAGTGAAATAGAGACACTATTCATCAATAATTATTTATAATATATTAGTTTCTACTTATTACAACGAGAGTATTTATTAAAACTTTGTTAAAAATATTGTAAATGGGTAAGAATAGTATAAGAAAATGTAGATTATAAGTTAATTTTAATAAGAAACTATAATAAAGTAGTACCTAATTGTAGGTAAAACCTTGTTAAATATGAGTATAAAATTAATAAAACAAGAATTATAAATTCCAGCAAGTTACATTTAAAATTTAAATGTATATGTAAAATTTTGTTAGATGTAATCAAATTTTAATTATCAATTTTATGTGGTAACTAATAACCAAAAGTAAAGTGTAGATATATCAAAATGTCACTAAAAGTCCAAAATTTACATAAATCATAATTTATTTTCATCAAATATAATATTTAGTTCATAATATCAATAAAACATCAAAATTTTATCATAAATTGACAATTAAGAATCCATTTTGATTTTGTGTTTCAAAGCTTAAAATTCCATCTAGTTGCCAGTTCACGTCAGATGGTCGACCAATCAAAAAATAAAACAAAAATTTATACTGCGTCACCACTTACTATAAAAGCCAAAATTCTTTTTCTTTTTAAAAGTACAGGTCCATCAGTTGTACAGTAAACATCGTTAGTCTAGTTCATCAAAAGTAACATAACCTCAAAAATTTTCAGTTGTTATTATAAAAAAAAAATAAATAAAGGAAGACAGTGCAGATTAATTTGTAGAAAAAAAACATTGCTGGTCTCATTCATTAATATTTTTTTTAAAAAGTGAAGAAACATAGAGCTTGGGTATAAAAATATCTGGAGATTGAATGTCAATTTTTAAGGAAGGAAAATAAGTTTAATAAATTAGTAAATAATTATAAATAAAATATTTAAAAGTTAAATAGTTAGCTAAGGAGAAAGGATTTGTAAGTTTTTCTTCATTAAAAAAGGATGGAAGAAATATAAAACGTGGATATAAAAAAATTTCTGGAGATTTAAAAGGTATTTATTTAATGTGTCAGATATGGAAATTTTTGACTTGCCTGAAAATAGTTTGATAAAATAGATATATACTAACCTTATTATGAATAGTTATAGTTAGTAATAAAATAAATTGTTTAATTTGCACTCTAACAAGATCACTTTTAATAATAACGGCACACACCAAATGATTTTTAGATTGTTTAAAATAAAATCACATATATTAAGACACTAGTCATTTTTAACTGTTCACACATTTATACAATATTGCCCAGATTTAATAATTCTAAATCCCATAAAAGAATACAGTGCATATTGAATAATGTTGATAATTTAATTAGGTACAGATAACGTGATTTATAAATTTTACATAAAACTGCACCTACCGACATGATTCTACGCACTCTACAACTTTTGTCCAAAATATTTTTTCATAGGACGCATAGTTTTCAAAATAATTATGTAGGTAGAGTTAAAATTGGTCACCTGATTTGTTTGCAAGGTCACTTAGAGGACAAGAAATTCATTTTATCGGAAAATTTTTCTCAAAAAAGATGTGTAGTTTTATTCGTAGAATACAAATCCGCTCTAAAATATGCATGTTCCATTCGAAAAAATGCGCTTCTGGTCAGTTTGAGCCACGTCTGGTCTAAACGGGAAGCTGATGTTAGCGCCATTCGATAGAGCTTGCATCACTAACCTTAGATGTTCATGTCAGATTTTCTTGAAAAACATTTTTTAACTCGTTATAAGGGTTGGTGATGACTTTTAGTAGATGGTCACGTGATGATTTTCGGAAATCATTTAAAGGTCGAAAAATGCATTTAAAAAAAATGTTTCTTACACAAGATGCGTATTTTTCTCGCCTAATCCGAATCCGTTGTAAAAAATGTATGTTCCATTTAAAAAACTCAACTCAACAGTCTAGCCCACTTCCGGTACAGACCGGAAGTTGATGTTATGGCCAATCGATAGAGCATACGTCATTTACCTATGAAACGTGACATCAGATTTGGAAAAAACCATTTATTAAAACTGTGTAAGGCTTATACGGGTGGTTTGGACCACCCTTTATATATATTGTAACTGACTTTATAGCACTATACACCTCATAATATTAGTTCAGGTTAGTAGTTTGTAAGGTTTATTTCCTACGAGGTCTTAATTTATTTCATTAATCTTCTGGTATCCGGAAAAAGGGTATATAAAGAGTCCAGATCGGCTTTCGCGGGCAGTTTTATTTTGAGATGTCGTAGAAGTACTTTGAATTGTTTGAAGTGTCAGAACTAAAGTTTTAGTAAAAGGTTATTAAACAATACAGTGTGTACAGAGTGTTTATCAATACTGGCCGTCCGGAACAATATATATAAATTTTAAGCATATAATCATAAAATAAACAAAACATTAGCATGAGGGACTTCAGTTATTCCATCTACTTTTACGTGTTTTGGTGCGCTGCGTCAGTTTTTTTAATTTATATACTTTCCATACATTTTCTTTCATGCGATATAAAACATTGAGAGTGATATTTTATTTGAAGTTAATAAACTTTCTGGTCAAAAAATGAATATAGATTTGTTGTATCTGTAATCTTACAATAATCGGAAAGATGTATATAATTTTTCAGCCTATTACCATGATTTCACCCGATGTAGTTGAGAATTTTCATAATACAATGTTTTCTCGCAAATAATACATTTATTAGTATCTGTCACATAACTATTAAAGCGCCTTGTTGATAATTGCCTTGATAGTGTTTCTTAGCTAAGCTTAACTTAGCTTCCTCAATATTATCTTTACTTAGATCACTATTTTTCCTTTTTAAATTTTCAATTTTAACTTTTAAACTATCTAAGGTTTATATAGGCATGTACATTTTTATATTATATTGAATTAATGTTTATTAAAAAATGTTTGAAACTGAATAAAATATTTTAAGTCTAAAATCAGATGGGTAAGTTTATTATAAAGTAATTTTACCTTCTTTAACTGTTACACCCAACCGACAAAAAGCAATGTTGCGATGCAAGTCGACTGCGTTGCATATTCGACACCTACCTTGGTTAGTACTCATTAAATTTAGGCATATACAAATCAATGTTAAAAAATTATCTTTTTAGAATTTACTCATATTGCTCCTATCAACAACTTGTCTATTTCAAATATAAAACTTAACAGTACTCTTGAACGAAAGAACTCGCGAAGACATTAATACGATCCTAATTGTTCTAATCTATCTATTAATAAAATGTGTACAAAATACGTACTAGAGTCCGATATTGCATATTATCATCAACCCGCCCGCTCTTAATCACTGAAATTCCTTATGCTAATATATTATTTATTTTATTATTAGATGTTTAAAATTAATAAATAAAAATAAATATATATTAAAATGTATTTGAAATATTAATGTAACGATTAGCGAAAGTTCTAATGGAATATTTGCACTAGGTGAGTGCCTATATGTAGACTTACACTTCATTTCATACATGGCAGCACGTACGTTATTACTGATGCAACGCTTTTTGTTTATAGCTAATACTAAATGAATAAAAACATTACGTTTTCACATTGCGAATAATGTCAGCTTGTAGTTCTTGGCTCGAGCTATCAATTGACGGGCCCAGAATTTTTATTTAATCAAAAATTCTGCATGTTGAGAATTGGCAAAAAATGCCATTTTACAAATGCTTAATGGATGGAAAAATCACAAGAGAAACTTTTTGCTTAGAATCGATCGAGGAACACGACAATATTTTTTTATTTTACAAAAATTCAATGTTTTAAAATATTTTCACTTCTTTTTGTTTATAACAAATTAACTGATAATTTTTTATAAAAAAAATTCACTCTAGAAAACCAGGAGGTCAAAATACATATAAAAATTTTGGTGAAGTTGTATCTCCTCATCGACTAGGAAAACCCACTTGGCATTTTATTGTATTCACAACGAAAATTTGCTACCAGTTCGAAAATATGAGAAAGCTGAAGCTACACTAATTATCACTCTATATCGGTGGTTTCTAACCGGTGGGTCGCGACTCACGAGTCGTATTAGTTTATTTTCGGGGTCGCCGGTTATCAATTTTAAAAACCAACATTAAATTTAAGATTTAAAGGTAGATGACAAAATATATGCGTGCTATACGATGTAATCAGTGAACAAGCTAGTCGGGTAGTTTGCAGCGATCGCGATATTCCGTTGCTTCTCGAAGAAAACTGAAACAGAGAGAAGTTTCGAAACGAACAGCTTGACCTTCCTTCGAGCCGAGAATATGGGACTTTTCAGTTTTATTCGATAATTATGCATTTTTCGTAAATCTATGTTTATAGAAAAGTTGTGGACAATAAAATTTCCTATCGAAACTATGCCTTATGATGTCGAAAAAAGTTATTTTTCAAAATAATACATCCTAAAAACAAAATAAAAAAAAAATATATTTTTTTTTAATTTATCCCTCATAACTTTTTTGTAGAGGCATTACTTCATAAAAAGAAAGCTGATATCATGCCCGTTAAAATAAACTGCTGCAGAAGTCTCTACGATAAAAAATGACCGAGATATGGCGTCCCAAACTTAGCTACTTTTCTCGATATTAGAAAATTTCTGTTTATTTTTTAAATTACGTCCCACAACTTTTTGTAAGTGAATTTAGATATAAACATGACACTCCTAAAAGAAAGCTGACATGAATAATAGCTAAGAAATGGTCTCTCTATGGTTTCAACTTTCTACCCGCACATTTTGTAATTATATATTTTTGTGTGAAAATTTTCCTTTATTGAATGAACAAATTATTTTCGAAAGTTTATTGGGGTACGGAAAAAAAATAACATTAATTTTTACTTTATATTAAACTTTTTTGATTTATTTATTGTTTGAATGGTACACCATTCATTTATTCTTACGTTTTTGTTCAAAGTCTATATTTAATTTATTTATTACCATGCCTTAGGGTGGCTAGGGCAGCCATTGATATATTATTTGAGTATAGTGAGAAACCATTGCATAAGGTCACTTGCTTTTTTTCATACATCTGCTCGGCTTTCCATCGGCTGCACTTGCTTTTTCTTTAGAAAAAATTTATAAAGGTCAATTTTTAACAGGCTTCCAACGCGCATGAAAATCTACCTTATCTTTTAAATCGTGAGAGAAACAGATGTATTGTAGAGAATAAGAGATGAGTAGAGTGGAAGAATTCCAGTGTGGTGGGGACAATTGCTTGCTTGTGTTTAACAACTGGCCCTATTTGTGGTGCTGTTCTCTATGTAGTCAGTATATTTTTGGTTTCGGAACTGAGAAAGCTGAAGAATGTGCAGACGTACTTATTGTAAATACTCCAGAAGATAAGCTATCCCAGTCAAATTATGTGGTTTTATTTGACCAAGATGTCGATCTTCTTATTGTCTTGTCAGTATTACCACAAGAGTACAATTTTTTAAGCCAAGTACAGAAAAAATAATAGCTAAATTGAACAACCATAATAGCTTCAAGTTTCCACTTTTTCAGAAATACCTTGGCTTCATCCACCCAATCGGTGGTTGGGATAAAACTTCTTGATTTTTTGGCATGATAAAAAGCAATTCTTAACTTTTGTCGACAAAAATATTTTACTTTTGAAGAAGTAGTTAGATGTATTTTTAGGCGAAAATGAAAATCCTGAAGACGCTGATTCGGCATCTGAATGCATCGTAACTTCATTATACTGTTTGAAAATTGAGAGCCGAAGCACCTGCAGCTATCAGCTATTCCAGAAGGATTCCACAAGTGCTAAATTTACTTTATTGCAATTGGCTCTAACAACTGATGCTACTAAACAGCATGGCTTAAGAACATACTTGCAAATGCAACAATGGAAAGGGAATATTTTAAGTCCTCTTGATTGGGATTGGAAAAGATAGAACAATCAATTGATATTTTTTACAAATAAACCTCTTGCACCGCAAAAGTATAAAATAATATGATAATTTTAATTTTCATTCCTTACCCCATATTAATAATTTAACAAAATATAATTATTTTTATCATTAAACATTCTAAAAGGCTTCGTTCACTGAATAAAGAAAAATTGTCAAGCATAAATATAAAATAACATAATATGTTGGTAAAAACTTATAAAAATCGTAAAAGGTTGAAAATTTTTAAAAGCCATTTCTCGGTTAGTATTCATCGTACATACTTAGGTTAGGCAGAGACGGACTAAGAGGGGGCGGCGCGCCCCGGTTCTCTGATCCTGAGGAGCCTTCAAATCTTGATAAGTTCTTAATCAAATCCCAAAAAAGGCCAAAATACTTTCAGTAAGTAAGAGGCAGTTTGAAGTTGGAGGCCCAGTACGTAAGCAAAACACAAACGTAGATGGTACCTACTTACCTATTAGCAGGCTATGGCAATGGTCAGTGATTGTCTTCAGCAAATAATTTACATAAAACGTCGCATGAAATGCAAACTATAACGATATCAATAAATACTACCAGGATTGGGTTGATTTTGATTTTTATAAAATTAAAAACCACTGATTTATTTAAAAAGAAACAAAATAGTTCGCAACAAAACATCACTATTTGCGAGACAAATAAAAAATAAGTACTGGGAGGATTTCTCGAAACGAATGGAAAATGATTTTTATGGACTAATCAGAAATCTACGAAAAGAAGTAAGTGAGCTTAATGAAACAAATCAAGTCAAAGTTGAATATCTCACAGATTTATATAAGGCAGACAACAATATAATTGAAATGAACACGCCTGAAATAACGACCAACGAGTTTATAGAAATAGAAGCACTTGACGTACGACTATCACTCTTCAAACTAGAAAACATATTACAAATGACTTGGATTTTTTTAATGACGTAAGGCTGGGTTGGATGACAAAAGTTAGTTTTTCCTGGGACGTTTCAACAACAAACCGAGCTGTAGTTCACGAACAATATTAAATTTCTTTGAAGGGTGCAAAAAAATAAAAAAAAAAAACATACAATTGCAGAGACTCTCATCATTTGATTATAAAAGTCCATCATGCTCATGCTTGAAAAAGGAAGTGAGATTAAAATTCGTAATATATTCTTGTCCAACAATCCAATTCAGAGACGCACTTCATATGATATAAAAGATTGTTACTTTACGAGCGTACTAAAACCAAAATTTTTCTATATTCTTTCTCTGGTTGAAAGCAGAAGGTGTAAAATTATATTTAAAGTTAATAAAGATTATACATTTCATAAATAGAGCTACTTAAAAGTGACCAAGTAGAATAAGTAGTTCAGTTAGTGAGTAAATCATTATGGGGAAATACTATACTACGCGAACAAGATCACTTTTTTTGCGCCATTTCATTAGCAAACTATGAAGAACACACTTTACTGAGGTTATAATGTGATTTTCATTCATCTACCTTATATCCACGTGACAAATGCTGAAAATTAATTATACAGGGTGCGCCATCTGAATCCGGTCAACGGAACTATTAAATAACTTTGAAAGTTCTTAACCGATCGGCCTCATCAATTACGTTTTGTTTTCGATCATACCCTAGATTTAAACAACAATAGATTTGTTTGAAGGCTGTTTATGATCGGTGGGGGAGACGCTTTTTTGATGTTTGACAGACATAAACATATTTACTTATCTTGTCTTTCTGTTTAATTGCTTGTCGTGACTTTTTTTGGTGTTTTTAAGTATTAGGAATTAATATAAATGCGAAGTTTACAATTAATATCAACAAAAAGAGGATTTAAAAACCTATTTTCATGGGTAAATATTGTTAGATATTGTTTACATATTGAAAATAACAATAATAATAATAATTTAGGCAACCACGTATTCATACTTTGTTTTCAGAATTGACGTACCGATGATACTCGTTGCAATTAGAAAAGGATAGCATAAAATCGGTATGTCTGTACCAAGAAATTAAATATCTACTGTTTATCAACACTTTTTCAAATATAAATAAAAATATTATTCAGCGTTCAAACAACCGGGCCCTAGTTCTAACGTTATGCTACTTCTATGGGGGTATGTTCGAAGCGTTTTGTAAAGGTTAATTTAGGACAATTTCAACCATGTATCAATATATATCGAAAGAACTCGCCGAAATAATGACCCTGCAGATTAAAAATAACCGCTTAGTTGTGTTGACTCAGCGTTTATATCGTCGAAAATATCGTGGTCGTTCTGAGCCTAAAAGCGTCATAATTCGTCATTTCACCTCAAATTTTTTCTAGCACTGGTCTGTAGCAAATCACCAACAATACATAAGGCCGCGTCCACCACGTCGTTCCAATGAAAATATTGAAATTGCTAGGAAGAGTGTTGTCAAAACTCAAAATCTCTGATATCGCCGCCGAGCTTAACAATTAAACAACCATGGCACTACTTTAAGAAGAATTTTTAAATAAGGTCTTCACAGGTTCCCATGCAAAGTGCAGTTGACTTAAAGATTTTTGGGCACAGACAAGCCGTGTCGCTTGGCTTACGCCAATAGAGTCATTTAAATTGTTGAAGATAAGTCGGATTTTTGGAAGCGAATTCTGAACCAACTCTCGGGCGCCATTAACAAACAGAATTGTCATTTTTGGAGCACTGGTAATCTTCACATAATTCACGAAATATCATTGCACAATGAGAAATTGAGTATTTGGATCGGTGTTTGCTCAAAAATCAGCATTGGGCCATTTTTCTTTAGAGCTAGTGAGACAGTGAATGGTGATCGATACCAACGGTTGTTAGCACACTTTGTGTTACCGCAAATGCGTGAAAAGGTCTGAAAGACTTCTGATTTCAACAAGACGGTGCGATATGGCACACTGCGGGTTCAACAGTAGACTATTTGCATTGGAAGGTCCCAGGATGTGTGGTGTCGAACAAAGGCGATATTGATTGGCCACCAAGATCTTCTGATTTGACTCTACCGGAATTTTTTTTAATCGAGATTTTTGAAGAGTAAAATTTATGCTAACAAGTCAAAGAGTATAGAAGAGCTAAAAGACAAAATGGCAGTGATATCGCCAAAGATGCTAGAAAAAGAGCTCACTTTTGTCCCACCAAAAACGGTGAGCATTTAATTGATTTCGAAAACTAGTTGAGCTAAATTGTAATAAAAAAATAAAACTTCTCGAAATTTATTTTAAATTGTCAAAATGATTCAAAAATTCCATTAACCAGAATCAGATGGCACACACAGTAAATATTTTCAAAAATATAATATTTATAAATTCAAGTGTAACAAAGGCTTTTCGAAAGCAATAGTTAATTACTCAGAATTCAGAAGAAATTTTCGTTTTGACCTATTTTTTTTTTAGATAACGAATACCCACTGTGTATTTTCGATACATTTCCAATAATAATCTTTATTCTCCAAATTATTTTCGCAATCTTATTTTCCTACAAAGCCATAATCTCTTACAAAGCGGTAGTTTTAAAGGCAGCATTTTAATTCTATGGAGAGGTATTAGTTTAGAGAAATGCATCGAACTTGTGGAAGGGACTAGACCAATAATTGTTGAGTTTTATGTTGAACACATTTCGTCCTGTTTTGCTATATATTGATCAAGTTGAGTACAAATGGTTCGTATTAATGCGATAATACTTGACTATATGCAGCAGTAACTAGTTACTTCGATGCGACTTAAATTCAAAAATTAAATCAACCACCAAAGAATCCCGATTAAAATTCAATAGAACACATTGTGATCAGTTAAAATACCGTATACAAAGTAGAAATCCAGTTCGAATACCAGAATAGCCGTTTATATTTCTGGAAGTGGCAACACTTGCATTGCACGATGCTTCTGACATATCCATTTTAAAGAATGATATTTTAGATAGTATACATACTCAGAATGTCTTGACATAAGGACGCTATTTGTTTTGTCTAAAGTAACTTTTAAATTTCATCACGGCCATATAATGAAGTTAACTCATAAACTCTTTCGCGCGATTATTTTTCACAACTTTCAAATGGTTTATCTCAATAAGAATATATCAATGAACTTATAGTATATGGTAACGTACCACCTACAAAAACAACTGTATATCGAGGGTGTAGTGGATTCGGTCGTCAAAACCCGGTCGCAGTACAAAAAAATATCGATGCTGTACGTATATTGAAAATGCAAGACTGTCATGTGACACACCGTGAGAATGAGGTATTAGTCTATATTACATTAACATTTGGCCTTGAAGATCTTCTCGTTGGATCCTGCTTAATTTGAGAATCCCTTAAAAATACGATTATTTAGATCTATGCTTATGAGCCCTGCTAACAAAGGAGGCTAGCTTACGAAGTACTTCCAACCAAATACTCATCTGTTTTTTAATTTTGAATGGTACACACCAATTACATGCCAAAACACCAGTGAGCAAAAAGAGGGAATAAAATAACTAATTGGGAACCTACAAATGAAACTATGATTAAACTAAACTTCTAAATTCTTCAAACATGAACACAGTATTGGCAGTATATGCACCATCACATGATGAACATATATCAATCAAAAACGAATTCTACGACAATTTTGAGAAAATACTACCTAAAATTGGCAATTCTAAAGATATTTTACTAACGAACGACTCTAATGCTCTTACAGAATCGAAGAATAATTATTTAGTAGAAGACCCCTTCGAAAAACAATATATTAATGACAACGGAAGGAAACTTATCTACCCTTGCGAAGGGAACGAATTAAAAATAATGAATGAGTTTCCCAAACATAAAGAAATACATACGTATATATGGAGACAAATGGAGACAAACAACAAGAAACGTGAAATTCATCATAGATTATGTTGCTTGTGTACAGCAATCTCAAGCAAAAGCTCATGATGTCTGAGTTCTCAGAGGATTAACATGCGGATCAGATCATTTCTTTGTTAGAGCAAAGATAATGTTTCCATGGCATGGCAATAAACAAAAACCAACAAATACCCAAAAATACAGAAAAAAAATTACCTGTATGAGATATAGTTTAGAAAGTTTTAACCATCATAACGTGAAGAAGCTTTATCAGAAAAGGCTAGATGAAATCTGCAAAAAGCGGACGAATCAATTGAACAGATATACACCAACATAACAAATAGTATAAATAAAGCTACATATGAAGCATTGGGTGAACAGCAGCAACTAAACAGTAACAAAAATATGGTAGAATGAAAAAATTTAAAACCTAGTAAAAGAAAACAAAGACGAATACAAATGAATATCACGGCTGGTAAAAAGAATTATAGATAGACAGATATATGCTACTTGGACAAGAAGTTCCAGGAAGCCTACTCCTATTTGGAGGTCCGGCATCGAAGTCTGGAGAACCTTCAAAACAAATGAGAGGGAGAAAGTACACATACACCTTATTCGAAAAGTTTCTAACAGAGACTAGACCAGAATTAATAAACCAGGATGCAAACACCATACTACAAATTGAAAAAGAAACAATGAAAATGATAGTCGGTGGTCTAAAAAATGGAAAGGCTAGCGGTCTAGAAGATACTCCTGTACTAATTAAAAGTGCTTTAGAAAAATTATTTATATATTATCAGTTCATAAAAAAGGACAACAAAAGAGAATGGAACAACTGCCAATGTATCTCAGTTACAAGTACCTCCAGCAGACACTACGGCAGAATCATATGGAAATTATATAGGATATTATGGAACAGGAATATCAACATCAAGAAGAAAAACAAAGTGGATTCAAAGCCGGTCGCTCTGCAAAACTTTATAAACTATGAACTATAAAACTATAAAAATAGAAAATAAGTTATCCCAACAATTTACTGCAAAGAAGGGGCTAAAGCAGGGATGCTTTATGTCACCAACCCTGTTTAAAATTTATGCAAGCATCTACTTTAAGCCATTGAAGAAGAAAGGTTGGGGTAATATATATTCAGCTCAACGAAAATGGGTACCTGTATACCTTGTAATTCACAGACAATCAAGTAGTTCTGGTAAATGATAGAGATGATATGGAATACATGCTTCGGAAACTCACTAAAGAATATAGGAGATGAGGTCTAACGGTAAGCATAGGGAAGACTAATTATGAAATACCGACATGTGAAGAATACAGATATTTGGGAATTTCTTTTACAAGCACAAGTACAGATGATAGGGAGAGAGATATAAGAATCATACAAGCAAAAAAAGCTATATCCCGTCTAAATATTATACGATGGAATAAATAAATCAACAACAAGTGAAATTTTAAGGTATATGAGACAATAGTTAAGAGTTCTTTGCTTTATGGGGCAGAACCTGGAGAATTACAGAAAGATAAGAGAGAAGAATAGAAGTTGTGGAAATGAATGCCATGAGTAGATCAATAATAATTTCCAGAGTAGAGAAAATCTGAAATGAAGTGATAAAAGAGAGAATGGGAATTGAAAACAATTAACATGGTATCCACATGTAAACCGAATGAATGATAGAATATTACTAAGATTGACAATAGAATGGCAACTATAGGGGAGAAGAAAAGGAGGAAGACCGAAAACATTAACGGGAACTTTTGATTGCCGGAAGTTTCTATAGATCATTCTCCATGGCAATTCGAGCGCTCACACATCGGTTAAATCAAGTGGCTAATTGAGCTCTCAAAAGTAGGGCCATCCATCGTATAGCTCTGATATGGCACCAAATGATTACTTTTTGTTTCCATACATAAAGAAAAAACAGTGTGGTCACCAATTTTCTACGCCAGAAGAGGCGGTTGAAGAGTTCAAAAAAATTATTTTGAGGATACCATCTTTACAGTGTACAAAAATGGTTTTCAGATACTTACTTCCGAAACGGTTACTCTCGTAAAAAAGCTTCGCTTTGCAACCCAATTCTCTCTCCACTTACTAGCATGCCGAAAAGATGCGAGGAGATGACAAAATACTCGTTACCAATTATACTTTTATTTTATTAAAAGACTGGTATTTGCCATTCCCAAGTAAATGTCGTTAATTCTCATAAAATTTAAGTTTACATTTTTAACATGTTTTTCTTCTCCTAAAAAGTTAATATTGTTCACTTACAAAATTTTAAAACAAACTATTTTTTTTAGGACAAAGTGTTTAAATTTATCAATATTCAAATTTTTCAAAAGAAATAATCGATAATTTTGTAACACAAGAAGACTTTTTAAAAATATTTGAAGTATAAAAATTAAATAAGCCCTGGTCATTTTCATTTAATGATCGTTTATTAACTTAGAACGCGCAAGACGTTATCACTGGTTTACTGAAACCAGCGATTTCTGAAGCGAGGAGAGTGAGATGGATAGTCAATTCAAGTTTTTGTAGTTAAGTAAAAAAAAATAGATAATAAAAGACTGGTATGTTTAAATCTATTATAAAGACTATTTAATTTTATGAAGGATCTCTAGACTTAAGCTATATAGTTCTTTTTCTAAAAAAGAGACCATAGTTTATTACATTTTTTTAAATGATCATATCTTTAGCCAATACATATTATGCATATTATATGTTTTTAAATTAGGTTCAGAATCTGCAACTTCAAAGTTTAATATTTTTAAAATATATGCATTCACATATTCATTGAATTTTACCCTTACTCACCAGAGGCTAAAATTTAATGAAAAAATCGTAAAAAACTTCAAATCATTTTCTTCTTCGATTCTCCCATTTACTACTCAACGAAATCCCATGACGTCCTGGTATAGCTGAAAGATTTAAGTAATGACCTAAATAGTTTATAAAATGCTCATCATCATCAATTTGATAGCACATAAATTAGGAAGTCAAGGACAAAAAAGCTTTATAAAACTCATTTTCAATTCTGTAATTACAAATGTAACCAGATTTACGACCGTGATAATGATTCCTAAAAAGTACATTTTAAAAGTTGTTAAACCTTTAGAGTACCACTGATAAGAAAAGTGTCAAAGGTGACTTGATCTTACCTGTTTCTAGAGCCTGGCGCAATAGGGATCAAAACTAAACCCACTCCATTTAGGTGAACTCTAGTTCGAATTAAGGCCCTTTCTACCCTCGATTTCCGATTTATTTCCGATCTATACACTCGCGGTCACAATTTTTCAATCTCGGGCTCGGAGCTCGCTCATTATCCCGACAATGGCTCCTGACGCGGCATTCTGCGTACGCGCCGACTGTATATAGTCGGGAATCGGGAACAGTGATCAATGAAACGGGTGTAGCGTAAAGGGGCGCGCGCATACCAGCGTGCGGGAGGAACAGAGGCGCCGGGACGGGTGTCCCTAAGGATGAAATAGATGTTAATAGAGCTATTTATCGTTGCTTTGGACTTGAACACTCGTATCTTAATTTATTTTGTGAATTTAAAATGTTAATAACATGAGAGAAATAATCATAATTAATGAATAATATTAATTAAATTTACTATTATGTTACTCATAATGGAAAACGTTTTTAGGGTCATAACCGATGGTATAATAAGTGAGTTGAAAGCTGTCAATCCACATTTAATGAGATATAATATTTCAGCGTTAAAAGTAATAAATTCGAATTTTAAATTTTTTGTGCCTTGTTTAACTGTCGGCAATTTTGTTACGAAAAAATTCCTTAAACTATCATTTCGAATTAAAAAAAAAGTTTCTTCTTCTACGAATAAATTAATTACCACAAGGGTGCTAAAGAATTCCAGTCCTCAATTTTATGTAAAAAAATCCAGATTTAATTGTGAAACTTTTAAGTCGGAATCATTATCACACTCCATTAATTAAAAGAATACTAAATAAACAAAAAACACTTTGGCAAAATTTGATACAGAAGATAACAGAGTGGCTTTTAAAAATGAAAACATAATTGGAAAATACTTTTTACTAATCAAAAGGTGAAAACTCCTAATTATTTACTTTCCGGGGTGGTACATAGAATTTCATGCAAAGCATGTAACAAGTCTTACATAGGCAAAAGTGGTCGTTAAAATAAAACATGTTTATCTGAACACAAGATGGACTCTAAGAAGAAGAATTTCGTAAATCTCACTCCTTTAGTAATTCATAGCCGGATAAAAAGACAATGTTAATTTTAATACAGAATTTGTCAGTATTCAACCTAAGTACAATAAAAGACAAAGAAAGAAGTATGACTAGGTTAATAATTGCAAGGATGTGGAGAATCTCAATACTTCTTATTTTAACTTAATCGCTAAGTTATCCACATAGACCACACAGTTCTTTGATCTCTATACATTTAAATTTTCATTTTTTTACAAATTCAAATTTTTATTTCTAAAACTTAAACAATTTCAAATTACAACCAATTTTTTTAAACTTTTTTTTGTGCTTGTGGCTCTTGTTGGTTTTTTTGTGTTGTTATTTAAAATTATTTTAATTCCTGTAACTATGTTTTGTCTCTCTCTCTCTCTCTCTCTCTCTCTCTCTCTCTCTCTCTCTCTCTCTCTCTCTCCCTCTCTCTCTCTCTCTCTCTCTCTCTCTCTCTCTCTCTCTCTCTCTCTATATATATATATATATATATATATATATATATATATATATATATATATATATATATATATATATATATATATAAACTACTATAAATTTATCTATTTGTATATTTTCTTGTAGAGTCCTGAACAATAAAGCCAACCATAGGCAAAGGAAAGAAATAATTCCAATCTTGACTGAATAACTACTGTGGGTTACATACTTCTTTTAAATTCTTTAAATAATACTTATATCCTGATATAATATGTTTTTTTAATATTACAAATTATCACAAATGTAAAACTGTGGATTAAAAAAAATAATACCAAATGATATCAGTTAAGGAAAGATAATCTTAATGAAGAATTCTAAAGATGAGCAGGAATTATCAGTCTGGTAATATACATTTGATTAAGTGAATAAAACTTCATGTTTAGAAAGTAGAAATCGACCAAAAGGGCGGAGTAACAATCTTTGTCTAAAAAATGTAGTTACTTAGGCATTTTATTAAATTAGCTAAATTGTAATTGCTTGCCTAGAAAAACAGGTATCTATAAAATAAATAATATTATCCCGCCGCTAGAAACGACCTAGAATATCATGATGTTCAGCTTAGTAATTTGACGCACTGACCAACTGAGCCACGACAACCAGTGTTCAAAATTATGTTAAATGATGATATGATTCCGTGACAGTGGTGGAGAACAGGAGCAGATAAATAGTAAATAAAAAATATCTTAATGTTTCTTTAAGTAGTTTACTCTTGATTTATTATTTTTGAGAAATGGAGTGATTCTGATCAAGACACATTTTTTTAAAGATTTATGACGATGTCTCATACCATTCTAACAAAAATTTATTTAACGATGTACCACTTACTAAATTTAAATGCAGGTTTCTTGTTTAAGGTCGATTTATAATAATTATGTATCATACAGGATGAATACTAAGCTATAAAATTAAATTTAATGTTTTATGTAGGATAATCAAAACATAAGAAAATTCAATTAACATGGTTTTCTCAGCAAATTATGCCTGTGAATTAATTAAACTATGATCTACAGGAATTAAAAGTGAATTTTTAGTAATACTCCAAAATCTTTTCATCAGAAATTACACAATCAAAATAATGCTTTTTCTAACCGGCTCGTTTATCTCATAAAATAAATAAAAATTTGGTATGTTAAGCTAGTGACTTGTGTAACATGTACAGTTTAAAATTCACAAAAAATAAAAACAAGTTACATAGACTAGAGACAGAAAATCAAAAAAAACCGATCGGGAAAAATCTGATACAACTCATTAGGAAAAATACGAAAGCTAAAGGTGCCATGATCTAATATATTGTTAGAAATGGTAAGAAACTGCGATGGAGTTCGTGGAATGTAAGTAAAGAGGAAGAGAGTAAAAAAATTCTGTTAAATACTAAATCTTCCGTTATTAGACTATGATGCGTTGACAAAAATAGATTGAAAAATAAGATTAGAAAATCCTAAAAAAAATAATTGATTGAATGGAACTTTAAATATTTATTTTAGCAATATATTTATGGGAATAAAAACCTAGGGCAAGCAAGTTTATAATAATTCCAACAAAGTAATTGAAATATAATATGAAATTTTACATATCCGTCCAATTTGAATGAATATCAAGGCAGCCAATCAGATTCTAAGTAAAAGGTTAAAGGACGCTAGAATAATGAGTGATGGTGTAATAGTGTGGGTGTAATATCGTACAATATCACAGAGCGCGTGCGACCATTCCACGAGCGTAGTATAAGGGCAATATTGTTATGGAATATGTGGGTATTGATCGCTTTTTTTATAATAGGTGGAAAACTTATACAAAAGGTATATGTTTAGCCTTTAGTTACAAAGGAAAAGGTATTGTATAGAGCCACGAAAGTAAAAGAGTGATTTTAAAATTAGAATATATTTTCCTTAAATATTGGAGAAAGAAATACTAAACACATCATTTTTTTTTCTGCTTGATGTTATTATATTATTACTCTTTTAAGATTATGTATGTAAGGGAAAACATACATAATAGGTTTTTCTTTAATTTTCTACTGGAAATTTCTTAAATTATAAAAATATATTTTTTGTTTATTTAATGAACTACTCTTTTCTTGTCCCATATAGTCCTTGTACTTATTTAAAATGTATATTATATGAGTAGATAGATTAAATTATAAAAAAACGTAATTTGACTTACGTCTGTTATACAATATTTAATTCTTAGTTTGATAAATAGTGACAAGATACAGCACAGTTTCAATTGAATATATTTTTATAATAATAACATCTAATTTTATATATTAAAAAAATAAATAAATAAAGACCAAAAACTAATTATAATTGTAATATCCTTTAATCCTTGTAAAAATTTCCCACGAAAAAAAAATTAATTCTATAAATAGGCCTATTTATTAGATTTCCTTATGAACAGTGCTTTATCATTGTAAGTTTATGAACAATATGTATTTTTCTTCTAAATTCTAATAAAAGGTGACTTACAAGACAGACAGTAAAAGTGATTTTTGGAAGAATTAAATAAAATATAAAGAATTTTTTAACAATAATTTATATAAGTTTTATTTAGTTTATGTTTTTTTTTATCTCTTGTAGACTTGCATCTTAGTCTGACATAAAAAAACACATACCCTGCTTTAGCGACAATACTTAAAACCACGTGAGGCGCATGCGTGTCTTTTAAATTTGATATAGGGCGCTTCTGGATAAGCCATTATATTTTTTTAATATTATAAATATATTTGTATATATGTTGAAATTGCCCTCGACATTAGCGTGACCTATTTTACACCGCGCTGATTTTTACTTCTTATATTTTAACGCTTTATTAAGACATTTTTTGTTCTATTACTTTAATATTAATAGTTCTCTCAGCTTCTTGCCTTTGTTGCTTGTATCTAATTTTGAATAATTAACTTTCTTTTGATCTCGCAAATAGCCTAAAAACTATAAAACGCTGGCTACGTGGACACATGTGACCACAATTCTGGTTTCAGATTGACATGTGCAGTTATCATCAACACCATTATATACCATCGCCATTGATATTATTATTAGTAATAGGTATTTGATGTTAAATAAAATTAAATAATAATGTTAAGTATCCAATTGACTACCGCTAAATTCATCCCTTGATTTTAGTAACACAGCCGAGGAAGAAAAACAAGCTGAGCGAAATGTTGATATTGAAGTTATTTAATAGAAAATGACTTTATGAACTTTCGGGTAAAAATCGGCCCTTTTAGGACCAAATGATGTACAAAGTCCAATCCCGCAAGTTCTCCTCAGTGTAGACCGGGTCATGCTACTATCTACGGCAATCTCCTTCTTGGCTCATGTCTACATTTTAGGGTATACAAAAACATACTAAATACGTATATACAAAGGTATTTTTATCATTAAAAAATGTTAATAACTCATAACCTCATATAGACTTTAAGTAGAATCTATTCTCTCAACAAGGTTTTAAGTATGGTGGCCAAAACCTGCTTTTTTTAAGTCACGGATAGTCATATTATTCTTTGGGTTATTTCAATTGATAAAGGGATTGCTACATGAATTTATGCGTGACTAAATACGAAAATACTGACATACATACATTCATTAATACGGATATACTGAGATTCGTGCATTACGTGCTTTACGCTACTGTAGAATGCACAAAACCCCAAAACTGCTTAGCCCAATAGCGACTTTTTGAAGGAACACATTGTAGGTCATTTCAAAGTGACTGTCAAGCTAACACGACCGTCGATATTAAACTATCTTTTATTTTATTCGACAAAAAAACTTTTTAACCTTGACATTAGCATCAAGGTGACCCTCCAGGTCAAGCGAAGCTTAGCACTAAATCTCTTTTTATTTTCGACAACAAACAATTTGGTTCTGCAATAATTTTTAAGCAGACAAACAGACTTACAGTAATTTTATGCTACTGTAGAACGTACGAACAACCCAACTTCAAAGAGCTATATCTTTAAAATACGAGGTTTTAGGACCACTATAATCCTTTATTTCAAAGATTTAGACCTAAAGTCATTTCTCATAAAAAAAAGGGCTGGGGTCCTTACAGTTTTTTTATATTGCCCCTTTAAAGCACATATAACTTTATAACGCTCTATCTCTCATCCATCACTTCATTTCCATGGATTACTTGCAATTCAATCAAAATATTTTTATTTTATTTCATATAGAAAGAAAAGTATAAAGTACTTACTGAAACTTACATCGCTATCGTAAATATTAAAAAAAAAACAGTTGCCGTAAGCTAATATTTTATTTCTAAAGTAAGTTAATAAAGTACCGGTTATCATAAAGCAGGTTTCAATGTTCAGAGTAAATAGCTAGCATGTTTTATTTTATTTTAACAGAAAGATTTAATGGCGGAAAAATTACGAAGGAAGATGCATTCACTTCATTTTGTTCGCCAAATGATTAAACTATTTAGTAAGGCATTTCCTATTGTTAACATTAGAGTAAGACAACATGGTTTACTAAAGTATTGAAGATTGCATCTGAGGACATAAGATCTTTGCATTACTCTGAGAAAATTTTTTACCTGATTGTTTTTTTATTACTTATTATCACAGTTACAGGAGTATTTATCGCAAATTAATCAGATTTGCTAAACAATTTCATTATACGAATCATGAGATTTAAAAACCAACAAAAAAAAAGTTTGGAGCATAGTAGATGACTTGAGCGGTTTAGATCCAAAGAAGAAAAAAATGCTAAATAGAGTTTAAAATGCAGATAACATTAATAGTTTTTATTGTACAGTAGCTAAAAAACTGTAAACGCATAGCAAATTAGATTATCCTTTATTGGGGTTAATAAAAATTCCTTTTATTACACTCCTACATATTGAAGAGAATTGAAAGGGATTATATCAAGAACAAAAATAGTTCGGGCTACGATATTTCAATAAGGATTTTTGCAAACCTTGACGATGCTGCAATTAATGCCCTGGCACATGCTATAAACTATTCATTTGCAATTGGAAGGTTCCCTCAGCTTCTAAAGTATGCTAAGGTTATTCCTATCTTCAAAGGTGATAACAAGGGTGAACCAATTTCATTGTTTCTAACACTCAATAAAATTATTGGGAAAATGATAAAAATCTTAGAAAAATGTAATGTTTTCTCTTTACACACGTTTCCAAAATGCAAAAAATACGCAGAAAGCAATATTTCATTGCTTGAAGGAATTATACAAAAGCTTTAATGAGAAAGAAGCTGCAGCAGATGTATTTTACAACATAACTAAGGCGTTGAACTCTGTGTGTTACAGAATGCTGCTGAGTTAATAGGAATATTATGGATTTAGAGGCCAGGTTGGTTGGGTTTATACTTATCAAAAAGAAGTCAGGTAGTTTGTTTCCAGGGAGAAATTTCTGGGTCATCTAATATATCATCTGGGATTCCACAAGAATCGGTTTGGAATCCTGTTTTGTTCTTTTTGTATGTCAACGATTTGTCGCTTTACATATGATTATACCATAATTTTGTACACCATAAAGACTAAATAGGATTATAAATGAGACATATTAATTAAAAATGGTGTTATTTAAATATATTGGTTTTCAACATCTCCAAGATCAATATTCTTTAAGTGTGAGCCAAATGATGTACTTATAGGTAGACGAATAATTAATGAATTTAACGAAAATAAATTTTTAGGATTGTCCATTGACAAAAAGCTTAAATTTGAGAGTCACATAAATAAATTATGCTTAAAATTAGGTTCATTTTGGCTTGTTTTGTTCTTCGTAGTGTAAGTAATGAATTAGATCTGAAAATAGTAAGAAGCATTAATTTCTTACTTATTGAGCCACATTTGAGATTTGGTATATGTTTTTGGGTTCTTGTAGCACGAATCCTTTTTATTCCGTGCTTGTTCTACAGAAACCTGCAATTAGGTATCTTTGCAAAATTTGACCACGAGAGTTATGCAGACAGTACTTTCAAACTGAAATAATTATGAATCTTCGATGCGGTATGCCTCATACACGAGAAGTATTTTGATCAAATAGGATCTCATGGGAAAAGTAATACCCGAAGTTCCTTTATTATTAGTTTACCGATCTCCACCACGAGCTTAATACAAAAATCAATTTATTATAATAGTAAAAAACTATTTATTATATTTCGGCCTCGTTTCGTAAATAAGTTGAATAGGTAGTATCTCCGCTATGCGTTGAGTCTCACACAATTTTAAAGCAAAACAATACAATCCTACTGCTCTCCCTTCGGGACCTTCATTCCTGGTCTTCTCCAGTCTTCGTATGTGTGCCGAGTCGATCACGTAGTTACCTTCGTGCGTCAAATATCGATTTTTAATCTCGCAAGTACCAGAGTACAATACCGCCGCCTGTCGCGTGTTGTTTATATAAAATAAATAGTGTAATATGCGCAAACACAGGAAAAAACGGCGAAGAAGTCATAGTCGTAGTCGTCCCGTTCAATGGACGATGAATGACTACAGAAACGTTTTGACATAAGAGAAACAATTGAACGATTTGCAGGCGGCCCAGAATGTAAGTAAGATATCTCAAGAGGCGCAGCCTGGAAGCAGTCGGGACGCTTTATTGAAGTTGGATGATTTTTCGACTCGCCACTCTTTGTTAAATAATGAAGATGGCAATATTGAAAATATTACTGGTAAGGGATTTTACACACCGTACTATTGATGGCGCACTAATTCCGTTGTTTTTGATAACAACCTTTTGTGTTTTTGAAAACACAATAATTTGATTGTTTTTGATAACAATCATGTGTGTTTTTGATGACACACTAATTTCGTTGTTTTTGATGACAATCATATGTGTTTTTGATCACACAAGTTCCGTACTACTTCTGTTGTTTTTGATAACAACCTCTTTGTGTTTTTGGAAACACAATAATTTGATTGTTTTTGATAACAATCATGTGTGTTTTTGATGACACACTAATTTCGTTGTTTTTGATGACAACCATATGTGTTTTTGATAACACACAAGTGCCGTACTACTTCTGTTGTTTTTGATAACAACCTCTTTGTGTTCTTGAAAACACAATAATTTGATTATTTCGTATTCCATTTTCCTTTCTTGTCAAAGGAAGTTATACGAATTTAGGCCGTTGTTGATAAAAGCCTAATTTATGTGTTTTTGATGGCACATTTTTTCTACCTTCTTTTGAAGGAGAGGTTATCTGGCCTAATCATTATGAATATCTGTAACACTAATGGTGTTCTATATCTTGACTTGGAAAATGAAGAAAATAATTCTCGAGACTCGGAAAATATTATTGAGATGAGCAGCCTTACTGAACATGCGAAAGATTTGACACACTCAAATTTAGGTAAAGACTTATTGCAATTATTGGGAATTGAACCAGCGCATGATTCTTTACAGGTATCGCCTGTTCGCAACGCCATTATGTCACGTTGGACAGACATTTTAAAAAATTGCCTAAAGGATGACATTGAGATGGAATTAATGAAAATGCATTCAGTTCCAGGGAATCTTTGGCTCTAAAAGTAACCATATTAAATCCAAAAGTAAATGCTGCTGTGTCACCTCCCGTGTTACGTAGGGGTTAATGTCTAACACATAAGCAAGGACACTTATTAGCAACGCAATTACTATTTTGCTGGCCAAGGACAACGGGGAAAGTCGTGAACTTATACATTGCTCAGCGATGCTGGACGCATGCTTTGTGATTTTCATCACATAGAGACATTAACACGTAGGAAGTTGATTTTACTCAACTTAAATAAATCGCTTAAGGAAACACTATATGATGTGCCCTCGAATAAGTTTTTTGTGGTGAGGCACTAGAAGAAAGGCTCAAAGCTAAAAGTCAAGCCAGGAGCTAAAACCGCCGAAACCTAAGCAAATAGAGAAACCTGTTCAAACCTTAAACAAAAGAAATGCATCTCGGCCAGCCAAGGAAGCTTGAGTTGGACAGCAGTACCAAAATGCTCCCTATAAACGTCAGAATAATCCTCAGAGGTACAGCCAGCAGGATCATCAAACAAATCAGTTCAAGAAACCGGGTACAACAACTCAGAGCAGTTTCAAACAAAAAGTAGGCAGACAGCGACATCATCATCACCAATAACTCGTTCTGAGGTTAGTCCTTATGTTGTTTTTTTTTTTGTAAACAAATTGGATAAAATAACATCGAATCAAGTTATTTTATCATATATCCGAGGTTACAAATTGCCCCTTATTAAAAAACCCAAACAAAAAATTAGTCCTAAAGAATCTAAATAGTCTTTGGCTGAACAGAAGGTAATAAATTACTGTATTCAAAATTTATTGGAAGTAAAAGCTTTATTAACCCTTGTTAAGCCAAGTAAGAACCAATATTTTTCAAAAATATTCTTAGTATCAAAGCCAGATAGCTGCCAAAGGTATTGTAAACTTAAAGATCAGAAAGCAGTAACGAAAATGATACAAAGAGTAAGCTTTATGGCTACCTTGAATTTAAAAAAAAGGAAATATTTTTTAATTCCCATTTATAAATTTCATAGAAAATATTTGAGGTTGCAGTTTAACAATAAGCTAGATCAGTATAATTGTATATTGTATGGGTTAAATTCTGCACCACTAACTTTTACAAAGTTAATGAAACTAGTATTATCATATTTTAGAAATAAAGGGCATATTTCCGTTTTATATCTTGACGATTTCTTGTTAATAGGAAATTCCTATGAAGAATGTTGAGATAATATCAAGATCATAATGGTAACTGAACAGGCTTGGTTTTATTATTAATTTTAATAAGAGCCAATTGATACCTTCTCAATATGTAAATTATCTGGGTTTTGTGTATAACTCGCTGGACATGACGGTATCTTTTCCAAAGGAAAATATTTTAAAAATAATTGAATTATTAAAGAAATTTGCAGCTCCAAGAAATTGCTACATTCGAGATTGTGCTAGATTCATTGGAACGCTAACTTCTATTTATCTCGCAGTTAAATATGTGTAAACCCACACCGAATTGTTTGAACGTCATACATTTTTAGTACTTAAAAATACCTTAGGTAACTTTAATGCTAAAAGGAACTTATCTTCCGACACAAACAGACATTAATTGGTGGTTACAGAATATATCAAACACTAGTGGGTTGGGACAGAAAAAAAAATCATACTAACTATTTAGAATTTCAAGCAGCATCTTTAGCATTAAGGTTTTTTCGCTAACAACAGGTTGAAATGGAATATTTTGTGTCGTGTGGACAACACAACAGCACTTGCTTACATTAATAAAATGGGAAGTGTACAGTACCCAGTTTTAAACCTTTATCTTGAAAGATATGGTAATCACGAAATATTGTTACTTTTGCATCTTATATAAAATTTAAGGATAACTTTATAGCTGACACAGAATCTCGACTTGAATAATCAAAAAAAAAAACAGAGTGGGAAATTAATATCAATATTTTTCACCAGATAAGTAAAGAATCTGGGCAGCCAAAAATCGATCTTTTTGCTACAAGACATAACTTAAAATGCAAGAAGTTTGTATCATAACCAGGGGATCTAGAATGTGTTACTGTAGATGCCTTTATATTTAATTGAAAAAATTATTCTTTTATGCCTTTCCTCCATTCACAATAATTCTCCGGGTGCTACAAAGAATCAGAAATGATAAAACAAGAGGAATTTTGATTGTACTACTCTGGACGTCTCAGCTTTGGTATCCACTGTTCTGTTCAATGCTAGAACAAGACCCTATTATTTTTTCTCCTAATGAAAAATTGCTATTTTTCAGCAGATTACCACACCCACGATGGAAGAAAATATCTCTGGTGGTCGGAATCTTATCTTACAAGGATTAAAGTTGGGTAACGTACCAGATAAATCCCTAAAAACTTGTTTGGTATCCATAACCACCAGTACAATTAAACAGTATGAGGTTGGTCTAAAGCAATGGTGGTTTTTTAGGAACCCGGCTGTGGTTTTAAATATTTAAAGACCACACCAGGTGAGGCTTCCTTAGAAGAATTAATCTACAAATTAGTAACACTTGTAGCACTCGCAACAGGACAGCTGGTACAGACTTTCGCTAATATTGATATTAAAGACATAGTTAAGTTCGACCAAAAGATTGAAATTAAAGTAGCAAGTTGATTAAAGTCTTCACGATTCGGCAGAATCCAACCCCTACTTGTATTGCCTTTTTACGATCTAGATAAATGGATTTACCCAGCAAGAGCTTTCTTGAGGTATTTAGAAAAAACAGCAAAAATAAGAGGAAAATATAATCACTTTTCTATTCCATTATTACATTTAGAAAACCTTATTACGAGGCCACTTCCCAAACGATAAGTAGATGGTTAAAAATAATTTTAAAAAGAACTGGATTGAATACTAATCAATTCACAGCTCACAGTACGCGTCCTGCGTCCACTTCAGCTGTAGGTATATCATATGATACAATTCGACTGACTACTTAATCAAGCGCATTCGCACGATTTTATAATCGATTCATTATTGAAGAGAATAATTTTGCCACCTCTGTCCTAAATTGTTAATTTATGGACTATAAGTTAAATTACAAATTTATTTTAAGTTACGTTTTGAGTAAAATTGCATCTGCTTAAATATTATTATTTTTTTAGATACTATAGAAAACTAATATATTTCAATCTAAATTAGAAAGTTTAAATTAGGTCACAGAGTGCAGCTTTGATCCAAAATTATATTTTGTCTAATTTATTGTCATATTTGGACATATAAACGATTTAATGATTTTGTTACAACTTGCTTTAAACAGCTACCTATTCAACTTATTTACGAAACGAGGCCGAAATATAATTAACAGATCAAACGAACTTACCTGAAGTGAAGTTCGATCTGGATTATATGAGGCCTCGTTGAAGTAAATAAGTCCCTCCCTACCCCATTTCGTTCCCATTTGTTGCAACACTTAGGCTTTAAAGAAGACTGGAGAAGACCAGGAATGAAGGTCCCGAAGGGAGAGCAGTAGGATTGGTTGTTTTGCTTTAAAATTGTGTGACTCAACGCATAGCGGAGATACTACCTACTCAACTTATTTACTTCAACGAGGTCTCATATAATCTAGATCGAACTTCACTTCAGGTAAGTTCGTGTGATCTGTTAAATAATCTTCCTCTCCAAATTCGACAAGTTCGGAGCCTTAAAATCTTCAGACGTCTTGTCAAGAAATTAATAGTGGAAAAGGTTTACTATACTGTTAAAGAGTTTTTAACTGATTAAAAATTCAACTGAAAATTAATTGATTTTATATTGCATTGTTTGTCTGCTTGTGTTTCTGTATTCAGTTAGTATTTTTTTTGTGATTTGGCTTAAATATCTGACTTTCTAAATAATTTTTTCACTGACTTTTTCATTTCATTTTATTCTTATAACGTTATATGAATATTTTTTTTTACTTTATATTGCGTTATTTGACTGTTTGGTTTTTTTGTATTCAGTTTGTACTTTTATGACTAGGTTTCTTTTATATGACTTTGTAAATACTTTTATTTGATTCAACTTTCATACTTCACTCTTATTCTTTTAATGTTATGTGATTCTATTACCGATTGTGTTTGTCTTTGTAGAATGATTGTGTTATTATTATCATTATTATAGTACTATATTAATAATTTTATACCTTTATTATTGATTGTATATATATTTTTTTGCTTTGTCAACGGAACTCTATGGTTTTTTGATAATAAAGCTTATTTTGATTTGATTTGATAACGATAAAATATTTTTATAAGAGAAATGAAAGTCTATTTGGACCAAGTTTTAAAATTGTTGTAAAGTATATCGAATCGCTCAAAAAAAGTTTTATACCAAAGGTGTCAAAATCCAATGTTAAATGTATATTATTCCATATTTTGATAGCGCGGGCTAAATAATATATTTTGATAGCGCGGGCTAAATAAGGGTTTTGTTATATTTTGTATATCTAAGACATGCCGTTTTTGAGCTATTCATCTATTTCTGAAATTATGGCTTAAAATCTATCTGCCTTGCCTATTCAAACTCGACGTTTAGTTTATATTTTTAGCAAAATGATCTCTAAAAATAATACTGAGTTGGCAAAAACTAAATTTTTGATTATTATTAAATCCAAAAAAAATGTCTTATTTTAAATGCAACATAATGTATTTAAGATGGAATTTATTAATTTTAATTCGAATATTACTGATCTTTAACGCTTTATTTTAGTATATTTCTTATCTTTATTGTTTTTTTATTAATTCAGCATTGTTAATTTTAGATATAAATTATTATAAATTTATTTTTACAAAGTAGGTATTGACGGAGATGACGTTATTTTACTCAAATAGATAACATATAGTAACTAATCAGCCCAACCCTTCAACCAATCTGTCATACAAAAAAAATATCATGACTGAGTTAATCGCAAATTCTTACTTTATTAAAGACCTAATAAACTTAAGTTGGAATAAACGTTCAAACTGACGTCCGCCTCTTCCAATGCATTAATAAAATCTTCTCCGAAATGACCGCTTAACTCTTATTAATAATTTTGGCGTTATAGAGCGACACGCGGTTCTTATTGTTTTATATTGTTAGATGTCGTTCACAGTATATTATAAATACTATTTTTGGTATATCTCTTGAAGGCTAGTTTTGTGGACCTCCACTTCCTATCCATGAACAACGAAGTTAGTTTAACCAACAAGTAGTGTCTATAATACTTATTTATGTGGAATAATAAGGTCAGCACCGACAATGCCTACTTTTCAAAAATAAATTGTGAAAAATCTATGTTACAAACTGAAAATGCTGAATAACCAAAAAATAGATAAAAAAAATCTTAATACAAATTTAAAGAGAAAATTTTGATAACCGTATGTGTAAAAGATTTTTTTGAACCACTCGATATACTTCAAAACAATTTTAAAACGTGATCCTATTAGACCTACATATCCTTTATTAAAAATATTTTATCGTTCTCTTCATATAAACCGACGGAAATGTAGAGCGCGACCCTGCTGCCCATTTTTAATTTCATCTAAAAAAATCTTAAAATATACGGACTTGGTGTCTAGTAATGTTACTGAAATTCATAGAGACCATCCTAGAAATTAAAAAAAAACTAAAATAAAAACTAGGAAAAACTATAGAAACCGTAAATTTTCGAGTAAAGGGCTTAATTTGAGAGTTCTTGCAGAGAATCTTAGTATATTTTTCTCATCTATTTTAACTAAAAGTTTCAAGTAAAGGGCCGTTAATCACCTTTAATTGCTGAAATAATGGCCACATTAATTATCTCGATGATATCGAAAGCAAAAGGGGTGGGTGGGGGGCATCGGTATGGATCTAAGTACATTTTTATTATATATTTTAATCTTTTGAACAAGAATCGGTTTCGAATATAGTCGACAATCGTATAACTGACAATGTGATTAAATTGCCGCTACTAGATGGTGCATCGTGAAGATGATTTTAATGATTAAGTGGAATGGTACTTCCATACCACTTCACATGGTAAAGGTGTATCAGACGATGCAGGTGCTGTATTTAAAAACTCAAAAGGGAAACTGCTCTAACTGACCTCTTCTGGAATCTGAAAATTCCCATCTTTTCGTTCGCGGAACACTGTTTTTTAGCAACCAGCGAAACAACAAAAAAGAACTGGAGATTAAAAGATATTTCAATGAATTTGATATGATCTGAAGGACATTTTTAACCATTTTTAATCATATATGGCGGTTTACCCTTGTTTACTTGAAACTGGTAGGGTCTAATGGTAAATCAACAACAGATTATTCTTTTGCTGATCAGAATACATAAGAAAAATGTACCCAGATATATACGGAACCCCCTAGTCTTTTATGATATCAACAGGGTTCATTAATTTAGCCAATTTTTCATTGCTTCGATACATATTGAACCTTCCTCGAGCTAACTTATGGTGAGAGCCATTTAAAATTTTCAATAGTTTTTGAGATAAGCTTACATATATAGAAAAATACGATCGTGAAGTTTTCTTTTATATTATTCAATGAAGTGATATTAAGAATATTTTTACAACAAGGAACTTCCTGATAAAATGGTGAATGTTAATGAAAACAAATTACGAACTTTGAAACGCTCACTTAAATTTGTTATAAATTATTTTTACAAGAAAAACTGAACCGACTTTAAAAAATTGCACGAAAAATAAATTTTTTAAATTTCAATCAATTCCATTATTGTTGATTTACTTAGTCAGCATCATACTAGTTCAAGGGATTATTCTCAAATTAATTTTAGGTGAATTAGTATTTTTACCCAATTTTATATATACATTATTATATCTTTTGATCTGTGTTCCATTAATTGAATGTGTCTTTCTATAGTTTGGAGGTATTTTCTATCAATTTTAAATTTTCCGGCGCTTTTGAAGAAGTACGTAAATGAGTAAATTTACAATTATTAAATTGGTTGCAATTTAAAATAGTTTTTTTCTTTATTTACTTTTTACTATTTAGTGCAATTTTTTGTCGGTTTAGAGTTTTGTGAAAATAATTAAGTTATTTAATCTTTTTAAGTTTAAATTTGTCTTTAAAATGGGTAGCCCTAATAATGTTACTTTAATGCACATCATGCTTGCAAAGTGGAATGAAACGAGTATTTTTTATTGCAGGTTGAAAACAAAAACAAATCTCTCTCCAATCAAAAGTTATTCCCAAAAGAGTTCGTTTAGGAACAATTTATTTTCCAGTTTTTTTTGCTTCCTTGAATAAACCGTGGAAATACTTTTACAAGATCTCTTCTACAATATACTGAAAACAACAGCAAAATAGCTCACTTTTATCGAAAATTTTATGTGAATGATATCGATTGAAAGTTCACTATTCAACAATTTTTTTGAGTTTTCCACCTATTTGCAATTTACTTCTCTTGGAAATATTTTTATAGGATGAATGGCTGCTTATTGTTCAGCATTTATTTTCTTAAATAACAATTGCTGAGATTTAACCGGCGTTTCAACGATTCATATTTTTCTGTAAGTGTAAATTAACTTTGAGAATATTTATTCTTATATAACGTTTTTTTCTTAAATTCTTTGAGGACTAATATGGAATCGTTGCAAATTATACACATTGTCTTATTACTTGGCTCAATCATAAAATACTGCTATCCCCATTGCTCTTTACATACTGTGCACTCAATCCTTCGTTTCTTTTACATATTTATACACCGCACAAAAGAGCCATAAATTCAAATCATAATAGGATTCTGACTAAACAAAATGCACTGCATTTATCTTTAAAACACATTTAATTAAATTAATCAGTCATAATCAAACACGATGTATTTTCGTTAAGAAACTATAGTCACCAAATACACTCCCAATTCTCGGTCGTCTCCCGTATTTGTACCACGCTTCCTCGGTGCCTAATATATATTCGAAAACTATTGAAAGTACTAAAATCTTCCACAGGAGCAATTACGCAACAGGGCTTTTTCATAACATACTCTAGCTCATACTAACCAAGCATAATTGACTTTATTGCGTAACTCCCCACAATATGGCGCTCTACCACTGTAGCTTTGCTACGTCCTGCACTTAGCTTCTCTATTCTCCACAAGATGTCACTACTATACATTTAATGTGGTAATAAGTGGTCGTAACAATATATTACTACCTGCTCGATAGTTATCTCACTCGCCAACTAGTCCCAATACGAAAATTTGGTTGGTCCTTGGGACTTAGTGGATAAGTCAATATGTCCCTAATGCTAGAAAGTTTGGATACATCTGATGTAGTAAGTCTTCAAATTTAAGAACTGGATTGTTTTTCATGTAGATTTATAATGATTTCAGATATACGAAGTATATCGCTAATTATTACTATTACAAGGTCTATCCCCAGTTAATTTGAAACATTCCATTTTTTTAATTTAAGGACCTATAAAAAATTATTTTAACTCACTATGAATTTTTTAAGATCAGTTAAATATGCCCAGATACCACGAGTTTAGTGTCATCTACTGGTAACAACCGGTAACTACCTTTCGACTTTATCGTCAGACTTCAAGGTATCTTTGAGACAAGTCAAACGAGTTTCAACACGATAGGTCTAGTGCAAACCTTTGAGGAGTTTTCTTGAATACATCTCTAGTTCATCATCAGATCTGCTCCATAGTATCATATTATCGTATTTTCATATTTGTAGCACACTTACATGTAAAACTTAAATTCAATTGATTTTATGTAAGATAAAGGTGGACTTGAAACCTTATTATTTGCACTTCGATCTGTGAACAATCTGAAAGATCCAGTTCAATAAAATTTAGAATACTTGTCTCAGACATTACTAAAATTCTCTTGTAACATGTTTTATATTAGGCGAACAATAACTATATTAATCGGACGGTGTTCATTGTGCTTTCATCTGATCGTTTTGGTATAGCATAATGGATCACTGTTAATGCAGAGCTACTGGTGGACCGAAGCTCGTTGGATAATTAATCGGAGGAACAGTAAAATTAACATTAAACGCGATGGTCTTGCAAGACAAGACTTAGGGATTTTTTAGTATAGATTTTGGTCCTTGAGGATATGTTTAGGACAGTGTCTAATGAGGGAGCCGCAGTATTACTAGTCATTTAAAAATCTTCGAATTTCTTTAGAATTCTTAACGAGAAACGGACAGTTGAGCCGGATCTTTACACCGCATCTTTGAAATTGGTGATCGGTATAATCCAAATCACCACAAGGTCCATTTTGTCCATCACTAATGTAAATTTAATACAAACAAGGAGGTGCAAATGTGAAGGACCATAATTTTGTTTTCTCATGGACACTACATACTTATGAAAAATTTCATCTTAAATGGACGTGTGACAGTGTGTAAAATATACTTTACAAATTCCATGATAGAAGGATACAGGATGTGTAAGACTATAGTATTATATTCTCATCGGTATTACTTATCCATGCACACCAAAGTGAAATAAAATCTTGGAAAATACATAAAAATAAAGAAAGGAAATAACTACTTCAAATAATTATCAGCAATGCTTGTTTTAGCAGACGCTTATCTTTTCAAAACAAAATATGCAATGGAAAAGAAAGATTTATATGACTTTGGCATCGTTAAACAAGGATGAGATATACTCAGTTTATCTATAGCTACTGCCCAAAATGTTTGAAGATGTGGATATAAAGAGTAAGTAAAGAAAGCAAAAACATGCTTTAGTTGAAGCTTTATTTTCTAATTTTAGACGACATTCATTATTTGCGAGATCTTTGATCACTATGGTGGAATTTTCACGTTAAACAAATTACGAGTATAATAAAAACCAACGATTAATTTTTTATATCTATAAATGGGTCTAAAAAAATTCATATTACTAACAATAAGAAAAGTCAGAGTATCAAATATTTATTACTCTGTAAAAATTAAAACTGTGCTTTTTTAACCATATTTTAAAATAAAACTTCATATTCATATTTATTAAAATAAACATTTATTACAGACGAAATTTACAATTACAAACGATTTAAATAAATAATTTAATATAATGAGATTCTTCATCGACGGATATTATAATTTTTAAATAATTAAACACGAAAATAAACATTTACACTAATTACTGTCTACAATATATATGCATTTTTTGTTTATACATGTATATTTACAATGACTATAAACACTAAAATTATAATTTAAATTAAAACTTATATTGTCATTTAGAACATTAATTTAATTTGAAATTTTCGTCTCTACTTTTAATATTTACAACTATGGTTTATTTTTATAAAGAGAGTCAATGTTATTATTTACTGATGACTAATAGTTCAGTAAGCGTAAGAATTTTGAAAATTTATTTTATACAGTTTCCATTTTTTGATAATTGAAGCTCTAACACAACAATTTGCATATTAGTTAAACTAAAAGCGATTGTAAGTCAACAATTGTATACAAATAGAGACAAAATACGGGGATAGAATTAGTTTGTTTTGATTGTTATGTGACTTTTTATCAGTTCAAATTTATTTTTATCACTTAATGTTAATTATGATTACATAAAATTAAGTTTATTATGCCTTTGACAGTAACACAAATCCCGATTACCGTACAATGAAAAGATATTTTCAGATATTTACTAACGGTTGAAAAGTTTTGAAAAAAATGAGAAGAGCAAATTTTTTCAGCTACGACATTTTATCCGCGATATTGAATATTAATTAGTTAATTTTAAATTCGTATTCGACGCCATCGAAAAACTCTTAATACTTAATTCGAAAAACATAATTTTTTAGTCCGCCATATTGAAGCGGCAATATTAAGTCTAAAGGGGCTCAACGGATCGAGAAAAAAAATCGATATTTTATTTAATTTTCTTAAAGTTTCATGTCTCAAAAATATTGTGTCAGTTTCAAGTAAATCCAAGCAAAACTATTTCAGCAAATTGAAAAGCATAGAGAAGGTTCAGTCTGTTGTAGAACATTTGGTTGTAAGTTATTAGTTTTAAAATGAGTGGAAGAAATTCTAATCACAAATGTTTAAGAGAAGCGAAAAGTGAATCGCAAGATGGAGTGAAAAAAAGAAAGAATATTTTTAATCTTAAGATTGCAGCGAATAACGAGAATTATTTTCAACGTACGTCAGCAAAAAAAATACAATGGACAATGATATTTACGTGCCCGAGTCCTCGGATGTGCAGCATAAAATCAGCAAACAGGGGGAATAGGATCTTGGTTTTTAAAATTATGTTATTAAGTCTGAAACTCGGTCAATCATGTGAAATTAATCGTCATTTTATATTCGTCATGAGATTATTCAGATCAGGATTAGCAGGAGGTGAAAAATTTTGTAATCTCATGGATATATCGATTAAATGTTTATGTCATAAAATATATGACTTTTACATCGACATGATATACCAAACCATAAAAGAAATTGTAGAAGATTTTTTTTACTATCTGTAAAACAAGAAAAATCCATAAAAAAATATAGGAGATCCCTCAGATTTAGTTGTATCAGGCGATGGTACATGGAAGAAATCAGGGTTTACTTCTGTATTCGGCGTATCGTCATTGATTGGTTTCACCAGCAGAAAAGTTCTTGACATTTTTATAAAAAATGCATACTGCAAAAAATATGTATATTATGAAAGTAAGCTTGATTCTGGAGCAGAATTTGATGAGTGGTACCGGGAACATATAAGACTAAACATGTTCAATTCAAACCATGAGGAATCATTAGGTAACATGGAAGTTCATTCTGTGGAAGTTATGTTTCAACGCTCGCAACAAGAGTATAAAGTAAGGTTCTCCATTTATATCAGTTACGGTGACTTCAAAACATACGGCACTATTTTAAAGAGCAAATCTTACAATGAAAGTTTTGAAGTTAAAAGAAAAGAATGTGTGGGCCACGCCGAAAAAAGAATTAGCACAGGTCTCCGAAATCTTGTGAATAAAACCATTGAAATAGTACAAACTGCAAAAGGAAAAACCGTAAAAATTTTTTTGAGTGGTGCAGGCAAAAAAGGTAATCATAAAAAACTTACGAGAAAAGTGATCGATAAGTAGACAATTTATTATGGACAAGCTATTAGAAGAAATGTTACTTCAGCTCAAAAAATAAAAATGAGATATGGGCAATTTATTATAAGTACTGTTCAACGGACACAAAACCTCAGTACTCTGTGTGCCTGACCGGGAGTGATTGATGGTGGGTTTGGCAAAAACCTGCATCAAACGATACTTTGGAGTCATTTAGTCACGATTATTCCGTTCCATAAAGATGCTGAACAAGCTCCTTATGGAATCTAAAAAGATCTCAATCCAGATGTAATACTGGAGCGATGTGTCGGTGGAAAATAACAATGAGAGTTTCAATCAACTGATGTGGAAGATCTTTCCCAAAAAATTTTCTAAAGGTGCTAAAATTATGCATACATCGCTGCAGGTATTTTCAACAAAGGCAATATTGCTGCACTTGCTTTCATGCATAATTTTGAAGTACACGGGCACATAAAGAACATCGACCAACATCGAATTGCTACGGTTGAAATAAAAGCGCTGAACACAACTAAAGAGGAAATAATTCATTATAGACAAGATAAATTGAAAGCTTCAGGTATTTTTAATGATGCAAATGAGTTGCTTTATGGTCCTGGAGTTGATGATATTTTGTTAAAACCTTTTTAAGCACGCAAAACTTTAAATGTGTTTTTCTAAAAACTTCATTTTTCAAGTCGGGGACAAGATTATTTAAAAACCATTGAACCGAAACGCACCAAATTTTTACCGGTTATTTTTAGTAATATTATCTAGTTCGTGATCTAAGCATATACATTTTGTTATTATGACCGAAGTTATAAGCACAAAACGGTCAACATTTTTGCGAAAAATCGTAACTTTTTTCAAACTTTCGCCAAAAGTTCAAATATTTTTTTTTTCAAACCCTTCTATCACGAACAAGCTATGTACATATATTTTAAGAATCTTTTGATTTTTTGCTTTCAGTTAATTTTACGAAAAGTAATCCTGTTCATAGCAACGGCCCTTTTTTGAAGCGTCCTCTTTGAACTGATGTTACAGCCGCTATTTTGAATATTTTTTGCTCACATTTTTTTTGCACACTTTCCAAATATTACTTATTGACGTATAAATGATTCTAAGAAAATTATTTTGCACATACGTTCAGAAAAAGTTCTTGAATGATCGCTTCTTTTTTGGCCCTTACGAAAATAGTTTTAAATTCGCAATCTATAACCTCTAAAACATCCTCATATCAATTTTGGACAATCGAAGGAACGTAAAATTTTTAGTCCACCAGATTTAATACAAAAATTCAATTTTTGATTCGTAATCTAAAGCACCAAAAAAATCTATCAATATTGGAGAAATCACGCAAGGTTATTTTTTAATTCGCCATATTTTAAGCGCCATCTTGAATTTAGCTAAACCAATTTGAGTGAAAATAATGTGATGTTAGAGCTGCAACTTCCTGCACGATATACATCCATAAAAATAAAATATATTAACAGTCGACAAAAAAAACTTTTTTTTTTAAATCTGTCGTAATGCTATCCAGTGTTTAAACAACTTATTTAATATTTTAAATTAATTATAAACTTGCCGATAAATTATTAATTTTTTAATTAAAAATTGTTTCAGATGGGAGAATAGAACTAAATTAAAAGGTGAAATTTCATAGAATAAATTTTCAAAATTCAACTATGAGTCACATTCTAAATTACTAAAAGTTCTTACTTTCTTTAAATAAATACAGTAAATTAATTATTTGCAAGTATATTCTTCGGTTTTTTCACTACATGTATCACAGTCAACTCTACAACACCAATGAAACTTGCAATTGCATTGTGTTGTTTTGATAAACTGGTGGGTGTTGTACCCCCTACCACAGCACATCAAGTCGCAACCATCTGTACCTGTAACAAACAATAAAGATGAAAAAATATACAGCGTGTTCGCGGATGTTGTTCTAAAGAGAAAAACTTCTTTATTTGTGTGTAAAAAAATCCTTCGTCGTAAAAATTCATTTCTAAAATTTGAAAAGGTCCGAATATAAAAAATTGTGTATAATTTATATACAAAATATTAAGACATTAGGAAAATGTAAAAATACTGAAGAAAAAATAGATTTATTTTTAATGTTACAGATTATAATCATTAGTAAAAATTACTGTTAAATACAGTATTCCAAATAATTTAAGGAAGATGGTCTTACGTCATAGAATGACTAGATCGACAGTTAACCGAGTTTCAATTTCAGTTTATTTCAAAAATCTTTATTATTATTATATTTTTTTTTGTTAATACATATCTTATATATAATGAGATTTCCCTAAAGATGATACCAGCTGTCTAGTCAGTAATACATAGCGGCGGAAGCTGCGACCAATGTTATGCCTAATGGCATAGAAATGTTTGCAAGCCTTGAGTTAACAACCTTAAACTTCATTGGATGACTGATTTGCCTCAATGGGCTAAGGAAGCATGGTAATTAATGCAATATTTTTAAATACTATACTATGTTTTGTTTTAAGAGAAAAATCTATAGCAAGATTTGAATTTATAATTTTATAATATTTTTAAAAAATTTTGGTAAAGCAGTGTTTTGAGTGGTCACTGTCCCGTTTTTTGCCACTGGAATATTTCGCGCCTTATCTTATTTTTTGGACAATAATACGGAGACACACTGTAAATATATTATTTAATCGAGGAGATCTTAATATTTTATATTCTGGGCTATTTCATTTCCGGAAGAAGGGCTGTAGAGGAGACCCACTAATTCTGGGGATGAAAAATCATATAGAGAATGGACGAATGGACATCTACTGTAACATTATATGTTCACACTAATACTAGTTTGTTTTGAGGTTAGTGAAGTTTGATAGTTAGATTGAAGATGAGAAAATTTTTCGTCAGAAACAGTTTAATACCGCTCGGAACTTATTAATTTTGATTTGTATTATATTAAAAGTCAATCTTGTGATATTATCCTTTAATGGATAATTTCAGCATCAGAATCATATCTAATATTAGTGATTTTTGCATTTATTGTGATATCATTATATTTATTACATATTTTTATAATGTACTCATCAAAACACAACATTTGAGTCATTTAAGAAATTTATTTTATACTGGTTGGTATCTGCTAAATTGAGTGACACTCGGATCAGGGAACACTATAACGGTGCTCCATATTCCATAATCGGTCTAATTATGTATTTGTCGAGAATTTTCTTGTATTGGGGTAATAATACTGACTTCGCATTAAGCATCACAAATAACTGTTGCATTGCAGAAAATGTCTTATTTAATGTAGCAGTTATATTGTACATGAATGATAGTCTGAAGTCGATGGTTATTAATAAATATTTAACCATCTTTTTGATTGGTATGTTAGTATTTCCTTTTTAAATGAAATGATAATCGTGTGAATGCGAAATTTTTGGTAATGACCATCGAGTCGCATTTGATAGGGTTTACTTTGAATTTCCATTCTTTTAAGTATGGTATTAATTTTATTACAAAATACTGTATGTGTTTCCTTGCTACCTCCGTCTAAAATGCATTAGCTCTCAACAGTATATCACCCACATACATATAAATTTTTGTGGAAGGATAACTTGGTATATTGGCTATGTACACTGTACCTTATGATACTCCCGCCTTTAGGGTTCTCGATTCAAAGAGGTAATTTTAAATGTTCTATTATCAAGGTACGATGCAATTAATGCGTTTATGCTTATAGGAAAGGATTGTGTGGCATATGGTATAGTAGGATTGAGATTTGTAAAATCCCTATTAAATTTGGGGATAGGGATTTCCGTCGCCTATTTCCAGGTGATAGTGAAGTATTGAAAATATATGATCGCTGCTAATATAAACCAATTGAACCACAATTTTGACCGATAAATTTGTTAGAACAATATTTTATGTGGTGTCTGGATTATTTAGACTGTTTTTAATGATATTAATTATTTTAATAGGTTTAGTTATTAATTTAAGATATTGAGAAAGAGGTGAAGGATATGTTTGTTTTTTAAAATTATATTCTCGGTTAGATATATTTTCTTGCAATTGTGAACTATCTGGTTGCGGTTTGCAGACGTCAGCAAGACTGAAAGTATTTTCGCCTGTTGAACTGGCCTAAATTGACCAATTATTTGGTTATCGAGTAGCTCAGACCTCACAATAATTTATAAGCTGGACAAGTTATTCGAAGGGTACACTTGGGAGAAATACAAAACGTGTGAAGAGAATTTATTAACTATTTTAAAGATCCAAAGACGCCAATAGAAATAGTTTTAAATTGTAATTTAACCATTAAATACAACCTTCTTACGTCAATTTTTTATAATACATTACTATATTCAATGATACTTTGATGTAAATTTACAGCTGATATAACTTTTACTAATAACCCCATTCTGCATGTTTTCATAATTTCTGAACACCCTGTACAAAAATTTTTATATTTAAGTCAAGCAAAAGTTATTATCAAGAATGACCTTTGTTCATAACCTACAATCAAAAAAAAATTCCTTTTTAGGACTCAATCCATAGATACATTATATATAGGCTTACTGAAGATTTCCAGTAAGATCTTGTTCTTGCGAAGTAGTAGATATCTGTTGGACTTTAATTATGTTTATTTTTGTTGAATATCACGACGTTTCGGCTAGTAGATATTTCTACCGATATTCAACAAAAATAAAGGCCATGGAAGTCCTACAGATATCTACTACTTCGCAAGAAACATCGTTGTCTATGACCTTCAAACAGATCTTGTTCTTGTTAAAATGAAAAATACGACAGTATCAGTAAACGAATACTCATTACTAGTTCAAAGAAATTTGTAATTCTTATATTCACTACGTAGAAAGATTATAACTATAGCGTTGGCTACAATAATCTTTGGTAGTATAAAAGGAAGTTCTTTGGCCGCGTGTGTTTATATATCTGAACTAAATTCGAAAAAGACGGAATGAATTTTGATCTGGTTTTTATCATTGATTAGATTGCTTCCCGAAAGAGGTTTTGGTATACAATACATCAATATAAAGCGTAAAGTGTCCTTTATAATTTTGCTGTTCTCCATTGGGTCTTCATAGAAATAACAGCTTTTACAGTGAAAAAACAGATAGGTTAGTTAACTTTTATCATATGGCTAATCATTTTCGAGAAAAAGGTGTGGAACATTTGCAATGTTTGTAGTTCAACGAAAAAATGCATCGCTTTTCATATTATCATAAGGATTGAGTACAAGACAAGTTTTTTTTTGTTGTGGTTTTCTCAGTTGGCCTAATCTACAATGAAGAGTATATTCGTGTTATTCTTTTTATGTCCATATTGTTTATTACTGACATTGTTCCTTATCTAGAAAAGAAATTTGAAAAACTTAGTCTGTCTCTTCCTTTACTTCTGAGGTTTTCTCTGTTTCCAAATTTCCTCCTTAAGGCACTGTCATATTAATAGTAATAGTATTTTTAATTGCAGAAACTCCAGCTGATTTATCTTTTAAAATCGGAAAAGGAAAATTAAAGTAAACTCATCTAAAATTTTGATAATTTTGAAAACACCAAAATTACATTGGGTGTAATATGACATCTGCTCTATTTCAGATTGAAAAAAATATCTAAATTGCTACAGAATTACAAGGATTTAAATAAAGATTTGTGATGACATTTTTAAACAGACACAAAATTTAGGATAGATAATTATTGAAAATGAAATCCATTTTCTTCCTGCAATTCACATATATTACTCCACATAACGAAAAATTTATCGATTCTTACAGATACTGTTATTTTTTAAATGCGATCATACCAAATAACATAGTGAGATTATCAAATCCACCATCCGCATTCCATGTAGCAAATAAGCCTTTATTTAAAGTTTTCTTTGTAAGTAATAAAATTGAATACATCATAATCTAAATCTAGAAAGATGGAGGTTCATCATCAGTTTAGAGTTCATTCACACTTCCACTGCTCACGATTTCTTATTTAATTCAATTTTTTACTATTGTACTAAAAGATGCAGCGCAAAGATTCAAAGACCCCTGGGGAAATAAATGAAGCTACAGAGAAAGAAGATAAAATTTCAGAAGTTGAGGCATAATAATTTTTTCTGGATCAAAATCAACATTAATAACAAAACCAATATACTATAAATAAGGGTGCATTTTTTATGAACTATAAAATTTGTCACTTTGTCACATTTTAGCCAAAAAATAATTAGCTACAAGGGGATAATTTTCGAGATAATTTTATGTCCTTTCACTCCATATTAAACATTTTGTTTAAACCATTAGAATAAAAGTACTCATTGAATCTAGCTTGTAAATAATATATTAAAAATGTTCCAATGTAATGAACTAATTCTGCTCTGTAATATCTAGATTCTGGTAATTATTGTTTTAAAAGCATTCAAAACAAGAGCTGATTATGAATAAATATATTTTAAAATTTAACGATCTCAATTTCAAATACAATATATAGATAATTAAAATTTGGGATACATTCTAACATACTTGACGTTTTAAAAAGTACATTAAAAAATTACAATTATATGATCAATATTTTTGCACCACTCTGTATATTTTGATTATCTTTAAAACGCAATATAAAATTTCTATTGTATCTTCAAATATCAAGCAGCTGTTTTCCCTAAGAAATTGGTGGACTTCGGGATTCTAAGAACTCGGAAACTTCTTGTGGATTTTGATACCTGAATGACGGAGTCTTTTACCATCTTATCGGAGTCTATCCTCTAGCTGATGTAAACTGTTTATAGTACCATTTTTAAAAATAAAATAATTATTGACTCAAAATATAAGATCTCGCTCAGAATATTGGAATTCTATATTCCTGATATTAACGTTGTAGATGATGAATGATGCACAAACTTATAAAAAGAGTGACCCCAAATAAATTATGATTTATCATTTTCTGATCGTCCTATATATAATAAGAGTTAATTATTAAAGCTGACAAAAAAATTTGGATGCAGTAATTAATATCAAGCTTTATTTTTACCTCTAGACGTCCTGTTACAATTTCTCCCGACGGTCCCCAAACTGCCTGACGCCAAATCTCTTTCACAATAGTTAGGTGACATTTGTAAAAATACCAACTCGGATTTTTTTGGCGCTTTTTTAACGGGTATTTTTCCTTTGGTTAAAACTAAATGTTGTTTTCTTGGTTTTCTGGCTTCTGAATTTCTACTATTTGGTAGGGAAGATACAGCAGCAACAGGCCTGAAACACCAAAAAATAAATAGTATCATTCAGAGTCTTACTTGGACTCATTGCAATTGAAAAAATATACCAGAGTAGTTAATGTTAAAAGTGAATCACCAATACAATAGAATATAAAACACTTTATAAAAGTTATATAAAAACCACATATAAATTTTGCCATTATTCGCAATTACAGACTTGAAAACAAAATGTGAACTAGAATTGATTATTTTTTAATGCTACCTGATCCGTTTTTTTACTATTGCTAAACTGGTATGTATTCGATATAAAAAATTCAATCAGTTTCCAGTTTAAAAAAATATTTTTAAACAGCCTTCCTTCCCCAATGATAGATTTGTAACAAACAATGCACTTAATCTAAAAAAGATAATACAGAACGCTCATATAATACAGCTTAACTAGGGTTGTTAGATCCAAACTCTTTATTTTTGGAACATTTCGACGATGATTAGTGGTAGTTTTTTTTTTACCTAAGTTAGTTATAATATAAATTTTTATAGTGAAATTAAAATGCATGTTCTCGGCGAATAAAATTATTATTATTGGTTATAATTAAATTGACAAAGCCAACTATTAAGACAGAAGTTTGCAAAATTGGTAAGTTAAAGAACTGCCTAATAAATCATTATGATCGATTTTGATTTGATTCAATTTCAAAGCGAAATTTTTGCTCTTGCGGCCTTCATACGCCTGTAGTTGCATGTTTATATCTCCGCTGTTGAGATTAGGGACTAGGAACAACGGATGATGCGTATGCGTGCCCAGTGTTGATACAAAAAACCACCAAGTCATTTTTTCTATTAAAAAAAAATATAACAGGAAGAAAAATTCCGGAAATTTCTTGAATTTTACGAACATCTGGCAACCATAACCTCTACTAATCATAAGTTTAAATTATGGTATTATAGATACCAGTTGAGTTAGGAATGTACTTATGATCATTTTGAAAATCACCTTTGTAAATTGCAGGAATAACATAATTTTTTACTTGCATCAAATGTTTCTTAATAATATTATCAACATTTTTTAGGTTTTGAAGGTCAATTACTTAAATTTTGTATTTTACTTTTCATTAACACCTCGTTTCCATACTAATTTAAATGTTTTTTTTATTTCTTTATTTTAGTTAACATTATCATAAGTTTAATTAGTACAACATAAACTAGAGATTTGATAAAAATATACCATTTCATTGAATTGCATGACTCTAATATAGAACGAGTAACAGACCCAATATTTGGAAAAGCTAACCTCGATTTTCTTCCGGAAAACCTAATTTCAGCGTCGGGAACTCTATTTCTTAATTGGGATTGCCTGATCATCGTATATGGTTTCAATAAGGTGAAATACAATCACATTACCTACTGTTTCCATGTTCGTCAATACTAGAACAAGTTCTGCTTCACAGATGACACAAGAGGTGCGTGCATTTATTAATTAAAAAGACGAATATAATATATTGTTTTTTCTTTTAATTTTTTACGCCTATGACTTAAAATGACAAAAAGTTAGAAAATGCGTCAGTTACCTTTTTTAATGGCCGTTCAAAACAGTTCTCTCATATCATGAGTTATCTTTGAAAAAAAAAGTAGTAACTCGTTTTTATCCCTTATTGGGGTGCGATATTCACAAAAAAAAACATTAGATATATACTGAAGTAAAAGGGCAGTGCAATATTTGATCTCATAGTGAAGTAAGTTGTATAACTATTTACATTTTCTGGTCATAACCTTTATTTCTCTAAAAAAGAGTTTTCCTTTCACCGGAGGCTGTAAAAATAGAATATTCGTTCAGCAGAGTGAAATAAGTTAAGAAATGTGTGGAATATTTTTGAATTAAGAATAAATATTTCAATCAAACTTAAATTACATCAGATTTACACGTGATGATCTAAAGGAAAATACATTTAGTGATTTAATAATATGTAGGATATTCCCTACAAAACTAAAGAAGTATTTTGGTACTAGAAAATTTTGTGAGGGTCTTGTCGGTTTTAACTTTATAATTAGCCATAATTTATTACTCTAAATGCATTTAATAACAACTAAATAAAATAAAGTTATTACCTTGCTCTATAATATTTTTTCATTAAAGCATCTCCTATTTGCCTAAAAGTCGGTAACGTTTTCCAACAGGTTTTCATCGTACAACTCCCTGATACGCCATGACACTTACATTCTAGAAGCAGATTTACTTTGACTATCTGAAAAATATAGAATGTAACTAATCGATACTGTAATATGAATAATCTTCAAAAGAAAAGAATAATAAGTTTGGTAAAATTTAAATGATAGGTGCTCGGTACTATAAAAACCATCTTACTCAATGTACTTTTGAAAATTTTTTGTAAGGGCAACTTCATTTTTTGATCCTAGATTTTTTCAATTTTCATCACAATTATTTTACTGGAAATGATTTTCATGATTTACGATTTTAGCCGTTTTTAGGAAATATTGAACCTACGATCACGACTATCACAAAAACTAGTATTGTATTACTAAGTTTTCGGTGGTGATAAATTATCTTCTAAAAATTTTTATCAACGTGGGTAAATAGCTTTCAAGAGTTAAAAACAAAATTTTAACTTGCTGCTCTTTAGCAGAATAGTTTTTAACAAATTCGTTCCCTTTACTAAACATTTCTAAGTTTTTTGCTACTCATTTCTCTCCCAGAATTATAACTTTCTACAAAAAGCATTTACTTCGTCACTCATCCCGACTAATATTGTTTCTTGGAGGTTCTATACTTAAAAGAATAAATTTTTCTTACACGTCAGTTAAGTAGTTCAACTTCAATATAAATAAGTGACCTCGAAGCAGTTCTGTTTCCTGTTGCCTTTCTCCTTCCAAAAATATTGCTATTTCATCTCTTAATTTACAAATACCTTGGAGTAAATCACTATGTAATAACAACTTTGCAGTAAAAAGCAAAACACATATTTTATCAAAGGACAGAAAAAATCTTGATTTTAAAGGATTAATTTTTATATAATCCACTAAGGCTATAACCGTGGTCATCACCAGTTCAGAATAAAACTTACTTTTTTGGCAGCGAAAGCTTTCCTATAAGTCATGCAATATACTTTGGAGATATCTACATACCTCACAAATGGACATATCTACATATTTCACATATGTTTGTAAGCTGTGAAATCATCCGGAATTGCTGGATCGCTTGTTCATATTTGAATACAGTCTTCCCATTGTAGGTTTGTTTCTTTTTAAAAATGATCTTATATATTAAATAACATAATTTGTTAAAAGTTGATGCTACAATCTTCATATATCTTACCCATTGCAGCACAATAATAGATTCAGTTCTCCAATTGATCTAACTATTAAATGCTAAACTTTGTAAGAGGCTAGTAAAGCCTTTTTATTAAAAGACAAGCAACTTTTATTTGAAGAGATAGTTGCTTTCCACACGACCTAAGTACAACAGCAAAAAATTATTGAGTTATATTAACGTATTAAGTATGAATTGTTTATAGAAGACATTTAAGTTTACCCGATTTTATACCGTGAGCTGCCAAAATTTTCAAACAAATATCACAGAAGGGCCTTTCTTCATCATTTATTTCTAAGTTCTAATGAACCCAAAACTTAATCATTCTTTAAAATATTTTCTTGATTTGATCCTCAGGATGATTTGTTTTATGTAAACAAGTTAGTTGCCTTTGTCAGGTTTACCAGCATGTTCACTAGTTTGTCCTGTGGGTAAAAATATTTACAATTGATCTATCATTGCAAGTGTCTTCAGTAAGATAGAACTTTGTATTTGAAGATGATGTGTAAAAATTATTTATCTTCGTCGTCATAAAGTCTACAAGTAGTTTTTAGATGTTTTCTTAAGTAGTATCAGTCCTGTCACCAGTCAAATCATTGTTTGCTTAAACGCAAGATATCACAGTTTAGTTTGCTAGATAGTTTGCTTAGCAATGATTTTCTGTGTCCGTGGCCCGCAATGTGGCTACCGTGGGTCTGATGTTAATGGTTTATCCACTAGAATATCAACCCACTAATAGCATACTTAGTGATGCCAAATACTGATCCGGTCCAGTAAATGTGTTAGCAGACCCCGTCTTGTAAGCTAATCCGTTTTCATTGCCTACGATACCCTTGTGTCCCAGTAGCTAGGCAAGAGTAACTTTGGTGTGTGGTCAGACTTGTTTGTTAAAATGAGCAGTGTTGCCTAAGGTGACATGATTTTATCACTTGTAAGGAAATATTGAACTGAATAAAAATTGATAAAGTACATGTTGAATATGCATGTTAGGATTCCGTAGCAGAAAGATAATTTTTTTCATCAATTTTGTTGCATGTTTGTTTTTGAATTAATTGACAGGGGTGTCTGCAAAATTTTACTATAGAAGATTTAAAGCATCGAAGATTAAAATTTCAGATTTATGTCTAAAACAAATTCACACAGAACTTAAAATTTAAATCGATATAAAATTCGCGATAAATATCAAACTAACAAATCAAAATACTGAAAAAAATCTCGGCTTAAAAGTAATGAAACATATACTAACACGCAATGAAATCTCACAGAGTCCGGAAATAAACGCATGTCCATCAAGAACCCTATATAATCTACATCCCTTATAAATGAACAAAATTTATATTTGATTTCCCTACTGTCTTGCTCAATGCATTTAGGAAGAGTAACATTTCTAAAATAGGGCGACAAAAGCATTAAATATTTAAATCAATCAGCTATAAGTAACACTGACTAAACGTAGTACTTTCAGATCCTTTCGTGAAGGTGTTTAGAAAAGTTCCTATTATATATTAATAGTGTCCATGATCATGAGTACGTGTTAGGATTTCTTTCTCACAGTTACTTTATGTAGTTAATTTGTTGCAAAGATATGTCAATTGATTAACGCGTTCCTGCACAGCTCTATTTATGGCGGACATCGATCGTTTTTCTTAACGAAGTTGATTAAAGTCTGAAGTCTTGATGAATTTTCCAAAAATTAAAATTTAAATCGATATAAAAGTCGCGATAAATATCAAACTAACAAATTAAAATACTGAAAAAAACTCGGCTTAAAAGTAATGAAACATATACTTGCGCGCAATCAAATCTCATAGAGTACGGAAACAAACTCATGTCCATCAAGAACCCTATACAATCTACATTCCTTATAAATGAACAAAATTTATATTTGATTTCTCCACTGTCCCAATGCATTTAGGAAGAGTAACATTTCTAAAATAGGGCGACAAAAGCCTTAAATATCTAAATCAATCAGCTATAAGTAACATAGACTAAACGTAGTACTTTCAGATCCTTTCGTGAAGGTGTTTAGAAAAGTTCCTATTATATATTAATAGTGTCCATGATCATGAGTACGTGTTAGGATTTCTTTCTCACAGTTACTTTCTGTAGTTAATTTGTTGCAAAGATATGTCAATTGGTTGACGCGTTCCTGCACAGCCCTATTTATGGCGGTCATCGATCGTTCCTACTGTCATTCATTAGTCTTGTTGATATTAATTTTTCTTAACGAAGTTGATCAAAGTCTGAAGTCCTGATGAATTTTCCAAAAATATGGTAGTATCGTCGGCTTATCATTCATCGTTTTTCCTCCAATTTTTACATCTAGCACAATATACGTACGCACGCAAATATTTGTTGGGAGTAAAATATTCAATAATTCTGGTCACAGAACTCAGCAACTTCGGTGCCCACCTCACCTAACTGCATCTTTATGAGAGAACGCCTTGTCATGCACTTTAATGGCAGCTACCAGAAGGTAGTCGCTAGTAAAGATATTTTCCAGATTTCCGATATTCAAATAACAAATCAAGTCGATTGATTCAGATGAATGAAAAGGATTAAATAAATATAACTCCTTATGTATTTAATAGGATAGCCGGCAAAAAAGCGTCTAGGTTTGGCCTTATTATTATTTTGATTAAGGATTGAAATATATTGTAGATACACATTATTGTGATTATAACTATCTAAAATATTCAAAGGTATAATTTTATTCGAGAATTTCTTGCTCTCATCAACTGTAAATTAAGTACATAAATTATCGTTTGCACTAACCTTGCCTTAGGAAAACGGGTAAAAGAATGTAAGACATACGTTTTTCTTATTATCAAACAGTCACCTAAAAGATAATATACCTACTACACGAAAAACATTAAAATAACTATGTAATGGTTGTTCGGGTATACCCTAAAGCAGCTTTTACGCCACTTTTTGTTATAAATATACATATATAAATCATTGATTGTTTCACTATTATAATGTTTAAATAATATGGTGCTTGACGCTTAAGGTGATCATCTAGAGAAGCAACTGCCAAGAATATTTAAGTAGTAACATTATACCTTTTATACTATCTCTTAACTAGTACCTACTCAACTTGGGTTACTATTGTATACCATACTTAGTTATGTATATTTATTGTACGTGTTTAAACGAAATAATTGGTTGAGTAGGGAAACGTTATTAAATAGAGTAATTTTTAGAGAACAATAAGAAGTAGTGGTTTGCAGAAATATATATTAATTAATGAAATATGTAATCTAGCCATAAATTCTGTCTTTAATATAATTACATCTAATTTTAACAAGAAACAAATCAGATATATCTAATTATCATTACGTAAAACTCAAATATTTTTTAAATTGTTCAGCTACAGATCGGTTATGACATGTAATAATTGGTCGGATGACTACAAAGAATCTAGGAATATAGGATGAAAAATGTACAGATTTTCAGAAAATGTTTTAAAGAATTCCTTCTTAAATGGCTGGAGTGAATATAATTTACTCACATAGAATAGTTTTGTGATAGAATGACAAAAACTGGACCAAAACTCACGAAGCAACATTTTGAAGATGAAAGCAAACTATAAAGCAATTCTATCCTTACAAAACATTCTTTTGGAGAGTATTTGTTCAAAGTTATCTCAATCAATTAAATACCGATTTCAAAACAGCAGTTTGATTTATATGGTAAGTATGCTGCGATTTATATGGTAAGTGTGCTGCAAGATTACTGGGTTAGTGCTGTTGAAGATTAACTTTGATACAATCAGCTGTAATACTGCGATCAGTGAAGACAACGGAAAACCACACTGATTATTATTTTCCAGGATATCACTAAGAATTGAGAGCTAAATCAAATGGCCCCTAGTCTCGGGTAGCCCTTAAATGGATAAGAGGTGCTAAGAATTTCCCAGCTCAAGATAGAGAAGACTAATCTAAGAATTGCTCTTTGGAACATCAGAAGTCTTTATACGGTAGGAAAACTTGGACAATACTGAAATTAAAATGGAACGAACCAACACTGGTATTACGAAAAGAGGCAAGAAAAGATGGCCTAGATCTAGTATCTACCATGGAACAGACAATGTATTATATTATGTTGGAAATAATGATTGTCAATACCAATATGGGGTTGGAATTTTTATATTAAAATGGTTCTGAACCGTATCAGATCGAATATTTTTGTTGCAGTTGAAGAATGTGTTTGCAGGCTTTGTGGATTTTGATAAGACAGAATAGAGCATACTAAATTAATCAATATCCGAAACAACTCTGGTATCGACGACATAAATCTCTGAATCATTGAGAATTTATATTGGAATTAAAACGTTAAACTCGAAAAACGACTAAGTAACAAAATAGCCATTCAATGGGTACGTAAGATAAGGACCGACCGTATTTAACTTATTTTCAAACATCATCGTTAAAATAGCTTTAGAGTTCCATCCTTATGGAATTAAAGTAAATGGGGATAATATCAATATTTTGAGAATGCTAACGAAACAGTGCCTGTCTGACATTATTGAAGGCGTTCAAGTATTATCCAATCAAATGAAGCTGCGGGGAAATGAGTAGAAAGATTAATATTAAGAAACCAAAATATATGGTTTTTAATTTCCAATCATATCCTGTTACCAAAATATATTTAGGTGGACAACCGATTGAAAGTGTCGAAAGATATACATATCTGGGCAGTAATATCACAAATCAACTTAATCCTAATATTGAGATGAACACAGCTCCACAAAAAAATCGCGGGAACTTGACACACCTTACTATATGTAATCGAACATACTGATACTGAAATCTAAGTCCAAATAAGCCCATCACGTCAAGTTTTTTTCTTAACCTCAAAAAATAGTCTAAAAATCATAAAATGAAAAGTCAAACAAAGCCCCATAATCATATATCCCACCAACCCGACAACCTCATAAGCTTAAAACACCATAACCCTAAACCTTAAAATTCCATAACCTAAAACCCCATAACCCAGTGAAAAGAAGACTAAGGCGCGTTCAAACAACATTAGTGATGTTTTCCCGAATGTTTGGTACTGTATACATACCACAAACATAATAAAATTTATCCTGTTTGTTGTGATCGTCATGTTCATGTTGACTATAGGTTCTTATGGCTGTGTTACGTCTTAAAGCTGTAAAATCTATAGAGGTCAAGGTACCCACTTTTATAGAGCTCCGATCACATGATGACTACGCCTGGGGGCCGCTTGCTCACTCTGACCGGACACCGATACTGGGTATCCGACTTCCTGCATCGTAATTTTTTTTCGTATATTTACCATGCGGTATGAACGCCGTTATCAAGGGTCTCTGCTGGATCACGGAATAACTCCGTTGTCCACCGTTGACCACGTGTTAAGCTGCCTTAGTTTGCAATCACACGAAAAAAAAATATTTTTTTAATAGGACTCTTTTGACTCGTCATATATGGAGTTACGAGATTATAAGGTTATGGAATTTTTCAGGTTATGAGGTTCTAGGATTATGGAGTTTTAAGGTAATGGGGTTAAAGAGCATAGCTGTTTCAAACATATTGATTTTCACAGCTTGAACGCGCATTAGTCTCTTGTTCATTGAGTTTTGAGGTTTTAGAGTCATGAGGTTATAGGGTTATGGGATTTTAGAGCTCAGGGTTATGGCGTTTTAAGGTTATAAGATTGTGGGGTTGATGAAATATATGATTATGTGGCTTTGTTGGGTTTTTATTGATTTTTAGCGTATTTTTTGAGGTTAGGAAAAACCCCGACGTAATGGGGCTTTTTGGACTTCAGATTCGGTTTTATCACAGTCGATTACGTATAATAAGGTGGATCAGGTCTTTGCAACCAATATTTCGATTTTTTTGTGGAACTGTATTATTATGGTATATGAATCAAAAAGTTAGTGTTTAAAATATTATAATTGATAACTTACTGTCTGAAGAATTTTTATCAATGGAAATTATTCATGTATTATGTTATCGTTAAAAGTTTGCCGAAATATTAACGAAGAATTTTGAATATATGAAATTTAATTAATAATAATTTAATTCTATTTAATTATTGTTTGCTTATATTAAAATTGCTACAAAATATATGTGTTTTATTGCTGGCAAAATTAATTCTTCATTATTTGTGTGTGGTTTTCGCTAATATGGTTAGTTCTTTTCGTCCTTAAAAATAGGATATACCTTGGTTCTTTTGATCAGCTAATCAAATGTTCTTGTAACCCATGGCTTCATTTGAAAAAGCTTTTTGATAAATTGAACACTTACAAGTAGGTAATGATTCACTTGTAGGAAAATATATAAATCCATATTTCAAATATTCATTACTGTACTATAGGCATTTCTTTTAAGATTCAGACATAACGAAAGAAAAATTTTGCCACAGTTTCAATACTTATTAATTCTTTACCTTTATATTATTTGTTATAAAGAATGACATATCATGTATCACTCACACATTGGATCGTGGACGCATCGACTTGCATGCCACTTGCTGTGTAAATAAGTCATTACATATTCTTGTTATAACATGCTAGTAAACCAAACTGCGTGAAGCGAGTAACAGTTGTTACTTAAACTTGCAAAAATTTTTCACGAATAAAACTAAAACGAATTATAATGTGCTATAATGAAAAATAAAACAAAGGATGTATTATTCATTTCTTCAATACGCTCTCGCCCACCTTAACCATCCTAACGCCCCTCTCTTGAAAAGCTTTGACGCCCACTAGGGGGGGGGTTATTTTTCCCGTTGGGCATAAGTGATCTAAAGACCATGAGTTCGATAAATCTCGATATGCAGTGTGTCTCTTAAGTAAGTGTACATGTTTGGACCTCCAACAGTAAAGCGAAAATTTCATGTTTGCGGTACAAGGAGTACTAGAATAGTTGTTTTCCTAATAATGAAATAAAAAACTTTCATAATCCTCCTTAGCTTTAGCACATTGGCATAACATCAGAGAAGGCCAACGACGTTAGAGGTTCTTTTAAAGTCTTTTAATGAAAATAAGGTAGAAGTAGCGCTATGTATACAACAGATGATCTAGCTTATAGAAGTTACATTCGCTGAGGACAGGATGAACTTTGGTCAGCTTCTGAAATCGCAGATGCTCTTGAAGAATTCTTGTAACCAGGATGCCTTTGATTAACAGGCTTACTTAATTTCGTTAATGTATTCGGCATATGAATAAAAAAAAGTGACTCTGTTATCAGAAAATCCTAATTGTAAAGTAGGCATCTTGTAAAATATTTTCGATTTTTTTGAGCTTTTTGCTAGTTAAGAATTTCATATTTTACCTCTTTGACTATGAGTTTTTTATTTCACCTCTTTGATTACGTCAATTTTATCTCACAAATCTCATGATGTCTGAAATATATCACTGAGAGCTCAGAAATAAGAAAGTTTCTGAACATTCTTCATTCTTATATCTTTTGCACCACCCCATTCTTTATGAAATCCATTAAAATATTGTTAATGTTTAAACGGAGAATAATCGAGTAAACAAATAAACAAACCCTTTATTATTTTAGTTTAAATAACAATATATTTTAGAAAAATGTAAATTTTTACTTTATAAATCAAAACAAGACTGTAGGCAAAATAAATTATATAACTTTTACGGTTTTACGATAAATAATAAAAATAAGATTAAAAAAACATTTATTTATTACTACGTGCAATGTAAATGGAAAATGTGTAGTAATAAAAGCGAATAAGATTACATCATTCTTACTTTTCTGCCTGCCTTATTGTTGTGAAGATTCATTAAACTCCTCTCATCTCCTTCAAATTCCCTTGCGTCCATAAATTTCCTAGCAAATTTGGTTCCATAGTCTATATCTACAGTACAGCCTCCCCATTTCCATCCATGAGGTGCTGGTTCTCGTAATCTAGATGGACCTTGACATCCACAGGAAGATATATTTCCCCGCGCGCAAGCTGCCGTAATGGCAAACGTCACGCCAGCGCTACTTATGGCGTAGGTAAAGGCTGCTTCCCTAGAACCTGAAAAGATTAAAAATATATTTATAATAATCCTGTTGTTTTTTACAAATATAAATAAATGAAGGTGAAGTTTCTCTGCTGAATAAGGCTAAAAAAGGATTTAAACTATAAATAAAAGCAAAATTAACATTTATATCAAATGATTTATGGTCTGATAGTAAAGAGATAGGTATAAAAAGATTTGAAAGGCAAGTTTTCAATATTTTAAAAATAACATGACACATTTAAAAATTTTTGAGTTCTACATTCAGTTCGACTATTTTTGGATTATCTGCATGTTTATTTCAAAATTTTTAAGATTCCAACCTAATCCACTTTACAGTAAACAAGTTTATTATTCGAATCATAAATTTTATCATTTATCTAAACATAACCATTTTAACCAATATTTTACCCCAAAATATAAGCTGAGAGCCCATTATGAGAAATTTTTTAACGTATTTTATACTCATAGAAATTTTTGACTAAGACATTCTGTATATGTGCGAAACGGATACCAACAAACTGACAGCAATCCCGGTTTCCTTTCTTGTCCCACTTACAAGGAAAGTTCTTGGTAATTACCTCCGATTTGTCTCATTCTGTAATATGTATAATAAAAAAATTTCCAACAAATATTTCGTTTACGTTTTAAATTGCTGTTTTAGAGGTTGATGTTAACTCCTAAAGTTCATCGTTCAAAACTTTTTTTTAATTATATTATAAAAGCTTGATATTTTCGCTTAAAATCATTTACATATTATTAAGTTTACGAAAAAGGATTGATATATATTATTTTCTCAGTAAGGGCTTTTTCTATTTTTTTGTCCGATTGAAAACGTTTTTTTTTCGATGTTTTCAATAAATAAATATATAAATTTACTTGACGGCTTTTTTCACAATAAAATTTATTACAGGGTAACTACCTTTTTTCTTAATTTCATGAAAATAAATGAAAAGTATATTTTTTTCTGAAAAATTCATTACAAACTATAATACAAACCATCAGGAACATTAAGTATGGGTAATATATAGTGTAAATACAACCTTCTCTAAAAACCTTAAAAAAGTAAGTAAATAAAGGTGTTTGTTTTTGGAAAACCGAATATGATTGATCTTCAATTTCAAAAACACTCTTGAAAACATCCGACATAACATATATATATATATATATATATATATATATATATATATATATATATATATATATATATATATATATATATATAATGACTGAGTTCTCAGCGAGTACTGAGACGAACCACGCTTGAAAACGCCAACTGAGAAAGGATTGAAACCTAGAATAACCAAACCATTCATTCAACCATCCGTGAAAATCTACGATATAATAGAGCAGAAACAGATATTGACAAAATATACATAACGATAATTTTCGGTAATTTACATAGAAGTACCTTTTATTAAAAATAACAATTAATAATAAAATCGATAGCATATTTCATGGAATCTGCAGTTGGTTTCTTATGAAGCCCTTACATTGTAGCCTAGAAACTTATTGTGTTGTCTATTAACATATATCTGTTCTATGTGAACAAGTTAGTTGCTTTAATCAGGTTTGGCAGCCTGTTTAGTAATTTGTCCTCTGGGTATAAGCTTTTCGAATTGATTGATTCCTGAAGGTGTCCCCAGTAGGTTAGAGTTCATCGAAGATGAAGTGGGAGTTGGTTCTTCATTATTATATATATATATATATATATATATATATATATATATATATATATATATATATATATATATATATACAGGGTGTAGAAATGATGATAACAAATTTTAAGGTATGATTCTACAAAAGAAATTTCATAAGAATATAGGTCCCATTGGTAGTTACAAGCCCTTGATGACGTTGTCATAACAGTGGTTTACATTTAATCTCTTAAGATCTATATATAATACACCAATAAACTTTTAGATATAAGTTACTGTTATTGGTAGTCACAAAGGGGTGGTTAATTATTTATTATCATGCAAAAGGTTCTCTAATTATAAAGTCGTACAGTCGACCGTCTTCGATTTAAATGAACTTTAATGCCCAGAATTTTTTTAATAATACTTTTATTAATAATAATACTAGTAAATCAATAACAAAATATTAAATAAAACACTCTCCCTAAATTTTTAAACCCTTTTCTTTTATTATTAGAAGTATTATAGTAGCCCCATAAAAGTAATTTAATGGATTTAAATCTGGAGAACGACGTGGCCAACTTACAGGATCCCATGGAGTCCTATCCATTTATCTTGATAAACTTCATTTAAATGTGCCCTCACATTAAGATTGAAATTTACTGGAGTTCCATCTATCATGAAGTACACATAAGTCCTTAGAGCAGAAGGTACGTCATCAAGCAGGTCTTGTAACACATTTTGTAGAAACTTAAAGTATGATTCTCCGTTTAATCTATTTGGAAAAATGTAGAGCCCTATTAAATAGTCACCCAATATTTCCTCCCAGATATTCAAGAAAAGGTTTTCTTGGTGCCTTGAGTCACAAATCGCATTCGAGTTTTCATCTGTGCATATGTGATTGTTATTGATAAATTATAATTCCGTCTTTAGAAAACCCGGCCTCATCATTGAAAAATACTGTACCTAAAATGTTGGTATTTCGTTGCCATTTTTGTCTTAGCCATCTACACAATTGCATACTTGGTTCAAAATCTTCGGGTTTTAGAGCCTGAACTCTTTCAATGTGGTATGGTTAGGACCTTGCCTACTGGGTACATACATGATATAATATCCGCTCATTGCGAGCGTTTCTATTTGCTTTTTCATACAGAAATTGCATTAGTTGAAATGAATAAGTATTCATTTCTCAGTTTTTTAGTGAAATCCTTAAAGTGCACAAATACAAAAGTTGCAAAAGCTAACCGCTTCGCACCCTATGCATCACATTCTTTTTGAGCTATTGATAGAATCTATAGATGAATTTAAGAATGTACTAAGTATAAGTATATTAGTTTTTTTTTTGGTGAAGGATGTAAAGGTATAATTATAGATACAAACTGCAGTGGCCTTTTAAATCTGTTTATCTCGAAAACGGTTGACTATACGACCTTATACCTAGATAATATTTTTTAAGTAAATGTGTTCAAGGAATCATTAATTATTAAAAATGGCGAAAATAGACTCGGCGAAAAAAATATGACCATAAATAACTAACCACCCCTTAATTCCCTCGCTACCGGTTGCAATATGGGTCACCTGATATTTTTAAGTGACTTCTAATAACACTAATTTATATCCAAAAAGTCATTTCTGCATTGTAAGAAGATCTTAATAAATCAAATAAGAGCCCCTTTCATGACACCATTTTCAAGGGTCTGTAGCTCCCTATGGAGGCATTTGTAGACCTATGTTTGATGTAAGCTTTTCTTCATATATTATTATATAGAATCATACCTTAAAGCTTGTCATCATCATTTCTGGACAACCTGTATACATATAATAGTAAGTACTGAATCTACACTCATAATTAAATGAAATCCACAGATATATAATGAAGTTAAACGAATATTATATTTTCACATGAATCACTACAGATATTATAGCACTTCTAGTTAGACAGTATGCAGACCAAACATCAGATGGACAAGTCTTTTTCTCAAAAACAGTTTTGTAATGCTTCTACCAGAGTTGAACCGTCGTAATAATCGAATTGCAGTTTTTAGTCTTCCAACGACCAACCAGATTTTGTCACATCTACGGAAGTGTCGATTTCGTTGCTTGCTTCATTTCATTGATGTGTCGTGTAAAACAGAAGTGGTGAACAAACCAGTGATTGCACGTTCAGTTGGCAATATAAAATATAATATTATGATCGGGATAATGATGAACAACGCGCTAAAACTTCGACCATACCAGTAGATTTTCAACGTTGTTAATGGTCGATGGGGAAGAGGCTTTTTTTTGGCTAACATAAATATTTTTATTTATTTTACTTCCAACTTTTTTGCTTATCATGATTCCGTTGAGTATTTTTAAGGGTCAAAAATTATTACAATTGCGAAGGTTATAATTAATTTCAACAAAAAGAGGATTTAAAAAGTTACTCTTGTCAGTAAACATTATTAGATGTTATTTACATATTAAATACAACACAATAATTTAGCTAACGAGAAATTCATACTTTTACTTTATTGTCCAGTTACTTTATTCTAGAATTGATATACCGATTAGTATGTTATATTAGTTTAAATAATGAAATTAGGAAATGATAGCATAGAATCGTTGCGGGCACCAAGAGATAAAAGAGTTCTCATGATTTATCAATATTTTTCCAAATATTAATGAAGATAACTTTCTAATCATGTTTTTATACTCAATATTTGGTTACTCGAAATTCAAAACATCGTCACTCAACTTTTATGATAGTATGTATGAGAGTGCCAAACTTGACGACATAACTTTGAAAATTTGCCATTCAGCCAAAAAATTTCGAAAAAAATATATAGGGTGTGCGGGAAAATGTGGGAAATCTCCCGGACACCAAAAAAAAACACGTGAAAGGAATACTACAAGTTCATATAAACTTTTTTCGTGTGAATTGTTGTGAATTACTCACAGCTGCACTCCTTGTATGATAAGAACTTTGGACATTGTTTTTGGGAAAAACGTCATTTTATTTAGTTTATCTGTTTAGTTAAAAATGTCGAATTGTGTGAATTGCAATTCGACCTAGGTTCACAAAAAATGTGCTTTCTATTTTATTGGCACCAAAAACACAGTGTTGTTGTTGCATATGTTGTTAGGTACGAAAGAAATAAATATCCTGCATTTCAGAACTTGTCAACTTTCACGTCTCTGACACATCGATTCCTTACTTGAATATTAATTTACTGATTTTTGGATTTCGTGGTGAAATTAATTGTGAAATAATTCAAAATATGGAATACACGTTTATTCAGTATACAGATATGTGTCTGATGTGTGGTTTTGAATCTTGCAATGCTTTTGAAGCCAGAAGGTTATATCACGACAGATATCTTAACCGTATTCTTCCAGATCAGAAAACCTTTTAACGAGTTGACCAACGTCTAAGGAAGAATAATAGGTGATTCCATTTAATAAGGTAATATTATTAAATTTCTTCATAATTTTAGGAAATCTTGGGAATAGAAGTACTGATGCTGGTCGGGAAAGAACAGTACGTACGCTACAATTAGAAGAAAATATTTTAAAACTGTAGATGACATTCCTTTAACGAGTGCTCGAAAATTATCAGCGCAGTTTAATATGTCGAAAACAATAGTACATGAAGTTCTTCAAGAACAGTTGTTATATCCATATCATTTGAAAGAAGTGCAGGAACTGATTCCTGAAGATTTTCCCCGTAGAATGCAGCTTGCAAACTCCTTATTGGATTAGCAATGAAATAATGTAAACTTCATTAGCATTATTCTCTTCACGGATGAAGCAGAATTTACCAAAAATGGTATCATAAATTTACATAACTCACATATATGGGCTCATGAAAATCTTCATGTAGCAGTTGTTTCGGATCATCAACGTCAGTTCCAATCAATTAATGTCTGGGCATGAATCACTGTCAATTTTTTGATTGTACCATTCGTACTGCCGACACAACTGAATGGGAAATTTTATTTGGAGTTCCTCCAGAATGCTCTTCACGATTTGGTAGACCACTTATCACTTAAAACCCGCCGAAACATGTACGACATGCACCTTGGCGCAGCACTTCATTTCAGCGATGCTGTACGGGAATACTTGAATAACGTCTATCCAAAACATTTGAATAGGTAGAGAGACTTATTGCCTGGCCTCCTCGATCTTCCGACCTAAAGCTGTTGGAATTTTACCTATGGAGACACCTCAATAACTTGGTGTATTCAACTCCGGTCGATAGTAGGGAGGAACTTCTACGAAGAATCATGTTGCATTATGATCAAATAAGGAACAATGCTTAGTTAATTTGGCAGGTGCAGCAGTCCTTAATTCATCGTTCCCGCGACTCAGACTTCACGGAGCCCATGTTGAACCCTCTTACGAAGTTTTTAACTAAGCAGTTAGTTTAACTTTTTATTCGAACTGTGGTGACAGGAGAAAATTCGTCTTTTTCATATTCAACCCGACAGGAGTTAGAGGACTAACTGTGTAAATAAAATGACGTTTTTTTGAAAACGGTTAGGATTAGTAACATGAATGAAGAATACTTAATTTTTAGTCGATAGCTAAAGATATGTAAAGCACTTTGTCCAAAGTTCTTATCATACAGAGCGTAAAAAAAATGGGGTCATAAGTGTCACAGCTAGTCTACCCCTTCAGCTGTGAGTAATTCACAACAGTTTCTTGGATGGTAATTTGAAGGATTTTACCTGGAATACATCGTATTAAAAAAAGTTGAAATGTACCTGGTGGTTCAATAATTATGTGTAAGAAACTTGCTTCCATTGTAGCTTTTTGGGAGCCCATATCTCCGAAGAGGAAGCCTATACGAAAAAAGTTTACATGAACTTGTAGTATTCTTTTTATATGGTTTTTTTATATCCAGGAGATTTCCTACATTTTCCGGACACCTTGTATATGATTGTCTGAAATATGGCCGTATGAATAAAAAAAAGTACAGTACAAAGACAGTATATCTCTTTTTTTAAATATTCATCCATTTTTAAGGAAGAAATAATTTCATTTCCATATTAAGCAACCTTCAACCTTTAAGAATAGAAGGATGTCTCATTCACCTATAATGTCTACCATATTTATCTAATGTTCCATACCTGAAAAGCTCCCTAGTGTCAAGAAAAACTTGAAAGTTTTTTCTTTTATAACATTGCTTAATAATACAATAGAAGACAATTTTTTAACAACTGTTACTAAATCTGCCCGACACCCATTCAAGCGCGTATTCCAATCAATAATAAATTTTATTATCTATTGAATCGTAATGATTATTTCAAATAGTGATTGTCGGGACCCCACCTGGCTAAAAATTAAAATAGTATGTGCATTAACTTGAAGTCGAACAAGGCGTAAGGCGTGTAAACCATCTCATACCACCTTTGATGTGCCCTGGAATCAGGTATTTAATATGCGCATATTTCTTTTACAAAAATTGCATGCGATTTTTTCATGCTTTATAATTTAGGAGGTGTTTCAAATGGTTTTATAAATACATGAAGTATAAGGGCACGGCGGTTTATTATATGCAGGCATGGAATGAGGCTGTGTTTATGATTATTTTTTTACAATGCTATAAAAAGCAATAGCTACCGTTACAAATCTGGTTCACGATTTTCGTGCAGTCATATGTTAAGTAATTTATAAATTATTCACCAAGAAATGGTGCATGTAACACCAAAAAGTTTATTTATAACATTTGACATGTTATTCAGCTCGGTTTTGCATCGTTAAATAAATTTTTTCATAATATTTTCCTGCTTTTCCAAAACTAGATATACGGCGCATGCTCTGGAAGTGTTTTTTTTTCTGTTGAATTAATGTCAAAGCAACTACGAAATACATAGTGAATGCCTTTAAAATAAAGTATTTTGTATAATTATCCAGAGTTCTGTTACTATATGAGGGTATTACAGAGAACAATTCTGCTTCAAAAATAGTCAGGGCTCGAAAGAAAATGGAAAATCGTGAACAATTTTCAATTTATCTGACATAGTGTCTATACCAGAAGTTCCCAATATTTTCTGAACTACCACACCCTTTGCAAGATAAGATAAAACCAACGTCCCCTTCTGTCATTGTAACTTTACCTAATATTAAATGTCAGACTTAAAATTAAAACACAATCAAATTTATCAGAAGTTTATTATGAATTACAAAATTGACATAAAAATCATAAACTAATAAAAAAATTAGTGAACTGGTGCAGTTCTAACAACTTATTAATATCCGATTTCAATTTGGGTTGCAAATGGCCACGCTTAGCGATTTGTAATCTCTCCCTTTTTTTGGGAAAGTGAATGTGCAACTGCACTAAACTCGAGCTCAACCAAATATGATAAAAGGAATGCAGTTAAAAATTTTGAACTATTTCCCACAATCTAGGGTAAAGACTTGATATTGATATTTGAAGCCAGAACACTTGGTATTCATTTTTGAATTTTGCTCTAAATTCTTCCTTAGTTGTGAGTTCTACCTATTATTCTTCTAAATTCGATGATTCTGCTGTATCTGAATTTGAGAAGAAACCCAAACAGATATGTTCATGTTTAAAAGATCAGGAAATTTTTCCGTTAAATCAACATGAGAAACGTCCAAGTGTTGAAAGTAAGTAAATCTTCCCGTTATGCAGACCCTGCTGATAATGTTGGAAAGCGACCATAAACCAGCCAGAAGGCTTCATATCTTAATTAAATTCAACTAATTATCTTGCAATCGTAAATTTACTTTATTAAATATTTGATATAGGTCTATCAAATAAGCGATTCCATTTTTCATACGCAGTTCTTGATCTTTGTTGTCTAGAGAATCTAGTATTGAGTACAACAGACTATAAAAATGAGTCAGACAAATACCGTTAAAATGTCAACGAAATTTAATGTGAAGCAGCAAGGGCTTGAAATCATCATTTTCACTAAATACACATACATAATAATTTAATTGAGTGACGTATGCTGACGTTCATTCAGATTATTCAGAATTCAATGCTAAAGATTATTAACATATAGCGAGTACATTTGGCACTTTTTTTTCATATGTGTTATGCAACTTATGTGACGCTCTGTCGTTGCTGGATCACCGTTAGTAGTCGCTGACAAAATATTATGCAGAGGAATTTCTTTTTCTGAAAGAAAAAAATTCATAGCATCAAATATCCATTTTCTCTTTACTTTAGTTTCTAAATATTTTGCAAATAATCATTCTTGACAAAGTTTTTCCCTTTCTATATTTGATAAGAATAGCGCGTTGTTACTTGATAGAGTTGTCTCATCGAATTGAATGGAAATTTGCATGTCTTCAAGTAATCCCATTAATCACAAATTATGTTTGTGTGTGTGAATTCTTTTGATGATACATGATCCATTCTCAAGATGAAGAACGGTTTTTAATACGTGTTTCATTGTCGGTAAGTTTAATTATCATCAATTGTATGTTGTTTTCCTTCTTTCGAATACCAACGAAATATTATATGAAGCTCGTAGTACTTCATCTTCTTGTTTGGAGAACGATACAAAATATTCTTATCTTGTCCTTGAAAATCAAACCAACCAATAACTTTGTTACAAACCGGAATATAATTAGATATGCTGACGTATAAGAAACTTTTTTTGTCAGGTATCTATATCTCAGAAATCGACCAATTTAGATACATATCATGATAAACGAAAATCGTTTAGAATCAACTGTAAACCTAAATAATATTAAAATACATATGGTATCTCATTTTAAAACCCTAAAGGCAATATTTTCTACAAGTTTCTGTTAATCTTTTACAAATTTTGAAGAAAATTTGATTAAATAATTCCTCCAACATAGAAAATATTGGAGTACTAGTCTGATTTAATGGAATTGGGGCGTATAATGAAGGTTTTAAATAAGAGCTATGTAATAATAATGTTTTTGTATACATCAAATATGTGTGCAAAATACATGTTCTGGAGTTATCAAAGTCTAAACTCTATTTTTTTAACTATTTCTAAATAAAAATATTGTTTTTGTTAAAAAATAAAAATATGGTGTTAGAGACTTTTTGTTGAACTTTTTAAGATACACATTCTCATACATTATTAATCCTTATATTGAATAATCCTTCAATATAAGGGAACTGCTAAGAACCTGGAAGTAATTCTGGATTCGAGACTGAGCTAGAATGATCATATTGAGGCTCAAGCCAAGATGGCTATATGTGCTTTTAGGGCTTGTAAGGAAGCCTTTGGGTGCTGGCAGGGGCTGATACTGAAAGTGATGGAGTGGATATATACTATTTTGACCCATCTTATGATTAAGTACGCCGCTATTGTTTGGTGGCCTAGTAGAGCCAAGCGCAAACACAGCTTTCAACTTGACAATAAAGAATAGTTTGTGTAAGGATGATGAATCCGATAAGAACTGTTTCTACTAGTACGCTGGAGGTTCTAATGGACCCCCTTCTCTTCACTTATTCGTAGAAAATGAGGCCCTGAAGGTACTTTGCCGTCTCAGTCGCCTAGAGTATTTTAGAATAGAAACTGGAGAGTGTTGTGGAAAGATGCTCATCGCTCCCTAGGCAAACAGACTACATGACGCTGGTTTTGAAACAAACCACTCTCTTGAGATACTTTTACCAAGCAGAGAAGATTGAAAGGCAGAACAATTTCTTCCGAGAAATATATCTTAATTGTTTACAGATGGATCTCGAGAGGATGAAAGTGCCGAAGCTGGAATTTTACCTTTTGCGAGAGCACGCATGATCTCTCAAGCGGAAATTTATGCTATTCTGCAATATAGTCACCTTTGTAGAAGGGTTATGTCCCTTCTTCTATAAATAAAAGTATTAGACTTGCGGTCATGGTGGGATGTAATCGAGTACCATTTGTCTTATTGATTCATTCATTCTTTTATTCACAGATTGAAATTTATTTAGTAATTTCGAAAGTACCACGTAACATAAACCTATAACATTATTTTTATTGTTATTTAAGGTAACTTTTTACAATTACTAGATATTAGTTTTAAGTTTTAAAAATGTGCCAGAAGATTCAATCAAAAGTAAAAAACAATTCCATTTTTTTAATTTATTGCTGTCAGATATAAAAGTTACACTGGTACCCAATCCTAATCCGGTCCCTATAATTTCGGTATATTAAACAACATAATGTGAATAATTAAACGGCATATTAGCATCCCCCGGCTAGCAGCAGCCCACGAAGGACTGATTCACAACGACCAATTGATGCAGCACTGGCTCTTCAAATTCTCACATGTGGGACGATTAAAGATACCTACAGGATGTTAGCTTGATATAATGTATTTTGCAAACTTTAGTATTGTGTTGTACCTAAAATTTATGGTTATTAGAAAAACGAAAACTACAATTGAACCAAAAAAAAATAACAGATTATTTTTTTGAAAGCTATCCATTTTAAATTGACTTATTTATTGAATACAATAAATAATAATATTTTCATAAAAAAAATTGAACCGCCTTTCAAAAGTGTGCTAAAAAGTGAAAAATAATTATAAATTTTTATATAAAATTGAACTTTTTGAAGTCGGCGCCAAACTAATACCTGAAAAAAATGTGATTGGCGTAAACAGATTAAAAATACTTTATTTGTAATTGCATTCTTACCATAATTTGTATATATTAGTAGTTATTTATTTCATTTACAAATAATTTGGCGCCGACTTCAAAAAGTTGAATTTCGTATGAAAATTTATAGTTATTTTTCACTTTTTAGCGCACTTTTAGAAGTCGGTCAATTTTTCTATAAAAATATTATTTTTCTATTTTTAGTTTTAGAATTTATTATGATATCCATAAATTATTTGAACTAAATACTAATCGAGATCAGTGTACCTCGCAATGACTCCAAGGTGGCAAAAAGTACCCATTGTATCCAAAGTTGTAAATCATCCTAAAATGAACCACTAAAAATTCTGTGGTTCTTAGAGTTTTCCAAATAGCAGTAAAATTGTGTCAAACAAATATTTAATCTGTCATAGTAAATCCACTATCTTAAATTTCAAATTAGTTTTAGATTGGTAATATAGGCCCCAAAACTTTCCAATATCGATGTTAAAAGAACCTGAGATGTAAATTTCTTAGCTCGGTATATTTTAAACTGCATATTGAGTTTGTATATGCCTCAAGAACCCCAAAATATCAATTTTCAACATTTAAAGAATCTGAGATGTAAATTTCTTAGCTCGATATATTTTATACTGCATATTGAGTTTGTATACGCCTCAAGAACCCCACAATATCAATTTTAGACAAAATCGGAATATGTAAAATTTTCTGACTCATATTGTATCTTATCAACCTAATAATTGAAAAAATTAACTTTATATTCGTAATACACGACCCCGAAAATCCTTTAATACCAAATTTGAGAAAATGCGAATCAGGTAAAATCCGTTATATTGAATTTCAAAAAAATTATTTTAAATCTTAATCTAATCTACAACTAAACCCTTCAAAGCCCCCTAGTACCAATTTTGGATAAAATCCGGAAATTTAAAATTTCTAGACATATTCGCTATTTACGTCCTCAAAAACGATTCAGTCCCACCTTTGAACAAAATCGAAAAATGTAAAATTTTTAGTCCGCTATTTTGGATTTGCCATATTGAGTCCTGAAAAAATACTTTTAAATTCATAATTTACAACCTCAAGAAGTTTGGAAGAAAATCTAAAAATGTAAAATTTTTAGGACACCATATTGAATCTGCCAGATTAAGTTTTTCAAAAAATATTTTAAATTCATAATTAACACTAATAAAAATACGCCAATACTGATTTTAGACAAAATCGGGAGATATAGAATCTTTAATCCGCCATCTTGGATCCGCCATAGTGAATTTTTTAAAAATAATTTCAGATTCGTTATGTGCGACCCCGAAAACTCCCCCGTACCAATTTTGAAGAAAATCGGCCAAAATTGATTTTTTCGTCCGTCATATTGGATCCGCCATATTGAATTTTGTAAAAATAATTTTAGATTAGTTATGTACCAATTTTGGAGAAAATCGGACAAAATTGATTTTTTTGTCCTCCATATTGCCTTCGCCATATTGAATTTTTTAAAAATAATTTTAGATTCTTTGTATACAACCCCAAAAATTCCCCAAAACTAATTTTGGAGAAAATCAGACAAAATTAATTTTTTTGGTCACCATATTGTCAGCGCCATCTTGGATATTACTGCACCCATTTCGTCCGGAGTAATCGGTGTACATACTTAAAAAAAACATACATAGTCGATGAATTGAGAACCTCCTTCTTGTAGAAGTCGATTAAAAACTAAAATTTTTAAAGACATTTTTATCATCCTCTTCGGAAGGAAGAAAATATTTTGGGTCACTAAGCTGCAGCAAAAATGTTTTCAGAATCCCAATATTGGAAAAAGAGAGAGAAAATTGATGCTCAACGAACAGTGATCCAGCGTTATAATCGATTTCCATGTTTGATGTAGACTGTAACCTCTATATCTATTAATATTATCTGCTTATTTACAGATTTCGATTGATTATCTAATTTTGGGATTACAGAAACCAGACATTGATGCTGATTGAGGCACCTTAGTTTCTTTTACATTAAAGTTGTGACCTGTACAATGCAGGTGTTCAGCTACTGCAGATCGTACAATTTGTTTATTTTTATTACATTTTTCATGATCCCTAACCCTAGTGGATATAGACCATCCGGTTCCACCCACATTTACTTTACCACTAGAGCAAGGTCTCCTATAAACGGCTTCTATTTGTAATTGGTATTTCGTCCTTTGGTGACTTCAAACATCATCCGAATATTTGATTTTCGAGGCAATTTGGCAATCTTGTCGGTGGTTCCGTGTATGTAAAGCAAGACAACACTGTCCACAAGTAGTACACTTATGACATTTTGTTGAGCAGTTGGGTTTTTATGTTTATTAATAGAACGTCTCGTATCTTCAGCGCAATATCCGCTGCCTCTCAGAGCATTAGTCAGTTTTTCATATATTGTAAGATCTCTAAATACCAGCCTATTACAATTGATTAAAGCATGTCTGATTTCCACTTATTCCATTTTATTTTTCAAGGAACTTTCTATGAGCAGGCTTTGACGGCGGTCATGAGTTCTCCGTTGTCACCCGTAGTAGCTAACATCTTCATAGAAGTCTTCGAAGAAAACGTCTTGTCTGGTGCCTATATGTAGATGATACGTTCGTAGTTTGGCCACATGGCGCAGATAACCTCCATAATTTCCTGAATCATCTAAACCAACAACAACCTAGTATAAAATTAACTATGGAAAGGGGTGCCCTTTCCCTTTCTGAATGTACTAACACAAAGAAAAGATAATGGGAAATTTGGACATTCTATGTACAGGGTGAGTCAACGATTGAATGAAGTAAGTTTGTGCCTTTTTGGTGAAATTTACAAAGAAACTATATTTATTGTTTGATACAGTTTATTTTTACGCAGATTTTAAAAATATTTAGGACTCTACAGGGTGAGCCAAAAAACTAGGACAGCATAAAGTTGTATTTTTTTAAATAGAACACCCTATATACGAATCGTATTTTCGATTTAGCTTATAATGTTAAATCTTTTTTATTAAAGGTTTACTATAACAAAACTTTATAGTTATTTAATAGAGTAATAAAAACCCTAAAAGTTTTGTTCAATATATCCTATACCTATTTATAATAGTTTTTGAGATATTTCAGTTTCTCTTATTTTCCATACTTTTTTACAGAAATAGTCTTCATTATCATAGTAGCCATGGCAAAAACAATGTAAAAGAACATTTTTCTGTGTGTCAAATTTATAACCGCAATCGCTTCTTTTGGTTTTTATGTAGTGTAGTTTGGTTTTTTTTGCATTCATCTTATATTGTAAAATGAATTTTCCAAAGGATGAGTTAATAGATATGATTTATACAATAGGAGAGGCTCAAAAAAATTGCCTTCTTGCTCAAAGAATTTACAAAATGAAGTATCCTGATCGACGCCAGCCTAATACCCATACTTTTCAAAACTTAATGCAAAGATTTGATTCTTCTGGTACTGTTGATTATCCAAAATGTAAAGTGGTCAACAAACCAGGAACTAATGAAGAAAAAGAACTACAAGTATTGTTAAATGTTCAGGAAAATCCTTATATTGGTAGCCGTCAGTTAGCAGCATTATGTGAAACATCACAATCCACCGCTAATCGTACTACCAAGAAATATAGGTATCATCCATATCACATGGAATTACACCAAGAATTGCATGGATAGGATTTTGAAAGTCGTGTAAACTTTTGTCGTACAATAAATGCGGAGATTCAATTAAATCAAAATTTATTATGCAAGGTAATGTTTAGTGATGAAGCTACTTTTAGAAGTAACGGTGCCGTAAATAGACGCAACATGCATTATTATGCCACAGAAAACTCATTTTGGATTAGAGAGGTGCAACATCAAAACCACTGGTCATTAAATGTTTGGTGTGGTATTCATCATAATCGAATTATTGGACCACACTTTTTTAATGAACCACTAAATGGCCATAGTTACCTGAACTTTCTACAAGAAGAACTACCCCAACTGCTTCAAGGGATGAGCTCGACAGTATGTGGTTCCAGAACGATGGTGCGCCTCCGCATTACCATCGTGAAGTTCGTGCGTTTTTGGACCAACGATATCCGCAAAAATGGATTGTACGTGGGGGTTTCATTGAGTGGCCACCAAGGTCTTGCAACATCACCCCATTAGATTTCTTCCTATGGGGTTATATTAAAAATAAGGTGTATGTTAATCCACCAACAACAGTGGAAGATATGCGAAACAGGATTAGGGATACCTGTAGAACAATAACGCCACTAATTTTGTCCAGGGTCCGAGAAAATCTGCAAAAAAGACTAAATTTGTGCATTGCACAAGAGGGTCGTTTATTCGAACACTTATTAAAAAGAAATAATTAATCTCAGTATTTAATAGGTAATTTTTTTGTTTCAATTTAGTATAAAAGTAAATATGTATTTGCCTTGTCGTTATTGTTGTGTTAATTTTTTCACATTATGTTTAATTAAACTATTGCCGTTGTAATATAACGAATAATGTATTTCATCATATTTAACCACATTCTGTTTGTTTCTGTAGTTTCTTTTTATTATTTTACATGGCTACTATGATAATGAAGACTATTTCTGTAAAAAAGTATGGAAAATAAGAAAAACTGAAATATCTCAAAAACTATTATAAATAGGTATAGGATATATTGAACAAAACTTTTAGGGTTTTTATTACTCTATTAAATAATATGAAAATATACAGGGTGTACCATTTAAAAAAAAAGATATTTATTAATTTAAACTTGTTCAAATTTGAGCCGATGTGTTCAACACCCTGTAGCTTTTATTGCAAATATTAGGTAAAAATTATGTTAACTTGTCCTTGGCCTTGCTAAATTCCAAATTTGAATATATTTGTCACAAAATTGAAAACGTTATTTAGGATTGAATTGATGCTTGAAAATGTGACTTTTTTTCTTTAAACTTAATTATCTCAGAAACTATAAAGTTTTGTTATAGTAAACCTTTAATAAAAAAGATTTAAAATTATAAGCTATATCGAAAATATAATTCATATATAGGGTATTCTATTTAAAAAAATACAACTTTATGCTGTCCTAGTTTTTTGGCTCACCCTGTAGAGTCCTAAATATTTTTAAAATCTGCATAAAAATAAACTGTATCAAACAATAAATATAGTTTCTTTGTAAATTTCACCGAAAAGGCACAAACTTACTTCATCCAATCGTTGACTCACCCTGTACAGAAAATCAACACATACAAATCGATATCTCAATGCAACGTCATCATCCTTCTCAAAAAAAAATCCGTTCTTAACTCTTCGGTACATAGAGCTCTTTCATTAGGTGACGAACAATCACTGAAATCAGAAACAGAAAAACTGACTAATGCTATGAAAGGCAACGGATATTGCACTGAAGATATTATACAAGATTGCTAAATTGTCCTGCAAATCAGATATTGGTTTGAAGACATTCTTCTTCTTCTTCAAGTGCCTTCTCCATTGCGGAGGTTGGCAATCATAATAGCTATTTTAATTTTTGAGGCAGTTGCTCTAAATAGTTGTTTTGATCTGCATCCAAACCATTCCCTTAGGTTTTTTAGCCATGAAATTCGTCGTCGTCCCACGCCTCTTCTGCCACTTATTTGCCCTGGATTATAAGCCGTAAGATGCTGTACTTTTCTCCTCGCATAATGTGTCCGAAAGAAGACATTAAAGGAGTAATATTAATTGAATCCATCCTGACAAGAAAGCACGTATAAAATACATCCCTGGTATCCATCATCAAGAGCGACATAACACCTTTTTCATTCAAGTTTACAGTAATTTGAAACCACTTCACTGCAATTCTACTTGGTGATCGGTAATGATTCGTCTAGCTCTCATTTTATCGTAGAATAAAGTCAGAAAAAAAGTTCCATTCCATGCTTTCAATATTAGTTTTGCTACCATTAAATAAAACCCCCGCAATAGTCAATGAACGAAGTACCTTCTGAACAAGTAGTGTAGAAAAACCGAGATCTATTTAAAAAAATATAACGGTAAATTCCACAATTATAAAGAAATGCCAAGCACATTGTAGTAAAATATTGATATATTAGTAAAATTAGGAGGGTCATAGCATAGTAAGACTAAAAATGTAATGAATGGAGTGCTTTTGTTCTAAAAAATTATTGAAAGATATTTAAGAAAAATGATATTATGATACCCATAACGTGAGTATTTGCAAAAATGAGGTAAAATGAATTGAATTAGCTAAAGCGGACTGAAACTGAAATTTGAACCATGACAACTCTTTGTTCAAATGATAATTTAACATATCTTAGATCAACAATGCGACCCCTCTCTAACTCTGCATCTTGCAAAAACTTGTACAAATTAAATTGGATTCAAAACAAATAATTACGTAATGTAAAACCAACTAAAATTATGTACCTTTAAGAAAAGAGTAATACACAATTTAATAATATTTACATCTTTACTGGGTGTTCCTCTTTATTGTCACTAAGTATATATGTAATATTGAATTATTCAGAAGAAAACATAAAACATGAAAACGCATTACTGTTAATGACCACTGTCAACATGTTAAATATAACACCACTTCTTTTATGGCTAATAAGAACTGACCTTTTTAAGTTTCAGTAAATGATAATAAATTATTTCTGGGTATAATGTTGTCTCTCTAATAGACTATTAACCATTTCCTTATTAGTACTTTAATTGACAACTTGGTTATCTTGATAATCTTGTTTTAAAATAAATCTAAAACTTAACACTTGTTTTTAAATGAGTTTAAACATCTATTTTAAGACTTATTTTTCAGATTATGAATAAATTTTCTATTAAAACTACATGTTCAGTTATAAAAATATCAGGAAAGTTTGTTTGGTCTTTCCTGGCCGCCTAAAGCGGGAGACGATTACACGAAAAAAATCTAATATTTAATTCAGTAATTATTCTCTTGGGGTTGTCAAATACGCAGCATCGTCTTTTCAATATTTAGAAAACGCGAAGGTCTTGTATAGCATAAATGGTTATTCGTAGCTGCCCAATAGTAAACGTGAATAAGTAATAAAGAAGATAAGACATCCAGTTGAGTTCGTATGATGATAATAACAAAGATCATAAAATACCAACGCAAATATGAGGTTTTTTGTTGGAAGGTTGCAGACAATGTTGAAGATTGACTAAAAAGTGGTTGTAATTATCATTATTTTCTTTTATTTGAACGGCATTTCGATTAAGTTGTATCTCTAATTGCCATCAAGTATGAACTAAATGTTTTAACCTAAGGCTACGAGCTTATACAGTGTGTTCCATGATAATCTGCCGAGATCTATTTCTCGGAAAATTTGGAAAATATTTAAAATTTACTTAAGTCGATGGTAGCTATTCGGCTAAAATATTTTCAAGATGGTGGCACCGGAAGTTGATGTCTTCTTGCTTATTTTAAGGGAAACTCTCTATATGTTATTTCATTTTTAGATTCTATGCAAAATTATAGACATATTTCATGTATAATGGTCTATATCTAAATTGTTTTTGATGTATTTAAAATTTTATGTCAAAAATCACGTTTGCAAGCCTAAATATGATTTTCTTCTAGAGGGGGATTTACTTTAGTGTACTGTGTTGATATTTTGATAATAAATAAATACAGGGTGATCAATAACTAACATTAAATATTAATTTGAAAAATGATTAAAAGTTACATTTTTTAATGTTATCTTATTAATCTTTAAAAATAAAAGTGGTTTTGAATTGAGGTTGTCTATTCTAAAAATTTGTAAGTTTTAAAATATTGGCAATTTAACTTTTTTATTGTAAAAACTCTATACGGGTTTTAAGTTTTTTTATTAGTTGATCATAATAGCAAAACGTGACGATAGAAAATAATAGAGCCCTAAAGAAATGTCATTGTTTCTTAATATTTGTCAAACATTAAAAAAATCATACTAGAGAGATTAAATGGAGAATCTTATAAAGTTTTATCAAGAACATGTCACACATTTACTGATAGATATTCAGATAATCAGGAACCATCACAGAACAGTGCTAAACGAATATTGGAAAATTTCAAAAATTTTGGCACCGTTAAGACAAAAATGCATAAAAGGAATTTCTCAGTGATTAAAATGTCGAAATTGCAATTCTGAGATATTATGCGGCATATCCTATGTCATCGTTAAAACAAATGGCTCAACAAACAGGAATCTCGAAGGGCTCAATACATATAATTCTGATAAAAAACATCTTCCACTTATTTAATATTTTTGATTCAACATCTAAGAAATTGTGATTTGACAAAAAGAGTGCAATTTTTCCAGTTTAAATTAACGTTTAACTACCCTCGATTTTTTGACGACATAATTTAGACTGATGAAGCGAAATTTACTAAAAATGGCGTTTTTAACAAATAAAATTCCTATTTTGAGTAAATCAAATCCTCATGCAATTTAACGTATTTTGTGCGATAAGAAATGATGGAATAATAAAACTATATTTTTATGAAGAAAACTTAAATGGTAATTCATTAATAATAGAAAGCGAATTATGTCCCCATTTTAAATTATGTATTACCCTTGGTTAGAGAAAGATATTTAAACATTCTAGCAGTTAAACAATCAATATTTAAGCAAATTTACCTCTGGCGGAACAAAGGCAATTTTTTTTACCAACATAGTGGCGCCTCACCACACAGAACCATTCCAGTTACCAGCTTCTCACAAGCAACATTTTATGACAAGTGGATTGCCTACAAAAGACCTTTTCTGTGACCTCCTTGTCCTCCTGACTTGAGTGTCTTCGATTATTTCATATGGAAAACGATAAAAAAAAAACATCGTTTATTGCAATCCATTGAAAATGATAGAGGTCTGTACGGTAAAGATAAGGGCCGAGAAAATTTATCTCCATATTTAGTTAGACCAGCCACCCATGACGAATTAATTCGGAGATATGAAAAACGTTTGAAAGTTCAAGGTAGAAATTTTGAACATTTATTAAAATAAGTTGTTTCCCTTTGTAGGTAAACATTTTTACAACACAAAGATTGTCAAAATTTCAAAAACTATAAATTTTTTGAATAAACAACCTTATACAAAGTCACCCGTATTTTTAATGCTAGATAGGATGGATCATATAATAAAAATAAGGGTTTTACATTTAAAAAACTTGACTTTTAACGATTTTTTCAAGTTAATAATTAATGTTAGTTTTTGATCACCCTGTATTTATTTATTTTTAAAATATCAACACAGTCCATTAAAGTAGATCCCTTTCTAGAAAGAAATTAACCACAGTTAAATAATAAAGACATATACGACAAATTGATAGTTATGTTTAGTCCTGCAAACGCCATTTTTGATATAAGATGTAAAATATATAAAAAAAACAGTTACACTTAGGTATAGGATAATATACATGAAATCTGTTTATAATATTGCGCATAATGTAAAACTGAAATAGCCTATAGGCTGTTCCATTTAAAATATGTAAGAAAGCATCAACATCCGTTAATAACCGGAAATTCCATCATCTTGAAAATATTTTTTGGCCGGATTGTCCCCATCTACTTTTAAACCATCAAATTTTAAAAATTTACCAAAGTGTATTTTCTGAGAAATCGATAAGCTCAGTCCACTAAAACGCGAAGTTTCATTTCACTGTTCACATCTTAATGATTTTATGTTACAAAGTAGTGGTTACCAAAAATCGGGTATCTCAACAGTAAATTAATGAAGACCTTAAAATTCTTTTAATATAAGTTGCAGATTTAGATCATTTTTATGGTGTTGATCTCGATTTTTCCCCTTTTATGTTACTTAATTCTAACTTCTAGTGAATGATTGACTTCTCCGATATACATTTTACTACACTCACCACACGGGGGTTCATCGTCTTTTTGATTTATTTTTTTTTGTTAAATTAGCTTTTAAAATCCTTCGTATTTTTTGCTAAAGTACTAAAAATCTTTTTTAATATATTTTTTTAATTTTGAAATTCTCAATTTCCTTACCATATCAGTGAGGTAAAGAACGGCGTACGCTAGAGCTAAAAAACATTATTAGAAGAACTTATCAAAGTTTCAGTTATATTAAATATTTAAATAGTAAATTTTAGTAACTATTGTACAGAAAGGGTCGAATCCAGAAGGTTGGCATTGCTACTATAGCTAGTTCTTTACACAAAAACACATCTTTAATTCATTTCTGGTAAATCGTTTTTTTAATAACTTTTATATTATCAGATTTACAAGCCAAACGGCTTCACACTTCCTTCAAAGATTATTGGCTCATACCAGGTATACAAAGATACCAAAAGTATGAAGCTCTGTGGGGACCCTTTCCATATTATCTGGTCCTAGGTGGCGTGGTCTTTTACACTTTCTATAGACTTTCGGAAGGTCCGCGCGGTTGTAACGAGAAGTCCCTTGATGTTCTGTAGGAGGTTCTTTGATATCACTCCAGTTGTTGATAGTATTATGGGAATCGTGTGGACGCTGTTCATTGCCCACTCTCTACGGATTGGCACCTCCAGATCTCTGTATTTGGTGAGCTTCTCATTGTATTTTGGTCCTAGGTGGTTGTTATTAGGTACAGCAATGTCAATCGGTATAGTTCGCCTAGAAATTTTATCTGTGAGTATAATGTCTGCCCTATTATAAGCAACTATTTGATCAGTTAGAACCGTTCGGACCCAATATAACTTGAACTCGTTGTTTTCAAAAATAGGCTCTGGATTGTATTTGTTTTAAGGCACTCTTATGTGATGGATTGTCTCTGATGTTCGACAGCCATATCTACACTGGTCATTTTCTATTGAGGAATCTCTGATGATGACCTTCCGATAGTTCTTCGTTGGAATAACTTGGTCTTGGATAGCTAACAAGAAGCCCTCCATTTCCGGAAACATCCGTCCGGAAATCAACCAATAGTTCGAAGCTAAGTTGACATTGTCCTGGATGACCTCATTTGGATACCGTCCATGAAGTAGTTTCTGTAGCCAGGCTTGTAACTTCAATTGGTCTGTTCGGTGGTGAGAAGCAATATCCCGTTCCCTCCTTATATTTAATTATAATATTTTTATTATGATCATCTTCCATTTCACCACACTCAATCGTTTCAAAGTATTAAAATCGTTCAGTTAGTACATAATAGTCAATAACTCCAGTTGTTTTTTAACTTATGAATAATAAATATTGATTTTTTCTTAGATACAATATAGTTTTACATTGTAATTCTACTTTTATTTTCGTCTAATCAACATTAAAAACTATGAAAATTCTTAATAGAGTAACAAAATGTATTCATTTTATTGCTTCAATTACTTGTAAATGTTTACAAGTGACATAATGTTAACTTTAATATTATGTGATTACCATAACCTGCAGAAAATGCATAAAAAAGAACTTATGCCAATCATTACCAAGTTATAACAACATTAATATGATGTTGATGTTATCATATTAGATAATTATAGCAATATTAAATAACAGTATTCCTGTAGTTGTAAATAATAAAATAATTGTTTTGCAATAAACCTATCAGGGAAATATTTTTTTATGATTCCGTTGGAACGACCTTCAACATATTGCAATCAGCATCAAAATATCAAACTCCTATTAAAAGTTAGACACAAACATAAAATAGGAAAATATACTAGCCGAACTTATTGAATTGCTTAAAAAAAAGGTCACTATATCCTTTCTGGTCAATCAAAACACAATTTTACTATTAGGTTTTGAAGAGTTTTCTTGTTTACTAAACGAAACCATCATCAGACTCTCGATATTTTTTACGAAATCACACCTAGACTGCTCCCCTTTCTGACGCATTTTTATTTTTAGTAATATTTGTTCAGCTATAATTTCTCGAAGGGTCAACGGATTTTAATTCAACTACACAGAAAGAGCTGAGATGGACTCGACTTTCTTAGGAATTTCGGTTGCTACTTACGAGCAGGTGTCAAAAACATTTTATGCGACAGAGATAGCCGATTCGCGTGCTGTGCGTTACATATTGGTACGACTACCATTAAAGTTACAGTAGTACGGCGCCAATTATATTTGGTTAGTCGAAGTTTACAACGTCATCTTGTAGAGAGTAGCAGAGCTAGAGCGTGGCCCGGAAAACTTTGCTGCGTAATCGCTTATCTGAAAGATTTCAGTACTTTCAAGAGTTTTCGAATATATTTTACATTTGAAGAACAATGGGATATTAATACTTCATGATTAAGTCCAGTAATAAGCCAATATGTATAATCTGCAATGAAACAATATCAGTCTTCAAAGAATACCATATAAAATGTCATTATGGGACTAAACATTTTTAGAATTACGTCAAATTTACAGGAAACCTAGGTTAGAAAAATATGAATATTTGCAATGCGGATTGAAATATCAGCAATCGTTGTTTAAGGAAGTAAATACTAAACAAGGAGAAGTAACTGGTGCTAGTTTTCGCGTGGTACATTCAATATCAAGATATGGGAAACCATTTACAGAGTGGCCGGTAAGAACCTCCTAATTTCTCGAGAGTATACAGAGAAGGTCAAAATAACCCTATACTTGGTCACAGAAAAAAAAAATCCCAAAGTGCTCCTTAACGTAGATACAGAGCCTAAAGGGGTAAAGGGGTACCTAGCAATTTACTTTATCGGCTCTAAGTTTTGAACCGTTTTATATAATTTAGTCGTATTTTAATATTTTATAGAAACTATAAGGACTCATTAAACCAAACTACAGTGGATATTTTAGATCATCAGAGAAGTCAGCCATGGACTTGCAGCCACACTCGTCGGACCTAATTTTTGACAATTGTCATTTTACAGAGCTAACAACTAATTTTTTAAATACCTTGTCCATTCCTTTTCAAAAAAGATTCTCTTAATTTTCTTCGATAAAACCAGCGGTTTTCGAGATAAATCGGTTTTTATGTAAAACACTCAAAAGTTACTAATGCTAAACACAAATTGGTAAAAATAAAATACGCAGGGTGTGCTGATGTGCTTTAATCATCTCAGATATTGTCAAGTCCAGAATCCTTTTAAAGGGTTGATCGGGGTTCAATTAATTTACAATGTTATTAAAATTCAAAGATAGTGAAAACGTTTAAATGTTATTTTGGCAAATGTTCAATATGGCTCTACATACTTCAATACATTTTCTTTTCTTCGAATATTTTCCCGCTGCACTGCAAATAATATTCCGGCATTATTACGGACTTCGTTAGAATGCTATGCTATTCTTGCTAGTAGTTCTTCTCTAGTGTTTTCTGATGTTAAATAAAGTAGTACTTTTAGATGTCCCCAGAAGTATACGTTTTTGGTGGCCATAAAACAGACCCAGCTCGACCTATCGATCGAGGGCTAAAAATGTTAGTTAAGTGTTGCCGTACTATGCTGTTCACCATCGTGCATGTACCACATTTGCCTTCTTCTGTCCAGAGATACATCTTCCAATAAATTATTTAAATTTTGCTGAAAAAATTGTAAATAAATCTCACCATTGAGTCTTCCTTCCAAAATAAATGGACCTGTAAGGTTATTTCCGATGATGCCAGCCCACAAATTTACAATAAACCTTTGTTGGTGTTTGTTTTGACTTATAGTGAGCGGGTTTTCATCAGCCTAAAAATGTATCTCTTGTAAAACCGGCCTCATCGGTAAACAAAATAAGGTTAGAAAAATTTAGATTTAGGTTATGTTGCTGGTTAACCAAGTTAGAGTATTGAACTCTTGCGGGATAATCTATTTTGTAACATTGTTTTGGGTCGCGAGTTTTCTTATGCTATTTGAAGGGTTGTCAGCAATATCTTGCAAAATTTGTTCCTCTACTTGAAGGTCTCGTGCTCTCTTTGAGGGCCCCCCACCCTTACGTCGCCTCAAAAATTTCCCTGAATAAAACATGCAAAAAATTAATTCATTAACTCTAATAATTACTTTCTAGTCTTCTTTTACCTGTTTCCCTTAGATTTTGATCAATCGTTTGAAAGATTTTTGGATTGGGCAATGTTTGAGCATAAAGTCTTCTTACCTTCAAAGAATTTGACAGCGCTTCACCATAAATTAAATGCATATCGGCATACTCTGCATACGAGAGTACCTTTCTAAAGAGGAATGCTCAAAGTATTTTAAAAAATCAGTTTTCATCACTGTAAAATGACTCCGGTCAAAAATTAGGACCAACGAGTGGGCTGCAAGTCAGTTCCTGACTTCTCTGATGATCTAAAACATCTACTGTAGTATGGTTTAATGAGTCTTTATGGCATCTATTAAATATTAAAATTTTATTAAAATATACGAGTCGGTTCAAAACTTAGACCCGATAAGGCAAATCGCTGGATGGGCTCTATATCTCCATCAAGGGGCGCTTTAAGATTTTTTTTCTATGACAAAGTAGGGTTATTTTGACCTCCTCTATATGCTCTCGAGGAATTAGAAGGGTACCTATATACTCCGTAAGGGGTTTGAGTGGAACGCTTCCCAGATATGGGTGGTACCGAGGAATTTAAATACTTGGGACGGACCAAAACTAGCACGCAGCGTCTTACTCAGAGAGGGTGGCTGGAAAATAGTATAACATAGCTAAGTAAAGTACGTTGGCCGAATAACAGTAAGATGACCACAGACAACGATGAGATTGTTTACTATTTCGAAGATACCGAAACAACGGAACAGAAATGGAGTGGCCATAATTATATCTGCTAAGTTTAAAAGATATGTGGAGGAATTTGTACCAGTCTCGGATAGAATCGTTATGATAAGCTTCAAATCTACTAACATAAAGATCAACATCATGCAGGTATATGCATCTACCACAGAGTGCAGCGAGAAAGTTGTAGAAACGTTTTTCCATCAGTTTGGAATGACTATTGAACGAATATAGTCATCGTAACTTCAATGCTAAGGAAGTTCCAGGATGTTGTCAAATATTATGGTTTTGGCAACAAAAATGATAGCGGCGATTGAGTGATACAATTTTGTCTGGAACAGAAGCTTTTTTTAATGAATACTTGGTATAAGCTGTCAAAACGAAGACTGTATACTTGACGAACACCTACAGATACTCCTGATCACGTTATTTCAAATTAAATAAACGATTTCGCAACGCCTTTAAGTCAGTTAAGACATACCCTGGTACAGATGGGGCATTCCTTGACAAACAAAACAAATCATGGATGACTAGAGGCGTTGTGGATATGATGAGAAGAACTTTAAAAATAATAACAAAGAAAGAGAATATTTGAATTTACAGAAGAAAATAACGAAGGATCTAAGAAAGACTAAAAATTCTTTATATTTATTTTTAAATTGGATTATTTAACTTCAAACCTTTTCAGTAATTATGATGCAACTTGGGTCAAACCTTGAAATCGTTTTTTCACCCCCTACCGGTCGTTCTTTTTTAAAATTTCAAATAATTTTCTGACTAAATGGTGGAGGCTTGATGTTTAAAATTTATCAAGAGGAAAATCAAGCCCTGTACCCTCCGGTGCATTTTATCAACTTGTAAGCTTTTATTGGTTTATAAGTTACTATTTTTACGATAAACTTTAATACTAATTTATATCGGATAAAGATATTTGCTTAATATATAAAATGTAATATTAAATGCACATCTTGTTATTATCACGAAGACACTTGGGAGTTAACTGTGATGGTCTAGTTGAACTTGTACTATTTGTTACTCCTCATACAATGCTTATACCTACTTTGGTCAGCAGGGGCGACAGGGTGTTGTGGAATGGGGTCATCATATTGTTTAGGAAATTTTGCACGGCGTCTTCTAACTATTTTGTTATATGATCTTAGGATGCTTGTTTCTTATAGTTTCCTTCATAGAGTTCATAGAAGAGTGCTAGCCATACTTGAAATTGGGTTTTAGGTTTTGATTTTCCTCGTGTTTTGGCAGCGGCTATATGAAGAGGGTTTCCATTTTGTGGCAGACATATGTTGTCCCCTTTTTTGTCTTCTGTTGGTTTTATAAGTCTTTTGTAGTTTTTTATTGTATTAGATTAAATTTTCATTCCTTTGGGCACAACCGTCGTGCACTTGAACTCGATCTGGTCTATCTTTCATTGAACCGTTAGGTCGTATCTCAAGACAACTGGGGAGGCCTTTGATTTTGGCTCAGCTTTGTATATGAAGGTATTTGGTTGTCAGGATTTGTTTGTGATAAGGATTCGACCTTTTTTTCTTCTATGTCTTTTAGATTTGGAAACATTAAACAAATCGTCCTCGTCCGAGAATTCTAGTTACTTTGTGTCCGTCTTCATTTGTTGATTATTATTTGCTTCAAGTATGTCCTATCTGTTTATTTCTTGTTTGGATTTTGGTTTCGAATTTGCGTATGGTTTTCCGTAGTTTTTCATTTTCATGATAATCAGTTGGAATTGATTTTTTTTTCATTTTGTGATTTTCGATCTTGGTTTGCAATTTTAACGCCATCGAAGCTAATACATTGAAGCGTATATGGAGTTGCCTATCTAAGACGGGGAGATTAATTTCGTCTCATAAGCTTAATGAATGTTGCAGGTCGACTTGCACACTTGTGTTTATGCTGTATTTTCGCTATCAACTTATTTCAACCAGGTTCAAAGAGTTTATGGCGATTAAATAGTGACGTCACATTAAAATTGATTGCACGTGTTTTGAAATAATTATAGATATGCTTTGAAATAAGTAAATATACGCACTTCGTCATTATCGTATTCGGGTGACCGAAAATAGTAACGTCATTTAAAATGTGTTTCAAAACATATCTAAACATATAGTTAACCGGGTTAGCCCGTGGAAAACACCTTTAGTTGGCCCATTAATTTCGTCGTTTTATAGTTGTGGTTTGTTTGTTGTGCGGTACGCTACTGTATTTTTTTACATTTTGCGTTTTGGTTTTGGTAAAAACAAAAATAATTCCGTTCACAGTTTAATTGCAGAGCCATTCTATGATTGATCATTAAGTGTTAAGGCTAAAATAAAAAGACTTGAAAGACCTACTCGGATTTTAAAACTATAACAATCCGTATCTAACAAGAAAACGATTTTTACTAGGACGTTTAATTCGGACCTTTGTAATAAACATACGTGGCTTTGTGGTTGTGAAATTAAAAATGCTCTATTTTGTTTTCCTTGTTTATTATTTGGAAGAGAAATTTTCCAATATTTACTTTTTAGGACTGTTAAAGTGACTGCTCAATTAAGCAGCGCTTATCCAAGAGATATTGAACTGCATTATGAAAAATTGAGGCATAATCGATCCATTTTAAACATTATAATTAATTGTGTGCGTTTCTGTGGAGCTCTCGAACTCGCGTTACGAGGACGTGATGAGTCTACGTCTTCCTCCAGTCCCGTGGTTTTTCGATATTTAATTAATTTCAATGTTGAGTTAGACGGTGCTCTGAAATAACATTTGGAAAAGGCATTGGTATTTAAAGGTACGTTAAAAACCATTCAAAATGACATTTACAACCAATGTTTATTGTATATCACGAGGAAATTTCGGGACTTCTTCTACTTTATAACTATCTTTTACAAAACATCGAGCTAAGTGAGACTTTTAGTGAAGTTCTAAAACTTTTAAAATGGTTAATTACTATTCCGATGGCATCGACTGAAGCAGAAGGGTGCTTTTTTACCCTCAAAATGTTTGTATGGAATATTATGAGCCAAGAAAGACTTTCGGCTTTGGCAATGATTTCTAAAGAAAGGAAGCATACCTAATTTCAATCAACGGGTTACTGATAAGTTTGCTAATGCCAAAGATCGGCGTGTAGATTTACTTTATAAATAATTCACACAGTAAGTTATACCTGCATTTTGTTTTGAATTCTATATTTTAAAAATTTACTACCTTCTTTATGTTTAGTTATTTAAAATACACTGCTTTGTTTCATACCAACTAAGTTTAGATCCTTATTTTTTCATCCACCGGTGTCTATGGCAGGTTTTATACATATCTATGTTTTTAATGTACTCTTGGAATTGCAACCCCTACTTTTTTAAAATACCAGCCGCCCAAGTCAGGCAGCGTGATCTGCATAACACCCCCCTAAAAATGATATATAGAGAGCGTGGTATAATCAGAACCCCAGATATACAAGTGGATTTCTGATATTTGTGCCATCAACTTTAACATTTTTAAATCCTATTCATTAAAGTCGATGCAGTCGATGTGAAGTCATCTAGAGTATAACGAATACCGAGCATTTCATCTGAAACGTTCCTACTCGGCGCGCGAAATTGAAATCACAGTATCTTGAACTGAAATTAATCTAAAAACCTTTCTCAATAGACGTTTTGATCTTAAAAAAAACCAAAACGCATTATATTTCGAATAGATAATTTTAGTAATTTTTTTGATAGTATATATTGAAAACTGTTTTTTTTTACAACGATATAGGTGTATTCCAAAATGGGGTTTTGGAATATTTTCGAAAAATAAAATGACGAACATGACGCGACCCACAATGACTAAGTTACTATATTTACAATTGTCATATATTTTAGAGAAAATTATGAACCGAAATACCGATATCAAAAAGTTATAATAAAGTATCTGAAAAATAGCCACGAACCTACAAAAATTTATATTGGTACTAATTTTAATATAAGCGCCGAATCGCACTTTTTCGCACCTGCACGTGACAATAGAAGCGCGAATTAAAAAAGGAGAAAATCAAGCGAATTTGCGGCTTTCAGCCAACGAGAGAATTCTTACAGCAAACAATGTTTTTAGTTGGGATCAGAAGTATTGCAAGGAAAAGAAAATCTTCTTTAGCAATAAACACGGTTGAAAAAACTTGCTTAGAGCTAAGACACATACCAGGTTGCAGGCAATACCAGATACTTTGCAGTATCACGCTATTATTCCAAATGTCAAATATTCCATTCAGTTCCAAAATATACAACATTTCTTACAATAAAAAGTATAAGAAAAGTTAAAATATCGAAGACAAATTCTTCAAGAGTTAAAATAGGGTCAAAAATAAGACAGGTATTGGAAAAACAGTTGTAAAAGTAAGAAGGAATAGAAAGTGTGTAGGCAAAACTATTTTAAAAATCAATAACTACAATATTGAACTATACTATTATGGAGTGGAGTATCCAGCAGCGGAAATATGCGCCCGCAAAATGTACGCACCTTTTGATGTTGGCCGCTTCATGTGTGGAAAATATGAAACAACTCTATTTTGAAAAATACCTATGTCAATATAAAATATTTTCAAGATATAACACGCTTTTTATTTTTTTAAGGTAAAAACGCCAAATTTTTAAAAATTTTACTACACAAATGGAATGAAAAACCTCTATTAGAAAAGTTTTTTATATTAATTTCAGTGTTGAAACACAAGTTTAAAATACTATGATTTTGCTCTCGCGCTTTATATTTAACCTAAACCCATACACCTTCTTCCGTAGTTGTGTCAAGAATGCGACTGTAACCGAATGCATTGAAACGTCATAGATACATATTATTTCCTATTTTGCGGGCTCTTACCACGAGGTATATGCTCTCTAATAATACAAAGAAATACTATCAAAGCCTACTCGTAGATTTGTTAAGATCTCGATTTTAAGATCGTAATAACGATAAAGATCCCGCTAATGAGCCTGAATATCTCAGAAATGACATTAGATATTTCCCGCTGAGAAGAGCATGTCAGCGTATAAAGTTAGAATATGACATGGTTAAAGAACCGCATATCCTGCTGGTAACATGTAAAATTATATGTTATTCAATCAGTTTCTTGTAAACAAGTAACATTTACACCATGACATGATGTTACGCCATGTTTATTCATCAGTTTGTCTGTCCACTATCTGTACTTATATCGATATATTATAAAATAGTTTTTTGAAAGAGTATTTATGAATGGCATTGGTATGCAAGCAATGTTTGAATTAAATTTTTAATGAATAATGTTCTTTCAACTTATTATACGCTAGAATTTTCGGCGACACCATACTTTAATTTTAAAAATTCCGAAATAGATGTCCAGCTATGTTTAAATACTAACTCAGTTTTAACGTTGTATTAAGTTATATTAAATGGAAAAAGAAGAAATAAAATTGAGTATACAATTTATCAACCTCAATCCAGTTCTTTTAGGAATAGACAGTCTTAAAATTGGTGAAGATTGTTGTCTAGAAATCGAGTTTTTAAGTCAAAAGTTCTCCTAGAGAATTAGCTATCAACCAGCGGCGAAGTAGGGCCTCCTACGTCGCTGTCCGTTTTCGCTTAATCTATTATATATAATGCGTTTTAGAATGTAATAGCAATAACTTTTTGAATATTTGTCTATTAGAAAATAATATAACTTTTTTCGTAGACTATAAAAGGCCATAAAGAAAACCAAATAATTTCTGTACTTAAAAAAAAAATTCTAGCTCTGCTGGATTTTTTGCACTTAATCATACTATTGTATTAGTCTGTTTGACCAGACTGTCCAGTTGATGATGCCCAGAAGATTTCAAGCTGTTCGCTGTGAAGATAAAAAAATCTTGCTTTAAAAATTTGTGAAGGTAGTTCTGCAGCCCTTTTTGTTCATTGCTTTTATATTCAGATTTTCTATTTCTTTTGTTCCTTATAACTTTTCGCACTCAGATTAAAACCTAAGCAAAAAATCTAGAAATTCAGGAAGATTAGGAGCTCAAGGTTTAAAGATCATATAAATGTATGATCCGATAAATCGTATATAAAATGGATGTTCAGTCTGAAACTCTGAAAATGACTGATCGTTTCTGCCAGCATCTATTCTTTCCACATTACAAGATACAGGAGGTTCAAAAAATATCATCAATAGATTAAATTTTTAGACATATTTCGAGGAGTAATCAATAAAATTTTGTTAAAACTTTCTTAGTATTTATCCATCTATTTAATGTGAAATTATATAGGGTATCTGGAAAAAAAGTGTACAATGTTTGATGTCAAAATAGGTTGATTTAAGTCAACTTAGTTATATCCGATACTGCTTTGTTTAGGAGGTAGAAGCCGTCCATATTTTAAGAAAATATTAATTTTTCCAAATTTCTTAAAAACATGGTAACTGAATTTATTGATTTTTAGTGTGGGATCTAACCGCATAATATGACGAAAGTAATGTACGAGGTTTGTGCCAAAAGTATCGAGCCTGCATTCATATCTCGGCGTCGAAACTTCCGAGCGACCTCTGTGGGGCAGGACGTCACCAGTAAGTCTTCACGAACTCGTTGGTGTGCGCAGTTACCGACTGGACGTGTTAGTTCGTGAACGATGTGCGTTTGTTTTCTTTTCTTCGTTAGTCGCATTTTGTTATTGTAAAAAATGACGGAAAAATTAGATCAACGAATTTGCATCAAGTTTTTGCTTTAATCTTGGAAAAAGTTGCTCGGAAATAATTAATATGATGAATAAAGCATTTAGAGAAACAAAGCGATAGTCTTTACAGTGGAAGCAAGACCAAAAAAGCACGTCAAAGTCGGAGCAAAGTGATGTTAAGCAATGTTTTCTTTGGTTATGAAGGTGTTGTGCACCACGAATATGCTCCGAGAGGTCACACGATCACTAAAAAATACTACGTTAAAGTATTGAAAAGATTGCATAACGCAGTCAGAAGAAAACGGCCACAGCTTTGGACAAGCGGTGATTGGCTGCTTCACCACGACAATGCGCCAGCGCATTCATCGAACCTTGTGCAGCAATATTTAACAAAGCATCAAGTCGTACAGCTTCGCCAGCTTCCGTACAGTCCCGACGTAGCTCCCTGCGACTTTTGGCTCTTTACCAGATTAAAAATGCCGCCCAAAGGACACCGGTTCGATGACAAAGAGCCGGTTGAAACTAATGCGACGAATGCACTGAAGGCAATTCCGAAAATTGACTTCCAATACTGCTTCAGGAAGTGGAAGTATCGCTGGGAACGTATTATTCAATTAAATGGGGACTACTTTGATTGGATGTCACTCACCGGATGATAAAGAGTAATACCAATGCGGAGATATAAAAGTAGGCTTGATACTTTTGGAACAAACCTCGTAAAGGTGACGTCATCACACATTTGCCAATATTGTGTGTCATCTCTGTGAAACGGGCAGCTTTGAGAAAAAATTTGCAGGCAGGAGTCGTATTCGAACAATTTGAACAGTCAAAAAAAAAGAGGACATTTTGGAAAAAGTTTAAGAAAAACCAAGTGTTAGTAATTGCCACTGAGAACGTGAGTTAAGTATCCCAAAAACTATTGTAAATGATATTTTAAAATATGCATATCACGTCCAAAAGGTCCAGGAATTTTTACCGATTGATCTCCCCATGCGCCTTACGTTTTGTGAATTTATTCGAAATAAAAGAATTCGTATTCCAAATTTTGGTAAAAAATTTTTATTATGTGTCAAGGCCTGCTTTACAAGATCTGGAGTCACCGGCGTGCACAATGAACATGTTTATGACGATGAAAATTCATATGTCATGAAAGGTGCACACCATCAGCATGAATTTAAAATAAATGTATGGCAGGTATTATTGCTCGCAACCTTATTGATCCTGTTGTAATTCCATACAGGATAAATGAAAATATTTATCTAAATTTTTGACAGAAATCATTACTAGTTCGCCCATTTATGCATCACATGTAACGCGTTGTTTTCATAGTTTATTCGGACCGATATGTGAATAAATGCCTCGAGATTACTATTATTATGATTTAGCCAAATCGCTTCGCACTCCCTCTAAGAAATATTAACGTAATCTAAATTTGCACTAATATCAAAAGAATTTAACTCTATTCATGCCTTTTCCATATACTTGGGATCGAGATGACGTTGTAGATTGCTTCATTCTCCATAAACTGAAATATGTTGAACATTAAGTTTCATTCTATTCCTATGAAATAAATGTTGGACATCCTTATAAAGTTACCTGATACCTATATCTATAGCGATCATTTTGTGTAAAATGGTTTAATAATTCTTTGTTGAAATAACCCGATTTTGTATAGACAGAAGGAAACTTTTCATTGGAAAGATTTCACCTGGCATAAACTAGTTTTGTGAGCCTTACTGGAAGATATTTTCATGAATGAGTGTTATCCATGAAGGAGCTTCTCAAGCTGGATTTGAAGTTTCTCATGGTTTGTTTTGTGGTATAGTCATTTTATGCTCCTGTAACTGTAGTCCTGTTGAGTCGCCTATTGCCGGAGTCTTATGAAACGGTCTACTAACCTGCGGAAATATGAGCTTAAGTTTATTAATTGTTGATCCAACTGCTTTCCAATATTCATCTTCCTCCTCTTTATTGGTGTCATGACAGTGTTGTAGATTCGATAGAACTATGAGAATGACGTTTATATGTTTTTGTCAATAATGATTTTAAATTTTTAAGTTGATTTTTCGAAGTTCTTTCTGCTCGACTCCACAATTCCAAAATAATAACTATGTGCTGGGCCTGCATATGTATCAAGCACCACAAATCTTTACTTTATAAACTGATTCATAAGATTTGTCATATCTTCCTTATGAATTCACTTGTCAATGCCGCTTTCACAATCCGGAGGTCAATTGCCTTTACTTTCTTCATTTCCAGGTATTTATATATTTGAATAAAATGTGATTTTTGGACTGGCATGGCCTTTGATTTTGTCTGTTTCTACGACGTTTTATTTAGTTTATATATCCAATTATTATCAAGGTTAAATTGACTGTTTTATCTTAAGGATACGAGCTCATATAAGGACTGTGTCTAATTAAACGCGTCTGGGATAAACAACTTATTATTTACAGGAATTTTTTGTCGAAAAGTACATAATTCTATTTGTAAAGAACATTGGTTTTTTCTGAGGGTTAAGTAAACCATTGCTAATTAGAATTAAAAATTGGTCATGTGTGCTCCAGGATTTTTTGGAAACAAAATTCTCGACTCGATTAGCACCAATAGTGGAAATCCTGCACAGTGTCAGAAATTTCTTTGGTGGTGGTAAAATTGCATGTGACTGTGCTTCTGGCGAATTTCACGTTCTTTATTAACCCAGCTAGCGCTAATATTACAGTGAACAGACCTTTCCAAAACTTTTTGTACCTCCTCTTTATTAGAATATTTGTTATTGGTCATATTAAGTGGGGTAGAAAATCTTTTCTGAACGTTAGAAAAGCACATATTCTCATTTTATTTTATGCTTATCTTTATATCCTTTTAGTTGTACTGTAATCACCGAGAATCTTTGCGTATTAAGGTAATGTTGGATATTACTGTTCAGAGGATCCTGTTGTGAATGATAATGGAACTTAATTCATAATTTTTTCTTCTCCTTTCACAACTTCCTGGTCCTGATACCTGAGATATCCCACTGATTACCCCATGTTTTCCGGAAATTCTCCATCTTCCAGTTCAGTTTTCTTATGTATTTAAAAGACTTATCGATAGCCTTGTACAGATTCTAACTTCATTAAGTCTATGTAGATGCTTCAACATAGGAGCCTTTAAAACATAAATTGTTAAAATTTGGATATTTATGATATCCGACTATCAGATTAATTTACTTTTAGTGATGGTAGACAACATTTGAATTGTTTCCATTATACTCCGTCATTGTTTTACTCGGAGTTCAACACTGATTTCTTGAGAGTTCTCTTTTGGTTATTTATAGAGCTCAAGTTCTGGCTGTGGTTCACCAGTCTGTTGATCGTTATAGTTGGTGCCTCGATCTTACGCTCGATTTTGCTTTTTATGTTATTAAGTGTTATTATATTATTTTGGAGAATAACCTGGTAATAATCTGCCATTATGTGACACTCTATCATCCTTTTTAATCTTGATTGAATCACTTTAAAAAATTGAGCATTATTGATTCATTTATAGACACGGTCCATTATATATGTTGTCGTGGTCGTCTGGTCTGAGTAGCGCTGCTTAAGATTACCGCACAGCACCTTCGATAGGTGGAGCTCTTGGTGTTGTTCGGCTCCCGTGTTAAATTTCAGTTTATCTCAATCAAACATATTGTTAGTATATCTGGTGTCAACCATGCACACTGGTCTTGGGTAAGCACCTTAATTTACAGACGCAGCTTAACGATTTCTGCATTTCCTACTGGAAACATTCACTCATCTCAGCTACACAAATGTATCAAGAGTACTAAGCTCTTAAGGGACTCAACAAACCTGTTACCAGAATATACTTTTTATGTTAGTTGTTAATCAATATTAAGCATTTTAAAAAGTAAATAATTATAATTATTGGGGTGTTATCAGTCTCCCAGTTTGTACCCCATCTTTGGAAAAGCTGAAAAATAATATTTTTCTTTATATACAGAATGATTCCTGGTAGCAAAGAAAGTCAAATCTGGTACCAATTTAAATATTTTTGGTTTTCAGTATGATTTTTAATGCTTTATCTTTTTTTTGTGTAGAGTTAGAGATAGTCTTCTTTTTTTTCTAAAGTGAACATTGTTGATGAGTAGTTTCTTTATAATTGTAATGTTTTTCATAACAAATCATTTTCCTGTCATAATTCAACTTCTTATAACTTCTAAATGAAGCAGTTAATTCGTAATTATCGCTTTTGTTGTTCTCGCTCTGTTAATTGTTGTATGCACTACCCACGACCATCTTATCTCTTCTTTGTAATTGATGCGATATGCTAATTTTACCGATTTAATGCATAAAGATTTCTTGCATGATGCAGTGACAAGGCACAAATTTTTTGTAAAAAAATTATAACGATTTCTTAAAAGGTCATATTTTTAATCCTTGCAAAGAAGTAATCAAGAAAATTGGTTAATTGGTTTTACTTATTAAGATATCTTAGATAACGCTTAATTGACATTAGTTCAAGTTGATATTTTAAAAGGTATAGTGCGAATATAATGTAGTATTATTATACCTGTTTTAAACGAGTTACTTTCCAGATTTATAATAACAGGCAAATTATCAATTCCTAAAGATTATTTCCGATTAAACCGGAAGTCAAAACTTTTGAATGGATGATGAAAAATCATGTCTATAACAAATTTTACGTTTTTAACCACACTCTTAGATTGAACGGGTAAGTTTTTTCTAAAATATTAATTTCTTAATCTCAATTTTACAACTATTTTTCTCACCAATAGACTAAGGGTAAAAACACATGAGACGTTTTTTGACGAAGCGATGAAAAATCTTTCTGCCCACTCTGCATCTCGCTAACTTAAAACCAATCATATTGCAAGCACGGCGTGGCTACGAATCGTCGAGCCTGTGTTGCCACCTTAGGATTTAACAAATTCGGTACATGTTTCGTAGAAATTCGGTAGATCATCTACTATAGCCAACAGGGGTGGGTCCAGGCTCCCTCTTTGGGGGGGGGGGAGGAGGGAAGCGATATCACAAGAGCAAAAAAAGATCGAAATTAGCCATTCACATAACTGCGCTTAAAATCAGCGCAGGCGGGAGGGGAGGGGGTAGAGCTCCATATTCCTAATACAGCAGACAGGCGAATCTATTTTTTCTAAATTTAAAGATTTTTGGGGTTGGGAGATCGAATAGCACAAAGATTTTTTGAAATGAAACATTATTGAACACACTGATTTATTGAAAATCATTTATTTTAACAGTAATTTTTTTTTACTTCGGTACATTCAAAAACATCATATAATTAATTCTCATTTTTTAATTTTCATAAAAACATTCTGCAATTAAATTAGCGTGTCATTTTTGAAATAAGATTTTCCATGCCTGGACTCATGGACACCACATAAAATGGTCTGAAGCTAAAATACTACACCAAGAACAACTGGAGAAAACGGAAATTTAAAGAAGCCGCGGTTATACATCAGAACCCGAGTTGTTTTAGTAAACCATCTTTAGATATAAGACAAGTGTGGAAACCACTTCTTAGTAATTGTAAACTAAAATTAAATGCAGCATAAAAAATATGATTTTGTCATAGCAGGCATGACCGCACCCATCTCAGTCACACTCTACTGCATTTACTTTTAGTATAAATAGTCATGTAGCTAAGGGATTTATTTAATTTTACTTGAAAACGGCTAGAGATAACTACTAACCGAAACGTCGTGATATTCAACAAAAAATAAAGACAATGGAAGTCCAACAGATATCTACTATTTCTCAACTAGAAACTTGTTGCAAACATCTTTTTGGATATATTGTATTGTATATAATAAACCAAAGATAGTTGTCGTTTCCAGACAATTTCTCTGTTTTTTTTGCAAGTTGAAAAAGTTCTTTCGCAATTTGCCGATTAATATGGTAAATATAGGGGAACTTCCATAAAATTACATCATGGTTGAAATATCAAAGATCCATCTACTGACTTAATTTTTTTAACTGATTGCCAAAAGGATTCTACAACGTTGCTGAGGCTTTGGATTTCCGTAGTGTTTCTCAATAACCTTGATTCATAATCCATTTTTTGTAGTTCATTCTCATTGAAGAAATGGAGATGGAACAGAGCTACATCAATTGTTGATCGAATATCAATTTTTTTAACTATTTCAGGATCTATGATAGCCAGTTTTAATAAACTGTTTTTGTTTGAAGGGAATCTTGACGTTATTTGAGTACATGCTTCTGTTCAAGAATCTAAATAACGTAGTTTAAAGTTTTAAATTTGATGAGGTGTGAAATTTTTAGAACTGATACTTAGGCTGCCACTTTTTCCAAAATACATTTTTTCAACAGGTTGAATTTTAAAAGTTAATATCGACAATAGGAGTTTTAATGATTTAGTTGCTTCTAAGAAAACATTTGAAAAGAGGTCGTAGTACTGCCGTTACGTTTGTATATGAAAGATATATTTTTGGAGATTCAGACTGCATTTCTGGATTTAACTGATTGAAAAATGGTAAAGCATAATCTAAAAACTGAAAATATAATTTGTTTTGTAGGTCTTATAATTTTTGCAATATATTTCAACAACGAGTACGTCATTTTTACTGCTTACTTTATCAATAAAACACAATTTTAAAAATTTATTTTGATCCACTATCCTTTAAATTACGCTCTCAAGCGATAACCATCGCGTTTGAGATGGATCGAGAAACTTACGGATTTTGACATTACAAAAGTTTTGGAATTCTATTTATTCAAATTTTCTTTTTCGGGCTGATATTATTAAATAATTGTAAATATCTCTCGCAAAATCTTGTAAATGTATAGGTACTTTATGGCAAGCATTAGATGCACACAAATGAAATAATTGGCAGATACAATTTATGACAAATAATCGCGGGATATCCTTTTGTATAAGCTTCATAACTGAATGATGTGCTCCACACATCACATTCGCCACAACTGAAATAAGGCCAATCAAGTTTTGCTTGAATGGTATTTCATATCTACTAAAAGTCTTAGTTAACAAATTGTAAATGGACTGAACATCTTTAATTTTCACCAATTTTAAAAAATTATCAAAATTTTGTGCCACATATCTACAACCAACAATGCAAACATCCTTTTGAGTCAATAAATCAGTAGATTCATCAATTATTAAAGATGTTCCTGAAATTTTCTTCACCAATGATATTGTAACGAACCTTATAACATTATACATTTCATAGTGTTAGTTTGTGTGTATAGTTTGTAGGATTTTAGATTTAGTCTTACTTCTTGTTTTATAATTTCTTGATTTTTCTTAATGTCTTCATTCATTTCTGGATTGACGTTTTTTGGCATGTTGTCATTATCATCAATTCTTGTTGCATATCATCTTGGCTTGTCTTTAATTCTTCTTTCATATCGTTTTGATTTTTCGTCATATCTTCTGCCAATTCTCGTTTCATCTCTTTTTTTGGCTTGTTTTTATATCTCGTATTATTATCAGTATCTGATTTAAATTAGTTTGCCGTTGCTCTGTCTTTTTTGCTTTGTTTTCTAGTTGTTACTGGCATACAATTTCAATTTGCTTTTTTTTTCTTTAACCTCTTCTGGATTATATCCCACTTCTGACACCAATTTGTTCCGAACGGCCTGCCTTTATATACATTGTATTGTTTTAAAATCTTTTACTTTTACAATTCTGACAACTTGTCAAATAATTCAACTTAAATCAACGACTTCTGAAAATAAGCTGTCTACGAAAGCCGATCTGGACCCTTTTTCAGTAAAATTCAATGACATTTCCATAGTTTGACTAATTAAAGCAAAAATCGGTAGATCTACTGAAAAATCAGTGGAGGTGGTAACACTGCGTTAAAAATAGATAAATGTTCAACCTTTATAATGATTTAAATATTATAGAAAATAAACAGTTTTTTCAATTTTTAAAAGAAGATGATTTTATTTTTGGATTACCCACATATTATTTTATATCACCTATTTAGTATTCTAATTATGAAAATTTTAATTTTTTTATTACAAAAAGCTAAATAAAAGACATAGCTACCTAAATTATCTAAACAGAAAAAAATCTAATATCTCAATCAATAGAGATTTTTTTTACGCAAAAAAAATTAACAACAAATTGTCTACACCAAACTTGAAGGGTAGTTCATGGATGACTAAAACATAAAATCGAACTCGAACTGAGCATTGGAAATTTTTTTAAACAGTAAAAACGGTAAAAAAGTGATTTTTTGGTTTTTTACCTATTTTACGGAAAATATTGTATGGATCGCAGTATTGTAAATGTGACTATGTATAGGTAAATAAAAAATCTACCGGGTGATTTTTTACCTAAAATTTTTTTTTAATTATTATCTTTGGTAATTTATAACATTAAACGAAGATTTTTCGGAAAATATAAATATACATACTTTAAAAAGAAATGAGATCAAATTTGTCGTTTCAGTAGTCTTTGCATTGCATTGCAATATAAACAATTTAGATCAGTTTTGTGTTAATGCCACCATATTAGCATAATAAGTTCTATTAAAATTTACCAAACGGGCTTTGAAAATGGAGATTATGAAGTACATATCGCCTATCTGAGATTTCCGCATAAATTAGTTGAAATATGCTAAAAGTGATTCTCAATATCGCGTGATACGCGTGAATTCGCATTCGAAGGCAAGCGAAGCAGTGCCAGTGTCGATTGCAAACAGTGGAGGAGAAAAGAGTCGCGCGCGGGTTGCTTACGTTAGACGCTACCACTGTATTTCATATGTGGAGATGCATCGCATAATAGATAAATAAAAAAATAAAGTGATACATTTATTTGTTCTGTCAAATATATTTTGGTTATATTTAAAAACATTTAATTTAAACGTGGTTCAAATTACATATGAAATCTGTCGGCAAAGGGAAAGAAGAAATCATCAAACCTGTTCTTATGGTTTCTTTGCATATTTCATTGTTATGCCTCTTCCTCCCTCTTGAAAATGAGTACAATTCTATGAATAATTTGTTAGTTTTGAAGATGAAAGCCACAAAAACAACGTAAAACTTAGGTAATTATTTGCATTGCATATATTTTTTCATTATTTTTTTTACTCTAGTTAAATTGTTCAATCATTATAATAATGATAGAATTTATTTGCCATTGCATTTACCCGAAATAACATATATTAGCCATATATATTGAAAAAAATTTAAAAAAAAACATATTCAATATGCATTATATACGACACATTTCATTTATACTTTAAACTACTTTTAAATAATATGTTATATATATATATATATATATATATATATATATATAATATATACCTCCCACTACCTCTGCTTCGTTCTGCTTCGCTCTGCTGCTGACCCGAGTTTATGCCTATTTCACTATACTCGGGAGTATTTTTAGTATATTTCAACAAATTTATACGAAAATCTGAGATAGATTAATTGTAGCTCATAATCTCTATTTTCAGAATCCGTTAAGTAAATTCAAATCGGACCTATCAAATTAATATGGTGGCAATCATTTCCGAAAAATATTCGCTTAATGTTGTAAAAAACCAAAGATGAATTAAAAAAAAAAGTAATTTTTGTGCGTTTTTCCAATTTTCTTGATGAAAAATCGTTGCATAGGAGTACCTAAAAAATATTTTTTAGATCTGTTAATTATCTGCAAATAATCTAGTGAAAGTGCAATTTATTCAATACTTTCCATAATATAAGCAAAAAATAAAAAAAAAATGCATTTTTTTACCGTTTTTTATTGTTTAAAAAAATCTCAATGCTCAGTTAGAGTTCAATTTTATGTTATAGTTATCTATTGACTACCATTTATATCGTGGTGTAAATCGTTTTACAAAATTAGCATTTCTTTTTGCTTTTTTATTGGGGTATAATTCAGAAATTTTGTATCTTCGAAAAGCCAACCTAAAATTTGACCGTTCTGATTCTCCGTCTCTTAAAATCGATTAAATCCTTATTTTTGCACATACAATATAAAACATTTAATGTACAATCTTACTTTTGTGCGTTACCGTCAGAGCTAAATACCTTAATAAAGATATTTTGTCGAAATTGATATGTATGATTTTTTGTAAACAGCCGAAATTAAATATAAGATATTTAACTAAAATACCTGATGTAAATAACACTTATAGTAGCTCAAAGAACTTGTTAGTAATCGCCAACTATCGTAAAGTCATCGAAGGAAAATAACAGACGAAAGTTTCTGTCGCTCATAACAACTTTCAAAATATCTCCCAAATTAAAAACAGTTGTGGAGTATAATTAGAAGGCTTTATCAAACGAAGTTGAAAAACTTATAATTAATTAGAGACGATATGTTACTACTTATCCTTAATAAGAGAAACGCAATTTTAAATAATTTACTTATTTGTGGGATGGTGATTTATACATCATATTTATTGATACACCGCGACTTTTTAATTGATTTTCTCAGTCCATAAGGTCACGCAACTTAAAAATATCGACGCCAAGCATGCGAACATTTTAATCTGATTGAAATAAGATAATTATTATTAGTATTAAGGAGATTCCACTAAATTATAAAGTGAAGAAAGAAAATAAAAATAATGGTTACAATTTTTATATAATATATAAATATTTGAAGAAAAAATGTATAAAAAATCAATTGACTGTTATACACAAGTCAGAGAAACGAAAAATAACTTTAAACTAAATATACTAGTCAGACATAATTATCCTAAAATTAGAAAAAAATAAAAACAATAAATAAACATATAAAGACCCACTGGAGCCACATTGCAGACTACAGGCACAGCAAACTATTGCTGAACGAACCATCGGGCAAATTAGGTTGCGAAATCCTGCGTTTAAGCAGACAATGGATTAGGCTTGTGACAGGACTTGTAAGCGGCCAATGCAACTTATATATATATATATATATATATATATATATATATATATATATATATATATATTTATATATATATATATATATATATATATATATATATATGTATATATATATATATATATATATATATATATATATATATATATATATATATATATGTTGTATAAATACGCGCTCAGACTCAGTTTTATTTGAGATAAAAAGAGAAGAAATCAGACATAGAAAGGTTAAATGATGTATTTTAATGGTTAATATGCCAGTAGATTTGGTTTATAATAGGATAAAATTAGATTTAAGTATAGTATAAGATGTATTGTTTAAATCGTAGTGTAAATAAACAGAAAAAGACAATAGAATCCAAAATTCTTGAATAAGTAAAATAATTGAAAATTGTTATATTCTTAAAAAATATGACATATTTCTTTCTATAAAAGTAAAGTTAATTAGAAAAACTATGTAAAATGTATTGTACTAGTTAGAGCAAGGGTTAATACAAACAAATATATATATATATTTAAATGAATAAAAAGAGTGTGGATGCTTTTAAAAAGCTAATAATGAAGTGTTATACATCGTCGTTTGTCCCATTAAAACAATCACTCATAAGACACAAAAGTGCGTTTAGTGGAAAATTTAATGCAAAATGAAATACAAAATTTTTAAGGTTCCTTACAAAATTTAACACAATTAATTTAGGTTTTAGGATATAATTCCTAATAATATTGCTAATACTTACAAAACTACCGTGAATAGTAATAAATAAACACTAATGTATGAAATATAAGAAGAATGTTTTAGTTTTAAGAGTTATTAAAGAAATTATGTATAAATTAAAATCATATTTTATATAAAACTATAGAATGTAATATAGATTTAATTAGTTTATAAGATAAATTTAAACTTATTTTAAGCAATTTTGGCACTAATAAATTAAGAAAATTGTGCTAAATAAAAGGGTAATAATATTAAAGCAACAATAAACATTTCAGTATTCCTATGAACAAAATTTGATTAAAATGGTTATAAATTTTAAGGCGCAAAGTGTTAATTTTTATCAATTCTCATATATAAATAATGTGCCAAAGTGGCTTTTATATATATCAAAATGTCGAGAAAACTCTAAAGTTTATTTATTGCAAGGTCAATTATGCTCAATAATCAGATATGGGAAAATAAAAAAAAGAATGACTTGATTCAATTGAAAATTGTTTCCGGGAATAACAAACGTTAAAAATGCTTTCAACAAGTGGATAAAATACAAAAAAGATGTAAGCGACCTCGATCATCTTTACCTTCCGGTATATTTTCAAGATCAAAGCACATTGAGTTCGTTTTCTTTTAACAGAAACCTGTATTTTGACATCGTATTCTAAAAGAATGGAAAATTTTACGTCGGAAAAGAAATTTTAAAATTTTTTATTCTGCTTTAGGAAGGAACATTAACCTCAACGTTTAAAAAGCACCCAAAAGGTTTTTTTAACAAATTTTAGTGGGTTTCTGAGTATACTAAACGTTGAAGGTGCCTTTTATAAGTACTAGATAAAATGCACAAGTTTTTGATGATGTTCACAAACTTGACCTTAGAGTTTATTTCAAGATCATTGAAGTTCGAGATCATTTTCGTAAATAAAGAATTTTCAAAAAATTAAAGACCTTGCCCTTACTTTTAGCATTACCCAGAAACAACGACGTCGACATAGTTAGTTCTCTTCCCGTTGGTCGGGTGCTTGATTATCCTGAGTTCCCTTGCCTCTCACATTTGGGGTGTCTGATTATCGTTGCCCCTCACGTTTAGGGTGCTTGATTATCATTAGTTTCCGTGCCTCTCATGTTTAGAGTGCTTATCGTTTGATTTCTATCAGCTGTCCTAGTTTAGCAGATTTTTCGAAAGTTGAGGTTGTAGACGACCGACGAAGTCCAAGAGGGGGTCACTGAAGGTCATTTCCAAGAGTAAAAATTTTTGACTCTTATCCTCCAGTGCTCTAATTTTCCCCTAAATCTTGAACAATCCCCAAAATCCTGCCATTTCTGGGTTTCTTTGACTTTGAAATGGCCTTGAACTTGACCTTGGGGATTATTTCAAGATCATATCTGACGTGACCTGGATATGACCTTTAAGGCCAAGATCAAGGTCAAATCTAAGGTCACCTTAGCATATAGAATTTGATTTTCAGAAACTTTTGTATAAAATGTTTTTCTCTATCATCTTTAGTTGCCGAATTATTGGTTCATTCACATCAATTCAAGGTAGGAGAAGATAAGAAATGACTTCTACATGTGGTTTTATCTCTTATGTTATTCATCCGTTAGACAGGAAATTTTCTCCAGGTTTCATTTCTGAAATAAAAGATGGGAGTTTCTGTTTAAAAAATCATCTTGACATTCAAATAACCTTGAAACCCCTGAAGGTTATCACTCATGATTGCTGTATCATCGGCATAACGAATAATGTTTATTAGCTCGCCTTTAATTTTCACCCCAAATACTTTGTTATGTAGTATTTCCTTAAAAACTTTGTCCGAATATAAATTGAACAGCAGTGAGGAGAGAATGCATTACTGTCTAACCCCTCGTTGAATTTGGCATTCTTTGGTAAGCTTGCCATTAACTCGGGCTACTGCCCTCTGTGTTAATATAGATTTTCTATAATCCGCACATCTCTGCCTTCCACACCAGCATTCTTCAGTATATCTGCGAGCTTCACATGCTGTCAAATGCTTTTTCGTAATAGACAAAGCATACGAAAATGTGTTTTCGTTGGTCTCGATACTTTTGGCGAAGTATATTTAGAGCAAATAGCACTTCTCTAGTACCAAGGGCATTTCTAAACCCAAAGTGGGTCTCATTTAGGCCGCTATTGTACTACGTGACTTAAAATCATGGTCTTCTGTGCTCTCCCTGTACAAAAGGGGAACGTGAAACGAACTGGGATTACACACCTTGTCATTCACTTTAGTTTTAGTGAACTCCCCAAAAGAAGACTGAAATTCCTTCCCGATATTCACTACCCATACACATTTTCCCGCCATTTTAGGGACCTGCACTGGTCAAAATATGCCTGCTATGAAGGAAAAAGAAACCATTTTTTGGTTATCCTACACATTATAACCGAATAAAGATAAACCTATTTTCTTTATTAAGGAAGTAATTTATTTTCTATTGTAGTAAAATCAGAGAGATTTTTATAGCTTGAATAATGTCAATTAGTTAAAGAAAATTTGCAACATGCTGCCGGCGCAAGGGCGTTAGATTAATGAAAGTTTCGAATTACCCAATGCAAAATCGTACAAAGCAATTGAAGATTGATTGTTTAGGTTGTAACAAAAGACATTTGGTTCGTAACAATCATTTAAAAGTACTCTACGGCACAGGAAGAAAATTCAAAACTGTCCAAGTTCACATTTCATTAAATTAGCTCTTTGGGGCATTTAATTAGTGATCTTATTTGAAAACTACGGGTATATATGATATAATTTAAACACTGAGATAATGAGTTAATGAAAAACAGGTACTACAACTACTATTTTATTGTTTCTTCATACTTTTCAAAAGAGTATAATAACTGATATTTGATATCACTAATCTAAAATTTTATTTTTTTTTTGAAAATTCTGACTTAAATTCGCAATAAGTTATGAATATGAATGCACATCTTATTAATAATATACCTATAGTACAACGTCTTGAATATTATTTAGAATAAAGGTCCTTGCAATATAATATAGCTTAAAAATTGAAGGAAATTTTTATGACATGCTAGACTTAATACATTCTCAAAATACAAACAATATCTAACCTTATTAAGTACAAAAACAGAACAGGAAAATCTACCAAAGGAATACTAGAAGATATATTTTATTATAAGTACTCTTGTCATTTTCCCTAATACCGAATTGGTACATTTCTGATTTTTTTCTTAAGGTACTGAAAATAATAACAGCAAAAACTGTAATGCCAAATTTGTTGTATTAAGAATTTTTTCTATCAAACGATCTCAAGTCCTACTAATCAAGTTTTGTAAAAAATCCAGAACAGATAGATAAGATAATCTTGGGGGTCAACTAACAGGCCCTTTGAGAATATTAGTTTTCAAAAAAGTCTCATTAGCTGACAGTTGTGACTCGGTAAACCGTCTTACTGTATATATATATATATATATATATATATATATATATATATATATATATATATATGTTTATGCGGCTTTTACGGATTCCTCCGTGTGAGATGCAATAGCAGTGGATATATCCACATTATGCTGTTGTAGTGCTGAAATCACATTCAGCAAACGTACTACTATATGCAACTCCGTGTGTGAATGAAGTAAAATGCGTACAGTGAATGCAAACTTCGCTCTATCATAAACTTTCCATGTTAGAGGTTGCAGAGTTTGAATAAATTGCTAAAAAACAATTCATCCTGTAACACCACCACCGAGATGGTGGCCTACCTGTACCACCACACCGAGAAGAAAGTCAAAAAACTTATCCCGTCCGCTACAGTGATACGATAGAGGTATATGTTTCGTCTCTCATTAAACTCATCAGGGTACCGGCATGCACCTGTCTGTGCAAAGGACAGATCGGAAGGAAGCATGCATCACTGAACGCGGCTTCGCCGACCTCCCGCCGGATGGCGTATATATGTTTATGCGGCTTTCACGGATTCCTCCGTGTGAGATGCAATAGCAGTGGATATATCCACATTATGATGTAGTGCTGAAATCACATTCAGCAAACGTACAACTATATGCATATAGTTGGAGGGGATAAGTTTTTTGACTTTCTTCTCGGTGTGGTGGTACAGGTAGGCCACCATCTCGGTGGTGGTGTAACAGGATGAATTGTTTTTTAGCAATTTATTCAAACTGTGCAACCTCTAACATGGAAAGGATATGATGGAGCGAAGTTTGCATTCACTGTACGCATTTTACTTCACATATATATATATATATATATATATATATATATATATATATATATATATATATATATATATATATATATATGTATATATATATATATATATATATATATATATGTATATGTATATATATATATATATATATATATATATATATATATATATATATATATATATATATATGTATATGTAAAATAAAGTAATTTTCGGCTGATCGGACATAAGATTGTCAATAAATATTACTTTCGTGTTAAAAAGTGCGGAATACTCGAATATAATGGAGAAGCTCCGGGTCCGAAAAATAACAAAAGCGCTGTTTCGACCTAGTATAGGACTCATCAGGCCATTGCATTCGGTATAAACCTTAATCTAGCATTTGTGTTCTATAAACTGATTTTAAAATTAAAAAACAGTAAACATGACAGATTGGCGATATCTCGATGGTTCACTCAATAACACAAGAGCAACACAAATCAACAATGTTGTATAAACCCACCATGTGATGGCGCGACAATGAATTAAAAAAGATAACCAAAACTCAATACACGGAACGCGCTATCCAAAGGATAGGGGGCGCACTATTCGGTACCGGCAACCAAGCCTACTACGCGGTCCGCAGTCAGAGCCAGGTGTCGCACCAACGATCCCCCTATGCGAGCACCGTTTTGTGTGTTTTTTAAGCCAAACAACAGATATAAGTTTTCGTCTCCTTTCTATGCGAGCACCGTTTTGTGTGTTTTTTAAGCCAAACAACAGATATAAGTTTTCGTCTCCTTTAAAGGCATTTACTTTTGTAAAATGCAATGGAAGCATTTATTTAAAAAATAATGAATTTTGCAATAACTTGTTTAAATAACTTTATTTTGCAAAATTAATGATAAATTTGGATTAAGCGATGCTTCGATCTCCTTAAAACACCTATTTTTTTTTTATCAAAATTGTCGCTTAAAAGCTTATCGGTCACGAAAGGTAAAAGTTTCCAAAGCTTAAAAAATTCATGCAATTTGAAATTTTCAAAATCCAATATCTCAAAGAAAAATAAAAATATTTTTGCAAACAAATGGTATTGGATAGAGTAAGACTTATACTTTAAGATGCTATGTATAGTTTTTTCAGAAAAAAGAATATAGACCATTATCGCGTTTTTCACACATTAAGGTTAGAATATTTAAAAAACCTGATGTGATGTAGTAATTCTACAGGAAATGATTATTCTTATTCAATATACAAATATAACGTCGTGCTGTATAATATAAAGTAGCCAAGATAAGATGATGGTTCCAAATTCAATTGGAACAAAGTAGATATCCAAGTGCTTTTTTAGCTTACACTGACAAAATTTACTTGGGTGAGCTTCTAAATGAGAAACGCTTCCCTCGTAGCCTACAAAGAAATTTAATAGAAAGAAAAACAACTTGATAACTTACTCGGTCAGACTTATTTTACCTCCTATGACATCCCATACTTTCGAACATGCAAATATATTATTACTACAGGGGTCTTTGTGAGAATCCTAATCTTACAAGTACGAGTTCATGACGGATCGCTAGTGTAATTATAAAATATCACAGTCATTTATTCTCCTCCATTTCAGCCATGCTTTAAGTCATTATAACCTTTACATTATAATTAACAAGATGATTAAAGAAATTCACTGATTCCCATCCTAATAATCCAGCCTAAATAACTGTTTCATAAAAATACGACTTTATTACAAAATGTTTCACGAGTGATAATTTATTGTCATTAGCAACGCAAAGATTATTCCGGAGCAGAAAAAAATCCTAAATTATTGAAAGTAATTGCTTCACATAGTAAATTAATACACCATATAAAACATATAATATGAATTAAAGTGTTAAATCCGTATAATAAGTACTTAAATGGAATTATCTTCTTAGGATTTGCATATCTAATTCCGACTTAATTCTTTAAGATACAAGTATGTAAACACAGGTTTATTTAAATAGTGTAGTAGCTGGATGTTTGAATACGAGTGGCTTTTTTGGTTGTATGCATAATGAATCTTGTTGGTTTTGATTACAAGATTAGTGACACACTGTAACAGGGGAGTCATTACGAAAATATTATTCTTTAAGTTTTCCGTTAGAGTAAAGATTAAATAACTTACTTTTTTTTCACAAGCGCAAAGAAATCTTTCCGAAGATTAAATTAAGAAAGTATTCTGAAGAATATTTAAATTTAAAGTTTACTAGGACTAAAATAAGGCTCTTGTGTATTAACTGTTTAAAAATTTTGGCAGCAGACAATATGCTATCAAAGAAATTTAAACGTCATATGGGAATAATTAATAGTGAGTATAGCTTCTGCCATATAGAAAGTAACCAACTGTTCTTAAAAAAGTTTTGTTTGTTAATAAATGTACTTTACTAGTCTCTTACAAAGCTTGGTATCCAATAACTAATTGCAACTCATATCGTAGAAATTAAGTATGGAGATCATTTTACCAGACAACTACAGTCCGTCACTAATAAAATGATATTGTTAGTCTTACCAAAGTTGTGCGAAATGTTTTTCTCAATTCGACTTGGTGATGCAATAACATATATTCGGTTTTGAGATGAATACTCAGCAGTTGAAAAGTTTTATTTTGCAAACCAGTAAGAAACCAAACTATTGCACTTACGTTAGTTAATATGTTGAATAATTTTTTAAACGAGACAAATATACAATGGAAAACATGTGCTGGAATATATATACACAGTACTGAAGCATAGTCCTTTAGATTCTAAAGCTTATAAGCATTTGTGAGGCAGAAATCTCCATAGTGTATCTGGACACATCGCCTGATTCACGTGGTAGCTTCTTCTGCCAAAGAAGTAATACCTGGTTTGAACATTATGTTGCCCACAGTTATAACTGTAGTGAATTTGTAAAAATGAGACCACTAAAATCAAGGCTTGATTCTGCCCCTTACCAAGATATGGACAAATTTCTCCAACGTGTTTACGAATTAAAAGATGTAATAGCAATATTCTTGGAAAAAGCAAAGTTAAACTTTTTGGAGATCACTTATATATATTATGAAATTGAGTTACATAACCGATATACTTGAACAATGGTATGTAAATACTTAGAGGAATCAACTAGGTAAGCATTATTGGATAACCTTCCTGTGGGTACCAGGACACATCGGGGTAGAGGGGAATGAAATAGTAGAGAAAAGGGGGTAAGTCACTATTTCTGGTGTCCGAGCCTTTCTGTGGAATCAAGAAGAACTAAAACGAGAGGAAGAAAGCAGGAGATCTATTTACTGGCCGGATTTGCAAGCAATGAGATAAGCGAAGATACTTCTTGGGAACTACGACCAGATGAGATTCAAAGATTGCATCAGCTTAAGCAAAAATCAACCTGGAGTTCTGACAGAAATTCTGACGGGGCATCGCCACTTGAAGGGACACCTCAAGAAACTCGGATTGGCAGAAAGAGAAGAGTGTAGGTTCTACGAGGAAGAAAACGAAACCTCTATTCACATCCTTTCGGAGTGCAGTGCTTTTGAAAACCCTAGAATGCGGTTTTTGGGAGCACAGCAAATAGAAGGGGAATTCCCACTTTAAATGTGTCCAACATTCTAAGATCCTAAAGGAAATAGGACTGAAGGACCTGCTCTAGTCGACAAGGTATCCCTAATGACTTGGCGGCAGAAGGGGAACACAATAGATTTATGAGATAGCAACGTACTGATCCCCAATTTGACACACACATACACTTGAAAAATTGAATTTTTTAAATTAACAATTTCAATAATTATATCAAGGACACGAGTGTGACAAGGTAAATGTTTCTTACAGAAAATTAGAATTATGAAACATAAACCAGAAACAAAAAACTTACAAAGTTTTAGTAATTTGTTAAAAACTACTGTTCTTGGGTAACACAATAAAATTTTATTTTTAACCTTTTAACAGTCTTCATTTGTATATCTTTTGGTAAAAGTCAGATATTATGACTAAATTTTTAACAAGTTCTAAGAGTTTATTTGTAATAGTCCTGAAAAAATATTTTCATAATAGCTATGTGGCAAAGGGATTAAAACTGAAAAAAATTGTTCAATTTTATTCTCATATAATTTTTGATAGAAGTTAGATATTTTAATGTAGCTTTTAGTATGTTCCAAAGGGTACTTCCAAGGAAATCTAATAAAAATATTTCTACAGGAAATTTCCTCAAAAAGAAAAAAAACTGCAAACAAATTATTTACAAGCAAACTTTTTTTCTAACAACTTTTTATAAAAGGAAGATATTTTGGATGGGTTTTCAGCTTGTTCCAAGAGGATCGTATCTTACAAGGATATTAAAAACTGAATTAAAATATTTTAATAACTCTTTTATATTGCAATTAATTTAATAATGATAAATCCAGTACTACTTATATTTTTATTTAAAAAGTTAAATGGTGGACAAATCTTATGTATGGTCCGATGGACATTTGGAGGTTTTTTGTCTGTGATTATCAATATTTGTTTAAATTTAGAAATTTAACTTTGCGGAGGAGCTTTATTATTTATTTATAATGGAATTCAACTCAAAATCATTATTTGGAGGTGTTTTGAATTGCTTGGTACGAATTTTTGGACTGAATTGAGATTAAATACTGGACAACTTCTGCCTGATTTGTGGTGAGAAGTGTTCCAATCACTGAATGATATTTTCATGGCGGATTTTTTGAAAAGAATTTAAAAGCTTAAATAAATTGAAAGAAATGGTAGGATAGTGAATTTTAGGTCGTTCGACGAAATTTATTTTCGCTTCTCGCCTTCTTTTAAATCTCTTTTATGCATTCGTGTAATATTATACTTATGGTTACCCATTTAGAAGAACTAAAAGGAATATATTTTATAATTTTACATTCACCCAATTAAGCATAATTTGCGATTAGTAGATATTTCAACAACAGCTATATTATTAAATATAAAACAATTCAAAAAACTTTAAAAATGATGATTGCGAGCTAATTTTTCTCGGCAAAACTATTAAAATCATTCGAATAGATAATGTATAAGGCAACGTTACTCAAGACAATCATTTAATATGTTGTAGCAACTGAATCTAATAAACAAATCAATGTTGCTTTTATTACTATCAGAAAAGATATATTTCATAAATAAAACGGAAAATGGTAGACCCTCTGTGAGGTAGATCTTACAAGATAATTGCTACTTGCCTATTCCAAATGAGCACTATCATAAAAACTTAAATGTGTTCAGACATATCACAACTAAACTATTTAAAATATTGCCGTGTATCTTACCCTGTACATTTACATAAGATAAAAATCCTGCAATAATACATGTAACCTATTAAATTATGTGCGACTTTTACCATTTTTCTTTGAATTTTATAATTTTTCTAAAAAAACTAAACTGACACCACTAAAAAGTAAAAAATTAATGAAGAAGTTTTATATTGCAATGGATGTAATAATTTTCGATTTATTTTTTGAGTGCGGTACCTGATGTAAAATTTATGGAATATACCTGCAAACTACAGAATTACACCTTTAGTTACGGTAGAAAGAAATGGAATATAAATGCTAAGCCATATAAATAATAGGCTAATGATATGGATAAAATGTCTACTTACGGCACCGACTTCAAAAAAGTGCTACAATCACACAGGCACACAGAAATAGTTATCTCGTTCAGAAGACTAGATCCTTCTCTCCACATAGAATTTGACGAGGTACTCTTAATCGATTTCGATAAAACTGGTGGTTTTCGAGATAAATAGGTTTTTATGAGAAAAAACTCAAAAGTTACTAATGCTAAACACAAACAGGTAAGAATACAATACGCAGGGTGTGCTGATGTGCTTTAATTTATGGGGAAGCGCTACCTCACTCTTCGAAGGCAAGAAGATGATATGCTGAAAGATTTCCAGCTTAGACATTGTCATGTTAATAAAATGCAAAAATAATGAAAACATTGAAATGCTATTTTGCCAAATGTTCAATATGGACTCCACGTACTTCAATATAGTTTTTTATTCTTAGAATATTGCACTGCAAATTATATTCTGGCATTATTACGGACTTCATTAGAAAGCTGTGCTATTCTCGCTAGTAGTTCTTCTCTAGTATGTACTGGTGTTAAATAAATTAGTTCTTTTAGATGTCTCCAGAAGTAAAAGTCAATGGGATTTAGGTCTGGAGACCTTGGTGGCCATAAAACAGGCCCACCTTGACCTATCCATCGAGAGCAAAAAGTTAGTTAAGCATTGACGTACTATACTATTAAAATGAGGTGGAGCACCACCATGCATGTACCATATTTACATTCTTCTATTAAGAGGTACGCTCTCCAATAAATTATTTAAATCTTGCTGCAAAAATTGTAAATAAATCTCACCATTGAGTTTTCCTTCCAAAATAAATGGACCTGTAAAGGTGTTTCCGATGATGCCAGCCCGCACATTTACAATAAACCTTTGTTGGTGTTTGTTCTGAATTATAACGTGCGGGTCCTCATCAGCCAAAAAATGCAAATTGTGTGGGTTTATTATGCCATCTGATGTAAAACCGGCCTTATCGGTAAACAAAATAAGGTTATAAAAATTTAGATTTAGGATATGTTGCTGTATAAACCAGTTGGAGTATCGAAATCTTGGGGGATAATGATCTGTAGATATAGCGTGTACTTTTTCAACGTGGTACGGGTAAAGTAACTGTTCTGTTAGAATTTTATATACAATTCATTTTGTAACATTGTTTTGTGTCACGAGCTTTTTTATGCTGTTTAAAGGGTTGTTAGCAATATCGCAAAATTTGTTCCTCTACGTGCGGGTTTCGTGCTCTCCTAGGATGGCCCTCACCGCCGCGTCGCGGCAAAAATGACACTGAATAAAACATGTAAAAATTAATTCGTTTACTCTAATAATTATTTTCTAATCATCTTTTACCTATTTCCCTGAGGCTTCAATTAACTCTTTGAAAGATTTTTGGACTTGGTAATATCCGAGCTGAAAATCTTACAGCATAAAGTTTTCTTGCCTTCGAAGAATTTGACAGCGCTTCACCATAAATTAAATGCATATCAGCATATTCTCTATAAGAATATTCCTCCATTTTTTAAAATTATTTTTACTTAATAGTGGTCATAACAAGTTCCGTCAATCGTAATTCATTATGTAGGTATTAACAATTACAATCTGATTTATACCTATTTGTCTTTAGCATTAGTAACTTTTGAGTGTTTCGCGTAAAAACCGATTTATCTTGAAAACTGCCAGTTTTATTGAAAAAATTGAAAAAAATTTAGAGCACCTTTTTTGAAGAGGAGTGACCAAAGTATTTAAAAAATGAGTATTCAGCTCTGTAAAATGATATCTGTAAAAAATTATACCCAATGAGTGTGGCTGCAAGTCCGTTCCTGACTTCTCTGATGATCTAAAACATTTACTGTAGTATGGTTTAATGAATTTTTGTGGTCTCTATAAAATATTAAAATTTCATTAAATTATACAATTCGATTCAAAACTTAGAGCCGATAAGATAAATCGCTGGGTACCCCTTTAGGGCTCTGTATCTCCATCAAGCAGTACTTTAGGAATTTTTTCAAATAAATTAGATGTAAGTACGATTTTTTGACAAGCGATTATTTTTTTCAGACTTGTTTTCAGCACTTTTATATTTATAATATCTAATGTGACATTTTATACCATTTCAAAAAAACCCATTCTAAAAAACTGATTAATTTAATACTGTCTATTTTCCAATACTGAAAATGCTTCCAGAGGATAATTCATTTGCACTATGGCTACTCCAAGAATAATAGAGTGAAGTAAAAAAATATTTGCATATTTTACTACTTTTACACTATTTCTATTAAATTCAACCATTGCATAATGTGAATATGCGTTGCTTTATCTCACCCGCCATCGCTATATTAACAACTTCCAGATTCTTACCTTGCATATTTAGAAAGGCAATGAGCCACTAAACAGACAATAATTGTAGTTTAAAACAAATTTTAAGACTTCTCATATCACTTTCCTATTACTAAATATTTATCTTAACTGCTAGACTTTCACACATATAATTATTACATAACATGTTAACATATCTTAAAAATCCTTATTGGTATAAATTCCTAAACTTTGCTTTAAAGCTGAACTAAAATAATAGGTTTTTAAAGAAATCGTCTGACCTAATACGTTTCCAGTTTAGTTTTACATTCACCCAATTAAGCATAATTTGCCATTAGTAGATATTTCTGCAAGAGCTATATTATTAAATATTAAACAATTCAAAAAACTTTAAAAACGATGAGAGCGACCTAATTTTTCTCGGCAAAACTATTAAAATCATTCGAATAGATAATGTATAAGGCAACTTGGATTGTTTATAATTATGTACTGGAACTTAGTAGCAGTTTGTCAATAATTATCTGACTTATTAGTTTCCGTTTTGAGTAAAATGATCTTTTTTACCTTGTTCATAAATCGCAATTTAATTTTTTTTCACATTACTAAACCCCATTTTAGCTGGAGGCTTTTTTGTTGGATAGTCTAAATGTCAGCCTTCTGTTTTTGTTTTATACATTGCGGAAAAAAAATACTTATATTTAATCAGAAACTAACAACAAATTACTTCTTCCTGCAAAATATCGATTAATTTTTTTAAAAAATGTGGGAAATCTCACAGATATGAAAAAAATACATGAAAGAAATACTACAATTTCATATAAACTTTTTTCGTATAAGCCTCCTCTTCAAAGATATGGGCTCCTAAAGAGCTGCAATGGAATCAAGTTCTTTACACATAATTATTGAACCACCAGGCATATTTCAATTTTTTTTAATATGTTGTTTACCGGGTAAGGCCCTTCAAGTTGCTATCCAAGAAAGTGCTGTGAATTACTCACAGCTGCAGGGACGAACTAGCTGTGACACTCAAGACATATATTAACTATTGACTAAAAATGAAGTAGTTTCCATTCATGTCGCTAATCCTAACCGTTTTCGAAAAAATGTCATTTTGTTTACACTGTTCGTCCCGGTTAAATATTAAAAAGAGGAATTTTCCCCTGTCACCATAATTTCAATAAAAAGCTAAATTAACTGCTTAGTTAAAAATTTCGTAAGAAGGTTCAACATGAGCTCCATGAAGTCTGATAAACTAGCAGGCAGGACGAATTGAGGAGTGCTGTATCCGCCAAGGTTTTGAGGTGTCTCCACAGGTAAAAATCCAATGGCATTAGGTCGGGAGATCGAGGAGACCAGGCAATAAGTCCTCCTCTACCTATCCAACGGTTTGGATAAACGTTATTCAGTTGTTTCCGCACAACAACGCTGAATTGAGGTGGGGCTCCATCATGCATGTAGTACATGTTCCGGCGGGTTTCAAGTGGTAAATGCTCTACTAAATCGTGACAAGCGTTCTGGAGGAACTCCAAATAAAGGTAAGTCATTCTGGCAATACGAATGGTCCAATCAAAAAATTGCCCAGGCATTAATTGACTGGAACTGAAATCGATGATGCGAAACACTAGTTGCATGAGGATTTTCATCAGCCCTTACATGTGAGTTGTGTAAATTTATGATATCATTTTTGGCCAAACCTGTTTCATTCGTGAAGAGAATAGTGCTAATGGAGTTTACATTATTTCGTTGCTGATCCAATAGCTGGTTTGCAAACTTCATTCTATAGGGAAAATATCCAGGAATCAGTTCATGCACTGTTGCAGGAGTGCCATTTACAGCATAAAAAATATTTTCCTCTAATTGGGCATACGTACTGTCCTTACCCGACCAGCATTAGTACTTCTTTTCCCAAAATTTCCTAAAATTATGAAAAACTTTAATATTATTACCTTATGAAATAGAATCGCCTACCATTCTTCCTTAGACGTTGGTCAGCTCACTGGCATGTTTTTTGATCTGGAAGAGTACGATTAAGGTAGATGTCGTGATATAATCCCCTGGCTTCCAAAGCATTGCAAGATGCAACAACATATATCAGATGCATATCTGGATACTAAATTAACGTGTACTCCATATTTCGAATTATTTCACAATTAATTTCACCAAGAAATCCAAAAATCAGTAAATGAATATCTAAGTAAAGAATCAATATGTCAGCGATGTGAAAGTTGACAAGTTCTAAAATGCAGGGTATTTATTTCTTTCGTACCTAGCAACGTTTGTAACAACAATACTTTGTTTTTGATGCCGATAAAATAAAACGCACATTTTTTGCGAACCTAGGTCGAACTGCAATTCACAGAATTAAACGTTTTTAATCAAAGAAGTAAATCCTGATTTTGAATTGATTTTTTTTTTATCATAAAGTTGAAAGTTGAATATTTGATAGGAACAAAGGTTTATCTTTTATCGAAATACGTCAAATACACGATGAAAATTAAATGATGTTTTTTCGAAAACGGTTAGGATTAGCGACATTAATGAAGTATCAATCAGTATAGTCAATAATTAAGGTATGTAAAAAACGTTGTCCAAGGTTCTTTTATATAGGGCGTAAAAAAAATGGGGTCATGAGTGTCACAGCTAATCCGTACCTGCAGCTGTAAGTAATTCACAGCACTTTCTTGGATATTAATTTGAAGGGTCTTACCTGGTATACATCATTTAAAAAAAAATTGAAATATACCTGGTGGTTCAATAATTCCAAAGAGAAGACCTACACGAAAAAAGTTTATATGAACATGTAGCGTTTCTTTCATGTATTTTTTCATATCCGGGAGATTTCCTACATTTTTCCGGACACTGTACCTAAAATTTTCCGTTAAATTCCAAAAACTTCCTTCCTAATGCTAAATTTTTACATTACGTCGTCTAGGTATCATTAAAATACAATTAGTCCTAATTCTTTTTGGCATTACAAAAATATAACACATCACTTTGTTTACTTATTACTATGATCACTTCCATGCGTATAAATATTACAACGCAAATAGTTATTTGAGCAAAATAAAATAATACCTCTATATTTCAAAATAAAATAATATATTATAAGGAATTAGTAACTCATGTAGACATAACTAATTAGTGTTTATTTTTCTTTAGACAAATTTATCCACAGTCTCGTCTTGCCGTATCATAGTTTATCAATTAAATTAGAACAAACGAAAATATAAGGAATATAAAACTGCAAAACAGCAATACAAAATATATATGTTGAGATTAAACGAAGGATCTCTTCATCACCAACAAAGGTTTTCTTTAAATGTGATCTTAATAAACCATTTTTAGGGGTGAACTATGTGGGTGATTTTTATCCCCTGGAAATGCAATTCAGGAATTAAAAAAATACGTATTGGATATATTTTAGCATACTTCAACATAGAACGGAATAAGACAAATCGGAGACGTACACCTGAGAACATTCCCTTATAAATCTGAAGCACCTCGAGCGATGGCCTATTGGCTTCATATATATCCAATGAGGAAAAAATTTATTATCTAGAAAACGCTGGATTTGAAAATCGCTCGGATACGTTTTTTCTTTTTTTTTTCTTCTTTATTACACATTTTTTCCAGTATATTAAATTTTACAGGATCACTCGAAAACAGTTGTGCTCTAATCAATTTTGATTTTTTAAATAGTGACCCCCCATTTTTTGTACAATTTTAGACTCTTTGTGAAATTCTGAACGTGTTTTCTGTTACATGTCCTATACCTAAATATAACTGTTCTCGACTTATCCATACTTTAAACTCAAAATAAAATACAATAATTATTAATAAAGAACGGAAGCTTTTACGGCTTTGGTCAAGTTGAAAACCATTGTTCTTGGGTTTAGAACGTGTCAAATTGGGATTATTATCCGACGTTTCACTTACGATTGCACGAGGCATCTTCAGGGATCTTTACTCCACAAGATTAAAACACTGAATGACTATCGAGGAGCAATAGCCAAGTATTTGATGCTCAGCGAACCGTGATCCAGCGTTACAATCGATTTCCACTGTAACCTGCATCTCTATTAATATTATTTTGATAATTACAAATTTCGATTGATTTCCTAACTTTACATTTAAACAAATCAGACACTGATGCTAGGCACCTTAGTTTCTTTTACAATAAAGCGTGACCTGAGCAATGCTGGTATTCAGCTACTGCAGATTGTACAATTTGTTTCTTTTTTATACATCTTTCATGTTCCTTAAGCCTAGTGGATATAGACCTTCGTGTTTCATCTACATACATTTTACCACAAGAGCAAGGTATCTTGTAAATGCCTTCTGCTTGAAATGGAATTGCGTCCTTTGTAGATTTCAAACATTGTCCAATTTTCTTACATGTGTTGAAAATTGTCCGAATGTTTGATTTTCGGAGCTATCTAGCATTCTTGTTCGTGGTTCGGTGTGTGTAAGGTAAGACAACACTGTTCATAGGTGGTACATTTATGACATATTGTTGAGGAGTTGGGTTTTATATTTATTAAAGAACGTCTTATATCTTTAGCGCAATATCTGTTGCCTCTAAGAGCATTAGTCAGTTTTTCCTTTCTGTTTTCTGCACCAAAATTTAGGTTTTAGAGGAGCAGAAGACAAGGCGTTTTCTTCGAAAGCTTCCATGAAGATGATAGCTACCATAGGTGATAGCGGAGTATATCTTCAGCGCAATATCCGTTGCCTCTCAGAGCGGTAATCAGTTTTTCTGTTTCTGATTTCAGTGATAGTTCGTCACATATTGAAAGAGCTCTATGTACCAAAGAGTTAATGACGGATTGTTTTTGAGAAGGATAATAGTATGACGTTGCATTGAGACATCGATTTGTATGTGTAGATTTTCTGTATACGGAATGTCCTAATTTGCCATTATCTTTCCTTTCTACTAGTACATCGAGAAAGGGAAGAACACCCTGTGATTCAATTTTCATAGAATTTTTTATGCTAGGGTGTTGTTGCTTTAGATGATCCAGGAAATTTTGCGCCATGCGGCCAAATTACGAACGTATCATCTATATATCTGCACCAAAATTAAGGTTTTAGAGGAGCCGAAGACAAGGCGTTTTCTTCAAAAGTTTTCTTGAAGATGTTCGCTACGACGGGTGACAGCCAAGATCCCATGGTCGCTCCCGAAGTCTGCTCGTAGAAAGTTCCTTGAAAAGTAAAATAAGTGGAAATCAGAGATGCTTTAATTAATTCTAGTAGGGTGGAGCCATGTGGTTTATTCGTAATATGTCCGATATTATGGAAACTGAATCATCTATAGGAACATTTGTGTACAAAGATTCTACATCAAAACTGACCAATATGTCCCCGGGCTCTAATTGGATGGTTTTTAATCTTCCGACAAAGTGTCCAGAGTTTTTAACAAAGATTTGGTTTTTCCTCTAAAGGGATATAAAAGTTTGGCGAAATATTTACATATTTCATAGGTTGGAGAGTCTATTGCTCTGACGATTAATAGAGGTACATGTTCTTTATATATTTTAGGCAGTCCGTAGATACCAGGAATCTTGGAGCTGCTTGGTTTAACGGCTTTCTTTTCTTCTGGAGTGAGGCTAGAGGCATTAATTATATATGTGAGGTTCATTCCGATTTTGTTTGTTGGTTCCGTTCGAATGATTTTGTAAGTATTGTCGTTCAAGAGCTGGTTTATTTTTTCAGTACTTGTCCTTATCCATAACAACAGTTGTATTTCCTTTGTCAGCTGTGAGAACTAACATGATGTTGTTCTCGTTCAGTTTTTTAAGAACATTCCTTTTCGCTGAGGTCATATTTGATTTTGGAGGCTGTGAGTGTTTTATGATCTTCGCTGTTTCGTATCGAATCGTGTCTGCATGCTCTAAAGATAATTTTCTAATGGAAGCTTCGACACTACAAATTATTTCTTCCACTGGTATGCTCCTTGGAGTGATGGCAAAGTTCTGTCCTGTGAATAAGATATTTTATTCTGCTTTGGTAAGTTATATACTTGACAAATTGATGATGGTGTTCATTGGTGCGCTTGCTGGATTACTGTTGCTCAAAAATCCCTCAAATATTATTTTGTATGTAGGCTTAAAGGACATGAAAGATGTATATAAAAAGAAACAAATTGTACAATCTACAGTAGCTGAACACCAGCATTGCTCAGGTCACACTTTTAATGTAAAAGAAACTAAGGTGCTAGCATCAGTATCTGATTTCTTTTAACGTAAGAATAGAGAATCAATCGAAATATGCAAACATCCAAATAATATTAATAGAGATGCAGTTCACAGTTTACATTACACGTGGAAATCGATTGTAATGCTGGATCACGGTTCGCTGAGTATCAGTCGGGTATAAATACCGGGCTGTTGCTCCTCGGTAGACATTCAGTGTTCTAGTCTCGTAGAGTAAATATCCCTAAAGATGATGCCTCGTGCAATCATAGGCGAAACGTCGGATAATAATTCCAATTTGACAAGGTCTAAATCCAAGAGCCATGATTTTCTACAATAATTTCTGATCCAATGACCTGTTCCTTAAAATCATTTTGTCAAATTGTCACTTTCAGTTAATTTTAACTGAACAAAACTTCCTGAGGCACAAGAATAGAAATTTTTATGATGATAAGGTAAGATAATGGAGTAAGAACCCCAAGAAGAAGTGTCTGAGTTATTTCAAGAAAAATATTCTAATTTTCCTGCAATTTCACAAGGGGCCGCCAAAGTCTCCGGGTTTAAAATCTTTTGACTTCTTTTTGTGGGGTTACCTTAACGGTAAAATTTTCCAAAATAAGCCAAGAAGACTTAAAGAATAGGATTATTCCAATTAATTACTACATAAGTAGTCAGAAATGTTCAGAATGAATTTATAAATCTCTTAGGTAACTAATAAAGAACGGAGCTTCCATGGCTTTGGTCAAGTTGAAACACTGAATTCAGTGTTCTAATATCGTGGAGTAAAGATCCTTGAAGATGCCTCGAGCGATCGTAGGCGAAACTTCGGAAAATAATTCCAATTTGACATGGTCTAAACGCAAGAACCATGATTTTCAACACTTAGGTAACTTTAACCAATGGGAGGCATTTTTAACAATTACTAAAATGATAAATTAACTATTTTTACTACTATATTTAGAGTTTTAACCGTCGATAAATTGAAAACAATTACATTTCAATATAGGGCATGTAATAGAAAGACTGTTCAAAATTTTGCATTGAGTCTAAAAGTGTACACAAATTGGTGGTCACTATTTAAAAAATCAAAGTTGGTTATAGCATAGCTTTGTTCGAGTTACCCTGTAAGATTTAATACATTGGAAAAAATTTGTACCTAAAAAAAAAGTCGTGTCCTAGAGCGTTTTTTAAATAATGAATTTATTCCAGGATTAACGTCCTCACTGTATGTAGCCCTGAAGGGAGGACGAAAGCCGTTTGGCGAAGTCTATGGTATAATAATAAAATACTGTTTCTCTGTGATGTCAACATTTATAATAGCCATCAATGGGTTAGAATATTTCGACGTAAATGTACAAAGGATACATAGTAAAAAACCACACTGTTAAAAATAACTTTAAATTTAATGCAAATTTAATGTCCATTCTACATTAGATTTAGTGATTTTGTACCAAAAATCGTGAATAATTTACATTTACTTTGAATTTAAAGTAATTCATTCAAATATCAGTTCGTTGTACCTTGAATTTCAATAAAGGAACTGAAAAGATATTTCAACTTCTGTACATTAAAATTAATTCACATATACCCTAAATATACTAGAGAAATTTACATTATTATTCGATATAAATTGCATGAGATTCCGGGAGATGGCGCAACTTTTATTGAACTTTTTATTTAGTATTATATGAGTTGCTTAAAGAACTTAATTTTCTTATGGTGAGGTGTACATATCTGCCCCGTACTGACGGGAACCAACGATTTTGAAACCGGTCTAGATGGCGGACACTAACCATGGGAAAAATGTCCATCTTTTCCTGGTAGTTTCAGAATTTTTTACACTCATATCAATGCTGGTGCATTAAATATGTGATTCCATATTTCAAATTCAATGAACACCAGTTGTATATTTAATGTACATAGTTTCCTTAAAAAGTAATGATCAAATTTTAAATTTAATGTATGATTACATTAAATTTAATGGAATAAATTAAATTAGAATAATATAAATTATTAAATTTAATGGATTATATTAAATGCATTTAATAAACGTTTGAGAAATTGACTTCCAATACATTTACATTAAATTTAATGCATTTCGTTTTTACAGTATACTTCACGACCTGATGCGAAATTATGTTCAAGTTTGTCATCCTAGGGAAACTCTACCCATCTTGTAATTCATTTTCATTTCATTTTAGCCTAGTTTTCATCCTTCCAAAATTGGATATAGGCCCCCCCTATTTGTTTCCAAATCTCTCTATTATGGGCTCTTCTTTGTCACATCAAGCCGGCGTGTCTGACTATGTCATCCTGCCATCTCATCTGTGGCCTGCTTCTGGATCTTTTCCCTTCATATGGGCGCCATTTCCCAATTTCTGAATTTCGACGGTTGTCTTTTATTCGTTCGTTATGGCCTGCCCATTTCCATTTTAGTGATGCTGCTCTTTCTATAGCGTCAACTGCGTTGGTTTTTCTTCTTATCCACTCATTTCGTTTATTCGTGATATTCCTAACATGTGTCGTTCCATAGCCCTTTGAGTTTTGCGGATTCTGTCCAAATTTGATTTTGTAAAGGTCCACGTCTGCGCTCCGTATGTTAGAACCGGCAATATACAACAATTAAATACTTTGGTTCTTAAGTATAAGGGAATTTTCTGATTTTTCAAAACATAGGAGAGTTTTCCGAACACCGTCCATCCCAATCGAGTTCTTCGTGTTATTTCGGCTGTCTGGTTATCCTTACTCGCTCTTATGGCCTGGCCTAAGTATATATATATATATATATATATATATATATATATATATATATATATATATATATTCATTCACCTGTTCTATTTCGGTTGCATTTACTGTTATAACTTGTTGTTCGTCTGAGTTTGACATTACATTTGTTTTTCTGAGATTCATCTTTAATCCTCGTTGGAACTATGTTTCATGGAGGTCGTTTGTCATTGACTGCAGCTCTTCCCAGTCGGATGCGATCAAGAGTATATCATCTGCATATTTCAGATTATTTAGGAATCTAGCATTAATGTTTATCCCTTTATTTTCCCAATTTAATGATTTGAACAAGTCTTCCAGGTCCATTGTAAATAATTTGGTCGAGATTGTATCTCCTTGTCTTACTCCTCTTTTGATTGCGTTCTTCTTGATATTTCCTTAAGTCGGCTTTTATTTGTTTTCCTATGGTCTTGTTTAATTCTGAGAACTCCACTGTGTTTTTTTTATTTTCACTCAAAAGTTGACGTCTTTTCCTTAACAGGTCTTGGGACTTTCTGCTAATTTTAGACTGTTTTTGTTGTTGATTCGCGGCGACCTTAGAGCTTGTTTCTAATAATTCATTGGTTATGACTAAATTCAATTCATCTAATTCAAACGCTTTCAGATGTAATTCATTGGCTTCTTTCAGTTGATTTGTAAACTGTTCGTTGTTAATTTTCAGGAGTTTGGTGTCTATTTTCTTATTTATGAGTCTATAGTTTCTTCGATCTGGTTTAGTTGGTATCTTTAATTTTACTCTGAGTAGTCTATGATCGCTACCAATAGATACGGCGTTTATAGCTGTGACGTCATGGACTATTTTCTTTTCCTTTGTTAGTACATAATCTATTTCATTGTTCGTGGTACCATTTGGTGATACCCATGTCCATTTCCTCTGTGGTTTTTCCTGAAAGAAGGTATTCATTGCGAAAAGTTTAATTGCTTCTAAATAGTTTATTAACATTTTCCCTCTCTCGTTTCGAGTTCCGTATCCAAAGTCGCCTATTCTGTTTTCTGTGTCATCTAATTTTTTGGCCAGTTTTGCATTAAAATCGCCGATGATCTTGTAATACTGACAGTTAATTTAAAATTTTTGAAATTTTCCGGATAAACCTCGTAGTACACATAACTTCTACCTATTAACCCAATTAAGCACACCCCCATATATTACTACACCTACATGATATCTTAAAAATAACCTTTCTGCACATTATATAAAAAATAATAAAATAGTTTAAACAATAAAAACATTTATAAAAAATCATGAAGTACAGCCTATTAAAGTAGTTCTTTCTCGGCGGCAGTAATAAAGACATTAGAACGAGCATTGTGGGAGGCAAACTGTGTGCCGTACCGAATGCAAATGCTCAGGAAAACGTCGATAATAAATCCATTTTAAATCCGTCGAGAATCCCACATTCTGTAATTCTAGATTTAAGTTGAATTCACGTTTTTACTTTATTACAATGTACATTGTAGTTAAAATAAGTTTATAGTAATTATAAAAATATATTTATTCTATAACAAAAACAGTCCCTGAAGAGTTTTTAAGGAAATAACATCAGTGTGAAACTTCTGAAAATGCCACGAAATTATCAATATTTAAAACTTTTTAACATACCTGGATGAGGAAGTACGAATATAATTCGTCATAGGAATCAAAAGTTTTTTTGTCTTTTCTTAGAGAAACTCACTAGTAATTGACAGAAATTCATGGTTCGTCAAGTAAGTCAGACCAATCCTTAAAAATTTAATTAAAGGTAATTTGTATTTTTGTTATATCTCTCTTTAAGTTCCTCACTTGACAAAGCCTTTTGTTTTTAGATTCATAATTCGTAAAAAAGTACATATAAAAAATTTAACCAATAAAATAAGGCCATGGATATACTGAATTATTTTTCGTAATATGAGTCCATATATTCGATAAAAAAAGACGATAACGTCATTAATTTGAGTGTAGTAGAAAATAATAAAACTTTTTTTCATGTTAATTTACGATATTGGAGAAAAAACATTTATATTTTTAAACCGACTTCTAAAAGAAGAAGCTTCTCAATTTTACCGCTATGTATTTTTTATGTATATACATCAATAACTTTGAAATGCGGTACCGATTTTAAGGATTTTTTTTACGTTATATTCAGGAAGTTACTGCGGTAATCCCATATCATTTTGGATGAAATTGGTGCAGTAAAATCCAACATGGGGCTGATAATATAACGGACAGAAAAAAATTTTCTCACATTTTCTCCAAATTTAATATGGGGCAGTTTTCTGGGTCGCCCATAATGAATCTGAAATTATTTTTAAAAAATTCAATATTACAGATTCAATATGGCGAACAAAAAAATTAAATTTCCTCCAAAACTGGTTTAGGGCAGTTTTCGGGATCGCAAATAATGCATAAAAGCATATTTTAAAATATTTTTAAACCTTTGTGCTTATTATTGGAAAAATATTCGACACGATATGTATTCCTAAATTCAATATTATCTACCCAAAACTGCAACAGTATTTATATAGGCAATTCCCTGACACGAAAATCGACAAAGGATATCGATATAGAAATCTGCAAAACCGCGACTCCAATTAAAACCGATGCCGATGGATGGCGAAAGGCATACAATCTCTTGGCAAATTCCAAATTTAAATAAAATAGTGATACCAGTAAAAAAAAAGACTGTTAAAAAGGGTAATAGTAATCGTTGTGTAAAAGGACCGTTTTAAAACCAATTTTAAAAGAATCTATGAATAAAATCCAAGCATGTTTAATGCCAAAACTTTCAAATAGCCGATATATCATTCGCGTAGATATCGCTGTCCAATCTTAAAGTATCTATGAGATCATTATGGCAGTTCCCACGAACGCTGATCTGGAATTGATTCACAAGCCAAGACGTTAAACTTATACTTTTCACAAATTTAGTTCTCTCACTAAGTCATTTATTTCAAGTTGAGAAATAAGATGGGGCTCAGGTGGCTGAATAACAACAAAACCAGTATCTGTGGAGTCACGACTATTTTCTTTCATAGAGAAATTTCTACAAATATAACAAAAATTGTGTGTGTTACTACCACAAAGGCTATCGACAACTTGACAACATTGTTAAAGTATTTCTTAACAATAAGATATACTTAATATCAAAATCTTGGACATGATTGTTTCAATGCTCAGGCATTGATATGTGTTCGTGATATGTATTACGGTGCTTCTCAAAGAAGCCTAAACAAGCATTTCACCGAAACTAGAGCTAAACTAGCTATAATGCGTACATCTTTGTAAGTACTTTTACGGTATTATGGGCAGAAAGTTTATTGACCAGTATTATTTAAGTACTGCGAGTTCTACACACTGCTCTTGGTAGCGACCACTTACAGATTACGGAAAGTCTTAAAAAGATTCGAGAAATTGGTTGGTCGGTTACACGGGTGTAGAAGAATGACGTGTGACATATACTGCCTGTAGTTAGAACAGTATCGTAGCATTATCAAGATCAAGCAGTACAATTGGCATGTATCTTGTTAAAGTATTACCAATGGTATAGAAGACCCATTTAAAATGACCGGTTTGCACTAAACCACAAACATTATAATAGTCAAAGTACTGAATAAATTTAAAAGTGACATATAACATTAGTGAAATGTCTTAGCCGTTCCGATTTATATAACTTATCAGTTTGCGTCATGTTGATATAAACTCCAGGACAGAACTTTAAGTTTCCTTTGCCATTTATAGAGATTGTAAAATATTAACATGCAGCACACAACTGATCTATGGAAATTTCGAACTGCCTATAACATAATCGATGTAATTTTTACTTCATTTGTCTGTCAAATCGACCCGTATTCTCAGTACTTTGAGTATAAGATATTATTTGAACGGTGTAGATATGGAATGCCGTAATAATATTATTTTCTAATCAAGCCTAGAAACTCACAGAGCAACCTTAGTTCATTATTTGATTTACGATAATTCGTAGTTTTTTCATAGTTAAGCAGCTATTGAGTTTACTGTTCAACTAAGTTATTATTCTGATTATTATTAGCCGCTACCAAATCAATTGATATCAAAGGGGATTAATCCCCAAAGCAATTGACCTCTTAACATTATGTCTAGCATGACCTTGTCTCAAATATAAATTAATTCGAAAATCTGTAGGTATTACCATATCAATTATCACTTTATTTAAAGATTTTTATTTTCTGTTATTACTTTTCCTGCCAATTATAAGTTGTTCCCTAATGAGCCTATCAATTTATTTCAATTAAACCACCAAGCAAATCTGTTTAACACTTTTAAGAAAATTTATTATCTCTTTACAAGTGGCAAAATAAATCCTGAATACCCATTTACAGTTTGTTTACGGACTCCTTTCTTAATAAATAAAAGTTCGATTGACAGCAAATTAAGATAAGCTTTAAATATTAGTTGTCGTCTAATCCGCACTACCTGACACTAGCCAATAAATTATTTCTTTAGCTAAAAATAATTTGTGTAGGTTATTTTAATAATAAAACAGCACTAAATCATACTTAAAATTGATTATACTATAATTATTTTTATTGCTTGAATTAGTGAGGATGAGTGAGATAGAGTCAACATTTCATTTATGAATTGATTTTAAAGAAGTGTAGAGATTTTCGCATTTATTTTGACGCAGTTCTTATTTGATAATAATAATTCTAGAACTAAATCTATTATGCTATAAATATGCCACTGCTTACCTTTTAAAAATCTTGGTGTATTATGTCAAGAACAACTAATTCTTTCAATAGAATTCCGAGTTTGACTTTTCAGACTGTAACGAAGTTACTATATTTTTGGGCATGAGTATTTCGCCGGGATTTAATTTATTTATTTTACATCCAAAAAATCTGATTCTTGCGGGAAAAACATGCTTAAAGTTTCAAGATTACCGACATATAATTAGATTTGCCGCGCTATGCCGGGAAATATAATTTTCCGAGATTTTCAGAGCGTCCGACTATAGCAATTGCGCGCTGCATACAGCAGTATTGTCACACGTCAGCGTAGTGGGAGCTCGGACCGTCTACTTAAGCTCAAGCAGACCATTATTTCGCTGAGAACTGCACGTTCTCCACCCGGGTCAACAGTCCAAACGGGCTGGACTGGGTCGCCTGCCGGACCGCGCCTTCCTGGTCTAGCAATGTAGGTGAGGCTAGGCTTGTGTGTATATGGTGTTTCACCATACACTTCCTTCCTTACGTCCTACACCGCTAATGGCCAGCATTGCCGATGACCCTTCTAAGAACTGGCAATGTTGTGTCATCCTACCGTCACTACCGAGGACCCTTCTAAGTACGGGCAGTATCGGTTCCTTTCCTAATTTCCTACCGCTATTGATCGACATTGTGGAGGATCCTAGTAAGAACGGGCAATGTCGTTCCATCCTGCTGGCGCTGTCAAGGACCCTTATAAGTATGGGCAGCGTCAGTTCCTTTCTTTCCTTCCTACCGCCACCTATACACTAAATGCCGTCAGTTTTTGTTTATGTTTCCGTATTGACCAGGATTGTGTTTTATCGCCAGGTGCCCTCCGATGTCCGTTGATAAGAGCGCTTAACAACTGTCGTCCCGACGGTTATCGCCGCCGCCGCCGCGTGTAGAGACGCCGCCTATCGCCGATCGATGCCGGGTTATTGTTACATTCCGCGTATACCACCGTCGGTCGAATTTTAATACGAAGCGCCGTGAACCGTGAACGCGGATTTTAGATACGAAATGCGATAATTTGCGTACGAGCCGTCGTGAATAGTGTCGCAACCGTGTAGTACGAGGTACGTGAATAGCGTCGTGAATGATACCGCCGGGTCTTCAGCGCAATCGACCAGTACGAACTACCGCGAACAGCTCTCCAAACATACTCTTGCCCTCCAGACCATTTAATTGTTAGTTTGTTGTACATCTTAGATTGTAAGTTAGTTTTAGGCCATGCCTTTTTATAAAAGAATGGAATACAGGATACAGGATGTTTTATAACCGTTTGTTTCATTATCTAATCCCATACGCCTCACAAATTTGGCGTCTAGGCCCATTTTTAACATTACATGTAATAATTGGCAGGCAGCACTAATACACGCAATTGACCCCTGGCTTGCCGTTTCTCCACTGTAACAAGCTGCCCGGTGCATAAGTGGGCCCTCGACCACATGAATCCCGAGGGTGGTGCCCGAGAACCGACCACCGAGTGGATGTTTTGACCTTCAGGCAGTCAAACCGTTGAACAGTTGAGAGAGCAGGGATATCCCGAATATACGTAGATACCGCCGACCCGAAACACCTGCGCTGAGCATTTAACCGATGACTGTCTGCACGAGAAATATCCACTGACCGATGTTCCGCTGCCGTAAACAAGATAGATCCGTAGAGCACGACCTGCTGCTCCCTTCCTCCTACGTAAAACCCGTCACAAGACTTAAGAGTACTTCACTTTTTCAGTATGTAGCTCAGCAGTCACCATGCATTAAGAAATATTCAGACAGATCTCTTAACAAAAATTTTAGTTTAAATTTGCATTACCTATGTGTAGACTGTTTAATTCAAGAATAAAATATATTCTTAATATTATACACAACTCGAGAGTAACAGATAGCAACTTTACGTCAAGACAATTATAAAATGCCCAAAATATAGTAAGAAATTTTATTAAGTTTCGATGACTTCAATGGTATAAGTATACTCGGTAGATTATTCATGACTGGAAGTTTATTAGTCTTGGTCTATATCGACATCTTAGGACTTGTCAATACTATAAATTCTAATTGGTTTATTTAAGCTAGTATAACATGCTCATTGGTACGATAATTCGAGAATATAATAAAAGTATTAATTTATGGTTGCCTAAATTATAATTAATATTTGCAATATGTAAATAATATCTAAGAATATTTACCTCTAAAAATATATTTAAAGCCACTTTTTGTTGATATTAATTATAAACATTGAATTTGTAATAATTCTTAATACTTAGAAACACTCAAAGGAGACTTGGAAAGCAAAAAAAGTGAAAGCATAATTAAATAATAATATTTGTGTCTATCAAACTGCCCTTCTGCACAGATCATAAACAATATATTTATTGTTGTTTAAATCTACTGGCATGATCGAAAGCCAAGATATTTAAAAAAAGTAAACATAGACAAATTTCCTAGTTGTATTAAATAATTTTATTTATTTAGTATTCAGTCGCCTTTTAAAAAACTCATGAATAACTAATAAATGTCATTTAAAGGTATATGCTTCTTGGGAATGTAGTTCTAAAAACTACTGTTCTTCTTCTTCTTCTTTCTCAGCCCATTGACGTCCACTCCTGGACATAAACCTTTCCGATGGTCCTCCACTGGGATCTGTCTCTCGCCTTCTGGAGCCAGTCTTTTCCAGCAAACTGTCTTAGATCATCTACCCATCTGCGTTGTGGCCTGCCATGATTTCGGTTCGTTTCTCGCGGTCACCATTGCAGTAATTTACTCGTCCACCTATCGGGCTGTTGTCTAGCTATGTGCCCGGCCCATTGCCACTTTAGTAGTGATATGCGTTCAATAACGTCAACTAATATGGTTCTTGATCTTATTACTTGATTTAGTATTTTATCCCGCAACGAGATTCTTAACTTTTGTCTCTCCATGGAGCGTTGAGTGAGCCGGAGCCCATTTACGTTTTGTTTGGTTAGTGTTATGGTTTCCATGCTGTAAGTAGCAACAGGCAAGACACACGTGTTATACACTTTCCGTTTAAGGTTGATTGGTGTGTTTCTATCTCTTAATACGTGCTGCAACTTTCCAAAGGCAGTCCATGCCAGCCCAATTCTCCTTGTTATTTCCGCCGTTTGATTTTCTTTGCCGTTTCATGACGTGGCCTAAATAGATGTACTCTTGGACATTCTCTATGATTTCATTTTGAATCTCTATTTGTACATTTGCGTCAGGGCTCATTAACTTAGTTTTCCCCAAATTCATCTTAAGTCCCACTTTTCTCGCCTCTTCATTGAAATCTTGAAGCATTTGTTTTAGCTCTTCTGGGTTGCTAGACATGACGACAACATCGTCGGCGAAACGAAGATGACTAAGATAAGAACCGTCGACTCTCAAACCTTTCTCATCCCAATTTAGTTTTTTAAAGACATCTTCAAAAGCTAGCGTAAATAGTTTCGGAGAGATGACGTCTCCCTGACGCACACCTCTCATAACGTTTATTTTTTCGGTTTTTGTGTCCTCGTCGATTTTAGCCTGTATAGTTGCGTTTTTATATATGTTCTGTATGATAGTGCTATACCTGGAGTCAATTCTAGCATTATTAAGTGATTTCAAGATCGCCCATGTTTCTATAGAGTCAAAGGCCTTGTGAAAATCTACAAATGCCAGGTGTACGGAATGTTATATTCCTCGGTTTTTTCTAGGACTGTGCGTAGGACAACTACTGTTGTATATATTAAAAAAAACTTATCAAATACGTGACGGGCACGAACTATGTTAGAGTTCCGTGGCAGTTATTAGCATTATTATTCTTTTTTAGAACCCGAGTTTGAATTATTTGAAAGCATGAGCCGAAAAAATTTTATCATCAGAAATGGGCAACAAAATGTGTAATGCTGAACTTTTTCAGATCTTTAAAATTTGCTATTGGGAAACTAAAATTGAACTCACTAAAATCTCAAATTTATGTCTAAAATAAATAAAGATTAAATATAAATCGACAAAAAAGTTGTAGTAACTATTAATTGACAAATGAAATAGAAAGTAAAGGAAAAAGTGGGATAAAAAAATAACATTTACTTAATGCGGATTCGAGTGGTGATGCAAAAGCAACTAGAAGTAAAACGAAATTAAAAGAAAATTTAATTTCGACGTCTCAAAATTAAGGCCATCTGAAAAAAACATAGAAATAAATCTGTTTAAACCTGGCTCCTATCAGTAAATACCATTTGATCTGTATCCATTAGAAAGGAACAAAATTTATGTATGACATCTCTGTCTTACCAGGCGGATTTACCAAAAGTCGTATTCATAACATATGAAGCGACAACTGTAAGCAACTTTGAATGCCTATACTTCGTGAATACGATGACTAAATAAATATATTGTAATTTTGAAAACTGATTCAATAATATCTCATTTGATCGAAATTTTTTTATATCTCACAAATTAGTGGACGTAACTTAATTGTAATAATTTTCACTGCTTTTTTTCAGATTTTAAAATTTACTGTTTGAAAATTAGAGTGAGCCCTAGCTCATGGTTCGCAAATAAAATGCTTAAATAACCTAAATACATTTTGCAATGTCTATCCTTACTCACTCAGAGAAAGGTATTCCAATCTACCGATTCAATAAAATAAATATTTCTTCCAAAAACAAGCTGGTTCCAACTCGAAGAATCTACAGTTCAAATATTACCACTCAGAAGGGAACCACCCCAACCCGTCCTCTGCGATTTTGATCATTTCTGGATATGTTGTAGAATTTGAAAAAATAATAGATACGTATTTTTTTATCGGATGACATCTACCTTTAAGGGATGAAATTAACCCCCGAAGTCGACCCTTAAAATTTTTTTTTTTAATATGTCTCAGCGTCTAATGAATATTTTTAAATAAAATCAAGTGAATAATATTTGTCATAAAAAGTCACAAATATGAGATATATTTGTGACTAAAGGAGTTGCAATCTTCATTTTTAATTTTAAAAGAAAAAACTACATTTTTTATGAATATTTTTTATATAATACCGGAGATGAACTTTATTCTTTTCAATATACTAACATTTTTTTAAGGGGTAAAAACCACTTACCCTTAAAATTCATTTTGATACCCCTTACCATTTAATGGAAATTTTTGAATAAAACCAAGTGTAAAAATATTTGCCTGAAATATAATGGTCGAAGGGGTTGTAACCCTTATTTAATATTAAAAAAAAACTACATTTTTTATGAATATTTTTTTATAAATATCTAAGGATACACTATATAAATATTCAATATTTAAAATGGAAATACTTTTCTAAATTTGTTTTAGTTCGTACCCTCATTTTCATGAAAAAAAATTTTACAATATAAAATAAGGGTCATAAAAAACACTTCATATTTCAGGATTCTCACAAAAAATATTTTTCAATTTAATTTTATTAAAAAATATCCATTAAATGCTGATGCTATGAAAAAGTAAATTATAAAGTTCAAGTATAGGGGTAGTTTTCATCCCTTACAAGTAAATATTAGTATGTTAAAAAAAGGTTTCTCCTTATTAAATGATACACGACTATTTTTATATTTTGTTTTATTAAAGAATTTTAATTAGGACTCATGTTGCATTAGATATTTACATTTGGGGGTGACTTTTTTCACCTTTTTGGTACTATTATTGAAAAAAAAAATTAATGTATTTTAGTTACTTATAAAGTAGATTCGCTTTACATTTTAGATGACTATTAAGAAAAAAAAATTACCACTTATATGTAGTTCATCACTGTAAGGGGTAGTTAACCGTATTTAGAGGTGGTTATTTTAAAAATTCCGAAATAGGCCAACAATAATTATTGATAGTGTTAACAAAAATGCTTTTAATAATTCTTTTGAGTTCAGGTTAGTTCAGTTCATATTCCCTGATATTTATAAAAAATATTCATAAAAAAAATAGTAAATATAATATTGGGGTTGCAGCCCCTTTGGTCATAAATATACCTCACATTTGTGACTTTTTATAACGAATATTTTCCCCTCCATTTTACTCAAAAATATTCATTAGATGCTGAGGCATGAGGTCGGACTGTGGTGGTTCTCTAGTAAGTGAGTATTAGTTTATCTCGAAATAAAAAATAATTTTATGGTGCTGAAAAGTAAAGTAAAGTAATAAATATTCGTGCTGTTACGTAGATCGTTTGAAACACAGCTTGTATCTTACATCTGCAATTTTGTTAAAAAATATTAAAAAGATTGGACCGATTTTGCATGTAAATATTATAATTTGAGAACACAATCATGATGACTCTAGAAATGACGAAAAAGATGGTTTTACAAAAATAAAGAACCTTGATGGTTTTCAATTTAAAAGTATTAAAATAAAATAATTTCACTGATATTGTAACGAGGACTACCTAAATACAACCCTGTCCTTACAGAAATAACATTTCGATTAGTCATCATTATCAACCATGTTTCTAGTCATATTCTAGACGTTCATTCTAGTATGTTCTCTAGGTGTTTATAGATAAATGCGATATGATTTAAGTTGTATTTGAATAGCGAAAGTGTTAACAAGTAGTTATTAATGAGTTAAAAGTAATTAGCGAAGAGGGGTGTTATTATTCGAACCCAGTGAGAGCGTATAATTACTCAGATTGATTATTTATATTCTTTGATTAGAAATGATGCAATAATGGATTAAAGTGTTCGACACTTACAAGGAAGGTACTTGAAGTCTCCGGCTTCGATTTTAATAAAACTTCAATATGTTGTAGAGGGTACAAAAATAAGGGACATGCATTTTTTTTATCTGCGGGGTGAAAACCGCCCCTAAAATTCAACCCTAAAACCTGTATTTTTGAAATATCTCAGGTTTTAAATAAGATATTTTTACAAAACAAAATGAATTACTTGTTATTTGAAATGCTGTTAAACTATAGTATTTTCACCTTCGAGGATATCATTCTTTATTTTTTATTAGGGTAAACCATATCGCACGTAATTAAATTCTAAAAATTACCAAATTTAATGGAATTGTTTGAAAATATTTTTTTTATGAATCCCATAAGTAAATTAGACGGGTTTCGAGGTTTCTAAAAATGAACTAGTAAAAGAGGGTGAGCCACCCCCAAATGCGTTTTTTTTTTTAATTTTAAATTTTTATTAAGATATCTTTACAAAAGAGAACGGAAATTATTTGTTATTTGAAATGATGTTGAATTATGCTATTTTCACTCCCAAAGATCATCCTTTGTTTCTTATAACGGTAAACCATCTCTTAGCGTACGTAATTTAATTCTAAAAATTATGAAATTTAATGAAATTGTTTTAAAGTATTTTTTCATTAATACCATAATTAACTGAAATTGACGTGTTTTGGGGTTTTAAAAAATGAAGTAGTAAAAGAGGGTGAGTCACCCCAAATGCATTTTTTCAAATGTCAAATTCTAATGGAGATATCGTTACGAAACAAAAGGAAAATTACTTGTTAGTTGAAGTGAGTTTATATCATGTTGTTTTTAACCCATAGACACCATCCCTTACTTTTTATGAGGTTAATCTTGTTCTTCATTTAAATAATTTAATTCTGGACATTACGAAATTTTGTTAATAATATTTTTTTTAAGAAAGTAACTTAAGTGGACGTGTTTCGGAGTTTCTGAAATTAGTAGAAGAGGGTGAGCCACCCCAAAATATTTTTTTTAAATATCTCCAGTTCTAATTAAGATATATCTACAAAACAAAATTAAAATTACTTGTTATTCGAAATGATGTTAAACTATGGTATTTTCACTCCTAAGGATATTATTTCTTATTTTTTATTAAAGTAAACCGTCATTTTATACATATATTATTATTCTTGAAATTGTCTAATTTTAATTTAAATCAGCGTTACAGAATTAGAAATCATTATTTTTGATGAATTATAATTGTATACAGACATGAATGCTTAACCAATGAAATAAATTTATATTTTCTTATTAATTAAAAGAAGCAATTTCAGTAAGCTCTGTAACGTTCATATCAATTGAAATTTGGCAATTTTAAGAATACATGTATGAAATGACATCCTTCGAATGATATCCTTGAGGGTGAAAATACTATAGTTTAATTTCATTTTTAATAACATGTAATTTTCAAACAATTCCATTAAATTTCGTAATTTTTAGAGTTAAATTACGTGCGTAAATATATGTTTTACCCTAATAAAACATAAGGAATGATATCCTTAGGGGTGAAAACACCATAATTTCACATCATTTTGAATAACAAGTAACTTTTATTTTGTCTTGTAAAAATATCTTACTTAAAACCTGAGATATTTCAAAAGTACTGTCTTTAGGGGTGAACTTTAGGGGCGGTTTTCACCCCGTTATAATGAATCTCTGCAGAAAAAAATACGTGTCTCTTATGTTACCCCTCTTATCCACAAGCTTTATAATTAAACTCTTACTCTTAAAAAGTTAAGAAAATATTTTTTATTTCCAGTGTCAACAATATTAATAATATATTTGAAGCAATAACTACATTTCAACTTGTCCGTATCTCAATACGAATTTACGAAAACTCAATATATAGAATGATAAGTGTTTATTTTCATCTTAATTCTAATACAGTAAACTAGAAAAAAATAAAATGTGAAAACTGGAGTTTCCTAATCTAAACTGTTACACGTCCATATTAAAATATAATTCAGAAAAAAAGGATTTTTAATTAATTAATGATAAATAAAATATATGTATTTGATTTTCATATTTTTATTTATAAGAGGCCTTTGTATGTTGTAGCCAAAGACACGCCTTTACATGTTGTAGCCATAGACGTAAGAGAAATTAATATATTAAGTAACATTAATGTGTCTTACGTCTATGGTTGTAACCTTCCTCCTATTTAAGGTTAACAAGAATACGTCAACGTCATTTTAAATGTCAAAATTTAAAACCCAGTTATATTTTTTTTTTCTATTTTAAAATTTAAAGTCTCATAAAAAGTTTTTTTACAATATAAATAATGTCTAACATTCCCATAGCCAACCTATGTCCCGAAGCAAGACTCAAATCTCTTATAACCTACATAAGCAATGTCGAAATAGATCCCGAAGTATGTGCCAAGCTTTATTATAAATCTGGACTCAATATGTTTAAACAGTTTAACATATATTATAAGGAATGTAATTGGGAAAATGCTCTATGTATATATGTCAAATATAAATTATTATTCTTTGATAAGATTAGAAAACACCCTGAGTATAATCAGATTCCAGTTAGTGTCAAATCTGTAAATGCAGCAAACTTTCGACTGATGAAACTTAAGGCAGAACATACTAAACGGGAACTTTTTAAACAATACAAAAGAGGGTACATTTCCTATTGTGAAGAATTGAGACGAAACAAAAGCAAAGAATTAGATGATTTACCACCGGAAAATTCTAGAGGTAAATATAAGAACGTCTCTTTATGATGAAACTACCGCCTTTAAGATATTTCATTTTTAGTTATAAAGATTCTATCCTGTATTTGAAAGCCTTTCTTCCTCCCTGAAACTTTTTCTGTACTCTTACGTATTTTATGTTACTGAATAAAAAAAACAATTCCGATTTTGAATAACTCCAAACTATTTCTAGCTTTAATTCGAATAAACTAAATGGAAAAGATAATAATTTCATTTCAATTTACTTTTCAGTCGTTTATTGATCGAAAATAACGAATCTTCTTCTTTTTCTTTCTCAGCCCATTGACGTCCACTCTTGGACATAAGCCTCTTCGATGGTCCTCCACTGGGATCTGTCTCTTGTCTTCTGGAGCCAGTCTTTTCCAGCAATCGTGGCCTGCCACGATTTCGGTTCGTTTCTCGCGGTCGCCATTGCAGTAATTTACTCGTCCACCTATCGGACTGTTGTCTAGCTATGTGCCCCGCCCATTGCCACTTTAGTCGTGATATGCGTTCAATGATGTCAACTACTTTGGTTCTTGATCTTATTACTTGATTTCGTATTTTATCCCGTAACGAGATTCCTAACATTTGTCTCTCCATGGAGCGTTGAGTGACTCGGAGCCTATTTGCGTTTTGTTGGGATCTGGATCCGTATTGATCGAGGAGTATAAGTCCGCATAGAATGCTTCCACAACCTTTATGATGTCATCTACATGTGTTATTGTCACCGCTTCTCTGTTCTTTAATTTTGTTATTTTGATTCGTCCTCTTGAGAGACCTGACTTCAAAACTTTCATATTTGCGTTTCTTTCTATTGTTTCGTGTATTAATTTTGTTTTGAACTTTCTAATGTCTTTCCTCTTCTTTCTTGATATTTTTTTTCAGTTGATTAAAATCCTCTGTATCTCTCTCAGTCATCCTTCGTCTTTCCATCATCTGTAATGTATTTTCACTAAGTTTCTTGTCTGTAGTTTTCCTTAATCTTCCACATACTTTTTTCATTGATGTTTTTATAGTAGTTTGGATTTTATCTATCATTTCATTGATGTTATATTGTTCCAGAGTATTAGTCAATTTCAAACTTCGCTATTTCGTATTAGTTTTCAATTTATCGTGTGTATAGTTCTTTAGCTGCAGGAGTTGAGTGTGAACGGATCAGTTTATATATTTCCTGTTTGAGATTTATGAGGAGTCTTGCCTTAACCAGTCTATGATCACTGCCGGTATTAAATGTGTTTAAGACTGGCTGACTAACGAATAACCAATAGGAAATAAAACAAATAAGAACAATTTTTAAATTTTATTGCATGAAAATAATTAAATTTTTAACAAAACTTTTTTATTTTAAGTTATTAGTTACACTAAAAAAATTCTTCGTGCCAATATATTTCGTTTAATCTTTTTTCTGCTTTTCGCCCCTGACTAACTCTTTGTCTAATTTTTTCGCTATCTTTGCATTACTGTTTATTTCTATTCTTAAGTATTTGTACTTATAACAGACTTTGATTTCTTCGTCCTTTTCTAGAATTAAATTAATTTCCATAGAGTCTTCAAAACACATGTGTCTTGTCTTATTTATATTCATGTGTCATGAAGGCAAAATCTGGAAAACAAAAAACATCAGAAGGAAGTGTATTCTAAACGGGATCATTGATAAACCTTTTAGACTGGAGAAGATTTTTGAAATAATGCTTCATTCTTCGTTTTGGTTAAGTTAATGACGTCTATTTCTTCTCTTTTTCGGATACCGTATACTATGCTGCATTATTTGTCCATTTCATGGTCACGCTATAAAAAGATTACCCTCCTCAGTCTGTCAAATATTGTTGCGGCGTGTGACACACCACACCAGTTTTTTCTATTGCGGAGCCAAGAGTGCTATTTTCGACCTGGCTCCGTCCGCTTTCAATTTTTCCTTGAAGTATTAGCTTTGATATGGAGTAGCGAGTTGCACTCAGTAACTGTCCTAGATATGACACTTTTCGCTGTTTTTCAGTATAAATTAGTTTTTTTTTCTGCGCCAGCTCTTCGTGTATCATTTGTTATGTGAACAATGTAGAAAATACTCAGCAGTCGACAGTGTCCACATTTCAAAAACTTCCATCCGATTTGGCTTCCCAGCTTTAATTTACAAGATTCCAACAACACATCGTACAAAAGGCCATACACGAGACATTTTCCATATTTTCGCCGTCAATGTTAGGAGGAATGATGTAGTAGCCTCTGTTAATTATCACCATTTTTGTTTTGGTATTAATATATAGCCCGAACTCTTCACCGCACTCGTTGAAGCTTTTTAATGTTGACTGAAGAAGTTTGTTAGCTGAAATTTCAGTATCATCGAAATTGCTTATTGGGATGTCACTGACTTTGATCTCTCGTTTCATTTTTTAATGCTCACTGAAATATTTTCTCAACATAAATATTAAACATAACAAATGACAGTACACATCTCTAGCAGGCTGCTATCATTATGCTGAATATGGATTTCATCCAATTGTTGCCAATATAGTTATTTTAATATCTTTATCATCTACCCCAGTCGCCTGTAATGTTTACAATTGTGGTTCATGCTTTACGTTGTCAAAAGCTTCTTGATAGCCGATAAAGCAGATACAAACATTTTGTCTTTGGTCATAGCATTCTTGCACGAGTAATCTCATTGAGAGGAGAGCTTCTTTAGTGCCAAGTCCCTTGATAAATTCGAACTATCAGTCGCCATTCAAATCTTTACACTTTTTGTATATTCTTGAATGGACTACCCGGAGGAACGTTTTAAGAGTGAGGCTACTGAACTTATGAGTATAATTTTTGCAGATTTTTCCTATAGTATGGTTACAAACGTAGACTTTACCCTATCTATTAGAATTTGCTCAGTCATAAATCACGTTAAAGAGATACATCGACTTGCTTTAAAACTTCTGCATATATATCGTAGGGATCTAGACTTTTACCATCTTTCATACAGTTTATTGCGTATCTGATTTCAAACTGAAGAATATTTGGATCTTTAATACTTTCAAGTATTTATTCTTTAATCTTCGAACAATCTCTCCGCGTAATTCTTCAAAGTTTGTTGGTCTTCCTTGTCTATTTTTTATTGGCCGAAATACTGTTCTTCTATTTATTTCAGTTTTTTCTTTTACTTTCCTATGGAAATTCAAACAATTATGCGGATGATGAAGCCTTAGCCTCGTCACATTGTTCTCGAACCCATTTCTCTTCAGCTTTCCTTATTTTTCTTTTGATAGTGCTATTTAATTTGTTACATTTATCATGCTAATTTTTAACAAGCCACCAAGTTCAATATTTCTTCAGTCATCTGCGGGTCAATTTTTTATCAGGATTAATAAATGTAATATATTCCCAATTTTATTTTTATCATCTAAATTTGCATGACAATATAAAGATTAATTAGCCATGTTCATTTTTACATTTGATTAAAAGTGTGAAGTGAATAGTAAAAGTGTCTTCGGTATTGCTAAGCATTCTTTCATTTACCAAAATCATCTTTAGTTAGCCAACCAATGAAATAGAAAGAAATAGATAGATAAAATTTAATAAATAAATAAATTCAGGGAGCTGAAGTCCCAAATGTAAGGAACTGTTTAAAATTTAAATTTAATTGTTTTAATTTCGATTTATAAATTTATAAAAAATTATACTATTTTTTTGGACCCTTCGTAACTTATATTTTCATTTTATATAAAATTAACAACATGAATCTGAACTAACTTCCCTAGTTATGCATGTAAAATTACATTTCTACCCTATTTCAGCTTCAGAACGAAGTGAAAAGACACGAAGTTCAGTAACTGAAAAGGAAAAAACTAATCTCAGTAATAAAGATTTGGCTAGTAAATCAAGGAATCCTTCAACTGATGCATCGAAAGTTAACCGGGACCAAAGTGATGTAGTTGTTAGATCAAGAGCTACTAGCTTAAAGTCAACCGATCGGAAGAATACGGATGAGAGAGCAAGTGTTAGTTTTCAAGAACCCAAACAGCCGAATTTGACATACTAGCCAATAAATTTAAGGACATCAGAAGGGCCAGTTCTGGGTCAGCAGCGGAAAAGAAAAAAGTTGTTTGAGTGAATTTCAAACATTTTACATATATATATATATATATATATATATATATATATATATATATATATATATATATATATACGTAAAATAGAAATATTGTTTTTTTTAATAGTTTATATTAGACAATTAGTCCAGCTCTCAAACGAATTAAACTTTAAGGGTTAGTTTCATAGTCAGATCCGGTTATCAAGTCATCAAAAGTTTTGTCTTTTAGTCATACCGTTTATCATACACCACAATCATTTACTGGTAAAACTAATCAATAAAAGTTTAAACTAACAATTTCAAATACTTTTTAATCGACTTCTAAAAGAAGGAGGTTCTCGATTCGTCGAGTATGAATTTTTTATGTATGTACACCGATTACTCCGGAACGGCGGCACCGATTTGAATGAAATTTTTTACGTTATGTTGAGGAAGTTGCTGCGGTGGTCTTATATTTTTTTGGACGAAATTGGTGCAGTAATATTCAAGATGGCGCTGACAATATGGCGGCCAAAAAAATAATTTTGTCTGATTTTCTCCAAAATTGGGACGGGGGAATTTTTGGGGCCGTACACAACGAATCTGAAATTATTTTTAAAAAATTCAATATGACGGATTCAATATGGAGGAAAAAAAATTTAATTTTGTCTGATTTTGTCCCAAATTGGTGTGGGGGAGTTTTCGGGCACGCACATAATGGATCCAAAATATTTTTAAAGAATTCAATATTTCGGTTCCAATACGGCGGACAAAAATTCAATTTTGTCCGATTTTCTTCAAAATTGGTACGGGGGAGTTTTCGGGGTCGCACATAACGAATCTGAAATTATTTTTAAAAAAATCAATATGGCAAATCCAAGATGGCAGAAAGATTCTACATCTCCCGATTTTGTCTAAAAACAGTACTGGGGTATTTTTGTTAGTGTTAATTATGAATTTAAAATATTTTTTGGTGTCGTATAAATTTTGCATTTTTCGATTTTCTCCCAAACTGATATAGGGGGTTTTTGAGGGTGTAAATTATGAATTTAAAAGTATTTTTTCAGAATTCAATATGGAAAATCCAAGAGAGCGGACTAAAAATTTTACATTCTTCGATTGTTCAAAGGTGGGACTGAATCGTTTTTGAGGATGTAAATAGCGAATATAAGTCTAGAAATTTTTAATTTCCGGATTTCATCCAAAATTGGTACTAAGGGGCTATGAAGGGTTTAGATTTAGATTAGATTAAGACTTAAAATAATTTTTTTGAAATTCAATATAGCGGATACAATATGGTGGATTGAAAATTTAACCTTATTCGCATTTTTTCAGATTTGGTATTAGAGGGTTTTCGGGGTCGTGTATTATGAATATGAAGTTAATTTTTACAACTATTAGTTTGACAAGATACAATATGAGGGACAGAAAATTTTACTTGTTCCGATTTTGTCTAAAATTGATATTGTGGGGTTTTGAGGCGTATACAAACTCAATATGCAGTATAAAATATATCGAGCTAGGAAATTTACATCTCAGATTCTTTAAATATTGAAAATTGATATTGTGGGGTTCTTGAGGCGTACATAAACTCAATATGTAGTATAAAATATATCGAGCTAAGAAATTTACATCTTAGGTTCTTTAAATATCGATATTGGAAAGTTTTGGGGTCTATATTACCAATCTAAAATTAATTTGAAATTTAAGATAGTGGATTTAGTATGATAGACTAAATATTTGTTAGATACAATTTTACTGGTATTTGGAAAATTCTAAGAACCAAAGAATTTTTAGTGGTTCATTTTAGGGTGATTTACAACTTTGGATACAATGGGTACTTTTTTGTCACTTTGGAGTCATTGCGAGGTACACTAATCTCGATTAGTACTTAATTCAAATAATTTATGGATATTATAATGAATTCTAAAACTAAAAATAGAAAAATAAAATTTTTATAAAAAAATTGAACCGACTTCTAAAAGTGCGCTAAAAAGCGATAAATCACTATAAATTTTTATATGAAAATGAACTTTTCGAAGTCGGCGCCAAATTATTTGTAAATGAAATAAATAACTACTAATACATACAAATTATGGTAAGAAAGCAATTACAAATAAAATATTTTTAATCTGTTGATGCAAAGCATATTTTGCTAAGTATTAGTTTGGCGCCGACTTCATTCGCATTTTTTCAGATTTGGTATTAGAGGGTTTTCGGGGTCGTGTATTATGAATATGAAGTTAATTTTTACAACTATTAGTTTGACAAGATACAATATGAGGGACAGAAAATTTTACTTGTTCCGATTTTGTCTAAAATTGATATTGTGGGGTTTTGAGGCGTATACAAACTCAATATGCAGTATAAAATATATCGAGCTAGGAAATTTACATCTCAGATTCTTTAAATATTGAAAATTGATATTGTGGGGTTCTTGAGGCGTACATAAACTCAATATGTAGTATAAAATATATCGAGCTAAGAAATTTACATCTCAGGTTCTTTAAATATCGATATTGGAAAGTTTTGGGGTCTATATTACCAATCTAAAATTAATTTGAAATTTAAGATAGTGGATTTAGTATGATAGACTAAATATTTGTTAGATACAATTTTACTGGTATTTGGAAAACTCTAAGAACCAAAGAATTTTTAGTGGTTCATTTTAGGGTGATTTACAACTTTGGATACAATGGGTACTTTTTTGTCACTTTGGAGTCATTGCGAGGTACACTAATCTCGATTAGTACTTAATTCAAATAATTTATGGATATTATAATGAATTCTAAAACTAAAAATAGAAAAATAAAATTTTTATAAAAAAATTGAACCGACTTCTAAAAGTGCGCTAAAAAGCGATAAATCACTATAAATTTTTATATGAAAATGAACTTTTCGAAGTCGGCGCCAAATTATTTGTAAATGAAATAAATAACTACTAATACATACAAATTATGGTAAGAAAGCAATTACAAATAAAATATTTTTAATCTGTTGATGCAAAGCATATTTTGCTAAGTATTAGTTTGGCGCCGACTTCAAAAAGTTCAATATCATATAAAAATTTATAGTTATTTTTCGCTTTTCAGCGTACTTTTAGAAGTCGGTTTAATTTTTTCATAATTGTAAATAATCATTTAATTTACTAACCAGATTTTGTGAATATGGACCCAAGAAGCAAGAGTATTGGAAAATTAAAGATAATTAGGTTCAAAACCCAAATAATATGTTAGATTCGAATGAAGGTTTCTTTAATAATTTTTTATTTTTTTTGGTAGAATAAGAAATCTTTAGGCCTAGTTACAGGTCTGTGATCAATAATTAGCAGTTTAGCATTTGCACAGTATTGGCCCAATAAACTGACATTTTTTTTAAAAAGAACTTGAGATCGAATTTGAACAGTGCATCAATGTTAGAGGGATTATTATATTGACCTATAGAACAAGAATAATTGTCAGTTGTATAATCCACTTAATAAAGTAATAAATTTAATTGTTGTTTTGAACTAGTATTATTATTGCTAATTTTAACATATTGGACCATGATCAACTGACTAAAACGTTTTGAACAACACACTACTACAGACTCAAAAGCCTTAAATATCCTTATGATCTGATAGTTCACAATGGAGAAGCCGTTAACTGTTAAGTTACAAAGATAAAATATATAAAATATGTTGTATAATACCAAAGCTAAAATGAATGTCAAATAAGCTCATTCAAGCTATCTGAAAAATATTTTTCTCGTATATGTCTGATCTACCTCTTTTGAACTTTACTGTTACTATGGGATATATTGACATAACTGAAGCATATTTAATTGCCCAAAATATTTTCATAATACCGAGTACAAAAATTGGAATTTTTCATATTTTGACAAAAAGCAGTATCCTAACCATGCAGATTAAATAAAGGGCCTTACAGAATATCAGTATTTTGTATTCAATTTAAAATATAAAATATATTTACTTCCAATTCAACAGGCTACAACAGCCTCAAGACTGACGGGTACCCGAAAATTATTTATAAAGATTTTATAGGCTTTGTGAAGCACAAATGATTTGATCGTAATTTGAATTTTGTAATGCAATAGGAATAAAAGAGGCTATATTCAACTTATTTTTCGAGGCTGTCCGCTTCTTCATTTCCATGGATTCCTTGATACCCTGCCACCCATATCAAGGTTGCGCTGTTATTCTTTACTAGTTGCTTTAGAGCTTGCCTACAGTTACAAGTCAACTTAGCCAATGGCTATCTGTTGATATGTATATTTTTGCCTTTTTAATGTTTCTATTCAGGTACTTGTCGGCACAGATTTGAATTGCATGCTTTTTTTGCTCCAAAAATTTCCTTTGCATTCTCGAAGCCTTGGCCCAACACTCCTACTACAATCTCCTCTATTATATCAGTAAATCATATCAATGAATCTTTCTCCAGACTAGGTAATCTCTCTCCGTTCGCTTGGTAGCAGTCAATTACTAATTCATAGTTCATATCAACGTCATATCTTATAGACATGCGGTATATCTGCTTTGATATGCGCAGTATAATTTTACAGGTTTAAGGCTTTTTCTGTGAATGTGAAATAGCTTAAGGATATTTGTTGCTGCTACCCTCATCACAGTTATGTGCAATGGATCAAGGTTCAGCATTGCATCTATTGCCATTGTGCCACATGATCGCATGACTCTTACATACAACTCTAATTGAGTTACTGCTTGTTAGTTCTCGGCTAAAAATAGTACGGGGACAGAGACAATGACAACTTAACACCGTAATAATCTACACCTCTAGTTCTTGCCAGTCTGTGGTATCCAAGAACTACGCCAGCATTGCTTCTAGTTAGGTATTCGTGGAAGTTTGAATAAGTTTTAAAATATGATTAGGTTTCCCTTATATAATTCAAGCATTGGAGTATACTGACTTGACCCAATTCTTTTTCTTGTGTATATTAATGTTTTGGTGAACTATCGTGATCAGCAAAATCTAATACTCTTTGCAGATAATACTACATTCTTTACAACTTACCACCCTCACAAATCGAGGGATATGGTATAGTGGAAACACAAAAAGCCTCTTCGAATGATTTTTAGCAAATAAATTTTGTCCTAATGCGGGAAAAACTCAGATTATCAATTTATTTTTAAGATATGGTAATACAAACATCAATGACCTGGTGACAAGTTGCATAAACCAAATCAAGTTTCATGTGATTATGTTGATAATATACTAATATGGGAAGGTCAGGTTATCTATTTAAGCGATAAATTATCAACAATAATATATTTAATTAGAAACTTGTCCTTAACCTTTTCGTTAAGGATACTTATGTTGGCTTACCATGGGTTACATAGGCCGACAAATTTCCCCTAATATCAAAGCCAGAAACAAGACTATACTTTTCGGAAGGTTTTTAACGGGAACAGTCCGAATTTGCCTTCCGACTTGACCCATCACTTCTGGTTTTCTAGATATCCTAATCTAAAAGGGCAAAAAATGCTGTTTTTTGTTATATTGGAGGTTATGTTTCAGTGTAGCATGAAACTTTTCGACATGACACAACAGAGCATCTGAAAATACCACCCATTGCCTTGAAAACCCAACAGTTCTCTCTGTAATTAAAATTAAAGGTTATCCTAACGCACTTACTTTGAAACGCAAAGATCCTCTATGCAAGGGTAGAATGTCCCCAGATAATATTGAATAGATCATATTTACTCCAAATAAAACAGGCAGGACTTTTTAGACTCAGCAATGAGACTATACTTTTCCGAAAGTTTTTGACACGCTAAATTCGAATTTGATTTCCGATTCAGTTCTGGTTTTCGAGACAACCTAATATAAAAATGCAAAAAAAGCTGTTTGTTATATTAGAGGTCATGTTTCAGTGTAGCATGAAATTTTTCGACCTGAAACGATGGGGAATCTGAAAGTACAACTCGTTGCCTTCAAAACCCATTTTGAATCGTCTCAAAATCTTTTTTCTTTTCTAAGATATCACTAGTGGAAATTTATGATTTTGCGGACCATTTGCACTATATAGGTACGGCAAAAAAAACTAGCCAAAAACTGTGAAAATATTTATTCCCTACAAATTTTCCTGTCACATATTTTTTGAAAAATTAATATTTTTTCACTGTTTCGTGAGTTTTTTTTTTGATTTACCCATATGATCGGCAAAGCCATAAATTTCTACAAGCGATATCTTAAAGAAGAAAAAAGATTTTGACATGATTCAAAATGGGTTTTCAAGGCAATTGGTGATATTTTCAGATGCTCTGTATCAAGTCGAAAAGTTTCATGCTACACTGAAATATAACCTCCAATATAACAAAGAACAGCTTTTTTTGCCCTTTTAGGTCAGGACATCTAGAAAACCAGAACTGACGGGTCAAGTCGAAAGGCAAATTCGGATTATTCCCGTTAAAAGCCTTCGGAAAAGTATAGTCTTGTTTCTGGCCCTGATATTTGGGGAAATTTGTCGGCCTATGTAACTCATGGTAGGCCAATATAAGTGTCCTTAACGAACCGGTTGAGGACAATTTTCTAAATAAATATATTAATTTTGATAATTTAGCGCTTAAATGGATAACCTGACCTTCCCATGTTAGTCGATTCTCAAAATAAACACATAAAACTTTACTTGTTTTATGCAACTTGTCACCAGTTCGTGAATGTTTGTATTACCATATCTTAAAAAGCAATTGATAATCTGAGTTTTTCTCACATTAAGACAAATTTTATTTGCCAAAAATAATTCAGAGATGCTTTTTGTGTTTCCACGATACCATATCCCTCGATTTGTGAGGGTGGTAAGTTGTAAAGAACGTAATATTATTTGGAAAGAGTATTAGATTTTGCTGATCTTGATGGTTCACCAAATCATTAATGTACACAAGAAAGGGAAAGGATTGGGTCAAGTATGAAGCCCTGCGGGACTCTGCACTTGATTGCTTGCTGTTGAGAGAAATAATTAAAAGAAACAAATGATTTTCGATCAAATAAGTAAGATTTAAGCATATTAATGCTAAATAATGCAAAATCATAAAACTTGAGTTTGGAAAACAAGATATCGTGTGAATCATAATCGAAAGCCTTGGTCAAATCGAGGCAAGACATGAAGATATCAAAACCTCTCTCGAAATCCTTATATAGGTATATGTCTTGTCAAGCAGTTAATTGCCAGGGCAGTCATTTTTTTGTGTCTAAACCCAAAGTGGTTTTGGAAGAAAAGAGAGTTTGACTCAAATTATTCACAGATCTCGGATTTTAATGCAGTTTCAAAAATTTTTGATATGATAGATAACCAAAATGGGTCGGTACCAGGTGAAAGTCCAGAAGTTTTGTACACTGTGCTTGGTGTACAATGAAGTAACACTGTCTTCTCGGGTGTGCTATCAACAAACTCGACACACATATTGGAAAATCTGATGAATTTTGGCTATGGTAAACAACACAGTGATGAAAAAAGAGAAAGATGTCTTTATTTTAAAATTGTGTAAAGTAAATGCTATTTTAGGTACAGATTTAGGAAATGCTAGACTGCGCATTTCCAATACCGGCCTTCCCCACAGTGCGTAAGAGGAAGAAGAGTGAAAGCAGTAATCTTCTACCTTTTTAATTAGCGACTTATAGAACTATGTGATCCCAAGCGCAAATTATATTCTATTTTTGAGTATATTCTCTGCCCATTAGAAAAAGACGAGGTTACTGCTTTAATTCTCCTTTCTATTTCTCACTGTGGGAATGGCTGGCACTGAAGGCGCGCAATTAAATATTTCTTAGATCTATGACTTCAGGTTTAACAATTTAAATGATATGTTACCGTTCACCATCCTAACCTCTACCATCTAAACCAATGTGACTATCATTCGCAAAATAAAATTTAAAAATTTTTATAGATCAAAAAGATAAATTTTAAATATACCTTTCTCCCGATATAATTTGAAAAAAATTACTCCGTAGAGTCCAAGCCATAGATAAAAATAGTGACATAAATTCCGAGATCGATGAGACCTATCCAAGGGTGTTGATGGCAATGTAAGAACAAACCCTACATAAAATGTAACAGCAAGAAATAGGTTGGGGCCAAGAGGGAGGAGTCAAAGTTGTCTAAAACAGGTTTTTTGATCTACAAGAAACACATTTTAGAAAAATATAAGCGTGGAGGTTTTAAAAACCTACAATTTGAGCTTTTTTGTGATCATTTTTGTTAATTTGTTATTGTAAAAATGCCAAAAAATCCTCAGAATCGACTATTTTTTTCATATCAAAATAGTTATGCAAAATTAACTTTTTTTGCACTTTTTTACTTTTAAAGGGAAGCTCTTATCTTTTCGAACAAAACGATATTTTATAATAGTAAATCGGATAATTTGTTGATGAGATATTGTAAATTCTTTACCCCAAGACGCAAAATGTTGATTGCTATAACTTTTCTTTGAGTGAACATTTTGATCTCGACAAAGGCTTAATCTCTTCGTGAAGACCTAAATTTTCATATCTTGTTAGGGGCAAATGGAGAAATTAATTTTCAACTCTTTAAATATAGCTTTAAAAAAGGAAGTGATTTTTTTTGTAAATAAATAGAGCTCTCGCGCGCGCGAAGGAACTGAACTCGCAGCTTCAAATCAGCAGCGCTCGGAAAAATTTGGCGCATGGCAAAAACGAATTGTCCAATTTCAGTATTTTTTTTTTAATGTGAGGTAACTCGAAAAATTATGAATATGGCACACTCTCTTTTTTAGAGCGATATTTAAGCGGTTGAAAATTAATTTTTTCATGAGCCCTGAACAAGATATGAAAATTTAGGCCTTCGCAAAGAGATTGAGCCTTTGTGGAAGTCAAAATGTTCACGCAAAAAAAAAAGTTATAGCAATCAACGTTTGGCGTCCTGGGATAAACAAATAGCGATAGCAACAAATTATCTGATTTACTATTACAAAATATAATTTTGATCAAAATAATGAGGGCTTCCCTTTAAAAAATCAATTTTGAATATCATACATTGATAATAATGACCTAAGAGCATTCCCTCAAGATTAAATCTCGGACGCTTGGGATTATTGTTCTTCTACATGAGAATTTGCCTCTAGCTTAATCCTAAGTATGCCATTTTACTCATCAACAAATACATTACCGAAACCATGTCTACATTTTCACGCGTTAGTAAATCTTCCTTTGAATAAAATAAATATCGACTAAGATAAAAATCATGATAGAATAATTTAAACCATTATCTTTTGTCTCAAGCTTGAGCTTTAGGATAATGTTATGCAAAAAGGCATTAAGAACCAAAATACATCGAAAACGTAAAGCATTATGTCAATTTGAAGGTAAACTATCATATTATATAGTATCGGTTAATGTTTACATCCTTGTTTCTCCTTTAAAACAAGAATGTTGTGGGAAGAAGGTATTTTACACATGTAAAGAAAAGGTTTTGCTAAATTATTTCTACTTCTTATTATTTTAATAAACTTTATTAAAAAAATAAGATAAAGAAGCTAGCAAAACTAAAAACACTATCTATCGAGCTATGAAATAAACAAATGATTTTTAATATAATATTATCCTATTTATATATCAAATTTAAGGATAATTCAGTCATTATTATTTTTTTGGGTGACAGTCGCTTGTTCGAAATGTTTCAATCAGTTATTGGCTGAGGAAACATTTAGATTGAGATAAAAAGAGTAATATTAACATTGACAAAAATAACTCGGCAATGAAGTAAATTTAACACAAAAGTAGGCAAATGAAGTCGTACTAAAAACTTAAAAAACTTGTGTGGTGAATATGGAAAAGGTATATTTTCAAATTTTCAGCCCTAAGAAGTCTGAACTGCGTATGAAGTCCTCACGGATTTCAAAAAATAAAATGGATGGCATATTGAACTGAGCTGTCAGGCCAAAAATGCTTTTGCTTGACAAATAATATAACATAAATTTCTTTTGCTTCCCGAGAAAACTCCCCGGAATCATCGAGCTTATGTCGTTTTGAAGTATATGGAGATGGCTCAATGTCATTTGAGGTAATATTATTTCAAATTTCTGGTAATTTCGATTCACATGATAATATATTTTTATTTGTGATAACAGCGTCAATTTGTCTTGTTTGAAACTTAGCAAATAACAAATGAACTTGAGGCATTATTTTGTAAAATAAGTTTAACCGTGAAACTAAAGTCTTGTTTTTGAGAATTTTGACATACCTTTATGATTGATTCGTGGTACTAACGTTTCTACTGTCATCTAAGATTTTTTCCATTGTCTCTAGAATGCTATCTTTATATTCGAATACGGTACAAATTACATATTGTTGGGGCGGAACGAAGTAAATCTTTGTTAACAATTTGATCTAGTATTGCGGTTCTTTAAGGACTATTTGGAAAAAAAAAGAGAACAAATCCCTTGTAAATTGGAAAAAAATATGCGGACATTTTTATTGGCAGATGCAGCGTTTAATATTACCGAATTTAACAGCATGTTCATATGTTTTTTTTTTAAATTGCAGGAACTGCATTATATTTAATTGCTTATCTAGAATCTCTTACAAAAGATTCTTAAAAATACACACACATATACGATTGTTTTTATAAATTTCTTCGTAACTCGGAATCCTTTGAATTCGGATATCGAGATCAACCACTGTATTTATCTGCACAATTTGGGAAACAGCACTTAATTTTGGATGCCTTTTTTCTCGCCAAACATTTTTAACCTCTTTAAAACGTAACAAAATGTCTTGATCAAAGTAGAAACATAGTCACTTTCACAAAAATTAAAATATTGGTACCGAAGACATCACGCGTAGAAATACCGATACAGTAAACACCACGGTTATATTCTAATCTGAACTTAAGGAATAGTTTAAGTACTGCGTGAAGAAGAAACATTTACTTGATACTGGTAGTGACACGCGCGACTGTAAGCAGAAGTTCAAATACTCGTTCAGTGGGTTGCATAAGAGAAATTTTTCTAGTAGAGGGATTTTTTTTGGGCAAACTAAACACAGGTTTGCAAGTCGACTTGCAAATTAATCTCCATGTCTTAGATAGGCAACTCCATATACTCTCCAGTAGATTAGCTTAGATTGTATTAAAATTGTACACCAGCAAAGTGATAACGTTTACAGGCGTAATACTGTAATACAGTAATGATATTTAGGAGAAGTAAGGTAAATTATTTCAATAATTGACTGCTGTTCGGGTATAATCTAAGTAAAAAATTAATTTAAATTTAATCATTAAATTGTCAATAGAAATTAAAAATATATGCATGATTGATTTTGGAGATAGAACGCGCACACAAACAGAGGTGGATGAGTAATTCAGTGCTATTCACCCTGATCGGTAAGCTATAAGCCAAAGCAAGGTAAGCCGTGTTGGGGCAAAGCTGAAAGAATATGGGCATGTTCGGAATATCAAGAAATCTGGTCGACTCCCGATAATAGAAGAAGGTGAGCTTAATATTTTGTTTACCACTCCACATAGTATTAAGATAATCTTCGACTGATACTCATGAGAACAGCAGAAAATGATTTTAATCACCAAAGTGCGTTTGCTAGCAAATGCAACAATTATGCAATGGTAACAATAATTCCGAAAAAAAAATGCTTTTTTCTGACGAGGTAACATTCACTGTAAATGACCATATCAATACAAAAAATTATCGTTATTGGACAACTGAAAATTCTCATTGGTTCACAGTAGTTAACAACCAAATCCCTCAAAAAGTGAACGTATGGTGCGGTATAGTTGACGAAACGGTCCTAGGTCGTTATTCTTTGACGGTACCTTCACTGGTGCTTGATATTTGGAGTTTCTTCAAAATGATCTCATTCCTGCACTAACTACTTTGTACCCAGACTCCCAAGAAACCGATATGTTCCAACCTGATCTTTTTTTCAACAAGACGGAGCGCTGCCCTACAATGCTACCCCTGTCCGTGCTTATTTAGATGAGTTTTTTTCTGAATCGTTGGATAGGTAGAAGAGAGACAATTGAGTGACTGGCCAAATCACCAGATTTGACTCCTGTTGATACTTTCTGGTTTGGATACTTAAAAACTAAATTAAACTTGACCCAGTCGACAAGAAATATGAAACAACCGCAGGTGTCAACGACAATGTTTAAAAAGAATTTATTCACCAACTTCGCTATTGTTAGATTGTTAACGGGGCCCAGATTAAACATTTAATTTAGATGATGCCAAATTTTTTTATATTTTAAAGTTTATCTTGCGAATAAAGGAAATTTTTCATGACAATTTCCTTGTGTAACCAACATCGATATTTACATTGTCGTATGTAAAAAATGTGCTCTTTCAGATTATGAAATAAGAAATGGGAAATGATGTCCTAGCTCCTTCCCCGCGTTCGATGTCCTAGCTCCTTCCCCGCGTTCAGTGTTGCATACTTCCTTCCGATCTGTCCTTTGCACAAACAGGTGAATGTCGGTACCCTGATGAGTCTAGAAGAAACGAAACATGTACCTCTACCGTATCACTGTGACGGGGAGGGTAAGTTTTGACTTTTTCCTCGGTATGGTGGTACAGGTAGGCCATCATCTCGATGGTGGTGGAATAGAATGAATTGTGTTCTGTAGCAATTTATCCAATTTGTGCAAACTCTAACACGGAAGGGATATGATGGAACGAAATTTGCATTTACTGTTCGTATTTGACTTCTTCTATACACGGAGTTGCATATAGATGTACGTTTGCTGAATGTGATTTCTGCACTACAAAGGCATAATGTGGATATATCCACTGCTATTGCATCTCACACGGAGGAATCCGTGAAAGCCGCATAAACATATATACGGCATCCGGCGGGAGGTCGGCGAAGCCAAGTTCAGTGTTGCATACTTCCTTCCGATCTGTTCTTTGCACAAACAGGTGCATGTCGGTACCCTGATGAGTCTGGAAGAGACGAAACATTTACCTCTGCCGTATCACTGTGGCGGAGAGGGTAAGCTTTGACTTTCTTCTCGGTATGGTGATACAGGTAGGCCATCATCTCAATGGTGGTGGAATAGGATTGTGTTCTGTAGCAATTTATCCAATTTGTGCAAATTCTAACATGGAAGGGATATTATGGAACGAAGTTTGCATTTACTATTCGAATTTGACTATATATATATATATATATATATATATATATATATATATATATATATATATATATATATATATATATATATATATGATAGAAATAAACTTTCTTTAAATTCTAACTGCCAGATTCACTAAGAAGATTTAAGATTTAAACCCGATCTAGTTGCCATGAAATTTAAATCTTATAGTCGGCAGGTTTTGTTTTGCTTATGATATTGTCATAATTTATATTACATATGTCAAAAAATAAACGCTGATGCAGGGTTATTAAGGATAAGAGCCTTGCGATACAGCCTTGAAATATGTAAGACAAATAGTTGTATCGCAAAAATAAATAATGTTTTCCATTTTTACTGATTCAGTAATAAAACAAAATAATTTTTTATGCTTATATTTTTAGAGCTTATAACTTGCTGGACTTATTGTTGTTCTTGTCAGTTTAAGCCCTCTGCTGTCCATTTGCGGTGGTTTTAAATTCAAATCATGTTAGTGAATCCAGCTGTAAGAATCTTTATCTAGCTGTTACCATGGCTACACGAATACTTGTGGCACTAAATATTTAGATAGGTAGGAAATTTTGGAAAAGAATTTTCTTATCTTGGAGCTACCCATATTCAATTTATAATATTTAAATAGCTTTACAACCTAAATTATTTAATCTATTACAAATTTTATGACTAAGTTGTGGTGTGTAACTGACAAATTTAAAATCGGTTTCTAAAGAGTTTTTACCATTTTTTCCTTAAAATATTTTTTTTTTGAGTTTCTTTAGCAAACTGTTAATTAGGTTTCCTTTGTAGCCTCTGTTTCTTGCCATTTATTTAATAGTAGGGAGTTCTTTATCCAAATTTTCTTTACTTAAAGAAAAAGTTATACGTGTATGTGTGTGTGTGTTAGTTTAAATGTGCTGTTGCAAAAGCGTTCACAAGGCGAAACATATGTTGATTTTAGCTCTATCAAATCATTGAAATATAAAAAAACAAACCATATTCTATTTATAAGTATTTACATTTATTAGTCTTTTAATCTTCTTAGATTAAAAATTTTATTTTAATGAAAGCACCAAAAACTAAGATTTTAACATAATTTTTTAAGAAAAAATATAACATTAAAGTTCAGGTCCCCAATTTAAATTTTTAATGAAATTGGCTTAATAAATCTTTTACTATAGGTAAATAATATGACCGTTAATATTTCAAAAATGCCCACACACCTACCATTTATATTTTATTTATGACTTCGGACCCTAATTCGACGTTTTACCAGAATTTGATTTAATAAGTCATTTGATCAAACTTTTACCTAACTTGTAAATAACATGATCAACAGTAAATAAATATAATCAACCCACCAAAAGGAATTCTTAATTGGAGACAAATTACCTTATGTCTTTTTATAGTTTTTTTTAAACAAAGGTATATAAAACGTTTTGATTTTCTTTGCAAATATAAAGAGGTCGTTCGAAATTTTTTGTAGAAATAATGGAAAAAATTACCATATTTTCTATTCTTTTCGCTCCTTAAGTTAAAGTAAAAATATGACTACATTTTCGATTTTTGTCTTTATTGACACAAGTTAAAAAAAAATAATTATAAAAAAATAACCCCACAGAAATCTTATAGGAAATAGATTTCTGTTAAACTCTTTGAAACTACCTGGTTTTGGTAGTTCTTGGTTAGCAGATCAAAAGTGTCAATGTTCGCTAAGTCCAAAGACTCATAGTCCAATAATACAGATCGCTGAATTTGCACTACTTTGTGTTTGAAAGCCAATACGTATGTTAGTGCAGCATTTCTTTATGTCCATAAGAATGACCTCTGTCATGTTGTACGGAAAATCGAGGACAAGGTTTTCATCTTTGATAATAAACTTGACCTCGCCCTGAAAGTGACAGGCCGAGGTTCTAAGTCTATTCTTATTGTTATTATCAATTTATTCAGTTATTCAGCGTAAGCTAACTGTCAAAAATGGATGATAGGGGTTGTAGACTAGCGGTTATTTATTGTTAAGTATGTGATTATGGATTTCCAGGTGTACAATTAGTTCGTATAAATGGGAATAAAAACATCATTAAACGGTAAATAGCCGTCACCAAGGGAGATGAGTTACGTAATCTTCTTATGGAATTGATTGAAGGAATCAGATTGTGTTTGGAAGTGAAGTTTCAATTTGTATTCGATTGAATGTGTTGCTACAAACCATTAATAATACTTGTCTTATCTGTAATGCTCAAAACAATTTGCATCGATTATTGGTAGATTTAATGTTTTTATAGAAACAAATATTTATATACCATGTAAACAGCATTTAGATGAAAATGGTCTATATTGTATCTTGTAACCTGATCTAAGTTCGATTAACAAGTCAGGTAGAAATGTTAGCATTTTTAAATCATTTAAGAGAAGTGCGTGATAATAAAACAAAATCTATAGATATGAATTTAACAAACGAAGAATTCAAGAGTATTGTACCTATAACGAAAGAACAGTTTGAAGAACTTTTTATATATAGTAACGCAGTGATACAGTACGGAAAAAGTTAAAAACTCGCAATATTTAAGTGAAATAATAAAAAATATACGTCTACAAGAAAAATATTTTCTGGTTAATTTTAACTTAACATCACTTTTCACGCAAATATCAGTCAAAGAAGCTTTTTCTGTAATAGAAAACAAATACAATTTGCCAAAATATATTATCGAAATAACTAAATACTGCCTCGATAACACCTATTTTACTTATGAAGACAAGCGATAAAAACAATTCGAGGGAACCTCTATGGAATCGCCGCAATCTCCTGCACTCGCGTATTTATTTATGGAAGCCCTCGAATCAAAAGTTTGAGAGACTTTCTCACACAAACCACGACTATGGCTGCATTATGTAGATGACACATTCGTTTTCTGACAACATGGAGAAGAAAATCTTAAAAATTTCCTAAACCTTATAAATAGTATACACCCAAATATCAAATTCACCAGGGAAATAGAAAGACACAGGATTGAAACTATTTTCACCACACACCGTAAAGTAAAGGATCTCCTGCCAGACCTAAAGAAAAAATCTCTCTAGAAAACGAGTGAGTAGACGAAATTCCATGTGGAGAATACAGCTCATCTAACTTAGCCCAAACAGTAAAATAAGCGCCGGAGGGGACGAACATATAAACACTGTCAAGAAGAAAACAACTTCTTCTGCGCTGGTCCCACACTTGTTAAACACAGGACATAAGATAAACTTCTCACGAAGGAAAATGTTATCGGGATGTGAAAACCTGTCCACAAGAGATAAAGGAAGCCATCGCAATTGCAAAGAGGCCTAACAACTTAAATAAATGAGACGACAGTCAACGGTTGCAAAAACCTGCTAACCATACTTCAACTAGTAAGGAAGAGGTAGTAAAGGAACGGATTAAAATTCAGCAACACTACCCCATCGACAACACTACCCAAAAATTGGCAACAGGGCCGATGAAAAAACCGACCACATCCAAATCACAAGCATTAAATCGCCAACTAACGCTGTACAGTGAGCTTTGATAATGATGAATTTCGCCGAAACATCAGTTGCCCTACAGTTTCAAGAAGGAGCACATACACGGGATACCCGAAAACCTACAATATCTTGAGACAACGGAATATCTCGGTGGGATCAAATTTTTTTGAAAAATATGTTATACAAATAATATATAGTGTAAGGGGGCTAATTAGTAGTGTCCTTAAAACGACCTTGACCTTATTTTTCAAGGTCATTTGACGGTCAACTTTGGAATTTTAAACGGGACCTTCCAATTTTGACCCCGGGAATGGAAAGGGCAGAAAATTTATTTTACCATCATATACGGCCTTGACCTCAAGATGAAAGTCAAGTATGAAGGTCATTTCGAGGTCAAAACAAAAAATCGCAGTATTTCAGGGAATGTTTCGTACAAAGGTTGTTAAGTGACACGGGGGCTATATGACAGTGACCTTGAAAATAAGGTTGACGTTGACCTTCAAGGTTCATTTGAAACCCAATTTAACCCCCGGAAATGGAAAGATCGATCAATATAACTGTCATTTCATCATTAAATATGACCTTGACCTCAAGGTTAAGATCTAATATCAAAGTCATTTAAAGGTCAAACAAAGATCCTAGACCTCATTATTTTATTAAACGGTTCATACTAAAGTTGTACGATTACAAAGTTGCTATAATATTACCTTGATCTCGATCTTCCGGGCTATTTGAAAGAATTCATTATTTCAGAATTGTTAGCAAAAATTGTGCATGATTACCTACTTTTAGCACTATTCAGGAACAACGACATGGACGTAGTTTTTTTTTTGTCTTCGGGGTGCTTGTTTAAGATAAGTCCCCTCGCCTTTCGCCGTCGGGGTGCTAGTTTTCGGTGATTCCTCTCGCCTCTCACCATCGAGGTGCTTGTTTTTAGGTGAGTTCCCTCGCCTCTCACCATCAAGGTACTTGTTTTCTATGAGTCCCCTCATTCCTTATTATTTTGTATGTTCATGTTAAAGGTTTTCAAAAGAATTTATTTTAATAAATGCTCAAAATGGTTACTTTCAAGTTCAAAACACTTATTGACTAGCACGTCAAAAGACGTGTTATTTTGGCACAAGCATCTCTGATTTGCTGCATCATGTTTTCACGAATTGTTGGCATGTCTTTATTAACTTCGCTTTTCAAATAATGCCATAAACAAAACATGGTGACGTAAGGTTTGGCGATCTTGCGGGCCACTTCCTCTACAAATCCACCGTCAATTGAATTCGCGATCCAACACGTGACGAGCTTATTGGGAATAATGCGCTGGATATTTTGTTGCTCTAAAATATCACGATATTTTGCGTTGTTCAAATTACCTTTTCAGATTTTGAAATTGAGCTTCAAATAACCTTGAGGTTTAAGATCAAGGTTATTTTCAAGTGATAGTGACCACTTAGCCCCCGTACTACCCAACAACTTTTATACGAAACATTTCACGAAATACTGCGATCTTTTTTGTTTTGACCTTTAATATCCCTTGTAAAATTTTCGCCCTTTTCGTTTCCAGAATCAAAACTTGAGGTCCTGTTTAAAATTCTAAAGTTGACCTTCAAATGGCTTTCTACAACACGGTCAGGGTCATTTTTAAGGTAATTACTAGTTAGTCCCCCTATAATTTTTGTATAAAACATTTTTCGAAAAAATATGATCCCACCCAGATGTTTTGTTGTCTCAAGATAAATGTCGCACCCTGTAGATCCTTAGAATGGTTTAACAATTGTTTTTCTGACGTGTCAGGTAAGACGGAGTGTTGTATCCTTGTTAATATTTTAAACATAATATACATTTTTTAATTATCTGATATTTTCTTAGAAAAAAAGCTGCTCTTCTCTTTGATTTGGAAAAAATTTATCATTTTCTTGACCAGTGCATTTGAATATTAAACTGTATCCAATTTGAATACAATTACGTAATAGGAATAGCCGTTATGTTACTATCAATAATGTAAATTAATCTAAGCGGTACATACTTTTTATTAATAATAAGGGGCTGAACTACCAGCTAATATTTTTTCTAGAAAAAGAACATTTTCATTTTTATTTAAAAACAACAGGTAAACCAATTATGAAACTGCATTCAAACTGGATGCAATGAAATATTCTAACTCATTTATCTCAAAAATTATTACAAAGGGTTAAATGATTTCTTGATTTACCAGCCATAGAGCGTTATCCGGATTTGAGGTCATGTGATTCTACGTGCTGCCAATTAGATAGAGAGGTGATTGCTGCTTTCACTCTTATTCCTCCTTCACACTGTGAGAACAGCTGGCATTGAGAAGGCGCAATCTTGTATTTCTTAAATCTATGGGCCGGACATGTTTCCAGATACATCATTGGAAAGAAATATTGTTTCAAACTATTTTCTAAATTCATTGCTTAGAATTATTTTTAATTTATCATCAGGAGCGAAGTTTAGACACACACACTCGATTTATTTAAAATTAAACGATTTTCTTTAATATACAAAATTTCTCGTAGCTAATTAACGCCCTGATAATTAAGAAATCTCATATAGATTATTTAAATACAAATTTTTTACAGTGTGAGCGGTGTATTCCTTATCTAATTTATGTTTAATAAAATATCTAAGAGATAACGTCGTATTAACACTAATAACCCTTTAAAGAAATTTAATCCCGTAGAATATAAAAATGTCATCATATGCATATATTAAAACGCATAAGATTTATCTACTAGATATTAAGAAGCCACCAGATTTAAGTAATAAAGATATAAAGATAACTTTTCTAAAGATAAAAACTTGAAAAATTACGTGTTTTATTATTGATCTTGACTTTATTTTGCTATATAGATAATACATCATTTTTTACTTTAATTAGTGTGGGGATCTCCCGTATATTCTAATATAAATATGTATAATTCATTCTACAAAATATCGAAAAACTATTTAGGTTTTTTCGCTTATCTTAATGCCATCCCAAAAAAATGAACATCGTTCAAAATCATTTTGTGGCACTCGTATATCTCATAAACGGACTTACTAGTACCGACCAAATTACGAATGAGATGCTAAAGTACGGAGGCCCCAGCCTTGTCATAGAGCTCACTGTTCTATTTCAAAAAATACTTCGCACAACGTCAGTACCCAACGAATGGCGGGAAAGCATCACAATTCCGATCCACAAAAGAGGATCAAAGAAACAACCCGAAAACTACAGGGGAATCAGCCTACTGTCACAACGGATCGTAGACAAGTTAGAGGCGAGCGAAGAACAGCAAGGCTTCCGGAATAATCGCTCTACTATCGACGGTATACTTATTATCAAACAGCTGGTTGAAAAATCTATCGAATACGATAAACTGCTGTTCATTTGTTTTGTGGCCTTTACACAAGCGTTCGACCGAGTCAAACTGGAACACATAACAGAACTACTACGAAGAAAACAAGTAGACGAAGCAATCATACGCACAATATACGAACTGAATTCCAAAAACACCATGGTAATTAAAACAAATAACACTCTAACAGAGGAAATCCCACTATCCATAGGAATAAAACAGGGTGATAGCCTAAGTCCAACACTTTTCAATGTAATCATGGACGAAATCATTGATGAGGTAAAAAGCGCAAATATTGGGTACCCAATGGGACACAACACCGTTCAGATTATATGCTTTGCAGACGATGTTGCCTTGACAGCAGATAGCGAAGACAACTTATAAAGAATGCTTTTCCATCTTAATCGAACAGCCAAACAGTATAATATGAAGATATCTGTGGAGAAAACCAAAGCAATGGTAATAGCAAAAGAATAGGTAAGATGCAAACTAATGGTTGACGACAAACATATCGAACAGGTTGGGAAGTTTAAATACCTGGGATCACATATAACAAGTAACAGGGCAGTAATGGAAGAAGTACGCACACAAGCCAACAAAGCGGCCATGATATCAGGTCAACTAAGAGACATAATCTGGAACAATAAACATATGACGGTTGAGAGCAAAGCAAGAATTTACAAGGTCTGTGTAAGATCGATACTGACCTACGGCGCAGAAACAAGAAATGAAACAACAAAGACAAAACAAATTATGAGAACCACAGAAATGAAAACGCTAATGATCACGGGAACAATTTTAAGAGATAGAATAAGAAACGCAAAAATACGCGAGGACAGCGGAGTGGGGGATGTTGTGAAGTGGGTTCGAAACCGTCGTAGGCAGTAGAGAGATCACGTGGAACAAATGGACGATGACAGACTAGCAAAAACCGTGATGAGAGAGAAACCAAACACCAAACGGCCGCCTGGACGGCCCCCCTAAAGATGGAGAGACAGCTGGATTTCGACTTCAAACGAGGAATCTATGAGGTATTGTGTAGATAACAGAACTTGGTTCTACCTAGAAGAAGAAGAGAGAACAAGAAGGACTTACTTTTAAAATAAACGCCGAGGTATACGACAACATTTGGAGACAATTAAAGTGGATATGTACCTTCGAATTGATTGTCAAACTGACAACACGTATGCCAGCATGCTCTGGCAAAAACCAAAAAAAAAACTTGGTTTTACCATTTGGGGACGAAGACGGAAGTCCGAGCTGAATGTACGGTGTAAGGGGAAAACGCTCATTATAGTGACAGTCCTATTGTGCGAAGGGGGAATATTGTGTGAGGTCGCGTATTCCAGGTAAGGAGAAATTTTCCCCTACAATCGAGCCCGACGCATTGAGAGAGAAAAATGCATTTCTAGGTCGGGGGTTTTCGGGGAATACATATCCGACAATCCCCATGGTATAAGTCAACAAACCGAAGTCAGTGCAACCTTTCCAGAAAAATGGGTTTGATGTAGTTAAGCTGGGTCGTGAGACTACTTGCTTTGCAGTAAACCCATTACCTCCTTAGTTATAAGGGGTATTAAATAATGAAGGTGGAAACTTCCTTAAAGAATAATTGATTTGAATTATATATAAAATGATTTTAGAATGTAGTGTAGATCAGGCAGATTTAACACTAACTCCTCCACTAAGTCTCAAGGACCAAGATCTAGCTAGTTCATCACACCAACATACTCTAGTCTTGAATTACGCGCAAATTTTCGTATTGGAACTAGCCGGCGAGTGAGATACCTATGGCGCAAGGCACAGGGATGCACAATAGAACAAATGTACTCAAAATATAATGACAATAACTACCACAACCATGCTCTTTTTTTGTGTAAACTTTTTTCACCTGAGTTTTCTTTAACCACGGGTTTTACAATCACTATTAGTACTCATTCTATTTATGTTTTGATGTATCTTGTACGTCTACTCTTTTAATAATTTTTATTTTTGTTTTGATGAAACTTTATAAATTTAAAAAATTTTTGTAAATGCTCTTCTATTTTTTCTCTAAAACATTGCGCAGTTACTAACAATTGAGTTTGCGTTGTTTTAGCGCCAATGTGTGTTATTTGTAACCTTTGTTTTATCTATTTTTCGTTAACTTGTGTAATCGCTTAAACAGGTTTTATATTTAAATTAAAGATTTTTTTATTACTAAAAAAGGAGCATCTAGGACTACTATAAAATTAAAATAAAAAGATAAATTAATTTATTATTCTACCTTCGCCAAAATATCAAGAAATATTTAATTTAAAATTTTTAACTTTTCACCTATTCAAAAAAAAAAAATAATCGAAGGCGATCTTTAAGTCAAAGCGACATAAGAAAATGAAGTATTAATCAAAAATTAATTGGAGATAATTAACAAAAAAAATCATTTGAAGTAATTAACTGTTTTAACTGAGCTCAAGATAGATAATAGTAAAGATACATCTATAAACGCAGAATAAAAGACTAGCTTGACTCCAGGTGATCACCAATAATTAGGTTAATATAAGATAAAACAAAAGATTCACTATACAAAATAATTAATAATTCAATATAATAAGTCAAATATATAATATTCGGGGTTTGACACCAAAAAAGAAATTATTTCGTCTTTACTAGATTCATCAGTAATAGCATTGTATACATCCACATTATGGAATCCATGAAAGCCGCATAAACATATATACGCCATCCAGCGGGAGGTCGGCGAAGCCGCGGTCAGTGTTGCATGCTTCCTTCCGATCTGTCCTTTGCACAGATAGGTGCATGTCGGTACCCTGATGAGTCTAGTAGAGACGAAACATGTACCCCTGCCGTATCACTGTCGCGGGGAGGGTAAGTTTTGACTTTCTTCTCGGTATGGTGGTACAGGTAGGCCATCATCTCAATGGTGGTGGAATGGGATGGATTGTGTTTTATCGCAATTTATTCAAACTGCAACCTCTAACACAGAAAGAATATGATTGGAACGAAGTTTGCATTTACTGATCGCAATTTACTTTATATATATATATATATATATATATATATATATATATATATATATATATATATATATATATATATGTATATTCAGGTGTACAAAGTCGAGAACAGAACCTCTTAAAAAAAGGAAAGCCGCGTTCAGTATTTCATACTTCATTCATATACGCAGCTGCATATAGTTGTATGTTTGCTGAATGTGATTTCAGCACTACAACGGCATAATGTGGATATATCCACTGCTATTGCATCTCACACGGAGGAATCCGTGAAAGCCGCATAAATATATATATATATATATATATATATATATATATATATATATATATATATATATATATATTTCATAAATTAGTGGATAAATTCAATAGAAACTAAATGGGTACTTTTGGGAAAACGCTCCGACCCGTTGACTTATTTTAAGTTTAGACCGAAAAGTCAAGATAGAGTTATGACGTCATCGATATTTTTTTTCAATTGCATATCTCATTTTTTATTTCAGAGTCAGCAATGGTTAATAAATGACAAACTACAAATTTTAAGGCAAACATCTGTTTTTAATTTGCGTAAGTAGCTTAGCAAGTAAATAAAGGACACATATTTTAACTGAGAGATTTAAAGTGTTAAAATCGATAAAGTGAGTCAATAAATTAAAGTTTTCATTCATCAACGCCTATAAATTATCAATAATGAAATATGAAAATAAGGGAATCTGCATTTATGTGAAGACGCTAACACGGAGCAGTAAATTAGCTACAAGTATTAATTAATTACGTCTTATATTTTCAATATTATAAATGTGCGAGTGTGGGTGAATTTACCTTTTGCAGCTACCATTATTTATTACCACAAATGTAATAAATCTTTATCTTCATTAATTAAAAGGATATTTTATTTTCATTATACGTGCTTGCAAAGCTCCGCGGTGTGTTATTACAACTTGTTTCTTACAAGTGGAGTGTCTGTCTTATTGTGTATGAGTTTTTGTGTACAGAAGTTATGTAGGATGTGTTAAAAAATTCAGTATAAAGAGTTTGTAGTCGTAGTATCTTTTTTTTTAAATACTTTAAGTCCTTTAAGAATATTTACGGCAGTGACATCTTTACAGAGGTTTATATACTAAAACGAAATCTCGTAAAATTAATTTCGAAAAATGTTTTTATCAGATGGTTATTTATATATGTAATGTTCGTTTCCCGTAAATTAATGAAAAAAGGATTGACAACATACATGCAATATGAAAAATTCCTAATATAAAAATCTAATTTTGGTTTTTGATTGGCAAAAGTAAAAGAAAATAGTATTAACAGGTAAAAACTGCTACAAAATATATTCATATTTTGAATTAAGACAAATTATGATCTGAGAGGTGAAACTTTGCTATTGATCAACACTTTTATATAAGCAATCTTGAATTCAAGATTACACAATCAGATTAATGATTTTTAAAATATTTTAGAAAAAATGTAACAGTGAGCCTACATTAATTTTACATTTAAGTTATGAGGTTTTAAGTATAATGAAATTTATAATTAATTTACTAAATTCGTCTATTATTTTTCGTTTTGCAATATTAAATTTCTAATAGCGTTTGAACATATTTAGTTACATCTATCTTTTGAAATTTAAAAAAGGTATAGTGTTGTCTTACTTCCTTACAGAAAATCAAGTATGTAATTACGCATATAAATGATTTAGCAGACAAGTAAATTATCATTTGCTTTTGTATCAAACATACCGTATATGCAAAATGACAAATTTTTCCTGGCAGCAATACTCTCACTCATTTATGATTCTAGTTATTCATACATTCATACGTCACGAAATGATAATGACAACAGCAGAGATGTACTTAAGAGTGGATGAAGGAAGAATGTTCCCCTTCCCCCGCCATTTCGCCAATTTAAATATTTTCATAAATATTTGATATCCAAGGCACATATCAAGTAATTCACAAAATTTGTGTAAACATAAATACCATTAAGTAAAAAGTCTGCAACGTCATCTACAAAACATAAATTAACAAATAATTTGCTTTCTTCCCGGTTCGAACTTTGATAAAATGAATTTAGGACTACACAAAATTTGTAATAATAATTGCGAAAGTAAAATAATAATTATTTGCCTATAACCCAGATTACAAGTATTAAAATATTAATAGACGTGTTGAATTGTGACCAACATCGACATATGCGTCAAATCTGGGCTACTGACAACCAATTTTTGGAAGAAACCTTATATTTATAGTTAAGCAATTTAAAAAAAATCCTGAAAATAGTTGAGAAAAAATAATTCTAGGCTAAGGCCTTCTGCTAGTTATAAAGGGTTTTCCAATAAGAATGTCCCGATTTTGTTCACAAATACTGACAGTTTGGCAACATCGTAGGTTGATAAAATTTGAGCAACGGGTTTGTATGAACTAGTAAAATTTTCATCATGGAACGATACAAAGTGCAGGAGTGTATTCATGTTGTTAAAACTTATTATGAAAATGGGTCTTCAAGAAAACAAACACAGATAATTTAGTGATTTTTAGGGCGAATAATCGTACATCGGAGAAGAATATTTACAGAATGGTGTAAATATTTGAGAAAACTGGGTCCGTTACAGATATACAGATATCTATTCGTACCTGTCGAGTCCGCTCAACTGTAATCCGAAAATGCCTATACTTCGACGTTTGTAGCAACTAGGCCTTATACAAACACCAACCTGGCATATTCTAAGAAAGGATTTGGTTCTTAAACCGTATATAATCCAGCTGACGCAGGAACTAAAGCCAAATGATGAATGAAAAGATCGTTTTTACCGACGAGATAAATTTTTCAGATTACGTCAACAAACAAAACTGCCGAATTTAGAGTAATGAAAATCCAAGGGAAATTGAGGAAAAACCTATTGACAGTCAACGTGTAATCGTTTGGTGCGAATTTTGGATGCAGGGCACTATTGGGTCATTTTTTTTTCGAAAATCAAGAAGAACAAGCCCTTACGGTAAATGGCGAACGTTATCGCACCATGTTACACGACTTTTTATGGACAGAACTGGAAGATATTGATCTAAACGATATTTGGGGACAGAATCCTTTCTAGAAATAGTAACATCAATTGGCCGCCGAGATCTTGCGATTTGACGCCATGTGATTACTTTCTGTGGGGCTACGTGAAAAGCAAGGTGTATGTCAACAATCCACAAATAATACTCTATTTAAAAAATTATATTAAGTGCGTAATTAGTGAGATAGTACCCAACTTGTGCTTAGATGTTATTCATAATTTGGAGAAAAGAATTATTCCTGTCAAAGAAGCAGAGGAGGACATTTGGCTGACACATATAATTGTACACATCTGTAGAATTACCTCATACATAAAAATAAAACAGATTTGTTAAATAAACAGCGTTTTATTTATAGAAAATATCGGGACATTCTTATTGGAAAACCTTTTTTTAACTAGCTGTCACACACAGCTTCCCATATGTTGAATTTGATTTTGCGACCTTTTATTATATAGGCGTAGTGAATCCGGATCAAAGAAGACTCAAAATCAATAAAGGATATTTATTGATTTTAAGTTTTGCTTTGTCCGACACGCCTATGTCTTTAAGTTTAGCCGATCTTTCTTAGAATATAAAAATTCCATATAAAATAACTGAATCTCCCCTCTGGGATAGAATTATGAAGAACGTTGAAACACTTATGTATTTAACTAAAAACTGGTAAATTTAAACGAAGTAAGTTATTTTTCCAATAGCAAAATAATTTTTAAAATCAGTTAAGCAGTTTCGGAGATTATCTTGATGAAAGAAACAAATTTTATTTTTTTTATTAGATTAGTTTAAGTTATACAAATTATTAATTTTGACAATTATTTCTCCTTTTAAATATTTTATTAGTAGTTTAAAAATTAGATCTAGTATCTAGAGAGCAATTTGTTTTGAAATATCTAAAAATAAAGCATAATATGGCATTATTTGCCTTCAGAAAATTGGTCCACAAATACCCGAAGCTTTAAACATAAAATAAATTATTGATATATGCATTATTATGACGATAAATAATGGCAAGGTACTATTTTTTTTAGTAAAAATTTGAAAGTAAATTATACACTATTTGTAATTAATATACTATTTCCAAAATAACATTTGAAAAGACATAATTATGTATCGAAAAGACGACTTAGATAGAAATCTACGAACCGATCATTTCTACCTAAGAAATGCGCGCCAAAAAAATAACGCTGGGCTTATGGAGTAGTAGAATCAATACATCTGTTTTACAGCACTAATGGTGACATATGGCCACTATTACTCCTAAACGTAAATACAACTGAAGAATATTTTTAAACACACTGCTTACAAGTAAATACCTTTTTTCAGGATCAGCGAGTACTTTATGTACTCAGTCGCTACACAAAATACACCTTAACCATATTTCTTCCTTTCTTCCGAACACCCGAACACTAAACATCAATTCTAGTCGCAAGTTCAAAATTTGATGAACCTGGTAATTTTAAATTTTTCTGATATGATGACAATTTGGGTTTAAGAACTTGCTGATGTTCTGGGGTTTGCTGAAATTCTAGAGTTCGTTTTACTTCTCCTTCCTGAGGTTCAATACTATAAACAGGTGTCATAAGTAAAAGTTTCTTTGTCATTGACTTTAAGGTTGATATTATGGCGTCGAGCTGTAACTTGAAATTCCTTTAGTCTTTTCGGGAAAAACTATTTCCATGAAAGCATTATTAAACAATATAGCTACTTCTAATGAAAATATTTCTTTATGCTAGTGGTTTTAAATATTTGATACACTCTATATTGAAAACTATTTTTAGAGGTCCAAAAAAATTATGCGAAGTGTGTGGAGGTATGGTTAAAATTAAAATACCTGCGACTAAACTCATAAGCAAAACCGGGTTCTCCGGACTAACTTTGATAAAATGAAAAAAAGGTTTTAAGTGTTGCATAAAAAGATCTTCCACTTCTTTATCAGAATAAGTACAAAAAGTTCCCGAAGAGCCCCCTTTCTGAAGCTGTGAATTGATCCTTGTTCTACCATAGATAAACTTTGGAGGTATAAAAGTGCCTTATAGGATTTTAGCACAGCAATAATAGTTATATTTCTTCCTTTTTCTCAACTCGTGACAAAAACCACTTGTTTCAAAACCTCGGTCGGCAAGTATCTTTTACTTTTTCTAAGTATTAAAAATTATATGCTCCTTAAAATTATACTTTGTTTTCACATGCTCCAAGTTTTTAAGATATCTAGTGTTTTATTTTCTATTAAAAGTTATTATTCTGTTTATAGCCCCTCTTCAAGTTTACACAAAGCCACGGATAAGTTTCGCTTTATAAAAACTCCATAGCCAATCAACACCAGTGGCTTTTGCTTGAGATTCCGTAAGAAAGTTTTATATTGAATCTATTACCTGATTTGCCAGTTCTCTTCGTTTGTTGAAAATACCGGATTACGTCCTACAAAAGGTCAATCTTGCTTTAATCGTCTACTTACAAAAATCATAAATATTTTGAATATTTATTTGATGCCCCTACTATTTCTAATGGCAGTTATAGCTGGCCTTGACGTTCAAGCTAGTCTTAGCCCTCTTTTCAGTGTGTCTACGATAAGAAATCTTATTATTTATAGTAGCCGGCCCCCATTCCCCAAGTCTGACTTGCTACATAACCCCAAGAAACCATATGCAACATTTCCATTAATACTCAAATAAATATATATTATTCAAAAAGCTACTTTCGACCAATTTTTTACAGCGTATACTGATTACAAAGTGAACATTTATATCCGCTTTAGAAATATCACAAATTTCCACACAAAATGGACTCGCTGCGACTACAAAACTGTACGTCCCATCGCCCGTAATCGTTTTCCGAATTTCTGGCTTATTCTCCGCTAGCTGGTTGGACTATTTGCTTGTATGGTAGCACCGGTATTTTTTTAAATAAGTAACAAAACTCATGATATTTGATCTGGCCCTCATTACCCCGCTTACCCCTAAGTTCTCGTAAAATGCGTCTACTTGATTGCTAAATTTAATCGTCTTTATACCGTTTATGGATGTTAAATTTTATGCGATGAGAAGACGCGAAAGTTTTTATATAAGGCTCACAGATAAAGTTAACATAAACTCGTTAGAAGAAAAACTGGATATATAAGAAATCACTTCTAACAAGGCACTAGACAAAACTTTCTTCTTCCCAGCGCAAACCCAAATTGTGTGTCTTTTTAAAAAACTTTAATACGGATTGTCGTATGCTATACCTCCTAACTTCCATTTAATATAGAATAGTCAAATGTATATATTCAATGCTGAGTAAAATTATTTATTTATTATTGTATAAAATTTTCTTTAGTTATAAAATGGATCATGTAATATCATAGTTGTATTTTTAATACATTACATAAGGGAAACTTTCTAAGAAACAAAGTAATGTAACTTTAAATAAATATTTATACTTGTTGGGTCAAAATTGCGGTGTCCTCCAATATTAATGAAAAAATGAAGCCAAATTAATAATTTTCTAAAATGTTTTAAAATATAATTCAAGCTTAATAAAACCAATATAGGTTGTAAGTCATGACTGTCAGTGATAAGTAATAATTTTCAGATCTAAGTATCAATGTAAGCACTCCGGAGTCGTTTCTTAAAATTTTTGCATATCCTTAAATTTGAATTATAAAAAACATAAAAACGAACTAAATGATTAAATTCTTTTAAACAGATCTTTTCGTCTTCCATTTTAGGCTTTGCTCTGTCTGAGAGTGCATTTATTTTATCATTCAGGTCGCAGCAACGGTTGCATTTCTCGTTGATCTTCAAAAATTCGTGAGACGGCTCTTTCCCATTGTCCTCCAATAAGGCATATCGAGGCATCAGCCATAAATCTGCAGTGGCTAATTAACTAGAGACGTGCGTAATGTCGCCGCAATTCGTCTCTCATTTCGTGACATATCACAACCGCGGGTTCTTCCTTTCTTCTACAGTTTCCTTCTTCTGGCGCCAGTGCAGTGGTCAAGAAGAATAACGACTTATGTTGTTACAGACATTGGCGTGTATTAGAAATACCTTTAGTTGGTATTACTTTTTTAAGTAATGACAATCAACAATTTTATTGTGTTTAAGTGTCAATTATCGCAAAAATAACACTCGTTAATATTATGCTGGATTGTGGATATCATATAAAAATGTAATGTATTTTTGATAAAATTTTCAAAATATTTGATCATAAACTTCAAATCTTTTGTTGTCCCAAATTTTTTTAGGTCTATGGAGGTAGTAAAGAAATATAAAGGTTGTTGAAAATATTTCTAAACCTACAAATCTTAGAAAAATATTTTTTTTTATAAAAAAATCAGAATATCTTCTATAAAAAATAACCTACCTCAAAACATGATAGTAAATCCGTCCAGCATATCTATGACAAAAGGAGAAAAATTCAACCTATCCAAAGTTCAGAACTTGCGATTTCCCAAGAAACATTTGCAATTTTAATAAAATTTTTATAAAAAAAGAATAGAACCGACTTCTAAAAAAGCGCCAAAAAATGAAAAAAAAAGCAATATAAATTTTTATATAGAATGACAAAATGTGATTCGCTTTCTTATAGTTTGTATATATCTCTTGTTAATAGTTAGAACTAATTTGGTGCCAACTTTAAATTTCAATTTCATATAAAGTGTATACTGTTTTTTTTTCATTTTTTAGCGTTTTTTTCAAATCGGTTCAATTTTTTATAAAAATTTTGTTTTTCGATTTTTAGTTTTGAATTTGTTATGATATCCAAAAATTATTAGAACCAAGTACTGAACACGATTAACGTACCTCGCAATGATTTGAAAGTTGTACACAATACGAAAATAAATAAATAAAAAATTTTTGATTCTGAGAAATCTTCAAATACTAGTTTTCAATGAAATTTCATCAAACAAATATTTAGTCGGCCATAGCAAATCCACTATCTTGAATTTTAAATTAATTTTAGGTTAGTAATATAGGCTCACAAAATCTCCCAATACCGAGATCGGAAAAATGTTATTTTTTAATTCTCCTTATTGTATAAGTCATGTTACTAATCTAAAAAAGATTAACTTCAGATTCGTAACCTACGACTCCAAAAACTCCCTAATACCAAATTTGAAAAAACACGAATAACGTAAAATGTTCAACCCACCATATTGGATCCGACATGAATTTAAAAAAAATCTTAACCTCTTAATCTCATCTGAATCTATCCCCACGAAAACCCTTTAGTACCAATTTTGAACAAAATCTGAAAATATAACATTTTTAGGCCGTCATATTTAATCTGACACAAAATTTCCTTAAAATAATTTTAAATTCGCTATTTATACCCTCAAAAACAACCCAACACCAATTTAGAATAAAATCGAAAAATGTAAAATTTTTAGTTCGTCATATTGAAATCGCCATATTGAATATTTTTAAAATAAATTTGAATTTTTAATTTACTCCCTCAAGAAAGCCCCTATACCAATTTTTGTGAAAATCGAATAATGTAAAATTTTTAGGACGCCATATTAGATCCGATATGTATGAATTTTTTAAAAATAATTTTAAATTCGTAATTAGCATATCCAAAAATCCCCTATACCGATTTTTAACAAAGTCGAGACACGCTTGGTCCAACATATTTAATTTTTTGAAAAAATAATTTCAGATTCGTTATATGCCACCCCAAAAACTCTCCCATACCAATTTTGGAGAAAATCGGACAAAATATTTTTTTCGTCCGCCATATTGGATCCGCCATTATTGAATTTTTTAAAAATAACTTTAGATTCGTTATGTACGACCCCGAAAACTCCCCAATATCAATTTTGGAGAAAATCGGACAAAATAATTTTTTTTTTGTCCACCATATTGGATCCGCCATATATTTTTTAAAAATAATTTTATATTCGTTATGTGCGACCCTGAAAAATACCCCATACCAATTTTGGAGAAAATCGGAATTTTTTCTCCGCCATATTATCAGCGCCATCTTGGATTTTACAGCATCGATTTCAACCAAAATTGTATGGGACTATCGCAGCAAGTTCCTGAACATAACGTAGATAAATTTATTCTAATGGGTGCCGCCGTTCCCGAGTAATCGATCTACATACATAAAAAAAACACATAGTGGTGGAAATGAGAACCTCCTTCTTTGAGTAGTCGGATAAAAAGTCTCCAGCGTCGGAGCCTCCATAAGAAAACCATTATAAATATATGCTATTGAAAAAATATTTTAAGGTATCTGAAAAATATTTTAATTAATTCATGTAATTAATTACCATAAGATTAATATAGAAAGACAATAATTTTTCAACTCTTTCATAAGTAGATCTTCTATGAAATCTAAATTGAATTGGATTAAAAATCTGAAAATGCATTTGACATTAAAATAATCAAAATACAATATTAATTTTGTTTTCAGCTAAAATAATTTAAATATATAAACTGTTTGTGGTCTTGTGGTTAATAACTTTAAAGTCAACAGTAAAATTGAAAAAATAAAAATTACAGTAATAGACACTAAAGAACAGAGCGAAGGCAATTAATTTCTCTTCTGATTAACTTTAGGATACTGACTATTAAAAAAATCCCATTAAACCGTGACTGATTGCGTTTTAATTTGATAAAAGGAAACCTGTTTGTTGGACGCCAATGTTAAAAAGGTGTCAAAAAGATATGTTACACAAAACATTATTTGGATCCTTAACTACCATTTTAGATGCGACCTGATAATCGAATCAACTAATGAGAGGGCATTTTTTTCGTAACTGATAGAATCAGAAGAAGATAATAATAAAGAATTAAATTTTTTTTATCAATTTGAAAATCGAAAATAATTTTAACATATAATTATTTATGGTAAATAAAATAAATAAAAATGAAAATGAAGACAATGCAAGTCCGACAACTACATTTCAGTCTATTTATGGTAAAGTTAAAATATTTGAGTAATAAAACACGGGTAAGAAGTTTTCTTATTTTTTGAATTGCAATGAAAATCAGTTAAGCTGAGACATTGAATTTTTAAAAACAATCCAATAATTTTAAAGTAATTCAATTTGTTTCTTTATTAGCAATAGTGTAAGATTATGTCAAAACAAGTTTTTGACTTCAAGGTCGAACCCTTTTCCAACCTTCTCTACGTCATTGACGCAACTTCATTATTTCAGAAGGGTAATATATATTGAAGTTGATGTCATTCATAACAAGATAATAATGCAAAAGTTGTCTATGTTTTTGAAGAAACAAATGCAAGAAACTAATTATCGTCACTGGTGAGATCTAGATAGCTTTATAACTTTAAATTATAGATCTAGAAAATTTTTTTGTACATTTTTTGCTATATTTGAGATTCTATTTAGATATAAATAGTTTTGTTTTTCCAGTACAAGTGGTAATGCTGACCAGTTGGTTCAAACCAGTGTTATAAAACTAAAAACTCACGGACACAAACACACCTATACACACACATATATACTCATACTCACGCACACCATATTGACAAATGATCTAGATATTCTATAAAAACAATTGACTTTGCATTAAAATGTCTAAAAATGTTTATTATTTACCCACCAGTTTCCTTTCCTCCAATTTTACCCATTCTTATTATATAAAAATTATATTAAATAAATTAAAACCCATTATTCCTCCTCTGTAATAGAATTTCTAAAAATTCTGTTTATTTAGGAATTGAGAGTAAATGTTCTCATTAAGTAACGATAACTTTGGGTGTCTTTAAAATACAGAAATTCTCTCAAAAAAAAATTGAAGTCATTTTTCACTTAAAGGTATTCAGAATCACGTGTATCACTTTTTCTAAGTTGGTACAAGTATAAGTGAAAATTATGTGAAATTTAACGATGGTCCACACATTAGTAAACAAGTTTCAACTATTTAGATTGGACATTGTTGATGTTTTGTGGCGATCAAAGGACTAGAATCACGTCACTCAGTGAAAGTCTATGCCCGAAAATCATCGTATCGTCTCTACAGCTATCATGTTTGTTTAGAATTACCTGGGATAAATGTAGGAATATGATTTTAACATGGAAACATCGCATTAGGAGCATACCAAAGCAAGTCAAAAATCAAAATCATGCTCACTTTTTTCTTCAGTTATCAAGGCATGACTCACCTATCGGTTAATAGGGAATATTTTTTAAAGACCACCAGAAATGTGACACGACAGCAGTTGGCTTTTGGACCACGATAACGCAATAATCCACATTCTTCTCGTTGTTAAATAAAAACTCAACCATAATAGCCTGATATGGCACCATGAGATTTATTTTCTAGAAATAACTTAATCTTTTACTGCTAGGTTTAACAATTTGCCTATATTCATTCTTTTTTCAGGCCATTAAAGTTATATATATATATATATATATATATATATATATATATATATATATATATATTTATTTCCTGCAAATACAACTCTGGTTTTCCACATTTACAGGAAACAATTTTCTAAATAAAATATAAATTCCGAAATATGTCTGCATGATATTAAACCTGCAGTCTTTCTCGATGTCGGGCTAAAATTATATTCTGTCAAACGACATCTATATGTCTGCCGCGGTAGTGTGAAACATAAAAATTAAAATTTCAGTAAGAAATAACTAAATCTTTTACTACTGTGTTTAACAAGTTACCTATATTTCTTCTTTCAAACGGTTAACGGAAAAAATATACGCAGACAATTTATTCCTTACAAATACAACTCTGGTTCTCTCCCCACATGCATTTGGAACACCTAATTGTCTCATCAGTGGAGCTGTAATGATTCAAAAGCAACATTCGCAGGGAACAACTGTTTATATAACATAAAAATTCCGAGATATGTCGGCAAGATATTACACCTACAGACTTTTTCGATGATGAATAAATATAGGGAACTTGTTAAAGGCAGCAGTAAAAGATTTATGTATTTCTTAATGAAATTTTAATTTTCAAGTTTCGCACTACACGGGTGGACTTATAGATGTCATAGGAGTGGCGATATTTTCTGTCTGGCATCGAAAAATTCTTCAGGTTTAATATCATCAGGTGGTCGAAACGTGTATTTTCAAAAAATAAATGAGCTGTGTATAATTTTTCCTTTAATTGCTCGAAAGGAGAATGAATATAGGAAACTTGTTAAACACAGTAGTAAAAGATTTATTTATTTCTGATAGATGTATAATGATAAATATCGTTCGACTGGTGATGTTTTTCAGTCTAACATCAAAAATTTTGCGGCTTTAATATCCTATCAGCATATCTCGGAATTTATATTTTATAGAGACAATTATTTCCCTTGGTTCATAACAGTTCCACCGATGAGACCACTAGGTGGTCGAAACGCGTAAGGAGAGGATCAGAGTTATACTTGCAGAAAATAAATCGTCTGTATATTTTTTTCCCCTTTAACTGCTTGAAAGGAGAATGAATATAGGCAACAAATATTAAAATAAAATGTTTATCATATAATCTTTATCCATAAGATTTTTAAGTATATTCTAGGTAACTTTTTTAAGGCAGTTAATATATAAATTTCTAATTGAGCAGCTAAAGAAAAAGTAATATGGATATTCGACACACAGTAATGATTGTTATTTTTTTTTTTGGGTAATTTACAAACCTCGCTTTCATATTATTTCATTAACTTCTTCTTCCGGGATAATATATTTACTAGCTCACGGAATTTTAAATTATTTTTATATTACTATATACTATTCTATATTTACTTTATAATAATTATAACTACATATATCCACTTTCATTTCTTTTTATATAAAAAATGATTCTGTCTGGACTAAAATCATTTTAAATTCTAGTCACATATTCTCGTTTCGTGTTGATCTTCTAAAAACAGTTTCTCATTGTTCACAAATAAGGTATATCGGACCATCATCAGTATCAGATATAAATTTGTCAGAATAAGTTAAAACAGTGGGTATACAATAATTTTAATCGACCCACATTTATTTCATTTAGAGTTACTGCATTGCATTATATTGTTGAAGAGAATTATAATTTTCTTTGCTACATGTCTGTCAGATAAGAAGATACTTTGTAAATTTGAAAATTTAGGTGATTTTAGTTTATTGGCATGTTTCTTACTTTCGAACTGTCGGACTTCTGATCCCTTAGTTTTCTTCCTTAAATATATGGATAATTCTACAAGATTCTATTTAGATAAAATTTAATTTGAGAGAGGCGTTATCGATCTGTTAGAAAATACCAATCACCTGGAGGAAAATGTAGACACTACAAATGCCATAATAGTTGACACTTTGCAAATAATTCAAAATATTTGCTCTTCCAAAATGAAAAGGGAGGGGAGGTAAAGATTAGCCTAAACATGAAAAACCTCAAGACAAAGAAAAACTGCATGAAGAACGATAAACACCAACAGAAAGAAATTCTTTAAAAAAATGCATATAAAAATTTCTAGAGCAATAGGACATGTCATCAGGAACTACATTACTAATCATATAAAACAAGTTACGCATAGCAGGATTGAAAACGGAAAACTAGATGTGGTACAACTCAAAAATAAAAATCAAATCGAGGGATATACTTAATATAGTTGAAGGATTATATTCAACATTATACTTAAGACAGATAAAAGAGGCAATAGATCCGGAGTCTATATCACCAAAAAAGGGCATTATTATTCAGTGATCTGAGAAATTATCCAAAATCACTACCGAATAGGTGGTATTCATTTTGAAAAATGATGCAATAAAACTGCGAGGTCCACTTCTGCTAGAGATCTGGAGATGATAGAAACTCTTTTTATTCTTTGTCTATACAATACCGATATACCAAGTAAATAGAATAACGGACCTACCATATTGTGATTTAAAAAATGGGAATAAAACCAACCAACTTGCTTCAGTCATCTTTACAAATTATTCACCAAAATAGTTGTCTCAAGACTAGAAAGAAAGTTAGATTCCTGCCAACTGGAGGAACAAGTTTATGCTGCATTCATGTTAAATCATGATTTGGCAGCCATTCTACAGTATTCTAAGGAGCATAATTTAAAAATTAATCCCAACAAGACTAAGATTCTCTTGTTTTGTTCCGAAAAACAGCGAAACATGCTTACAAATCGCCTCAAAGTATGTATTGGAGATGATGTTTTACTTTTTTCAAATTGTGCCAGAAACCTGGGATTACATTTGGATGTTAATTTAAGATTTCATAAATATGTCCAAAGCCTGTTACAAAAGAGTTATGTTAAAATGAAGGTTTTATGTTTAAATAGATATATATTGAACTTTAAAATGAGGAAAAAATTATGTGAAACTCTTATTATGCCAATGTATAACTACTGCTATATTGTTTACTATCCCTTTTTGGATGTAGTTACAAAGAAGAGAATACAGTATGTCCAAAACACATGCTGTAGATTTATTTTTAACTTAAGAAATTGATTCTGTATCAAATAATATCAGGCAAATTGACTGGTTAAGATGTGAAAATATATACAGACTGTATTCTCTGATATTTTTTCGAAAATTATTAGATACTAAACAACCTATGTACTTGTATAAAAAATTGGAACTTAGGACTGATGTACATAATATTAATATGAGAAATCAAAGTCTGTTTACGATACCAAGACATAGAACTTCTTTGTTTCAGAAAGGTTTTTCTTATAGTTTTGTTAAGCAATATAATACAATTTCACCACAGTTTAGGCACTATAATATCAAAAGACTTAAATCAGAATACAAAAGTTTTCTACTTAGAGCTTAATAATAAATATTTGTATTGTTGTTGATTACTTCTTGTTGGCGCATTGGGAAGTGTGGTTGGTTAAGTGGAAAAATGGCCATTGGTTAAACTTCGCCAGCCGCATCCCATGTGTGCATTATATTATTTTGTAATATGTATGCATTGTTAATAAAGAAGTTTATTATTATTATTATCTATTAGTATAGTGTTATTATTATTTAGACTTACAAGCCAAACGGCTTCGCACTCCCTCCAGGGATTATTATTATTTGATTTACAAGCCAAACGGCTTCGCACTCCCTCCAGGGATTATTCACTCATACCAGGCATACAAAGACGCCAAAAGTATGAAGCTCTGTGGGAACCCTTTCCATGTTATCGGGTCCTAGGTGACGTTGTCTGCTGCATTTCCCATGAATTTTCGGACGGTTCGCGCGGAGAATTGCTTTCTGCATCGGTTTATAAAGATGCTCACTAAGGCCCAGTCCCTTGATGTTCTGCAGGAGGTTCTTCGGTATCACTCCAGTTGTTGACAGTATTATGGGAATCGTTTGGACGCTGTTCATTGCCCATTGTCTTCGGATTTGGACCTCCAGATCTCTGTATTTGGCGATTTTCTCGTTATATTTTGGCCTTAGATTGTTGTTGTTAGGCACCGCAATGTCGATTAGTGTAGTTCGCCTAGAAATTTTATCTATTAGTATAATGTCTGGTCTATTATGAGCTACTGTTTGATCCGTCAGAACCGTTCGGTCCCAATATAACTTGAACTGGTTGTTTTCAAGAATAGGCTCCGGATTGTACTTGTAATAAGGCACTTTTCCTACCTGTAATAGGTTTAACTTCTCTGCTAACTCTTGGTGGAGTATCTTAGCGGCTGAGTCGTGTCTTTCCTTATATTCGGTTGCGGCAAACGCTTGGCATCCTCCAGTTATGTGCTGAATTGTCTCCGATGTTCGACAGCCATATCTGCATTGGTCATTTTCTATTGAGGGATCTCTAATGATGAACTTCCGATAGTTCTTCGTCGGAATAACCTGGTCTTGGATAGCTAACAAGAAGCCCTCCGTTTCCGGAAACATCTGTCCCGAAATCAACCAGTAGTTCGACGCTGAGTTGTCGACATTGTCCTGATTGACCTCATTTGGATGCCGTCCATGAAGTGGCTTCCGTAGCCAGGTTTGTAACTTCTCTTGGTCTGTTTGGTGGTGAGAAGTAATATCTTGTTCCCTCAACTGTAGCGGTGTTGAATCGTCTGCCTCGCATATTGCTCGATGTAGTGTGGAAGAGTCCGCCAACCTGTGGAAATATGAACGTAAGTTTATTATTTGTTGGTCGAGCTGCTTACCAATATCCACCAATCCTCTTCCTCCTTGGTGTCTTGGAAGCATTGTACGTTCAATAGCACTCCGAGGGTGATGTTTTTGTGATTTTGTTAGGAGTGTCCTTATTTTTCTTTGCAGGTTTTGGATGTCCGTCCTGCTCCACTTTACAATTCCAAAAGAGTAGCTCAGCGCAGAGCAAGCATACGTGTTGAGCGCCTTAAACAAATTTCTACTATTTAAATTAGTTCTTAATACCCGCCTTACCCTCCTGACAAATTCGGCTGTCAATTCGGCCTTCATAGTGCCATGATCAATTCTTTTAGCCTGTTTCATACCTAGATATTTGTATGTTTGGTCTGCTTCCATTGCAGCTATAGTTTCACCGTTCTGCATTTCAAAAGCCCTCGGTTGTATCTTCCCTTTAACGATGTTCAAAATACGGCACTTGTCAAGTCCAAATTGCATTCCGATATCCCCGGAGAACTCCTCTACAATTTTAAGCATTTGTCCCAGCTGGCTTCTGGTAGCAGCCATCAGTTTAAGATCATCCATGTATAGAAGATGATTCACTCTGATTATCTCTTCGTTGTTGTTTCTAACACTAAAGCCGTGTCTGGTGGAGTTCAAACGGCGTGATAGTGGGTTCATTGCAAGGCAGAACCACAATGGGCTAAGTGAATCGCCTTGAAATATTCCTTTTCGTATCGGAATGGTGTTAGTTTCGATGGTGTCGCTGGATGGCACTTGCAATTGGATCCTAGTTCTCCAGGTTAACATGATGCGTTCTAAAAAGGAAACAAAATTATTGTCGACCCTGTACATTCTTAATATAGTTTTGAGCCACTCATGTGGTACTGAGTCGAAGGCCTTCTTATAATCCACGTAGGCAGCAAAGAGGTTTCTTCGGTTGGTACAGGCTTGGTTACATATGACAGAGTCAACAATCAGTTGTTCCTTACATCCCATTGCTCCCCTCGTGCATCCTTTCTGTTGAGTTGCAATGATATTATTTTGCTCACAATGTGCATAGATGCGTTGGGTCAAGCAGGAGGTGATCACCTTATACAGTGTGGGTAGGCAGGTGATTGGCCTATACTTAGCTGGGTCCTGTGTGTTGTGTTGGTCCTTTGGTAGGAGGTACGTAATACCTTCGGTCAAGAACAATGGCATTTTTGCTGGGTTAAGAAAAACATCATTAATAAGATTAGCCAGCTGACGGTGCATACACCAGAACTTTTTGAGCCAGTAGTTCTGGATCCCGTCGAGACCTGGAGCTTTCCAGTTATGGGATTCCTTGATTATTCTTGAAATTTCCTCGGTGGTAAATGCCTCAAACTGCATCTGGCTGTATTCTTGGCAGATTTGGTGTTCTTCATTGATCCAGCCAGCTGCGATGTTACAATCGGCTGGTGTGGAAAGTTGGTTTCCCCAGAACTCTTCTACCTGCTCTCTATTGGGATATCTATTATCTGCTATATTAGGTGGAGAGTTTAGCTTACGGTAGAAAGTCCTTTCTGATCGTTGGAAGAGCGCATTGTCTCGTTTTCGATTATTGCTGGTCTTGTACCTCTTTAGCCGTCCTGCAATAACAGAGAGCTTCTGTTTCAGCGAGTCAAGGCATTGCTGAGCAGTAACATTCGCTGGATCTTGTTGCGAATGATATCGGACACGACTCATGATTTCTTCAACTCGCCTTTGCAGTCGACTAGTTCTTGTGCCCCTGATGTACTCCGTCAGCTGTCCTATATCTATTCGAAGACTTTCTATTTTCTTGTTTAGTCGTCTTTCCCATGGTGGTATGTTGGGTTCTGTCCTTGCTGATCGACGCTCTGTTGTAACTTTAATTTCTAGAGCTCTAGCTATAGCAGTCGCGGCACAGTAGATGGTCATATGTAAGGACTCCAGAGTGTAGGCATCTGAAACATAAGCTGGTAAAATCCGATTGTTCATGATGTCTAACATGGCACCCAGTTTTTTGGATGAATTAATTTTTGGCAGTGCCGGTCTTCTTAACGGATTGCTTCCATCATACTCCAACACCGCAGCACTCATTTCCGTTGACAATTTCTGATAAAAGAGTTCAGTGTTGTCCTGTTGGGCTTCGTCATTTAGCTGTTCCTGTTGTTCTTGGACCTCAGGTTCCGGTTGTGGCTCAGGTTCAGCAATTGGATTGTTGTTATTGTCAGTGCCTCTGATCTCACGTTCAATTTCCTCTTTGATGATATTAAGCCGAGCTTCAGGAATTAGGCTGTTTCGGAGAATAACTCTATATTGGTCAGCTATTCTCTGCTGGGACACTTGCATGTGTGGGTACTCCCTGCAAAATTCGGCATGTAGTTGTTGTCTGTAGCCGATCATTTCTCGTCCCAGTTGAGTCACCCTATAAAAAATGCGCATTATTGTCTCGTTCATGGACACAGTCCATTTCATGCGCTGTCTTGGTCGTCCCGCTTGAGTAAGAGCTTGTTGGGGTTCCCGCACTGCATCTTCGGCGGGTAGAGCTCTTGGAGTTATCTGACCCTCATGTTGATGTAGTTGTTGTTGCCCGTCCACAGCGATGTCAGCTCTCATGTCGTTGTCTGGTTGTTCTTGAGTCTCTGGGTCTGGCTGTGGCGCAGGTTCTGGGGTTTGTTCATTGTTATCATCGGTACTTCTCTCTCGTTCTATTTCCGCTTTGATGATGTTAAGTCGCGCTTCTGAGATTAGTTGATTTCGGAGAATAGCTCTGTATTGATCTGCTATTCTCTGTTGTGACACTTGTAGGTGTGGATATTTCCTACAAAATTCGGCATGAAGCTGTTGTCTATAGCCGATCGTTTCTCGTCCTAGTTCAGTCACCCTATAAAAAATGCGCATTACTGTTTCATTCATGGATGTTGTCCATTTCATGCGCTGTCTCGGAAGTCCCGCCTGAGTGAGCGCTGGCTGAGGTTCCTGCGCAGCACCTTCGGAGGGTGGAGGTCTCGTTGTTGTTTGGCTCCCATGCTGTTGTTGGGCTGTAGCTTCTTGTGCGACAGGGGTTCGCCTCCTTAACACTCTGCCACTTGAAGTTTGTGATGTCGAAATGTTGCTCCCCCCAGAATCCATGGAGCAGACCGCTTCTGCGGTGTGGGATTGTGGACCATGGGTCCTACCCACCTGGGGTACATTATGTTTTGCAGTCGACATTTCATTATTTAAAAGTTATTATTATTATTATTATTATTTTCGCTCTGGTAACAGTGTAGGTAATACAACTACCAGTGTCAAGGAAGAGTTCTTCAAACTAGAAAATACCGCAAAGAAAGTTGGCCTACGAATCAACGAAGAAAAAACAAAATATATGGCTACAACAAGATCGGAACGGCGAGACAGAATAGGACAGAACGTGACTATAGACCACTACAATTTTGAAAGGGTCCATCAGTATTTGGGAGCTACGATTACCTCTGACAACAACAGAATACAAGGAGGCAACCATTGCTGGTATGGACTGCAAATAATAATGAAATCGAAAAATATATCCCGCCGCACGAAAATAAGAATATATCAAGTAGTTATAAGACCGGTAATGACATATGCATATGAAACATGGACGTTGACAAAACCAAATGAGAATAGACTGAAAATCGCAGAAAGAAGAATGCTTAGAGGGATATACGGACCGGTCAGGGACAACACCACACCGCAATATAGAACGAGAACAAACATGGAATTGGAGGAACTATACAACCAGCTAGATATAGTGAAAATAATAAAAGCAGAAAGATTAAGATGGGCCGGTCATGTTATGACACAAGATCAACGTATCTTCAAGTTGGTATGGGAAGAGAACCCAGAAGGAAAGCGGCCGCTAGGAAGACCAAGGATGAGGTGGAGAGATAACGTTGCAGTAGACTTACAAACCCTAAACGTCGAATGCGCAGAGGAACTGATGATGGATCGCAGTAAGTGGAGGCAGATTATGAAGTCAGGTAAAGACCCACCCCGGGTAGAGAGAGAGAGAGAGAGAGAGAGAGAGAGAGAGAGAGAGAGAGAAGGTTTTGATACAGTCGAATTAAAAGCTATCAAAGAAGATTTACAGGACCGCTGTGTCGATGGTAGATATTCCAAATTAATATATAGCATCTATAAGATTACTGTAAAGATGCAGAAAAACACCAATCACATCTCAATTAGATTTCACCTAAATTCTTGCACAGTTCTAGAGTATGCATTGAAAAGACTGGGAAAAAAGGCATAAACGTAAATTGACAACAACTTACCCATGTCAAATTTGCTGTTGATATAGTACTTATATCGGATGATCTTGGAAAAATATGAATAAAGCTTGAGGAACTTCAAACTGTTTGGTCTAGTGACGGTTTGAATAATTTTCACAAAATAAAATTTATAACGAACTTAATACCTAAGATCAAGATCGATAGTAACGGGGAAAATTATACCTACTTGAGTCATGAATTCAGAAGCCACACGTGAGATTTAAATAGAAGTATTTCTATCTCTTGGGGAGCTTACAGTAAGTTAGCTGATGTATTTAAAAGAGATCTTCCAATGTATCTCAAAAGAAAGATAAAATCAATTTGTCCGAACTGTTGTGATGTACGGAACAGAAACCTAAACATAATAACTGTAAATGGATGGATTTGCCTCTCGGAGGCCATATTAGAAAAGAAAACAAGACTAAAAACATGAGTGGTTGATGTTTTTGAAACGATATGTTACCTCAAATGGAATTTGGCAGGCCCATTTGCTATATGGTCTGACGAACAAGATCGAACAAACTGAAAATTAATGAGGGAGAATGGAGTCAAAACTTCACTATTCTTGATAGTTTTCGTGCAAATGCCCATAGACAAAACATGCTTTAATTTAGCCCAATGAAAATATTTTGAGGCTACAGAAAATCCATTTAATATTAAAAGAAAATAGTTACTACATCGGGTCAATTAATATCAACCTTAATTAGCTAATTTTTACCAACACGTTCTTATGAATTACGAATAAATTTTCAAGTTGCGGCTATCAATTGCAGAACTAGAGCATGTTCTGGAAAAGTTCTGCTGAGTAATAGCTTATCTAGAAGATTCAATTACTTTCTGAGAACGCGTGGTACAAATACGAGAGACGACCAACATTTGGACCGTTCCAAAGTTTAGATTCGAAGAGACAAGTGCTACCTGAAAAGCAAAATATAATGCGACTGGTATGTTTTGTGACTTTAGTTTATAAGTGAAAATACACTCTGGTTAAGTGTGTTTTTAATTTAATTAAAAATGTTTTAAAGATAATTCCAGTGCATTTTTCTTAGTCTCAATGATATTAATTGGCCTTATTTCGATTTGAATTTACGGCTCTTTTATGTAACCTTGTATAAATATGGAAAAGATACGAAATATAGATAGTGAGTGCAGAATATTTAAAGACAAAAAGGGATATCAATATTTCGTGGTTGAGTCAAGTAACAACGCAATGTGTATAATTTTCAATAAATATTAGTCCTCAACGAAGGCAATATAAAACGCCAATATCAGACTACACACTCTCAGAATTATTTCAAATTTAGGGGAAGCCTATGGCTAGAAAAATATGAATCTTTGAAAAGTTGTTTAGGAAAGTAAATGCTGAACAAGAAGCAGCTAGTTTTCGCATTGATAATTCAATATTGAAACATGGGAAACAATTTACAGACGGTGAATTAAATAAGGATTGCATGATTGCAGTAACAGGAAAAAATGTGTCCAAAAAAAAACTAATTCATTTAGCAAACACTGTGACTCGCAGATTAAATGATACTCTAGAAAATATATTAACTCCATTGTCCGACAAAACTCGACACTTTTAGTAGTTCTCTTGGGCCTTGGATGAGTTAACAGATGTTTCAGTCAGGTTTTACTTTTTATTCAAAGGGTAACATTCACGACACGGCCATTAGAGAAGATATTTTTAAGAGAATTGAAGATGCTGTTCAGAAAAGGAATCTTCAATGGAAAAACTTGTGTATCAATACTAATGGTGGGTAAAACACGCCTGGAAAAAATAAAGGTGTCGTAGCTTTCGTATCGAAGGTCATAGCAAATGATGGTAGTTCGAAACCATTAACCGTTCATTGCATCATGCATCAACAGTTTTTGTACGAAAAATGCTTGGATATGTCAGAAGTTTTAAAGCCGGTTATGTCATCGTCAATTCCCTCAAACGTATATTGAAGGTGAGTGGAGAAAATAGCTTATCATATTATTCTGCAGTAGGTTGGCTTAGTTGCGGAAAAGTTCTAATGCATTTTTTGAGCTCCGAGTAATAATCACAATTTTCTTGAATGAAAGACACAGTTCTCTGACTAAGTTACAAACAATGAGTGGTTATGAAAGATATAATTTTATACAGATATAACCAGCATCTGCCTGATTTATCCAGTGATATTAAGTCCTTTCGACAAAAAATTTAATTATTTCAAACTTAATTGAACAAAAAATGTTTCAAGAATTTTAATAAATGTAAAAGATTTAGTTAGGAAACTGGGACTCCATTTCGAGTAGATTTTGTAATTGAAGCTTTGACACAATTGCAAGCAATACAAGAATTTCTCAAAATTCTTTTAACGCCGGTATAGAAACTTTTGCCTTAGAACATTAAATGGAAATTATTGAATTGCACTGGATTGATACTTTTAAAGAAAAATATTTAGAGTCATCATTGCTGGAATTTTATAAGAGTCTTTCACTCACGCAGACGATCAGTTGTATAAATTTGCTCGTGCCTTTTTTTCGTTTTTTTTTTAAATATTTATGTGTGTAAAAAAAATTCTCCAAAATATATATTATAATATTTAATTTCATTATGTCAATTACCTAAATATGTCAATTATCGTAAATTTTTAGGATAAATCTCATTTCATTCATCACAGTTAAAATGTTCAGTTTTATTACGTATATAATTTGTTGTGTTTCTTAATTGATCGTTAAATATCTGATTATTATTTTATATTATTTACTTACATTTTCAATTTAACAATGTAATCAACTATGACGGTCCAGATTGATAGTGCTCGCGGACAGGTATTGATCTGCGAGCCGTAGTTTGGGAAACCCCTGCTCCAAATTATTCACGATGATTTGTAGTTTTCCATCCATTTTTGCTATTTAATGTGACGTACTGTCATCCTGGTTACACAAAATGAACTAACGCGACGCTTTCATATTACTGTGACAAATAAATTCATATTTTTGTCTTTAGCAAAGTCTGAATTAAATAAAAAAAGTAAAAAAATAACAGGTAAAAGATCAGCTGGTCCAGATTAAAAACATATAATCGTAGACTATGTAGCGGGAAAAGATTCAATGTGTCCCCAAACATTGTATAGATACTTAGATCAACATATGATTTTAACTACGTTATTTCATTTAATAAGTTACCATTTTTCTCCTTCAGATCATTAAAGAAAAAAAAAGGCTGTTTGTTTCCTACGAATTCCAGTCTGGTTTTCTCTTCATATGCTTTTCTGCCACCATTAGGTGGAGAGTGAATTAGAGTGGAATTTGCAGGAAAAAACGGGTAACTCATTAAACTAGTTCTATGGCCGTAAAAGTTTAAACTATTTCATTTATTGTGGATATTTTTTTTTATATTTAACAGTATGCATTATTTGTACTTACAGCAGGTACAGCAACATAGGGAGTTTCAGTTAATCAAATAGGGATTCTCTTGCCAAAGAATATTAGTTGTTTTGTCGCCAGAATGCTAATTATATTATTTGAGCGATATTCTAAAGCGCAGTTGTTCCTGATGGAGACCAATTTTGAACTGGATGATCAACCGAAAACAAGTTTTCGGTCACAACTCTAACCTTCTCAAGCACTTTTACGTCATTTATGATGAAACTAAAAATAAATATTCATAAACTCCGAAATAAAAACACTAATTAGGAAATTTCAAATGATAAATAACATTATTTTGAATGAAAACCGGCAATATTTTCCTAATTTGGAAAATTTTGTGACAACACGAAACTAAAGTATAAGACGATCTCATAACACAACTAAAAACGAAAAAAAAAGTCTCTGATAGAAATATGGAACTGGAAAATAGAATTTGGAAATTTTAAAATAAAATTTAGTAAATTGGAGTGAAATGAATTTTTACCACCGGCTAATAATGAATATTCGTCGGTGTCTCGAAAAGCATTGTTGTTTTAATTCCGTTTACAACCACCTAAACGCCTAAATAAAAAAAATGTAACAACGAAAATTTCCTTTCAAGGTCATTTCAAAATCAAATTACTTTTTTCAATTAGTATTGCCATTTTTCATTGCAGAAATGGAAAGTAGAGAAAGTTTTCTCTTCAACCATAGAAATAACATAGAAAGACAAATCACATACAGATGTCAATATGGTTGAAATGTTTGCATAATAAAGGTTGAAACGTTTTCATACTATCGATCGCTTGCACTTTTAGACTATACATGTGATTCAGTTTTGCACCCCAATTTGAAATAGGAACAAATTTATCGCTTTTCTTTGGTGGAATAAATTATTTGTTTCATAATTACTCATAAATTTATGTTAATTTTATACTTTCAATACACGTAACATATATTGTATAATATAAATACAATTTAAATCAGTTTTGTAACGAAAAAATTTCCACGGTATGTGTGTGTGATAAAATAAAAGAGATGTAGAAGGAGGGCAAAACAACACGTCTAATAGCGTCAATATAAAAAGTGAGTCAAAGTAGAATTTAAAAAATTAGAAAAGGGAGTTTAGTAGTTTAAAAAATGCAGGCGGTCGGCTAAAGAAGTTGAGACAATGGAAATATAATTAGATATAACATAGCCACTAGAGAAGATTAATCGATGTCTCAGGCAGCTAAAAATCATCAACTTGACGCAGGAAAATTAATCACTAGGTAGACAGTACCACGAGAACTAAACAGAAATGAATTTCGAGCAATTGAAAAGAAAAGTAGCCATTACTAAGTAAGAAAAATATAAAAGCAAGATTAATCTTTGCAAAAAAAACATCAAGTCCAAGAAGAGTTGAAAAAACTTCACTATACTACTCTGCGTTTCTTGTAAAAAGCTTGTTAAAACAATTACAAGTTGTTAAAAAAGTTAAGAAAGTGTAACAATTAACGCCTGGTGTAAAAGTGATTCAATAATTTTTCATATTTTCGAATTTGTAATTCATAATTTGTTGTGTCCAAATACATTATAATAAATGCTATGATGATTAATCTTTAATATTCCAATACATGTATTACTTTTTTAGAATAAGTAATATTGCTAAGTACTGTTTTAGTATTACACCATGGTGTATATATTAAAACGTGATTGTCGGACTTGCATTATCTTTATTTTTATTTATTTTTACGACATTTAGATTAGGTTATATCTCTAATCGTTATCAAGTATACACTGAATGTTTTTGTCTTAAGACTACGAGCTTATATAGGGACTGTATCCACTGAAGCGCAAAGTTTCGCTTCACTGTACATACCTCAATGATTTGATATTACAAAGTAGTGGTTGCCAAAGATTAGGTATCTCAACACTCGGTTTACTGAAGATTTCATTATTGTTTTTAATATAAGCGGCTTTTATAAATTTTCTTTTTTTCATGTTGGGTTCCATATATGTTGCCGCAGTCTCAGACCATTTTATATGGTGTTGTTTATCGCAGGCGTGTTCTGCAATACCTGATCTCGACGTTTCCCCTTTTTGTGTATGAGCTTTATGTTCCTTAATTCTAACTTCTAGTAGTCGTTTGGTTTCTCCAATATTCATTTCGCCACACTCACATGGAACTTTGTAAACACATTCTTTCTTATCATTTTACAAAAACAAAACCAAAAAATGCCGATAAGAAAGAATGTGTTTACAAAGTTCCATGTGAGTGTGGTGAAATGTATATTGAAGAAAACAAACGACCACTAGAAGTTAGAATTAAGAAACATAAAACTCATACACAAAAAGGGGATCAGGTATTGCAGAACACGCCTGGGATAAACAACACCATATAAAATGGTCTGAGACTGCGGCAATATATATGGAACACAACATAAAAAAAAGAAAATTTATAAAGCCGCTTACATTAAAAACAATAATGGAATCTTCAATAAACCTAGTGTTGAGATACCTAATCTTTGGCAACCCCTACTCTGTAACATCAAATCATTGAGGTATGTACAGTGAAGTGAAACTTTGCGCTTCAGTGGACACAGTCCCTATATAAGCTCGTAGTTTTAAGACAAAAACATTCAGTTTATACTTGATAACGATTAGAGATACAACTTAATCGAAACGTCGTGAAAATGAATAAAAATAAAGACAATGGAAGTCCGACAATCACATTTTAGTCAATCCTCAACATTATCTACAACCTTCAAACAAATGGTGTATATATACTAATGCACGTTGCATTTATTACAATATCTAAACGCACCTTATCACCGCCACACATGTGTCATCATTTTATTGCAAGTATAAAAATAAATAAATTGAAATAATACAATAATAAGTAAAATATATGATAAAAAGTACGTTTTCATTCCAATATGTAATATAGTTGTAAAGTAATAATATAGTAAAATAATAAAATATGATATCATAACGTATTATCATAATATAATATAGTTCCGTATGGTGATGCTCAATTTGAATAAATTATAGAATATAACATTTTATCCGGAGCAAAATTAATCAACTATTTTTTTACACTCAATCGTGTTGGAATAACACGAATTTTTAAGGAACAGGCCATATAAAAATGAACCAAGAAGTGCACAAATATACGGAAAACGAGTTGCTATGAAAAACAGTGTATTGTAGTTTACAAAAAATTATGGAGAAATCATGCCGCTTCGCACTTTCAAAGGTATCCCATTAAAAAGACAACCAGCTGTATCTCAAAGATTAAGAATCGTACGACCTCGCAAAACATTTTTTTTTAGTTAATGTGGCTCTAAAAAATTACTGGAAAATATTTTTAAGTTAATAAGCTGGCCATTAGGGAGTCTAATAGTGGTTAAAAAACATTAGAATTGTCTCAAAAAATACTAAATTCTCGAACAAAATAGTCTCTTATGTCATCCTTGACAGCTGTTAAGTGAAGTGATACAGGAAGCTTAAGCTAACTTGGGTTAAGCCAAATCGGAGTTAGAGGCATTTTCTAAAATAAAAGTTTCACCTCCCCCAACTTTACTTGGCAGCTAACAAAGATGCAATTTAAAAGCTGTTTTGTTCAAAAAAATTGTCACAGGTTACAATAAAAACTTTTCTGATCTATCTTAATTTGGTATTTGAGAAAAATCTATTTTTAATTTGTTTCTACTATTACGCCACCTAGCAGCCGTCTTAGATACTTGAAAATATTTTCCAGAAATTTTTTTAAAACATGCATGATATTTACTACAATTTAACATTAGTTTCAACTTTAATACTATCGGTAATTTTTTTCAACTCAATGCAGATCTATTGGACGTATGTTTCATAGCGAGACAAATGTTTACTTTTTTAATATATTTAATCATAAACTACTAATTTTCAACTTTAATAAAATTGATTTTAACTGTTGAATTTCCCACCACTTTGATTTCCCGCTCCTACACTTTCCACCAATAAATGTGTCAGAGGTGTACTTTCAGAACTAGGTACATGAAATGTTATAAATATATAAATATAGGCTTTAATATTTCTGAAGATAAAAAGGCGTCGCTGCCTCCTTTACTAGAAATATTGCTAATAAATTTTTAGCCATATTGTACAAGTCAGATGTGTTCGATCCACCGAAATTAATTAACCAATCAAAAAAGAAAGTTATTTAATTCAAGTTTTGCTTTTAAGGATTTAGCCTAGTCAATCAACTTTTAAAAATTTTAAATCGGTAACTTCATTTGAGGGAAAATTCCAGGCCGGGTTTTGAATACCCGATTTACTTATATCTTATTACCTTAATTTAACATTATATTTTAATTCGATTCTCATTCCCATTACTACTCAATTTAAAACACCCAATTCCTATTATAAAAATAATCCATTCTTTACACAATCATTATAGAATATTACACACAGGCATTCCAAAAGACCTAACAAAGGTTATAAAAACCGGGACCATATTTTTCATGAATTGAAATGACCGGCGATTGTGGTCATTTCAGAATCATATGAATAGGATATGTGAATGATCCACCCGCTGGCAAAAGACTTGTTTATGTTTGTTAATACCGTATTTTATGGCCTGTCAGAGATTAAATGGGATAACATGATAATCCCCAAAGTTGACGCGGCAGTCAATATTATTCACCTGAAGAAATAATATATCTTAGCTCTTCTTAATGCGATACTTAAGTCGCTTAGATTATTTTAGTATTCCTTTTATGAAAAACATCAGTTATAACTCAAAGTTAATTTTAAAAAATAGTAATCAAATATTGTACTTAAAGTTATGCTTTTCAACCCACTTACTTTTTAATTACCGATAAAATTGTGTCGCGAAACACCTCTGAATAATCAAGTTTGTTGATAAATCAGCAACCCATAGGACATCAACTAGTTTCTAAACCAAAGATATGTGGTGTTATATTTATTTGTGTGTGAATAGTTGTCTGATAATACGACTACGATTATTCTAGTTGTTCCAGTTATCAGAGTAATACCTGATATAGCTTGGTCATGAGTGACAATAGGGTAGAACACGGCTAATATCCAAAAAAATCATGTTTTGAACTGCTTAGAAAAATTACATTTTTAAGGTTTTTGATATAGTGAAAAGCTACTAATCCTTTTTTAAATCTAAAGAATAATGATATAAAATATGGAAACTGGCAGGTATATAGGTATTTACAGGGTACTACCATATGGTCTTTAACGTGTAATCTAATGGTGTAGTTACAATTTTAATACGAGGTATGGTTAAAAAATTATTTATTGTAACTGGCTTTTTTTAAATGGAATACTCTATATAATTTTAGGGTACTACGCTCTATATATAAGCTAGATTTTGCGATCTTTTAATCAAAAGTCTCCGACTATGAATAACAAACACAAGAAACTGATGACGCTTAAATTCAAACTAAACGGATAAACTGGATATTGCAAAAAATATAATGATAATAATGGAATAAATGTTCTTATATATATATATATATATATATATATATATATATATATATATATATATATATATATATATATATATATATATATATATGCGTGAAACTTAGGTATCGCCGGTAGTTACATCGACCGAATTATTTTTAGTTAGAAAAGTCATTTTCTATAGCTAAAATAGAAAAATCAGTAGGAGTTTCAAAAAAATATCAAAAAATATCAAAGCAGAGCTAGTACTGTCCTTATAAAATAAAGAGAGGCAATATCTATTTCTAGGAGATCGTGAAAGAAGACAATTTAGCCACTGGTTTCTAAATAAATGCAATAAAATACCTACTTTTGTAACAATGATGTATGGTCTGATGAGACAACAATTACAAGTAATGGTATCCTAAACCGACAAAGTAAAATACATTTGAACAACATGGATCCTTATTGACTAAAATGCGGTTGTCCGACTTGCATTGTCTTTATTTTTATTGATTTTTACGACGTTTCGATTAGGTTGTGTCTCTAATCGTTATCAAGTATAAACTGAATGTTTTGTCTTAAGACTACGAGTTTATATAGGCACTGTGTCCATTGAAGCGCAAAGTTTCGTTTCACTATACACATCTCAATGATTTGATGTTACAAAGTAGTGATTGGCAAAGATTAGGTATCTCACCACTCGGTTTACTGAAGATTCCATTATTGTTTTTAATGTAAGCTGCTTCTATAAATTTTCTTTTTTTCATGTTGGGTTCCATATATATTGCCGCAGCCTCAGACCATTTTATGTGGTGTTGTTTATCCCAGGCGTGGTCTGCAATACCTGATCTCGACGTTTCCGCTTTTTGTGTATGGGTTTTATGTTCCTTAATTCTAACTTCTAGTGGTCGTTTGGTTTCTCCGATATACATTTCACCACACTCACATGGAACTTTGTAAACACATTCTTTCTTATCGGTACTTTTTGGTATTGTTTTTGTTAAATGAGCTCTAAGTGTATCTCCTGATTTAAAGGCTGTTTTTATAACTACTAACAATTCGTCTTATTTTCTCCGAAGTTCCCTTAATGTACGGAATTGTGAAGTAGGAATGTGTTTCTTGCTGTCCAGTGTTCGTTGTTTTAAAGTTATTTATAACATCGTCAATTAGTTTCAAAGGATAACCATTCTGTTGTAAATAGGATTTAATATTTGCTACCTCTTTTTCAATACATCGGCATTATTGCATATAGATATAGCGTGATTATAAAGGTTGCGTGTAATTCCCCGTTTTGTTACAACAGAATGATTAGGACTATGATTAAGATATTGTCCAGTATGTGTTGGCTTTCTGTATACTGAAGTAGTAATAGTTTCGTTTGAGCGATTCATCATGACATCCAGGAAAGGCAATTGATCATTAACCTCTTTTTCCATGGTAAACTTAATTGTAGGTCAAATGTTATTTAGATGTGTCAAGAAATCATTAATTTCTTGATCATTGCCCTTCCATACGATGAAGGTATCATCGACATATCTCAACCAGACTTTCGCTTTTACCGTTGCCGTTTCTATGGTATGAGTCTCGAACCATTCCATATATATACATATATATATATATATATATATATATATATATATATATATATATATATATATATATATATATATATTGACGATGACTGGCGAGAGTGAAGAACCCATCGGAAGTCCGTCGTCCTGAGCGTAGAACCTGTCCTTACTTGAAAGTAAGCACTACGCAGGCAACACTCCAAAATATCAATCACTTCGTCCAGTGGTAACGTGATTCGATCAGATAAAGTAGTATCATTTGAAAGTCTAATTTTGATTATGTCTAATGATTTCCCTAATGGTACATTAATATACAGACTTTCCACATCAAAGCAAATCTAGTTCTATTAAGGTATCTCTAGAAAAAGAAATGAAAATTACTTGTTATTCGAAATGATGTTAAATTATGGTATTTTAACCCCCAAGGGTATCATTCCTTATTTTTTATTAAGGTAAATAATATATTTGCGCACGTAATTTAATTCTAAAAATGACGAAATTTAATGGAATTGTTTTAAAGTATTTTTTCACAAATACCATAAGTAATTTAAGCTGACGTAATTCGGGTTTCTAAAAATAAAATAGTAAAAAAGATTGAGCTACCCCCAAATACTTTTTTTTTAAATCTCAAGTTCTAATTGAGATCTCTCTATAAAACCAAATGAAAATTAGTTGTTATTTAAAATGATGTTAGACTATGTATTTTCACTTACAAGGATATCATCCCTTATATTTTACTAGGGTAAACCATATATTTGCACACGTAATTTAATTCTAAAAATTACGAAATTTAATGGAATTATCCGAAAATATTTTTTTCACTAATACTATAAGTAACCTAAGTTGACTTGTTTCGGGATTTCTAAAAATAAACTAGTAAAAGAGGATGAGCTACCCCCAAATACTTCTTTTCTATATCTCAAGTTTTAATTCAGATAAATTTATAAAATATAATGGAAGTTACTTGTAATTTAAAATGAAGTTAAACTATAATATTTTCACCCTGAAGCATATCATTCAAAGGATCTCATTTCATACAGGAATTATTTTTCTTAACATTGCCAAATTTCAATTGATACGAATATCACGGAGCCTACTGAAAGTTTAATAAGTAAGAAATAAATTACGTGAGCAGATAGTTGGTTTACCGTTATAAGAAATAAGGGATAATATCCTTGGGGGTGAAAATACCATAGTTCAACATCATTTCAAATAACAATTAATTTTCGTTTTGTTTCATTAAGATATTTTAATCAGAACTTGAGATTTAAAAAAGAGTATTTAGGGCCGGCCCACCCTCTTTTACTAATTTATTTTAACCCCGAAAAACGTGAACTTAAGTTACTTATGGTAGTCGTGATAAAAATATTTTACCTTCGCAAATATATGGTTTAACTTAATAAAAAATAAGGGATGATATCCTTAGGTGTGAAAATGCCATAGTTTAACATAATTTCGAATTAGTAATTTTCATTTTGTTTTCTAGAGATATGTTAATTTAAACTTGAGATATTAAAAAAAGTATTTGGGGGCGACTTACTCTCTTTTACTAGTTTATTTTTGGAAACTTCAAAACATGTCAACTTGAGTTAACTATGATATTCGTGAAAAAAATATTTAAAAAAAATTTCATCACATTTTGTAATTTCTAGAATTAAATTACATGCGCGAATAGATGGTTTACCCTTATACAAAATTAGGAGTGATATCCTTGGGGTAAAAATACTATAGTTTGTTATCATATCAAATAACAAATAATTTCCACTTTGTTCTGCAAAAATATCTCCCTTAGAACCTGAGATATTTCAAAATGGTGTTTTTGAATGAACTTTAGGGGCGATTTTCGCCCCATTATAAATAAATCTCCGCAGATAAAAACAACAAATGTCTCTTATTTTTGTACCCTCTACAACATATTGAAGTTTCATCAAAATCGAAGCTGGAGACTTCAGGTACCTTCCTTGTAAGAATAAAGGAGTATTTAACGATAATGTTCAATGATAGGATGGGTGGGTATTTATGACCCGGTTAGACGACGGTTCTATTAATTTTTTCTGTGGAAATTAATAAAAAATAAAATTAGGAAGAAACTAATACTCAAGAACAGCTTTCCGAACTAATTCACAACGCATTTAGCAAAGTAAGAGGTGTTAATATTCTACGGGAATATTAGTAAGAAATAATTTTTTTGCTATTTTTTATTAATCCGTTAATACGTAAGCGTCATATCACCTTCTTTTGTTTATCATTCATCATATCATTTTAAATTGCAAAGTATAGCTTAGTTTTCACTTTTAATGTAATTGATTACACTGGGGAACAGAAAATTTTTTCTGCGGCACAAACCTTGTTGGTGATTTTGGTAAACACTTAAATACCACATACAATATCAAAGTACTGAAAGAACTTAGAAATGACATTAGCAGCAGGCCTGGGTGGGTCTATATAACTTTACTCAGTTGGTAACACGTTGGTATAAAGTTCAGGACCTAACCTTAAATTTTCTGCGCAAATTTATGGAAAATTATAACAATTAAATACATTAAGTATAAGCGTAAAAGATTAAAGCATACGGAAACCCATTTTTTTTATATTTAATTTCACAAGAAATTATTAAAAAGTCTGAAAAATAGTACTATAAAATATAAAAAATTTACCTACATACCAACTATCACAACATGGCCAAAAGAAGATGGATTTTCGATACCACTACAATTCCACCTCTGATGCCTGAACTGATATTTACATTCATCAGTGGCCATTCTAATACCATCACCAATGGCTATCATTGCATCTATAAAACAAATTAACTACGTTATAGTATTATGACCAAACAAATCCTTTTTAATATATGTTATGACATTTAAAAAATATATATTTTTGGATATTTTTTCTGAATTTTATGAATGTAAAAATTTAATATTAAAGTAGAGAAATCTTATTAAAAACGCAAATTCAGGAATAAAGGTAATATATCTTTTCATTTTTAGTTCATGAAACCAAATGTGGAATCGAATATATAAAATATTAGCGTACTATTATATATAAAATCTATTATTCTAATATTATTGTTTGTCATCGTTATTGTAACTCAGTTATCATTTAAAGAATATATAGGTGCTTTTGGTGGCGAGCAATTAGTAAAATCACCTTGACTCTTTTTTTCTCACTTATATTTTTAATGTGACTATACAAAAAAAAGTCTATAAGCTATAAAATTCTCACCTGGTGATGATCGGCACATTTCCCTTTGTTTGCCTGTGAGACCTGGTATTCTGGAACAGAATACTTCTGCTCCTAAGTTAAACACACCGTACACTATCCTGAAATAAAAAAGATATAGAGGAATTAGGTTGCTTCTGGGCAAAAATATTTCTTATAATCTTTTGGTCGTAAATTTAACAATGATATTTGAAAAATCTTATTATTTCTTTGTAAACAAATTGTTTCGTTTCTAAAAAAAAACAAGAAACCGATTTTTTCGTAAACAATTATATTGCCTCACAAAAATATTCGAACACTCATTTTTATTAATTTTACGTATTAAAATAAAAAAAAATATATTAATTCAATAATAATATCTTAATAAAAAAAAATAATATTTAATTTGAGCAAACTTTTAATTTAAGCAGTAAATAAATATATAACAAAAGAAATAAGAAACATTATGGAAAAAATATTACTTGAAAATTTAATAATTACAAAAATTTTTGTAGATATTATATATTTATAGATTAAACTGCCAACATATAAAATAAATTTAAAATAACCACTTCTTGATCAGGTAATATTTTTCAAACGCTTAGGCATAGATGTTACTACTCTTTGAAAATAATTAATATCTATTTTATTTCATTCCTCTCCTAATATTTTTTTAACATTTCCAATATTTGGTGATTTGGTAACATGGGTGGCAATCCGAGTTTAATTTTGCAAAATATTAGATGCAAATATTATGTATACAAAGGCTGATTCCTTATACCCCACCCTCGATCTGCATTTCAAACTTGGTTTATTATAAACACCTATTTATTGTACACAAATGCTTTCAAAAAAAGGTATTATATCGACTGAAATCCCTGAGGACTTGAGAAATACTTCGGATCACTATACTGTTTTTTATGACATGGTGGTGGCGTAAATTTAAGTAGAATTTTATGCCTTTTGGGGTAAGGTCCTGATAAAAAGAGACATAAGTTAATGAAACGCAGTTGTCGTATGATACGTTTGACATTTTAACATAACATTTACGTGTGAAAAATTTGTCTGTAAGATGATTATCCCAAATTTTAACGATATCTCGTCGCGTAAAGATCTCTAAAGATGCCTCGTGCAATCGTAGGCGAAACGTCGAATAAGAATTTTAATTTGACACGGTGACAAGAACCATTATTTTCATTTTTTTCTTAATTAATTTCAACAAAATGTTTCAATACTGTTATATTTCTCAAGTGTTCCAATTATTAAATTTTGACATTATTTGAAAAACTATTTTTATACATTTATTTAATCAACATTATCTTACTGTAAATAGTGTAAATTAAAAATCTAAAAACTCCAAGCTTTAGAGAGAGTTAAAACTAAATTCACAGTGCTAGGTGACACTAGAACTCAATATACAGCAGACTTCTATCTCGTTGACAATTGAGAAATTGAAATATTTATATTAAAAGCAGATCTTTTGTAGTCAGAACCATATGAGCGATTAAGATGATTTTTGCTAATAGCATGCAGAAAACTAGTTTAGGTTTGAATTATGATAATCAGTATCTTTCAGTATTTCTCAATAGAATTTTATTTAGTTTTTTTTTCATATCGATAACAATTTAATAAATGTTTAATCTTGAAGCGTCAATCTTACACTATATGCCAGAAGTTAAAATCTTATTTCATATAAAATATAATAAATATTTCATTTCAGAGAGTTCCTAACACTTGAAGGGATTGTGTAGATAATGAGCTATTGTTACTCGGAAAAGTCAGTTCTCTTGAAATCATTTTTGTGACTCTTCAACCACAGCAGAGAAGATGGGTATTTGCCATTAAAATTATTTTGAAGTCCAGTTTATTATTGTTTTATTTTTTAACAAAGCGAATATTTTGCCTCCAAAAAGCTGATTTCGTAAGAAAATAATAGATCTTTTTTGTAGTCGTAATATAACCTACAAGTATTTTACTTGGCTGTTCTGTTAATATTAAAGGCTATGTATGGTAAGATATGTTTCATCTTTAAGTTATATGGCCAGTATACCATATATTCTTCTCTATATTTCTAACATTCTGGTAGCCGCTTGTAAATAAAATATTTTTCTATCGAACCGCTAAAAACCATCCGATGTTAATTTACAATCAAAGCTTTTCACGTCCATTTAAGTCGATACTAAAATTAAACCTCCATTAAAGACGACTTTATGGTAGCCATTTTATTAGCATGGATTTTATTACTGCCACCAGAGCGATAAGTTAATATTATTTAACTATACTTTAATACCTGTTGCTAAGAGGTTTCGCCACTTTTTTGTGACTGAGAGTTTCTAAAGAAAACAAAGATTAAGTAGAATATAGTTTGTTTTTAAATACGTGTTAAATGTTCTAGAACATTTTTTCTTAAAAACGGCATCAGAAGTAGAGAAGATACATTTGCCAAAATAAGTTGTGGATCCAAACAATAGTAACCTTAGTTCAGGTTAGTTATATTTCCTTAATTTATAAAAATTAAAAATTAGAATACTAAATTCAAAAAAGAAAACACTCAAAGGTATTTTATTACATTGAATAGATGATTGTTTTTTATGCTAGTTGAAGATAGTTTGTTAAAAATCTACCCACTGATTCCCCAAATCGGTTTAAATTTTAAATAATAACACTAAGTGTTGAAACTATTTGTCATATGATTAGATAAACGGAATTTTTTAAATACGAAACCAATTATAATAAAAATTTTAATTTCGGGGTAGGCGCTCTGTTTTCCAGTTTCAAGATATTTTCCGTTATTCTATATAGTAATTTTTCCTAAACAAAATTCTATTAACGATTTACAAATAATAAATGATAATAGTAACATGTTATGCAATGGCTAAATGGCACTCGGATTTGAGTTTTTATTTATATTTGTTTTGATACGAATGAGTTTCTATACTCAAATGCCATTACTGGAATCACTAAATATAATCAAAACTCTCAAATGATCATATTAATAGGTGGAACTACAATACCATTGGATCTATTGGGATGTTGCCTTCGTAGTACTTATTTTCAAGTGAGGAACAAATTCTTTGTTCAAGAAGACGAACTTTCGATGTATTCTTCACTATCCAATTGTAGCCTGGAATGGTTCGAAACGCATGCCATAGAAACGGCAACGTTGAAATTATGCTTAAGATTTTTCGATGATCCCTAGATCGTATGAAGGGAAAATGATTAAGAGTTAATTAACTTCTTGACATATCTAATATTATTCACCCAACAATTAAATTTTTCGTGAAACAAATAATTATTAAAACGTTAAAAATTATTTTCGATTCTAAGAAGCATTATTAAAATGTAAAATACCTTTCGAATCTATGTTTTCGACTGATCATTCTTTCTTATTAATAAGATTTTTAAAATCTATCGATTTCTTTGAGAAAGAGAAGGAACAACATTTTAGAATTTATTCAATTAAACATGGTCCAAAGTAATTATAGTTGAAAACTGGTATTTATCAAACCTGATTGAAAGAAATTTATAACCAGTTAAAATGGATCATCACATAAATTAACACACAATTAGTTTTATGTAAAATATGAACAAAACTCGAATTCATTATTTCTTTAAAGATTTGCCATTTTTCATCTGCATTCTTACATTATGTTCCCTTGAATTTAACATTCATAATTTTACATAATATCAATGTCTTGCAGAACAAATACATTGACTTAAATCTTACCACTTATTAGTGGTTTTGTGACACGCGTCAATAAAATTGAGGATATATTTAGTATGGCTTTGTCGGCGATTGGTTTCTTTTTCTACTTTCTGGTTTTATTTCCAGCAAGCAAGAAGCGCAAAAGCAATCAACCAGAATTCTGTACGCTATTTGAGTATTACATATACTTATTATTTACAGCCTTTATGTATACTTCTACTTTGTGTCAAATTCACAGGAAAAATATTTTACCTTATAAATGTTACGGTCAATATAATTCATCCGCTGTATTCGTATAGTTATTGATAATTATACATAATTACCTTTAACCTTTGTGAATACAATACCTTTTACAATTTTACAGATATTTACCACTTTTATCGATTATTATTACCAGGGTCTCCCACAACGAACTGCCGCGATCGATTTATTGGAAAATAGATTTAGTAAAATTTTTAAAATTTGGCCATTTAGTAAAGTCGATGAGGGTTATTCGGCTAAAATATTTTCAAGATAGTGGCAGTTTAGTTTACATGGAACACCTAATATGTTATTTCATTGTTAGATTCTATGCAGAATTACAGAGATATTTCATATATAATATCTTATCCTAAGTCCCACTGTTTTTGACATATTTTAAATTTTATGTCAAAAATAGAGTATGCAGGCCTAAACATAACTGTCAATTTTTCCTATACGAAAGCCTTTATTATTTAATTGGAGTTGGTTTCTTTCTAGAAGGAATCTGCTTTAGCGGACTGTGTTGACATTTTGGTAATAAATAAATACATGGTAACGAAAAACTAACATTAAATATTAACTTAAAAAAATCATTTTCATAAAGTTATCTTATTTAGCATTAAAAATAAGGATAACTTTGTATAATGTTATCTATTCCAAAAATTTTTGAAATATTGTCAATTTAACAACTTGGTATTGTAAAAATACTAAACGGCTTACCTACACAGGGAGGCAACTTATCTTAATAAATGTTTAAAATTTCCACCCTGAACTTCCAAACATTTTTCACATCTCCGAGTTGGTTCGTCATGGGTAGCCACTCTAACTGATAAACTTTCGAAGACGTCCCTTACCCATGCTATACAGTCTTCCATCGTTGTCACTGGATTACAATAAATGATGTTTTATATCGTTCCTCAGATAAAATAATCTAAGGCAGTCAAACCAAGAGAACGAGGAGGTCACAGAAAAGATCAATTATCATAATTAGTTTTGTATTATTAATGAATTATCATTTAAATTTTCTTCATAAAAATATAGTTTTACTATTCCATCATTTCTACAGTAACAAATACTCTAAATTGCCAACTTTCTTGAAAATTTCGCAATCTTACTGCATGAGGATTCGAATCACTCCAAAATTGGAATTATGTCTGTTAAAAAAGCCATTTTTCGTAAATTTTGCTTCATCAGTCCAAATTATGATGTCCAAAAATCGAGAATCGTCTTGTATCATCGTTAATATTGCACTCTTGGCGGCAAATCATTATTTCTTAGGTGTTGAAACAAAGATATTAAATGTGGGTGGATGTTAGAATTCTATGAATTGAGCTCTTCGAGATTCCTTTTTGTAGAGCTTACTTCTCTTAACGACGTCATTCGATATGTCGCAAAATATCCCAGAATTGCAATTTCGAAATTTTCATCATTTTTGCCTTAACGGTGCCAAAATATTTGAATTTTTGCAATATTCGTTTAACACTGTTCCGTGACGGTTTCTGGTTATCTCGATAGATATCAGCAAATGTCTGTCATGTTTTTGACAAAACTTTGTAACATTCTTCATAAATAATAAGCAAATTTAAATAATCTTCGTGGGTATAATTTAATCATTCCCGTATGATTTTTTATTAATAATTGTCAAATGGCAAGAAATACTGACATTTCTGTAGTACTCTATTGTTTTCTTTTGTAGCGTTTCGCCGTCAACTAATAACGAAACTTAAAAGCCATATAGCGTTTATGCAATATATATATATATATATATATATATATATATATATATATATATATATATATATATTGCATATATATATATATATATATATATATATATATATATATATATATATATATATATATATATATATATATATATGTTAAATTGCGTTAAGAACAGACATGTACTTGTTTTTGTTAGCGTGGTAAAAAATATAATAATTAATTTGTCTTTTATTTTAATATTAAAACTAAACTGACCCAAACTCTCACTAAACTATCAAGAATTAATTATCAGTAATATTTTTATTTTACATAAACAAAACACACAAGCTGGTTTTGATGATTTTGAATAAATACCAGTAAATATATTAAATTAGTTTAAAAATATCTACTAAATTGATTATTATGTTTGGAGATTATATAAAATTACAGGTAAACATGATTGATTTGCAGTTATTTATTTAGTTTACGGTCAATTTTGGTAATTATATATAATAACGTGCGATTATACATAATAACAAGTTAATTGGAATTATCATAATATATACATTAAAATAATAATGTATGGAAAAATTATATCTAGGCGATAAGTACTAAAAAATGTGTTTGCAATATCAACGGCAATTCGCATCATATTTAAAAAGTCAAATGCCGCATGTACCTTGAAAAACGCATATTTTCTTTCAGTTTTCAAATATTTCTATTTTCTAGATAAATTTTGTAAAATGCGAAACATATACAAGTTCTATATTCTCAGTTGCCTAGGGCCTTTTGGGATTAGAATTAGCGGATATTCATGTGGTGAGAAACCGTGGTGAAGAGATATTCGTCAATCACTCCTCATGTAAAAAAGCTACATGACTTCGATTTTAAGGCTTAACCACCTCCTTAAGATACTTTTGCCAAAGAAAATGGATTGGAAGGAAGAGCAATATCTTTTGGGAAATGGATCCTGGTGTTTTATAGATGGATTCCGACAAGATGAAAGAGCTGGAACCGAAATGATCGATAGGAGTAGTGGAGCCCGAAAGGCTTATTGTCTTGGACAACGTGCAACAGTGTTTCAAGCAGAAATTTATGCTATTCTGCAATTTGGTCATCTCTATCGGAGGGACATAAATTCTAATAAGAAAATAAACATATACTCAGACACAAGAGCTGCAGTACTGGCACTGAAGTCTAGTGTCATAGCTTCGCGACTCGCGTCTGAGTACAAGGATGTACTGGATAGTCTGTGAGTCCTGGGTTGCTCGGGAATGACGAAGCGGATCATTTGGCAAAGATGGGGTGATTGAACTATACGGAGCTCAATCAATTCTACCTGTTACAATTACCGTTGATTGCCGATGGAAAGTAAATTTTCCTGGAGGGAGGCTCTTGGAACGAGGTGTGCCAGGAAAGATATAACTAGACACGGCTTACTAGCTAGCTCCTCTCCTTGAAGAAGAAAGAACTACGGATCATGTTGGGACCACCTGCGAAACCATATTCATAAGATTGGCATCATGGATTACCCGATATGCATATAGTTTCTAGAGGAAGATGAAATTGTTGAACATGTCCTGAGAGAGTGTCCAGTACTCAACGAAGTGAGGAAGATACATTTCGAAGATACAATATTATCACCTGTAGGCATTAAACAAGTTCAGTTAACGAGGCTGCTTGGATTTGCAAAGGCCATCGGCCTCAAATGTCTTGCAGCCATGATGAGATGCAAAGGGCCCAACGAGACCTAGGCATAGGAGATCGTGTCACAACTTTTTATTCATTCGTTCATTTATTCATATAGAAGTCAATTTAGTACGTAGTAATTTTTCGGATTTGTCATATTATATGTGTGCGTTGTGTTATTTTTATTATTTTTTTACTAATCAATTTTTAAACTATAGTTACACAGGTCTACAAAAAATGGGGTCATGATTATTGTCGGGCAGCTAGGCATCATTTCCAAGGTAATTTGCTGCGTCGAATCCGAATCCAAGGTTAGGATTGGCTCATCATTTCCAGATTTCGAAATATTTATTGAGCAGGTTTGAGGTTATGTGCAGGATGTACAAAATTTTTTTTTATCTCTTTTCTCTAATTGCATCATTTAATACTACCCTCACCCTTCAAAATAAGCTATTGAGCGGTCACTTATGACTTTCTTGCAAAGTTACAGCCATTTTAAGTACATGTTAGTAGATTTTAGAGATCAATATCGTTTTTTACAAATTCCAATCCGCCATTTTGAATCTACCATCTTTCTGACATAATATTCGTAATCAGGGACTCCGAAAATCCCCAGGTGAAATTTTTTAGATACCAATATAATTTTTTTGTAAATTTTGATGCGCCATTTTGAATCGGCCATCTTGGAAATTAAAATATCAATTTTCTGACTTCGTCTTCGTATTCAGCGACCTCCAGCTTTCAAGTACAAATTTGCTAGAGAAATGTATACAGTAAAAAATGTATACCTCAAAGGATTAATATGAATGCTTATGAGGTTATTGAGATATATTTTAAAACTTTTAATGACCGTAATTTTGCAAGTAAAAATCATAGATGATAGCTTAATAGCTTATTTTTACGGAAAAAAGTAGTGCCAAATAATGTAACTAGAAAAAAAATCAAAAATATGTTGTGCATCCTTTACACAATTTCAAATCTAGCCAGAAAACCCATTTTTTTTGAGTACATAACCTCAAATATCTCAAGATCTTGATGTGATGGGCCGGATTCTTGGTAGCAAATTACTTCAGAAATGATCCCCAGCTGCTCAACAACAGAAACTTGTAGACCTGTGTTATTTAATGAAAAATTTTAAAAATCTTCGCAAGCCAGTTCTATGTGTCACACAGATATAGTAATGGATGTGCTGTTGAAACTATAAAAAGTTATTATATATATATATATATATATGAAAGAAATTTATATTGGATTGTAATAGACTGGTTAGCCACAGTATAAATAACGAGTACATAAATAACATGGTGAACTTATTAAATAATATGTGCAGAAAAATAAACCAAACACATCAATTTAATAGATTTAAAATTAACAAGATCAAATTGGGTTTATTTTTGTCGAACAGACTATATCATTTTATATTTATCGACTTCTTTAAAATCGAATATTTTGTAGGCGTTTGTTTAGAACTTTACAAGATAGGATGGTTTTATTAACAAATTTCGGTGATCTTTTGACTCGTTTTATTGAACTACTGGGTCGTTATATTTTTATATATCACAAATATTGTAACATGAATTTAGGATTAATGAAATAAGTAATATATAATATTTTTATGTAAACAAAAATTTATATCTTTAAAAATCTGAATTACGTTTATTAACCAAATAAGTTGGAACGCTAACTTCAAATATTTTTCATCATCTGAAAAGTCAATTGGTAGTTAACATTTTATTATATCAAATGCTATTACGAATAAAAATGTTACGAACATGTCACGATTGTGGTCAGGCAAACGATATCTATAGAAGAAAGATAATAATCAGCGGTAAGAACAGAATCCCACTTTTTGTAGTAGAATTATTAGTATATAATATATGTTGAAGTCATTCTTTGAGTTATTTAGTAACTAAAATCACATTTTATATCTAACAGAGTGGTTATTTTTATTTTAATGTACTTTTGGAATTGAAATGAATATTGTTTGTTATAGCAAGTGATTTTCCCATGAAAAATATTCCTAGGGTGTATCTTTATTTTCCACGTTTATTTATGTTTACACCAAACGATCGCCTGTTACGTTATAAAAATTTAAAGCATATAGTTTTTCAATTACCCAGGAAAAGCGGCATAATAGTTATTTATAAAATACATACTACATAGTGTTGCTGTTAGCGTTATTTAAATTAACTAGATATTAAACATCTTATTAACTAATAAAATTATAAAAACAACCAATAAAACAATAGAAATTACTTATGCTATCAAGTAAGCATCGGCCATTACATTAACCAAACACCTGGGCGTGTCTCTAATTATAAACAGTATTTTAATGAGCAATAAATTATTTTATGCTTACTTTTAATTGTTAAGTTTTCCATAAAGAATATTTTAATGAGCATGACCAACGTAAATTTTTATTAAAATTTATTTTACTTAGTTTCTTTGGTTTACATAACTTCATGGTATACATAATATTCGTTATGATTTCATCTGTTGTTAGCAAAGCCTTAACTGGAAGGTAACATTTTCTAAGAAATAAAAACCAACATTAGTGTTCTTAGTGACTATAAAATTATTGATTATGATATCGTAATCAGGTTGGATAAAATGACAGGTGACCATCAAAAAAATTGTCACCAACCTGCGATTGTTGGTCACTGTAATAAATTTATTGATGATTTTAACATTCTAAACATGAATCTGTTATTAGTTTTATTATATCATGTTAGGGTTATAATAACTTTTAATAATAACAATATATTTTTATTAATTTTTTTGATATATTTTATTTAAATTTATAGATTAAATGGCAGTATTTATATATCTTTTTGATTTTTTTTTGTCTACTGTAATGTACTGAATTCAAATAGGACCTCGGTTTTCACCTATCACCCAGCAGTTTTTGGAAAAGGAACCCAAACCATAAGCGATTTAGTAAATTCGCTTGTATACATCGGGATCGGTTTCACATTTGAGGATCCAACAGTAGTCCGCTAATTAGTTTGGGGTCCATTTTTCATTATACCGCTTTTCCATTTGAGCAACTTGCTGATGAAATCTTTCATGTTCGTCTGAAATTGCACCTAAATTGTCAGGAAAGAATTCCAAATGAGAGTGAAAAAAAAAATACAGCTTAAATGACATGTTGCAACCGTACGACTTGTAAGATTCTCGTATTTGCAGTCCGACGAACATTCTTTTTTTAAGACACACTTGTATATGCGAAATTCTGTCTCAAATAAAGAAAAGCATTTTCTTCTCTATCCAAGGTTTTATCAAAATTTTTTATAGTTTTAAATGCAGAGGAGGTGGAAGGAAACTAACGGTTTCTGTTGGTTCGCATAAAAAATAGCAATATTGGGTGTAGCCACTCTGCAGTCCTGTAATTAATGCAATAACTTTTACATCGATACAGACGTTCCATTTACTTCTTATTCTATGAAGTAATATACACATGTTCTCGTAAGTTTCACTCCTTTTTGTAAGAGATTCCACTGCTGTAAACGAAATCCAAGTAGCCGTGACTTTGTTTCGGGAAGATTCAAATCACGAATAAGATAGTTGAGCTCTTCCTGAAATACAAAATGGGGCTGCTTGTATTGCTACAACATTCATAATCGCCTTTCCCTTGGAAACTTGGACTATCTTTTGGTTTAAAATAATCTAGTTCATCCAATTCCGAGTCGATTTTGTATTTTTCTGGAGGCTGGAAGACTGGTCTCGTGGCTGAGAAGATATTAGCATATTAAATTTGATGTTTATTTTTACTAAAAAACCTCAGGATTTTTGTCAAGAAAAAGTAGCAACCATCAACATGAATCTGAGGTTCCTGCCAAATTATTAGCACTTCATATAATTTAAGTATCCAGTAACCATCCTGTTAATGTTCTTGAGCAAGTGTGCCAGCAAATTTTGGAGCCCAAATTTTGACTTGATCACCAACTTTGCATCCAAAATATGACTTGTAGGCTTTTCTTACAAGTGGGCTCAAAGTCTTTCGTTCAGCTTTCAGTGTCACTCCACCACACATATAACAGAAACTCTTCGGTTTATTCACACAGGATGGCGACGATATCGTTTGCACACAACACACAACAATAATAGCACTACAACAGTGCTATCACTATTCACAAGTTCTAGCACTTTCATACATTTAGTGTTTTCTAGAAACTTCTGGTAAATATAAAATTGAATATCCTAATATCTCCTCAGCCATGAAACCTGTACATCAGGACGCTTCTAACATATCTGTCCCTAAACATCCATGAAAATACGAAACCGACTCGAAATCGGATGAACTAGATGATTTTGAAACAAAAGTCGGTGCAAATTTTCAAGAAAAAGACAATTACGAATGTAGTAGTAGTAAACAGCCCCATTTAATATCTCAGAAAAAGCTCAACAATCTTATTCGTAATTTGGATATTCCCAATTCAAAGTCACAGCTGCTTGGATCTCGTTTACAACGTTGGAATCTCTTATCAAAAAAAGTGAAAATTTCCATGTTTCGGAAAATGCAGTCTGTACTGGCAGTATTTTTTCTCAGTGGCAAATGACTAAGTTTACTCTCAGAAGATTTCGGGTTTAATCAACTTGGCATTTCCTGCAAACCTACCGGGTGGCAATTGTTTATTGACTCTGAGAAGACAAGTCTAAAGGCAGTTTTATTATTTAGTGGAAATGAAGAACCATCTGTTCCAATGGATCATGCTGTAAATATGAAAGAAACCTACATGCGTATATTACTTCAAAGCATAAAATACGAAAATCATAAATCGAATATCTGTGTCGGTTTAAAAGTTATTTCACTACTTACAGAGACTGCAGAATGGCTACTTCAAATATTGTTGTTTCTTACGCGAATGGGACTGCCGAGCTAGCAACCAACATTATGTCGTGAAAGAATGGCCATTAAGTGAAAACATTGTGCCCGATGTGAAAAACGTCCTTAATAAACCATTAGTATACCAGCAAAAAATGTATTTACCTCGTTTACACATAAATCTAGTGCTTATAAAAAATTTTGTTAAAGCCTAAAGTAGAGAAGGAAATGCTTTTCTTTATTAGATACGGAAATTCGGGCGTATAAGAGAGGCAAAGCGTAAAGTACGAACGTTCGATGGGCCGCAAATACGAGAACTTTGTAAAAACGAATATTTTGAAACTACACTTTCGAGAAAGGAAAATAGGAACTGGACTACCTTCAAAATGTATGTACCAATTTCCTAGGTAACAAGAAACTGGAGAACTACAAGGATCTAGATGAATAACTTATCCGATTTTAAAAAAGGTTAAGTTGCAACATGTCATTTAAGCTGCATTTTCTTCACTCCCATTTGAAATTCTTCCCTGGCAATTTAGGTGGAGTTTCAGATGAATACGACGAAAGATTTCACTAGTTCAAAAGGAGACACGGTATAGTGGAAAATGAACCACAAACATGTTAGCGGACTACTGTTGGACCCTTTAAAGTGAAAGCGATCGTGACAAATACAAGCCAAAGAAGACCAAAATAATTTGATTGACTGTATTATACTTTTTTCAATACAAAATGAAGTATATTTTGTAAGAAAAGTGATTTGTTTTTTTAGATCTCTGAAAATTCACTAGATTGCTTATGGTTTGGGTTTCTCATATTTTATATTCTTTTTTCCTTCTCTAAAAACTTATGGGTGTTAGGTAAAAACTGAGCTCATATTTGGATTCAGCACATTGCAATATATACAGAAACCCAAAAAAATATCATGGAGCGACAAAAATTTTCAAAATGTAAAACAGTGTTATTAACATATTTATTAACTTACTCGTATTTAAAATACATTTGTTGTAAAATTTTCAAAATAATAAAAATGATATACCGCAGTTTTCAACTACATAATGCATTTACGACATTTTTATGATGTAGGTAGTATTGTTTAGAAAATAATTATTATTAATGAAGATTCTCTTAGGCGTAGCTCGGAGTGTTTATAAAGTTTTTCCTACAAGGATCATGTTATTTTTATTTTGCGATTATTTATTGCCAGATTCATCTCGTGTTTTATGAAAATTTCAAGGAATATAAATGTATTTGCTATGTGTTATTTATCGTTAGTGCCTAAAATATGTTTGTTTGCAATAAATTATTGGAAACATTTAAATTATTACACTTGAATTGGAAGGAAGGTGTTTCGATTTCTACAGTCATCGTCATTTGTAGCGTTATTTCTTGTAAAGGAGTTATGGTTGGCCAATTTTTTAACTGCCAAAATTATAAAACTGACATTTACAATATTTTTTTAAAGTTTATTAGTTCTGAAAGCAAATAGTAATCTTTTTAAAAAGAGCATTAAAAGGATTAGAAAATAAGAATTTTTGATTTTGAGGGAATGATGCCGAGGGCAAAAATTCACTGATCGAAGCATTTATTTCCTACGCATCTCAGTCATATTATTGTAAATACAGGATTTTCGTTAAGTTAGCTTGTAAAACTCGTAAAAAGAAAATGATTTACCGAAAATCGTTTATATAAATTTGGCAAAGAAAAAAATTATTAACAATTATTTAAAAAATTTAAAAATTATAAAACAAATATTACTTTATGATTTTTTCAACCACTGCATTGTAAGAACTTTGTTTACTACTGATACTAAGTATGCCTATTATTTGTATATAATTGTTACATGGTTTTCAGTGCGATTTTCGAATTGACTAGTGCTAAATAATTTGTACAGTAGTGCGTGATATTATTTTTCACTTGTGGGTGTTTTGTGTTAAAAAAATTGCATACGTTTGAGAAAACCATAAACTAGTAGATATAATATTAAGTTACGGGGAGTGCCAACAAAATGTAGTCGGACTAGGTCGTTTGTACGTGGAGAGATTTCCTTTACGAAACCATCGGTCTCCGCAGATATTTGTAAATTTAGTTACAAGACTTCACGACACCGGATATTTGAAGGAATAACATTGTCGAAAACGATTCAACAAGGGGCACTAGGTTCATAGAAGGTCAAGTAGAAGTTGCTCATAGGAAAGTGTGAAAAACTTTACAAGAACAACTTTATTCATACCATTATTAACGGGTACAATCATTGCAACCAGAAGATTATCCTAGAAGAGTTGAATTTTCTCACTGGCTCTTATATCAGTATAACATAAATGACAATTTTACCAAATTTATTTTGGCTACCGAAAAGCCACGTTTACGAAATATGGAGTAAATAATTTCCACAATAACAATGTTTGGGCAATAGAAAATAGGTATGTACTGAAAAGAAGTAATTTTCAGTACAGATTCTCAATAAATGTTTGAGCTGATGTAATAAATGGCATGCTTATTGGGCCTTACCTTTTTCCAAACCGACTGACAGGAGAAAATTATTTAGACTTTCTTCAAAATAATCCACCATAATTATTAGAAGATATTCCTTTATATCTGAGACAGCATATGTGGCTTCTTCATGATGGAGCTCCGCCACATTTCCGACGAGAAGTTCACGAACCATTAAGTGAATACTGTGGAGGAACTACAATAGAGCAATAAAAATGTTTGTGATGTTATCCGTGGAGACTGGGATTTTATTTTGATACGTCGAGCAAGAATTCCGGACAAATGGTGAGAATTTTGAGCTCTTTTTGTGGAACAAGATGAAATCAATTCAGTATAGTAAACAAAGTTTTTACAATGAAGTGGTTAAAATATCTTGACATAAGGTTTTTATTAAAGTTTTTAAACATAAAATATTAATTGATGAATTGCTATATCAATTGCAATCGATTTCTACAGCTTCTTTCTACAAGGTCTAATAATAAGCAGCTAATCTAGCTGGAACTTCATTTCTCTTAATACCGTCTTTCCATACCTAAAATACTCTGATAGAAGGCCTTTCTTTGCTGATCGCTTCATATATTTTGAAGATAAAAATCTACAAAAAAATTTTACGCCCAGGAGCGTAGTGGGTGTGAATTAGATGATTTTGTAATTTTCACTTATTTTCTTCATAAAAAATTTTCGAAAACATGCATCATGGATTTCCAAAGACCCCTTTCTTTCCGACTCACTTTAATTACATTATCAGTTCTCCTATTTAAGATCCTATAAAAATATTGACTTTTATTTTGCAACTATATATATATATATATATATATATATATATATATAATATTATATTTCTGTTTGCTATTGAATCCGCGATTTTATCGGGTGGATGACTTGACCAAGTTTCTCATTATTTCTAGTTTTGTATATAGAGGCCGCACGATAATACATTCTTTCTATATTAATATTGTATAAAGTATATTCTTGGTTGCTGGTGTAAAATTTTTCCTTGAAGGTCAGACTTTTTTAAAAAATGATTCTTTCTCACGGCAGTCCCAAAGACAAAAAAGGTAATAGTACTTGGTATAATCCTATTACATTCTGAAAATAATTGCAGTAACCTTATAGACTAACATATTTTTTTTTATAAATATTGTTTATATATTTTTCAAGCAAAAGTCAGAGATTACTATGTTTCTTTTAAAATGTTGTAGAAGTAAAAAGAAATTTATTATTGTTATGTAATAGTATCACTGTTAAAATAATTTTAGAAGAAATGTATGAATAACTTCCATGCTCAAGGGTCATGTTTAATGAGGATATCGTCAAAGAGCCCCCTATACACCAAAGTAAAGAAGATCACTGCCCATGTTAAAAAATCCTATGAGATCATTGTATTGGCTCCAAAAAGACTAATCTTTTTTTTTTTGTCAATTGATGACGACACTACACAAGAAGTTCTGCTTATCCTTTAAACAAATTTATATCATCAATAAGTATTACATTGACTTCTAAATTTTATAAAATTAACTATAAGCAGAAATTTGGTTGACCAGTAACATTAATAAGTTTTTATCGCCATTTATCAAAATTTTCCATTGATTGTTAATCAATGTTAATTTTATTTCTCTAGTTTTGGCAAAGGGAATCCATTATAGTATAAACTTTAAGTTTATTTATAGATTTACGCAATTAATTAAATGCTGTTGATGAGCAAAAAATCTCAAAACCCATCTCAATGGTATCCGTTTATATAGTGCCTAGCGAAAAATTATATGTACAGTTAAGGCTTGAAACATGGTTTATTCATTTAGTAAGATACAGTAAATAATAATATTGCAATAGTAACTTTCATTAGATGTCATATTTTCAGAAAAAAAATATAATGGATTTATTCTGTTCATCATTCTTTTCACTATTACAAAAACCATTCAATTTCTTTACTTATTACGACACATTTTTAGAGTCAAAGAAACGCAACCATATGTTTCTATAGTCTTTCTCCCTCTAAAGGGGAGAGGCTGTCACCAAAATACACGGGGATACACCTAAACTAAATATAAGTTTAGCACTGGGGCAGCATACTACAGTATTTTAGGCAGAAATTTCCGCTATCAACATTTGTCTTCCGGAGAATTTGAGGAGCGGTTTCAGGAGAAAGACCGTTCTCAACTTCTCTGACAGTCAGACACCACTGAAGGATATAGTATGCTACCAGATAACATCAAAGCCAGTCTGGCACTGTCTTCAAAATCTCATCGCTCTGGCAAAACACAAGAGAATCACTCTTGCGTGGGTACCAGGACACAAAGGCGTCTGGGCAATGAAAAAGCGGACCAATATGCAACACAAGGCTCTGCTACTATATTTATTACACCAGAGCCAGTATTTGGAGTTACAAAGGCTGCTATTGGTAAGTGACTGTCCTGGTGGACATATCAACACCTGATCCAGTGAAACCACATTGAGGGCCACGGGCGCAGCAAGCTATTGCTGAGCAGACAATCCGGTAAATTAAGTAGTGAAATTTTGCGTCCAAGCATACAAAAAATCCGGCTGGTGACAGGACTTATAACTGGTCACTTGAGACAACATCTACGTGCGATAAGCATCTTCAATGAAAAACCACTATGTAGAGTATATGAAGAAGAGGACGAGAAGGCCTCACACATCACCTACGAGTGCGAAATTTTGGCCTACTGGAGAGAACTTCAAAGATCAAGCTTTCTAGTAAGCTTATACCCAGAGGATAAACTATTAAGCGGGCTGCTAAACCTGATCTATGCAACCAACCTATTCACCTAGAACCGATAGAGCAGGCAACATAATAAGTCTGAAAGCTGCAGTGTAAGGATTTCTCAACCCTGGCCTGCTATGTCATACAGTCAGTCAATCAATCAATTAAACTACGTCAAATAGTCTTTAAATTTTAAAGTCGTTAAATATGAATCAAGAAAGAAGGATGCAAAGAAGGTATCTGAATATTTTTCAAGTATTTAATTACACATATCAGCCGAACCTCACATAAACCAATTTGTTATGTCAAGAAAATTATATAGATTTTTGGAGACCAAACGTTCAGCGAAGAGTCCATATGGACTACATGTACTTATTACAATTTCTTGGCAGAATTATATTTTAGTAAGAACTGCCATTAAAGATGAATGCTTTACTGCTTGGCAGGAAGCAAATCTACTTCGCCGGTACCTTACTCACGCCGGTCTCTACATGAGTATCAGAGCTCATACGGCAACACTATATAAATCGTCTAAGGTTTTATAAGGAACATGTACACTGGACTGAAAAGAAATTGCAATGAGTATTATTCTCAGACAAGTCTTCTCCCGAATATGTGGTTCTGATGAGCAGCTTTGGGTTTATAAAAGACAGGATGAGAGATTTTATATCACCGTGATTCACAAGACCAAGGCCATTTTGAAGGAATTCGTTTTCATGAAAGAACCATTGCCAGAGAGGTTAGCTTTTTTTAAAGAAAATCAAGTATCAGCTATGGATTGGCCAGCCAACACCCCTGACTTAAGTTCCATAGAGCATCTGTTGGATAAGTTAGAAAATAATAGCAAATAACCTACAACTATCAAATACTTTACTTTAAGAATGGGAGTGGATACCTCAGAAAGACTTCTAGATTTAAACAACGGTATGCCATGTCATTGTCAGGGCGTAAGACTAGCTAGAAGGGGATATACCCGTTACTAAAATGTGATTCAGTGTTCTGAAGAAAAAATATATGGTCATAAAATATTTATTTATACATTAAGTATATTTATTGAAATTCAAACTATTTTTAATAATTCTTTGACTGAGAATAATATTTCAGTTTAAAACAAAATTGCTTAAATGTTTATTCTCTAATATATATATATATATATATATATATATATATATATATATATATATATATATATATATATATATATATATATATATATAATATATATATATATATATATATATATATATATAATATATATATATATATATATATATATATATATATAATATATATATATATATATATATATATATATAATAGGCATGTAAAAATCTACTAAGATCGATGCTTGACATTTTACAAATTGAATGTGGGTTCTCTAACTTTTAACAGCATACGTATATTCACACATTATGAATAATCGACAATTTTTAAGAGGTCAAGGGATTTTAAGACCTTTTGAGCAGTCGAGGAAAAATTAATCATTCTTTTTTTTATCTAGTGTATATCATAATTAAGTTGTGAACTATAAAATAACAATCGATATCTTTCATTTACTTTATAAGTGATATTTTCCCAAGTATTCAAATGCCATTCAGGTATTGCATATACCATTTAATTTAAAACAAGAATATCACGTAAGCAACTTCAGAATGAAGATTGTATTTTATGTGTTTTTATAAACCCAGTAGTGACAGGTTGAAGGCAAGGACGCAATAATTGACGTAAAATAAACAGTATTCTTGTTGTTTTTAAAAATACTTGACTGAAATCTAGTTTAATATTTTAAACTAGTTTTCATTAGTAGAATAAGCATTAAAGTACACTACCATACTTGTTTTCGAAGTCTTTCAACTCCACTAATTTTGATAGAGAAGCTGATTCAATTTAAAATTTGTTGTGATGAAAATCGCGCATTGTCGTGATCATAATCAAAAGTATATAAGTGGATCGTAAGAAGTTTTAAAAGAAGCTTTTATTTAAAAAGTTTCCTTGGAGACCTTCATGACCTATAAATTTCGACGCATTTGCTTTTTTAGTAACTAATACTAACAATGTTTCAAAAACACTAGTATTCATTATACAATTTCACTTATTTTTATAGTGTTATCTTTTACCCATTTAATTTCTCCGGGTTTCTGATATAGCAAAATAATAATTAAGAATGGCATTGAAGTTATTTTAAAATTATCTATTTCTCAAGACAAGACTTGTACATAAATTTCATGCCCACTCCGTACTGTACTATATTTAATCTGATTGTACCTGTTAAGTAGAGTGAAATTTATGACGTGGAAAGGACGAGTAAAGTATCTACTACTTTTAATACTCTATTTTCACTATTCTAACAATATTGTACTAAACTGATATTATGTATTGTAATCTAGTACTTATCTTACTAAAACTAGACTGTCATTTAAATTTACAATTTGGCATTATCTAACTTATAAGAACTCAACTTCTAGTAATTCACGAATATTTTCCACAATGTGAAAAGGTTTAAATTTGTAATTTAATTAAAGAGTTAAGGATCTACTTTGATGTAATGTGTTGATATTTTGATAATAAATAAATACAAGGTGATCAAAAACTAATATTAAATATAAACTTGAAAAATCGTTAAAAGTCAGCTTTTTCAACGTAAATCCCTCTATTTTTATAATATTATCTTATTTAGCATTAAAATAAGGGATACTTCGTAGAAGATTCTCTATTCGGAAAATTTGTAATTTTTGAAATATTGACGATTTAACATTTTACACACGAAGCTGATTTAAATTTGTTTATTATCTATGGGGAATGTTACAAACTTTTATTAATAACATACCAGACATTTACTGATAGAATCGAGATAAACAGAAACCGTCACGGAACAATGTTAAACGATACTGAAAATTTTCAAAAATTTTGACACCGTTGAGGCAAAAATGCATAAAAGGAAACCTATTCTCAATGAGGAAAATGTCGATATTGCAATTTTGGAATATTTTGCGGCATATCCTATGACATAGTTAAGACAAGTCGCTTCACAAACAGGAATCTCGGAGAGCTCAATACATAGAATTCTGTAGAGACACAACTTCCACCCTCCAATTCCTAAGAGATACTGATTTGCCGAAAAGAGTGCAATTTCGCTAATTTATATTAGCGATGATACAAGACGACTCTCGATTTTTGGACAACACAACTTGGACGGATGAAGCAAAATTTGCGAAAAGTGGTCTTTTTAACAAACACATTTCCCATTTTTGGAGTTATTCAAATCCTCATGTAGAAAGATTACATGATTTCAAGAAACCCGGCAATTTAACTTATGTTGTGCTAGAAGAAATGATAGAATAGTAAAACTACATTTTTATGAAGAAAACTTAAATGGCAATGTATTAATAATGCAAAGCAAATTATGTCCCCATTTTAAATTATGTATTAACTTTTGAAAATCAAAGATATTTAAATATTGTAGAATGTAGAAAATACATGCGATTATCCAACAGAAATATCTAGGTAGTCGTTCCGTTGATGACATAAAAAATCAAAAGAAATGTTTCCAAGTGATGTTACTTTTATAACACTCTACTTCATAGCCTGTTGCTATACCACTAGAAAACGTCATATTATGTGTTAGAGCACATACCAAAAATTATTAAATTCGGTTATCACGTTTTCAAAAAATTTGGGGAGAATCAATATTTTTTTTAAAACTTTACTTTTATATACATATATACATATATATATATATATATATATATATATATATATATATATATATATATATATATATATATATATATAGTGGATATGAAATCTTATGAAAACAAGTTATTTATAAATATCTTTTTAGTAACTCGAAACAAATTTATATTGATTTTAAAAAGAATATCTACATTTAGATATTTAACCGTTATTATCTAGCAAAATTAAATTTCAGGTATTGAAATTTTCCACCGGAAAAAATGTCACTGTTTCAGGAGTGTACACTAGTTCACACAGGAGCGGATACAAGGGGGTGGATCGCTCCCCCCCCCCCCAAAGAGTTTTGAGTTCAGGAAAATAGACCCGATTTTGCCTCTCACACTATAGTTTATTCAAGAACTAGAGATAGTAATAAATCTTTTTTTTACCCTTTTTTTTTCGTCGCAAACCACCTGTGTTCTTTAGTCCGGTGTCTTTGACAAAATCTGTTAGAAACATATTTTTCATAGGAATGAGTTAGAAATTTTATAATCAAAAATACCGGTCTATAATAATGGACTATTTGGGTTGGATAACAATAGATATTTGAAAATGTGAAGTGTTAAAAAGGATTTTAATCTTTGTCATAGACGTCGGAAGGTTCATTTTATCACTAAGTATTTATAATATGAAATATTATTTCGGTAATAAACTTAAAATAAAAATTTTTTATAATATTATTTTATTTCTTATGATTGCTTAGTAATTCACAAACATTAGAAAATATAGATAATTTTGACATATTTAACATAAATCACAACTGTATTTTTATTATTTTTAATTTAAGCACATTCAGACTAAAACGTAGCTTTATTCTTTTAAAAAATTCTAAGTTATAATTTAAATACTTACAAAATACCCAATGTTAAAAATATAAGAAGTATATATAAAAAAATAAATTCTTCCATGTAATATTAAAATTATTTTGGGGCTATCGATCATTAATTATAATCATTTTGAGGACATTTGACATTTCAGTTTATTTATTTCTTAAACCATCTGCAGCATTACAACTAAACACTAAAAAGGGATTCAAATGTAATTCATTTTTATATGTTACAGTTTATATTAGACCTACTTATTTTTATTTCTAGTGCACTGACATCTTAATTTAATTTACTTTATTATATGGAAATCCGATAGCCCAAAAAAAAAATAAAAATAAACATGTGAATTCTACACGCTTAAGAAATTGTATTTATGGTGGTGAACATTACGTATCTAATTCGTAATCAAAGTCAGTGAAGATATCTTCGCTCAAATTAATTATAGTTGGTTCCTCTATCTCACCGATCATGAGATCGGGTTTCCACATTTTCTTTTATTCTTTTATTATATGGATTTTTCCCAATTTTCTGCAGTAACTTTATTCAAAAAAATCTTTCAAAAGTTCAGTTAAATTACTAATTTTGTGAGTTGTGTTATTTCTAGCAACTCTACCTTTTACTTGAGAGAGATATTTCTTTCTCCAACGGACATTTTCCGGACGATCTATAAGAACAGATTTCTTTTCTGGTTTTTCCCAGCAAAAATTAAGTTCTCTGAGCAATTTCCAGCACTCAGTTCTTTTAATTTCAGGTAAATCCTTATATTCATTGATTTTAGTTAGAATTTTGTCGACGGTTGAGATCTGCTTCTTATAATAGAATGTATGTACTCCTTTTATTGCAGTTCACATCTCCTCTTTCAACGAGGTTTTTCGTCTGCCTGTGATCAAATGTCGCTTGAGAGTATCAACAATTCCAGTTGTTTTTTTCTCCTTCAGTATTCGGTACATAGTAGATTTTCCAACTCCTGTCATGTTGGACTACATCTCAACAGAGCTTTTAACATTATTATCTAGATATTGATATCTTAAGGCAACATAAACATTCATCGTAATAAGTTTTTCGTTGAGGAAAAAATGCCCTGGTTTAACGATTTTGGAATAAATATAGAAGTGGAAGCCATATCGTTTGGGTATCTTACTAATGTCAAATAATATATAAAACAATCGTAAACAAGATAAGGAACTAAGGCTGCCCCGTAAGGTGTACTTTGCTCATTGACAGAAATTAAATTGAATTATCAGAAATTTTATTTTTGCAGTAACTTAATAAAAGCTTATATTTAAATACAATTAAATTTACCGCAGTCTTCAATTACCTGCGGCACTGGAGTAGGTACGTTGGAAGTTTCGATAACAGTTTTATTACTCTCTCTAGTTTTTTAATAGAGTATAGTAATGTGTATGCTTGCGATCGCCTCTCCCCTTCCCAAGAGCTTTGAGTTCAGGCAAATTGAACCGATACTGCCTTTTATATTAGGAATGTGTAGGCTGCTGGCAACTTGTTTTTCTTGAGACAGCCTTCCCCCAAAGAGCTTTGAGTTCAGGAAAATAGACCCGATTCTGCCTCTTATACTAGGAATGTGTATGCTGCTCGCATCCTCCCCCACTGTTGGCAACTTGTTTTTTCTTGTGATCGCCTCCCCTCTCTCGAAGAGCTTCAAATTCAGAAAAATAGACTCTACCCTGACTTTTACACTAGAAATGGGAATGTTGCTAGCGTCTCTCCCCTCCGTCGACCACTTGCTTTCGCTTGCCATACTGTACCTTTGTGATATCACCGCCCCCCCCCCAAAAAAAAAAGAGAGAGGCTGGATCCGCCCTGAATTCACATACAAATAATACATATGTATAATTTGTATCAGTATTATAACATCTCCCTTGAAAGGAGCTAATATATTTTGATAAATATTTGGGTATGGCAAAAAACAAAAGCGTCAATCTCAATTTAAAATGACATTCTTGAAAGCACATTTTCTAGGGCATACAATTAATTCACTGCCAACATAAATGCCATTCTCGCACATATGACAATGTCATAACCCTTTAATGAATTTCAACGCTTAAGCCGACCTGTAAAAATAGCGAACTTTGTAGTCATAGCAACCTCGGTTTATTTCGAAAAATCCATCAAGTGAATTCGACATCCAGTTCCAGATTTTTTATTATTATTTAACTTGATTACCAACGTCTATTATCCCTGGAAAAAATAAATTTTGTGGATTATCTACATTTAAAAGTTTAAGTTCAAGAAAGCACAGAGGTAGATTTAAAAATGGAATATCCCAAAAAATTTCGTGAAACTTGGTTTCATTTTTCTCAATCTACGTTTCATAGTACATCTATTCATAGTACATCTATTCATCTTTAAAAATAGTGGCATTAAAAGGGAATAATTTTAAGGAGATCGGTTTATGAAACACAATTTTACAAGTTTGTTTTGAGATTAGAACAATAATTCGAGAAAGAATAGACCGGGGAGAACAATTTTGAAAAAAAAAGATCTATTTGTAAAATGGGCGATAACATTGCATGAATCAAAAAAATAGTCTATTTCTTTTATCAGATAAAATCTAAATAGGTATGAAACTGTATTCAAAACCTTGTGGCCTGTCAATAGACAATAAGGTTATTTTTGCGCGGGTACCAGGCCACCAAGGAAATTTAGGCAATAAACATGTAGATGAATTTGTTTCAACATTTATTGATCTACAAGTATTTGGCATCCCTGAAACCTCTCTGAAAACACATTGCAATGCAGCAAACTATTGCTGAGAAAATCATCCGGCAAAATATGGAGCGATGTCATGTGCCTTGTGACAGCAAATTAATCTTGTGAAAAGACTGATAATCAGTTACAGAGGTTTAATGAAACATCTACATAAAATGAATCTCAATATGGACTACAAGGATAATTTAATAAGTAAGATAAATTAGTCATAGATGGACTATGTAGCTGTACTCATCGGAGAAACCTCTTCAAAGTTTTAGAAGGTCACCAAACCATTACTACAAATAATGGAAAAAGACGAGTTTCGAACAGTGGTTAAACATTTCTATATGAAACAGTGGACAGCTATTCAAATCAAAACTGAGTTGAATGCTGTTCACAGAAGTTTTGCGTCAACTTTAAAAACTATTTGTTTTTGAATAAACAAATTTAAACATGGTCGAAAATCAATTAGAACTGAAACACGCACCAGACATCTAGTTAAGGTCACTACACCAGAAATGAAAAATATATGGGGGACGTCTGATGAGAATACGCCAAAGAAGATGAAGGTTGTTTTGTGGGCCGGAAAGATTATGGCAACTGTTTTTTGGGATTGTCCAGTTGAGTAGTGACAATGTCAAAATTAAATGAATTACGGTTTGAATTAGTACCCCATCCACTTTATTTACCATATTTGGCACTTAGTGACTTTTCCTCTTTCCTTGCCTAAAAAAATGACTGGAAGATTAGAGATTTTTAGCAAATGAAGCGGTTATTAGGGCTGTAGAAGACTATTTTGGGGATTTAGATACTTCCTACTTTTCAGAAGACATAAAGAAGTTGGAATACCACTGAACCAAGTATACAGAGCTCCAAGGAGACTATGTTGAAAAATAAGAAAAAGTAAATAGTAATATTGTTTTTATTCCTTTTTTACCACCCTCCTATGTGACGAAGAGGACAAATCAGCCTCACACTTCATCTTCGAATGCGAAGCTCCAATATACTGAAGACACCTTCAAAAATTTATTAACCCTGAAGATGTAGAACCAGGTAACAAACTCGTGTGAGAAGGCTTTTTAACTGTATCAATCAATCAATCAACACAATTGTGTCCACAGATTTAATAGTTTTAAACTTATGTCAAATATACTAGTTTTATAAATTTCAGGTTTCGAATCTAATTTAAGGTTTTAGGATTTAGGGGTACATAAGTATGGATTTCATGAATTTTTGGTCAAAGTTCAAAGGTTTTAGAAGCCGCGAGCCTCTATTATGTATATTACAGAAACAAATTATTATACGAAGCTGAATAGAAATAAAACTCTTAAATATTACTAAAGGACAAAAATTAACACCTTCAGCGATAATTACAGTTTTAAAAAAAGTGATTATAAGTCAATTGGAAAGACTTTGTTCCATGTACATCAGCCACTAATAACCAATCATACATTTGACAGAGTAACCAAATACTTATATCTAAAAATTGCTATAAATCAAGCATAAGGTCACACCGAAAAAATCAACAAAAAAAGGAAACCTAAAGGCAACTTACACTAAGAAAGCCTTGTGTGTGGATTGAAATCACGGATGGTGCAGTGCTACATCTATTCAATCTTATTATGTAAAGTAGAAGTAAGACGAAGAACAAAAGGTATTAGGTATGACGAAAGATGGAAAAGGTAAAAAAGTTGTTTTAAGAATACAAAAGAGAAAACTAAAGTATTCTGGTCATACTCTGAAAGGACGAAAATATGAAATCTTACAGTAAATATTAAAAAAAAAATCGAAGAAAAGATATCTGTAAATCGAAAAATTAATTTGTGTAAAAAACCTTTAAGAGTGGTTTCAGTGTATATTTATAGACCACTTCAAAGCAGCAGTAGCAAAAATTCGGATTGCTGTAACGAATACCAACTTACCTCCCTCAGAAGAAAAGAGTAGAAACAAAATTTGGAAAAAAAATCATTAGTTTAATATTATATTAATATATAAAAAAAACTATAGCCTGTGTAAAATAAATACATGAATGATTATTTAAAATACGTAGATCACTATGTTCAAGACAATTAGTTCTTCTAAGATTGTATAATTAGTACATACCAAGCAAAAAAAAATAAGTTAAACGCATGCTGTGTTCAAAGATGATTCTACAAATCCGATAAATTCTGTTAAAATTCAAAATAGGCCTTTTTGGCATGTCGGTATAATCTAATTTTCATCAATAAAGAAACATTAAATTATTCAAAGTCTGACAACCACACCCACTTCCCCTAAATCAATATCTATTTTAAAATAATACTTTTAAAGACATAATACCACTACTACAAAATACCAATAGGAGAACCAACATACATACATAATTCTAATTAAGTATAATGAGCTTCAAAGAGCCCATTAAAATAGTTCAAATACAATAATCTCGAATATAATATACATTCATGCCAATTATAGGGTAATCCTTAAACTTTAAGAAAATTTATTGGCTTATTCTCCTTCTGAGATATTTATAGACAGATTCGGATTCCTTTGAATGGCGGCATTTTAAAGTCCGATAATAAATTCTCTATATCTTCGCCTTCATTAAAACGGGTAATTTTTTCTGAAATAATAATGAAAATGTTCGAAATTTTGTGCATAAAGATAGAATGAGATCAGAATGATCAATATAATTTAAATACTCGAACATGGAAACAGTAAATTAAAAAAGAAAAATAGTAGTTTCCAGCAATAATCTGTTGTGTTACTAAATCCTCAATTCCTTCTATAGTTTTGTTACTCTCCTTCACCAAGAAGAGTGGTAATGTTTTTACCAATATAATTGTTAATTTGCGCATATTACTTGATAATTTGCAGTGACTTTTCGGACTTACATTGTATTGTTTTGTTTTAGGTTTCGATTGACATATATCTTTATTTAATACATAGTATAACCAGCGGCGTAGCTCATATTTCTGCCGCCTGGTGTAGATGCAAAAATTGCCGCCCCCTCCCTTCTACAGTAAGAGATAATATAATAAAGACAACATTTTCTAAAGCGACTTTTAGTAAAAAAATTCTCAACAATTTATAATTTTTAAGGACTAGAAAACAAAATTTACTTGTAAATAGATGTTTTAAATTTTTATATTAATCGATTATAAAAAGAAACATTATTAACTAAAAAAACATATTACCAATTGAAAATCATAAAAATACAGACTTAAACGTACCAAGTTTCGAAAGGCCAGGATAATCATACATATGGGGATTCCCTCTAACAACGAAAAAATTGAAAGAAATTCTATACAAAATAAAATGTTTTTTTTTCGAAATTAGTTGCACCTAGAAAAGTGCCATCCTAGGCGAGTATCCTCCACGCTTGGCCACTAAGTATAACTAAATGACAATGAGAAATATATACTAATCGAAACGTCGCACTAACGAGCATTTGGCCTCAAAAACCGGACAAAAAGGAGAAATGCAAACTATACAAGTAATCATCGAAATTATTTTTTTGTATACCTGAGTAACCGTACTATCATAAAAATATGATAAAGTGGCCCCTCCACGCAGCTACGCTCCGCACAGTTAATTGCAATCTAAGCTTCGTTCAATAGGCACGCATTCATTCTTGATAGATTTTTTTAGACTTGTGTTTGGTGTTTGGTATTTTGTAAAGTGAATATTAAAAAAAAAAATTGTGATGGAATCTGAAGAACAAGGTATGTATTTAATTTTAATATATATTATGTAAAAATATAATGACTTTAGTATTCTTATGGACCTAAAACAATATGCAAGAAAATTTTCTATTTTTTTGTTTTTATTTTTAACTAATTAGTGTTTTTGAAAATGTTCCGAGCTAAGTCGGGCTATAATTCTTTTTTTATAATAAACTATAGACCTTAGCCATATCATAACAGTCAAAACATTTTCCACATGTTTCCACCTCTTCAAAAAACCGCTTTGAGTTCCACGGTTTTTTTCGCAATAATTTTTGTTATTTTTTCCTTACATACATATTTTTTTTCCTATAGGTACAACTTTGACATCAAATGTTATTGAGGTATATCGTAAAATGATATACATGCTTTTTAAACAAAGCACATCCAGCACACTTGAAGATAAGGTATCATTTATGGAACATAAGCTTTGCGAAATGATGAAATGTCTCCAAAACGAGTACCATACCTTAAGTCACGATTTAAAACATTTTAATAGTGATTTGAAGAAAAGATGGATATCATCTAACTATATTGAAGAAAGATTTTTGGAAAAAAACGAGAAATGGCTTAATACATCAATACCAGTACATAACTGGGCCACGAATTCTACGGGACGCCCAAGGAAGCATTTCCAAGAATCACATGATCGTAGTAAACGACGAAATACAAAAGAACTCCGCGAACAGGTACCTGTTGAGGAGCTTTCCTATGCAGTCAGGGTAAGTCAACGAATTTCTGGAAATGCCGCGGCCTCTAAACTTATAATAGATGCAACTTCAACAGCAACAAGAGCGAAACTTTACAGAAAGGTAATAAATACTGCTCAGAAACCGAAAGTAAAAAATTACACACCTGAACAAGCTTTGTAAATCTTTGTTGAAGGTGGCTTTACAAGCAGGCAGTGGGAGTTGTTACACGACTCCAATAAGGGTATATTTCCTTGGTATACTCTAATTAGAGAAGCAAAGAAACTCTGCTATCCAAAACAAGAGTCAATCCTAATTACGGAGACGAGTGTTGAAGTTGTGCTTCAGGACCTACTTGATCACACAGTAAAGAGACTTTGTTTTTATCTTGAGATAGATTTTTTATGGGGAAACGTACAATTACCCTAAGTCAACGTATAAAACGATACCCATTATGTTTTTTTTAATATTACTCCCCTCTCCCTCTCCACCCTAAGTCAGCGCCCCTTCACCCGATTGGTAAAATAATGCCAGAAATGAAATCGGAGCACCTAAAAATATATAAAACGATACCCATTACGTTTTTTTAATATTACTCCCCTCCCCCTCCCCACCCTAAGTCAGCGCCCCTTCACCCGATTGGTAAAGTAATGCCAGAAATGAAATCGGAGCACCTAAAAACATATAAAACGATAACCACTAAGTTTTTTAATATTACTTCCCTACCTTAAGTCAGCCCCCCTTCACCCGATTAGTAAAATAATGTCAGAAATCAACTTAGCGCCCTCAAAAATCTCCGGATACTGATTTTGACATGTCTAGAGTCAAAAACAACGACGTTATTAATTTTGTTCGGTTTTTGAGGCCAAATGCTCGTTAGTGCGTCGTGCAACGAAATAAATCAGAACAATAGATATTCGATAATTTTTTTCAAGGCATCTTGAATTGGGAATAAAGTTTAAAATATACGGTTTCCACAATAAAATTATGGTTCAATCAATTTTATTTACAAAGATATATTGCTAAACTTCTATAAATTTTATTTTTATGACGTTGGATTACTTTAATTAATTAGGCACCCAATGTAAAGACATAAAATATAATATCTTAAAAGTTAGTTAGGCAATATGCAGCAAAAATATAAATTTCTTGGAAACAAATATAAAAAATTTTATATAATTTTCATTTTCCACGGGCTGACATATTGACACATGACATCAGACATATGACCTATTCCCTTTTTTCATTTCCTGTAATGTCCTATTAATAGGTTTAAGGGTGGATAAAAAGAAGGAGAGGTAGCTCCCTGGCAGTCCAATGCTTTTAGTTTCCAATAAGCATGTATCGAATAATGCTAGTTGGAGAAACCGAGAAAACTAGGGCTTCCGAGGAGAAGACGAATATATGCTCTTCTCTCTCAATGCACGCCGCGATTTAAAACTTACTTTTGGAAATGCAATAAAGCCTTCCCTTTTCACGCAATTGTCGAAATAGTACAATTTACCCATTTTTTAATTATATTTTTCACCTCCTCTCCCTGTTATTCTTTTTGCTCGAATTCGAGGTTATACGAGAGTCAAGTGTTCCATGAGTGACCTGGAATGCGCGGATGTCTACTGGGTAGTTCGCGTGACCTATCTCACGATACTCACGATTATCCTCACCACGTGCAGTCACCTCTCCTTCTAGTACGTTTATATCGTGACAACTCTATCTGCTCAAAAACGAATTTATTATTGTTTCGTCTCTTCAACTTTATTAGTATTCTATCTTATATATCGTTTTACGGAATTATTTCATCGGCTGGACGGTATCCGACATAAACATGCTAAATGAAGTCAAATTTTAAATGTTTTACCACATCACCTGTCTTATTACAGAACTGTCGTCAGGTGACTGGGGTGTCGCGGTGCGCGGCCCGAGAAGCAGTCAAAGAATGGATCACAAGAGAGCATAAAAACCACTGGATGACCAGACATGGTTTAAACCACAGCAAGCTATTTATTGGGAATCCTGACCCGAAACTGGCAAGGAAACTACTCCAAATGAGTAGGAACCAACTAAGGACTGTTACGGGTATAATGACGGGACACATGGCCGTCAAAGTACATCTGAATAGAATGAATCTATGTAACGGAAACCTCGGCTAGAGACTATGTGGACAAGCCGAGGAAACACAGTGAAGCACATCATATGTGACTGTGAGTCACTGGAGAGATTTAGACAACAAATATTCGGATCGAGTAAGTCTGGAACCGGGAGAAATACTCACTCACTCCTTAGCAGGACTGTACAGATTGAGCCAGGGGGCTAGGTTGACAGAGTGGCTGTAATGTCTAAAGCCGGACGCACAATAGGCCTACTCTGGCCGCAGTGCGTCCGGCTTTAGGACGGACCCGGAAAAAAAACGTCAGAATCGTTACGGACCCCTATCAGGGTTTCCCTTGATGAAATAAAATATTCTAAAACAAAACACAATAGTTCTCAAAACTCAAAAAATTAATCTAATTTTATTCAGAAAATTAAAAGATATGAAGAAAATTTAGATCTATGTCAAAAGTTAAAAAAAAAGTCCCGTTACTCTAATTGGAGAACATAGAACTTGTTTCTCTTACTAGTTTCCGATAACCCAGTACATCCATTACCATTTTGAGACACACTGTATAAAGTCGTTTTTTTTTTATTTCATGCCTTGATTGATCACGCTGAGACAAACCATGTATATATGATTAGATATTTAGGACTGTTGAGATTAGGTCTCAAATTTCAAGCCTGAAAAAAGCAGGGATAGGCTTTTTTATTCACCTTATCAATTTTTAAAAGGTTAAGCACGATTTTGCAAGGGAGTGTTTGGTTTAAACCCAAAAATGATGCTTCTGTTAAATCGTCTCAATTTGCATTATCAAAATTCGTCAAGGTAACTTGATCTTAAATGTTAACATGGTATGTTTATCTGTGTTATTTTTCAATTTGTGTTGAAAATATACATTATTACAGCTTCAATCCACTTTTTTAAATGCGCAGTTTCCAATATTATATTCCCACACCACCCTGTACATTATTTTTGTTATTATAAAACTTTATCTGACACTTATATTTACGTTTAGCAATGTTTATTTTCAAAAAATCGAATAATAAAAATGTCCATAATAAATAAATGTACGCAAATGCGGCAAACTTAGGTTAGTGCTCAACTCATTATAGTTCATAATAGGTTGTGAACACTAAAAACACGTTGAGTAAAAACCACAGACATATAAAGGAAAGACCGCGGATCCCAGTGAACCGACTTGCACTTGATGTGATAGACGCAAACATATATAGATATTGTCTTTCTCTCCCTAAAGAGGCGCATGAATGACCAGTCTTCGACACGCTGAATGTGAATTAGAATTCAATATGATTTTGTGCGATTAAATATTATTATAGCCTTTTGGATAACATAATTACTCCGGTAACAAATAGTTTCTCATTACTTAGCAATTACTGTATATATCATAACTGGTAAGTTAATAAAAATATAAGAATAATAATCATGATTTTTAAACAGCCATGCATATATATATATATATATATATATATATATATATATATATATATATATATATATATATATATATATATATATATATATATATATATATATATATATATATATATAATATCAGTTTTTATTTTATAATACTCTAATCTCATTTTCAGTTATTATTGAAATGTTTATATTATTTGTCTCATAAAATTTTTTATATTTTCTAAATGTACCTAAATTTGACTTGTATCCTTTAAACATTTACAGCCAGATTCACAAAGAAGGTTTTAAGACTTAGACCTGATCTAGTAACCATAGAAGTTACACATTATAGTCAGTCAGTTGTGTTTTGCGTATGCTTTTGTTATAGTTTTTATTATATATGTCAAGAAATGAACGCCTATATAGGAAAATTAAGGACGAAAACCTATATCGAGAATAGCCATTTATATTTCATGCGCTGGCAGCACTTACCTTGCTAGGTACGGTCTAACATATTCATTGTAAAATTTGACATTTTAGACGGTATATGTATGTACTCAAAATGTTTTTGGCATAAGGGCGGGTGATTTTTATTTAAAAAAAAATTATTGCTGTCTAGGCAAGAACTGGATGGGGATAATAAAAAAAATAAATGGTAGATCATAGTAATAAGATTGTAGTTTTATTGAAAAATTCAACAACTGTTTATAACATTGACGATGTTGTGGTACAAGTTTATTTTCTTATTAAAAGATAATATATTTTATTCTTACAAAATATATTACAAAGTTTTACATATTTTGAATAAACTTTTAAAGTTTAATTTTGTACTAAAATGGCAACTAATTGCGCTTCATTTGCAAGTAATATATAATAGAGGAATTTCCGATTTTTAAGTGGTAAATTTTAATTTTCTAAGTAGTGTAACCTAAAGCTAAAATTTCCTGTAAGTTCATTCAGACGTAAAATTCTCTTTCCTATTCCTACTATAGGATTAACGCTATCTTATATATTATGCGTATCAAATCAACTACGAATAAATATCTAATCAATGAAAAGCATGAATTTGATTTTCATTTCCTAGATGTAATACTCGTATAGGTAGCATATCTAGTTCTACACACCCGTTAATCAGTAAATTGCTTTCTTGCGTAATAGATTTTTTTTTATAATTTTCAAGAATTATTAGATAGTGTCAATGATTAGAAAAATTTGTATTAAGAAAATTAAGTTTTATCATCTCATTAACATCTCGACCCATTTTCCCTTGAAAACAAGATAATGCCGTACTGTTTTATTTTGTTGATAGTATGGGCTAAAAGTGGGAAACATACTAAATATTTCTAAAAATAGACGTTTATTGAAAAATGCTCGGATAGGCCGATTTTTTAAAATTTATTGTGTTTTTCAATATTATACTGGATGTGTCAAGAATGCTAACTAAATATCAAATTTGAATTTAAATTTTTCGATAGAATTATATGGTTTGGATTGAAAATTTTTTTTACAATTTTCTAGTTTATACAGAGAAGTTTTATTTATAAATTTAAAAGAGTGATTCTACATATGAAAACATGAAAAAAATTTCATATAAACATAGGTCCGCATAAGGGAGCTATGGCTGTTTGAAGGTGGCCTTCGGTGACGGGTTTTTATTTAATATCTTAGGAACTTCTTGGGGTGCCGATATATTTTACAGTATTTGAACATCAATAAATTTATTTTTTTTATGTTTAGCGTGAGTGGAAAATTTAGTCAGAGGCGTTCCGATAGGGGGTGGTCAGCAAACAAGACACGAATAGCCACATCTCGACGGATTACTCAAAAACACAAGAGCAATATCCATTAACAATGTTGTATAAAAATCACCATGGAATGGCGCGACGATAAAGAAAAAATAGAAATATATCAAACTCGATATGTGTTGTTAAAAGATCAGTCGAAATATCGCTATTCTATGGATAGGACACGACTGCGCAATGATGGATTGTAAGAGATGCAATGGCCTGATGAACCCCAAAAAGGGCAAAATAGCGCTGTCGTTATTTTCCAGATCCCATGTTTTTCCACTATCTTGGAGTTCTCCGAACTTTTCAATACGAGAGTAATGTTTTCTAACAATTTATGTTCGCGCAGCTCTATTTTATTTTAAAATTTATCAAATTCAACGGCTACATATATATATATATATATATATATATATATATATATATATATATATATATATATATATATATATATATATATATATATATATACATATTCAAGTGCCTTCTCCATTGCGGAGGTTAGCAATCAAATAGCTATTTTAATTTTTGAGGCAGTTGCTCTAAATAGTTGTTTTGAACTGCATCCAAACCGCCTCTTCTGCCACTTATTTTGCTCTGGATTATGAGCCGTAAGATGCTGTACTTTTCTCTTCGCATAATGTGTCCGAAATATTGCAGTTTTCTCTGTTTTACTGTTATCTCGACTTCCTTTTCTTTCCCCATTCTTCTCAACACTTCGGCGTTCGTAACTCGATCCACCCACGAAATCCTCTGAATTCTTCTATAGGTCCACATTTCAAAAGAGTTAAGTCTTCTCATTGCCTCTCGATTCAGTATCCATGCTTCTATTCCATAATATAGAACACTATATACGTAACATTTAGTCAGTCGTATTTTCAGGGCTAACGTTAGATCTTTGCTGCAGATAACCTTTTTCATTCTAATAAAGTTGGCACGTGCTTTCTCGATTCTGGTTTTTATTTCGACGGTATAGTCATTATTTTCTGTTTATATATATATATATATATATATATATATATATATATATATATATATATATATATATATATATATATATATATATATATATATATATATATATACTGGGTGACACACCACATTTCTGTCGGTTTAAATACAAAAAACGATAAAAAATTTTAAAAATATTTTTAAATAGGGATATTGGGACTAGGTCTTAAAATTATTTTGAAATATATAGAGTGGCTCAAAAAAAGTTGTACATCAAAGTTGTCAAAATTTAAATGGAATGCTTTGTGTATTCCTGCATAGTTTGATAGCGCGTGCCAAATAGAGGTAAGTTACTGTTATGTGTCATATACAAGTCTTTCTTGAGATATTTAACTATTCTAGAATTTGTTGATCAAAATTTAAGGGGCGTGCCTTCCTTATTTAGGCTTGATGTTTCAAATTGTATTGGATTATTAGTAAAATTATTATAAATTATTGTCAAATTAAAATTATCTGAAAAATGTATACTACGCCTACTTTTCAAAAATAAGTTGCAAAAAATTTATATCTGAAATTGAATTCCCTAAATTACAAAAGAACTGAAAATGATAGCTAAAGAAAATCTTAATACAGTTATAATGACTGTTAAGATTAGAATATAAATTCGATATTAATTACAATTAAAAAAGTTTATTGGCTTTAATGAGAATAATAATTAAATGTAGGTTTTTATCAACCCTATATTATTTTTTGAGATCTTTTTTATTTTTCAATAAACTGGAATGATGTTACTAAAACACCAATACAATTTAAAATATATCGCTTAAATAGGTAAGGCAGGTAGGTATACAATTTAAAGGATAGTTAAATATCTCAAGAACGGCTTGTCTAGGGTGTGAGAAACGTGACAGTAACTTTAATTTTACAAATTTTGGTGTGAAACTTTTTTTAAATCCTGTTCATTCTTCACCATAAATGTGGTCCCAATAGACTTACACATCCCTTATTTAAAAATAATTAATCGTCTTCTGTATATCAACTGATAGAAATATGATGCGCCATCCTATATATATATATATATATATATATATATATATATATATATATATATATATATATATATATATATATATATATATATATTCCAGATTCTTGATCCATAGATTATATTCGTTTTTTTATTTTGTCTTTTCTTGGGTTTAGGTTCTTTATCTAATAAAAAATGCAAAACAGTTGACGTTTCGCACTTTATTCAAGATATTTTCAAAATTTTTTGTTTTTTTATTTTTTTACCCTCCTAAAAATATGTTTTATATAATTAAGAACATTCATACAAGAACATATCTACAATTTTAACAAACACTTTAAAACACTATTTAATTTTACCAGTACACACCTTGATATTTTGTTTATTAACTAATAATAAAATGCAACATTTACATCGTCTATTTAGTTCCTGAGGATACATGGAATGCGAATATGTTTTATTTTTATATTTTACAGTGCACCAAAAAAAAACTTAGAAACGCATACATTTAATTTTATGTTTAAGAGGATATTCAATTTTTGGATGTTTATTAACAGGATCGACTATTTAATATTCATGTTTAAATTAGGCTGGTGTAAATGTGGCTCCAATTTTCTATATCCGTTTTGTCGTTAACAGTGTTTTTATCTTTTTTAATTTCTATCATTTCCTTGATCTGCAATTTTTGGTTATTCAAATCTTTGTTTTTAACTATAATACCGTTATAATCAAAGGTATGTTTTTCGTCCGATGTGTGCTTGTTAAACACTGTTGAGGCAGCGTTTTTCGTATATTTACGGCCATTCTATCTGTTCTTTAGTAATTGGCTCGTCATGCCTATATATTTCTTGGGACAAATTATACAAGGGTAAAATATCAAAAATAAAACCATTCGCATTCCATGTATCTCCAATAACTAAATAGATGACGTAAAAATTGCATTTCACTATTAATTAATAAACAAGTTGTCAAGGTGTGTACTAGTAAAATTAAAGTGTTTTAAACTGTTTGATTGTTTTTTAAAATTGTAGATATGTTCTTGTTTGAATGTTTAGTTATATAAAAAATATTTTTAGAAAGATAAATAAATAAGAAAAAAATTGAAAATGCCTTGAATAAATAATGAAACGTCAATTGTTTTGTATTTTTTATTAAATAAAGAACCTAACCCCAAGAAAAGACAAAATAATATATATATATATATATATATATATATATATATATATATATATATATATATATATATATATATATGTATATAAGCTCCCTCAATTAATCTTCAAATCTTATAAAAAAAATCGTATCATATATAGAAAAGGTAGTTGTCCATCATTTACAGCTCATTATTTTTAGTACTAAAACGAACTACTTCAATTTATACATGGAAATAAATAACTAGTAGATATTTAGTTTGTCTGAAATATTAATTCTTAATTGTTTGTAATTAAAAATAATCACATAATAAATGTAGTTTTAGAAAATAAATTAGTTCACTAGTTAATAAAAAAATATTAATAGGTATCAGATCCTCTATGAATAAATTAACAATCATTCTTAAAAGATTTTATTACGTCTCTAAAATTAATTTAAATAGTTAACTAGGTATTTACAATCTTAATTGAAAACATTCCAAATTTTATTATTTACCCAATTTAATTTGCAGAATGTTTAACCATAAACTTTTATTAGTTGTAAAGTTTAACTAAAAAAATTTTTGATTAACTGTTAACACCGTAAAATACAACACATACACGACTATTAAACTAGTTTTATGCCCGGTGAACGTCATGTCACATGACTGTTAAATAGATGTTTCGAACCACACAACTAGTGTAAAGAGGTGATAAAAAGGAAGATGAATACTTACACTAGCTGTATAAATACACCAGCTTTCCAAGAAAAAAATTGTTTTCTGATAAGTTTAAACGGGATATCCGAAATAAAAAATGCATATATACACAGTAATTTGTGATTATTGGATGATTAAAATAAGGTTTAAAATCACGCCAAAACTTACACAAAATTTGCTTTATTTTGTACTAACCATCATGGCTTCTTGAAAAACATTCTATTTGATATAAATTTACCTACTTTATAAACTGGTTGTGATAGTAATTGTTAGTGTTATTTTAGGCTAGACAATGCATTCCGAGGAAACTTCGGGATTATAAGACTAAATAATATTGCGTTGTATGTCATAATAGTTTGGATAAGGAAGATTAAGAAAGCATGTGAGAATTTTGAAAATTAATGAAGTCTGTTTCGGTGCATGTTTTGTTCTCAAAAGTCCTTCCCTAAATATAGCTACGAGAAAGAACGAAAAAGTTACTTGTACGAATATAATACTCAATTATTTAGTCAAAGAATATTATTTTTTAAGAAAAATTGTGCTTTGATTAGCTAATATTCTTCACGATTTCTGTATTCTTATTCATCGACAAAATATATTGCAAAATTTGTGTTACCGTATTTTTTGGCTTTTGCTTCTATACTAGACAAAAAAAATTAATTTAAGTTAGGTTAGATGCCAGTTAATACCATAGACGTAATAAAAATATACTAGACAGTGGATCATATAAAATAAAGTGGACTGACGTTTTACCACAAACGAGGTGTTTCGATTAGTAGTTCTCTCTTTCTAGTGGCGGAGGTAAGAACGATACTCGGAAGGTCATTAGATACCCTTGTCATATGATCGAAATTAGAGAGGTACTACTAATCAAAAATGCTCTATTTCTTTCAAAGCGTGAGCCAATTTATGTCTGTTATTAATATGAGTATGTTTCAGATATTTAGTATACGTGAACTACCCTATATCTTGGGACATTTTGTTTCATTATAAGTTGTAATATTTCACCCTAAATACGCCGTCAATCAATGGCTTTCCAAATATTGGCATCTGAAATTTTAATTTTTGAAACTAGACCTCAGGTAATATCCAACGAATGAAACTTTGAAAATATGATCGGTTTAATTTAGGAAGTAAATTTCAATGTAAGTCTTAAGCGGTGATTTTAAAGGGCGTTTTCTAGGCATAATTTTTATAATATTTTACATGTATTATAAAATGTAGTTAGACACTCTGTACGGTCTCAAAATAAAAGGAAAAACATTTTAATTTTCCACTTTCCACTTTAGATTTAAATAAAAATGATGTTATTTGAAATATGCTGTAGGTCTAACTGTTAACACTGTAAAGTACGCATACAGGGTTGCCCTATAGTGTGGCAAAGTCTAGTAGCTACGTTATTATATAAGTAAGGAAAAAATATTTTATATAAAAATTGCAGAAGATACATGTTTCAAAAATACTGTTGGTTATACAAAGCGATATAAAAAAGTACGAGAGCAAAAAAATAGAATTTTTATAAGCGGAACACCCTATATATTTTCACATATCTGGATTAATTTAAAAAATTTTGAAAAAACTTGACGGTATAAAATTTGTAATATTTTCCAACCAACATCAATAAGAATAAAAATATCTGTAACTATTATAGAAAAAGGCTGTCTACAGGGTGCGTTTTGCAGACATGCAAACTAAACAAAATTAATTTTTAAGGTTTTTTCAAATGGGACACCCTGTATTTACCTTAATTATTTTATAAATATTCAGAGTAGGCTTTTGTCTTAGAAGTACGCCTATCTTGGCTGGTTTTGACGATATTTTATTTTTAATTAAAAGTCTGTCGTTTTAAAAAATTTATTTTTTTATCAAGCTGTGACATAAACCAAAAAATTTTAGTTTTCTCTAAGATAAGCATGTTCAATATTTAGAAAAAACAAGAAGTCGATTTATATTTTTAAATAATAAAACTTTTCCTATCTAATTCCTGCCACCTTCCTAAACAAATTTCATTATAGTCTCCAAATAGTCTGCTTAACTTTCTTCATATTTTTGCAGTTATATTTTGAAAATAATTTTTTATTCTAATTTTCTTATCGTCTCTTGTAGTTGGAGAAATATTATATATCTGATTTTTCACGAATCCTGGAATTCCAAAATACATTTTCCTCAAATCAGGTTATCTAGGTGGCAATTGACTTGTCCTTCTCTTTCAATACACTGTTAATTTTAGGTTTTATCCAAAAAATTATTATTTTAATTTCTTTAAATTGTCCATGTGAAATGGACGAGAGCCCTGTGATGAAAAAACCTCATACATTCCCAAATTTTATTTCATATCTGGATAAGTAACTGCGACAAGTAAGTTTTGTAAGAAGCCTAAATATACCTCACATGTTATTTTCCCCTCAAAAAAAAATACGATCTAATAAAAAACTGATCTAAAACTCCTCCTCAAATATTTATTGATCATCTTTTCTCTGACTGGGTCTTTATTAAATGTGATTTAAAGTAGCATAATAATGAACTTTTATGAAATGTATCACCATTCGAAAATAAAACATAATTTGAAAATTTCTGTTGCTCTTTTATTTTATTTTGAGCCAAAAATTTACTCGTCTGTCGTCATCATTAAGGTCTTATGATAACTGAAAATGGTATAGATGCATCTTATTAGCTGTTCAAATTTTTTGTTCCGGCCATCGCGCTAGTTTCATTTATTGGACAAGAGGTTATTGAACGATATGTTGATTTTCAACAACTATTAATAGGACATATAATCTATTTTCTTATTTTTTTCTTCTATAAAAACCCGTTTTCTTCAACTATTTTTATTATAAAAAGCACTTTCTGTACTTGCAAAACGCTCCTTTAACTTTTTAAATACCTTTCTATCTGACTATCTTCTCACTGGATACCTTTTTTTGCAATAGCAAATTTCTCAAGCACCCAGAACATAAATTATATCGATCATTTTAGTCTTGTAAAAACTGATTTCAAAGTAGTTTGGTACGAAATTGTCCGTACAACCACAAAATTTTGATATAAGATAAAAATAACATAATAAATCTAATAACTTTTTTTATTTTTTTGTTATACCTAACTAGAAAAATCCCACGTTTTATTAAAAAGCCTTTAATAACTTTCAAAACATACCTAAATTGGTCAAATTAGACCTAGGGATGCCTTAAGAACAATGAAAGCCAATCATAATAGCGTTATAATAAGCTAGATAAAGACAGGATGTCCTATTTAAAAAAAGTTTGAGTTTAGAATTTTGTTTGCATGTCTGCAAACCGCGAAAAATATTGTTTATTTTATGGGTTTAGACTTTTTTTTTATCTTTATCTATAACACTTACATGTATTTTTGTTCGCATTGATGTTAGTCGAAAAAAGTTTTATATCGTCAGGTTTTTTTGCAAAATTTATATATTTTTCTCATTAATTTGGCAAGTTCGCAAACAAATGTAAAACTAATTTCAGAATTGTAAATATTATTTTATGGAAAACCTAAATATATAAAAGTATAAAGCGTATCCCGTTCAAAAAAATTATATTTCTTGTTGTCCTACATTTTTATATCACTGTAAAATCAAAACTAATTTTGGCGTATAGACATATTCTACTACTGTTATATAAATTATTTTTTTTATGTTTATAATAACGGACTTTATCATACGATATTGCCACCCTGTATATGCAATAATATTAAATCAATTTTATGTCAGTCACGTATCTGCTGAACTTCCATTTTTTTTTGTTAAAAAATATAATATTTCTAAAGATAATTATTGGAATTTGTACAACTATAAGATATAACAACTTAAAAAAATATTTACATAAGTCTGTCCTCAGCGAAGAAAAATTAAGTTCTTTTTTTAATTTGATGTCGATGAATTTGTACAGTTTAAAGTCCACTTTTTCAGAGACGAAAACATTTTTTGCTAAAAGAGGCAACAAAATATTGATCTAAAGAAAAAAATATTCAATATATTTAAATTGCAATAGTTCTTAAATACTAATGCGAGCCAATTTGTAATTATAATTTTGCTCAAGGGATATTCTAAAAAACATAATTTTCTCACCCTCCAGACATGAAAACAATTAATATCTTCTAAACACCTAACTAAAGCTCAAAAGGCAATTGTTTGTCTAATTTTAAGGCAAAAAAAAATGTATAAACGTATTGGGGCATAAATGGAAATAACTTTAAGAGTGATCAAAGAAATTGTTTTTTCTAAATATATCAGAAATGTGATAAATTCGAACTTGCTAAAAATTAGTAATGCATAATCTCATCCTGAATAAAATATGGTGAACCTAAGCCAGGTACTTAAATAATATAAATATAAATAAATTTTTGAAATAAGGTCACATCAAAATAAAACTATACGCCTTCACCTATTATATAATATATTTTTTAAAACCCTGTATAATATGCCAATATAAGAATCCGTATTTCTGGATCAAGAAGTTGTAAAAGTTAAGAAAAAAATATTGAATTACATAGATTCTTTCAGATAAATTTCTCAAGAGTCCTTAACAAAGCGTAAATACAGAAACCCTCTAACAATATACAAACACTATGAGTATGAATCAAAAATTTTAGTTTTACACAAAGATAATTTTCGAAATAAAGTGACACCAAAATAAAACTATATGCTTCCGCCTATTAGCAAATCAGCAAATATAAAAATCTGTATTGCTGGATCAAATAATTGTAAAAATTAAGAAAAAAAATGGAATAATACTAAATTTCAAATATTGTTCTAGATATATTTTTCGGGAGACAGCAACAAGGCGTAAATACAGAAACTCTATGGACAGCAATGTTGCAAATATAAAAATGTATATTTAAAGGTAAAGAAATTTTAAAGAATTATAAAAAAGAACAATATTAAATTACTAATAATGAACAAATTCTCCAATTCTTCAAGATAGATTTCTCTGGAAACACCAACAAGGCGTAAATACAGAAACTCTCTAACAGTATATAAACAAGACAAGAATGAATCAAAAGTCTTAAATTTACAGCAAGGATTCCTTAAAAAAGAATTAAAAGATAAGATAAATTTCCTTCACTAAAATTTCACCACTCTCATGACTGAGAAAAATTTTGTGGGCTGAAATAATAAAATTTTTGTCAACATAATAACTACAATTAAGGTAAGCGACTACTACTGTGATTTTACTACAGAAATTATTTGTGTCAATAACTAAAGTGATAACTTTTTCTTCGAAAATCCAGATCAGGCAGCTACATATTAGCATTGGCGTACTTTTTTTATCTTCACCGATCGACCTCTGCTTTAGGAAAAATTTAAGATAAATTATTTCAGTCTTATGTTACTCATGAAAATCAAAAAAGTAGAGCAATTTGAGACAATGTTAACAAGAAATATAGAAAAAGGAAAAGGCTAAAAAGTCATTGATATTCTTGTTTTCTTTCTTCTTGTACAAACTCTTCTATATAAATACGTATATCTAAAATATGAAGAGATATAATTCTACATTAGTTTCTTAAAGTACGACATATAAAATATTAATATTTTTTGAATGAAATACTTTATACATATTGTATAAACAAAAGTAAATTATTATACTTTTATGACATACGATGTAAGCAATATGAAATTTATTATTAAAATAACTTTAACAACAGTATTATTTACTATTCAACAAATGTTACACTTTATATTGGATGCCTGTTTTAAATTTTCGTTTTAATGACATGCTACAAGATGTATTTATAAATAAATGATTCATTTCATATATAAAAAGAACTTAGAGTACCTTTTATCTGCATATTTTACTTATTTTACTTTTAGGATGCTCTATAAATTACCTAAAATCAATTTCGAATAAGCAAAAATTATGTAGAAAAAAATTTAGTAAAAATTTTTACTCTGAAACACATTCATTAAATGAAAAGTAATGCAAATAAGTATTCAGTAAGTTAAAAATGATTTCCTCGGTACTAAAATGAACACATTCTCCACAAAATGGATACAATTTTAATCAAAAGATTTCAAATTTTATGATTTTTATAATTAATTTGCTGACTCTTTGGTTGTAAAGCTATAAATGGTAATAAAATTTAACAGCTTTTAATTGAAGGTAAATTCTTAATTAATAGTTAATACTTTGAAAAAACTTTAAAAGAAGAGAAAAATTTAAGGACAGCAAAAGAAATGTATGCGTTATTAAAAGTAATAAAAAAAACAAAAATTACATTTTTTGCAATTTCTTGTAATCTGAGATAGTTGTTTGTCTCCAACCGTATTACAACGGAGAATGTCTGTCCATATACTATAAGGGTTTTTCAATTGATTGAGAACTAAAATAATTTCTCTAATATGAAAGGAAAAATAAATTGACTAAAAATATATACCAATATGTACACAACGTAAATTTTTGAAATTTTTTTTATATTTTTTTGCCTATCTAAATTCATTTTTATTGAAAAATACATTGGTCGACAAAAAAAGGATAAAAGGAATTTTTGACATAATTTTTAAATATTGAAACTTTCAACATCACATAACTCATTTTAATGAGCTCTCCAGATTTTTCAAACTTGTTTTGTTTAGAAATTGGTCTACTTCATATAAGCATCAAAACGAATAATACCTATTAAATACCTGACCAAAGATCCAGAGGCAATTATTTGTCGGATTCGAATCCTAATCAATGCGACTCATTATCTCATCAAATAATTGTCCAAATGGTTCTATAGCTAAATATCTCACTAACATCCTAACTGCAGCTTACAATTTTGATAATGAATTTTATGTAAAGAACTCCTTCTCATTTAGCACTTTCACTAATAATTTTAAGTTTCCTAATAACTGTATAATTGTTAGTTTTGATGTAGTCTCCCTATTCACCAATTTACCTTTAGAGGCTATCCGCAACAGCCGTCGTGAGAAATGGGATGACATATCACAGTACTGTGAGATCGATTATGACTTCTTTTAGCGACCCATGGAATTTGTCTTCGATTCCAACGTGTTCAATGATAATTATTAGAAACAGATTTTTCGGAACATCAATGGGTTATAAAATTTCTCCCATTTTAGTCAACTATGTGCTGGATGATCTGGTTAAGGGTTGTCTGCAATACATGCCCTTTGACATTTCATTTGTCAAACGATATATAGATGACATATTGCTTGCTGTACCTGCAGGTAGAATTGAGATAGCTCTTGATCTCGTTAACTACTTTAATCCTCATATTCAATTCACAGTTGAGGAAGAAACTAACAAAATTATTCAATTTTTGGATATGTTAGTTATAGGTACGAATAAAACACTCTAAAAACTAAATGGTATAGAAAACCATACTGTTCTAATAGATTCATCAGTTATCATTCGCACCACCCGATGAGATCGAAAATCAGTCTCATCTTAGACATGAAAAATAGCGCTGTCAAACCGACACACTCGAATTTTAGAGCAGAGGCATTGCGCCAACTTAAATACTTTTGTACTATTGGAGAATTCTTACCCTGACAACATATTAAAAAATTTCTTTATATACTAAATACAATATTCTCGAAAACATCTTTGAAGTACCTTCTCAACCGTCTCTTTTGCATACTTAATCTTTAAGCCCAGTTAAAACTCTTTCAAATGTAACAGTACAAATTCAGTTTTTCCACATTCTAGCTCATATAGAAGAGCTTACTGACTAATTGATGAAAATTTTTAAAAATACTGATATTAAAATAGCTAGAAAACAATTACTTACTCTCTCTCTCTCTCTAAAATTTATTCTAAGACCAAAACGCCATTACAGCTGAATGAGACGTCCTGCATAGTTTATAAGGTTCCCTGTTCCAACTGTCAATTAGTCTATATAGGCCAGACTTCCAGAAACCTCAAAGGCAGACTCACTTCCCATCGTAGTGACATTAATAGAGGTTTGCCCTCTCGTGCTTTGGCTAAACATGTTTTTCATCAGGATCACAATATTAACTGGGATGACACGGAGATTCTGGAAAGAGTTCCTGCTTATCATAGGAGGCTCTTTCTTGAAATGGTGCACATTAACCAAGATAGTAAAACCATGAATAGAAAAAGTGACACCGCGAGTCTGAGTGCCATCTATAGTTATATTTTGAAGTTGGAAAAAGAAAAGTATTTGATCCTCCTGGGCAGTTTATCTCCAAATGAGTAGTTTTTCCTATTATATTCTCGTATATGATGTAAAAAATATCAAACAAGTATTTTTTCTAATTTATATTCTATTTTTGCTAAATCTCATATTCGGCTACGCCACTGTTTACGGATCCATACTTTCCCCGACTACTTATACCACCCACGACACTTCTCGATTAACACATGACATGTGTCACTACAAAATGGTGGAATAGTCAAGTAGGATGTTTGGCTGCTTTACAATTTTCTAGAATTTCAACGAATTTTTTACAATTCTATCAAAATATGTCTCTTAATATAATTAAAAAAGTACTAATGTTGGGTTTTTCCCTGTTTTTCAAACATATACTTGTTTCATATTCAAGGCACATTGGTAAGTTACTTAATAATTATAAGTTAGGTTAATACTCTAACTATTTAATTAATAATTGTAGAGATGTCCTGAAAAAGAGGTAAATAACGGGTTTTTCTCCTTACCAAGGCCTACAAATTTAAACATACTACATCCCCAATAACCCTGGCTTGGAATATATATATATATATATATATATATATATATATATATATATATATATATATATATATATATATAATAAAATAGAATAAAATATTGGCGAAGCGGACGTGAAAATTTGTCAATCTACATGATTCTCGTATTAAAAAGTGCGGAGCACTCCAAAGTATGGAATAACTCCGGGTCCGACAGATGGCGACAGCGCTGTTTCGTCCTAATATGGGACTCGTCAGGCCACCGCAGTCGGTACAAACCATCATCTCGCCTTTGCATCGTATAAGCCATACTTATAATCACAATACGGCAAATAAGACGACAAAGGCGACATCTCGATGGTCCACTTGATAATACAAGAACCATACAGATTAACAAAGTTTGTAAGAGAACCGTCATATGGTGGCGCGACGGTGAATTAAAACAGAAATATGTAAAATCGAGTACACGAAACGCGCTGCCCAAAAGATAGGGGTCGCATTTTTCGGTACTGGCAAGCAAGCATACCGCTATTTAAGCAGCCAAAGCCACGTGCCGCACCAAACGATCCCACCATGAGAGCATCGTTTAGCGTGTTTCAAAGCCAAACAAGTAAATAAATATGTAGATAAGTTTTTGTCCGTGTAATTTAAAATAAAATAGAATAAAATATTGGCGAAGCGGACGTGAAAATTTGTCAATCTACATGATTCTCGTATTAAAAAGTGCGGAGCACTCCAAAAGATGATGGCCTGACGAGTCCCATATTAGGACGAAACAGCGCTGTCGCCATCTGTCGGACCCGGAGTTATTCCATACTTTGGAGTGCTCCGCACTTTTTAATACGAGAATCATGTAGATTGACAAATTTTCACGTCCGCTTCGCCAATATTTTATTCTATTTTATTTTAAATTACACGGACAAAAACTTATCTACATATTTATATATATATATATATATATATATATATATATATATATATATATATATATATATATATATATATATATATCATTCTCAGCTCCAACTAAGAATTGCATTGCAGAATTCCTCTGTCTTCCCCCGAGTGAGAGATGGTTGGTACATTTACTTGTACGATACGATTGTGAGTGTATCGTCGTAGAGTTAAGCTAGCTGGTCTGCCTGAAGTGCTTATGTTATCGACTATCCTATCTTTCTATCTTTTATATTAGTTAGTAATCTGACACCACTTGTTGGTGCATTTGTTGTTCCTTTGCGATAGAGGATATTGTATGATTTAAGTTCTGTTAAGTCTTCTTCCTTCCTTTTTACTTCGCTGATACCAGCAATATCCCATTTTACATTAAATGCTTTATTTTCTAACTCGGATTCTTAGCACCCTCTGGCCTTCCAACTGGTCCGAGAACTACCCGTCTCGAGGCCAGTTGGGCCTACGGAGAACAATGTCAAGTAACAGATCGTCTTCACGCGAAATATTTGTCAAGAGACATCAACAGGGCGTAAATACAGAAACCTTTAATTAGTAAACCAAAATAATAAATCAGAATCAAAAATCACCTTGCGAGACTAAGTAATAAATATCTCGATTAACAAACTAAAAATAGAGTTTTAATCACGGCCTTTTACGGATTTTTTTTGTTAAAACGGTCAAATTTTTGGTTATTTTCATGGTACACCACAATTTTAGCTGTCCTAAACCGATATTTTCATTTCATTTCTAGGTATACATATACATTTAAATAATTATAAAAACAAATAACAATAAAAACAATATTGACGATAGTACTGAAACTAATAACGACTGTCTTAAATGTGAGAGTGGACAAAAAATTATTGTAAAAATTGAAATTAACTCGGTTGGTTCAAATTTTTTTATTTATCCATATTTCTTCACAGTAGATTTTAAATTCTAGTCAAATATCTCCAGAAAATTTTATCCGTTTTGGCCTTTGCTGAAAAACATATCATTTTTTGAATAAGACATTTAAATAGGCAGCTTTCGTAAGATCATAATCGATTCTATTTTTAGGCATATATATTTGATTGGTTAATAAAAGTTTCTTTATTAAAGCTAGTCCTGAAATATATTACAGCAGCCCCTTATGAGACCTACGTAAGCTTGATTTATAATTATTACCTATTTTTATTTTGAAAGATTTTCAGATGAGTTTTCTTTTAGTTCACGAAAAATGTGTTAGTAGAGTTGCGGTCTACATATATTTAGAGACAGTATAAAATCTTAGATCATATACAGGGTATCTATAAATTGGATTAACGAGAAAAAAAATTTCATTTCATTTTTAGTTCATTTTTGTAAAAGGGATTTTTGGACGTCCGTAAAATCGAAAAGTAGTAGTTAATTAAATAGATGAAAAAAATGAAAATACAAGAATGAAAAATAATTTTTATATTGCCAACCGCCTCATATATTATTTATATCTACCACTTTATTGATACAGATAGTATTTGTAAAACTTTCTAATTATTTTGAAAAAAAAAGACCAACTAGCTAAAATAAAGGTTCTTAGAAGAGTTAAATGGGTCACAATTAAATGGTATTTAACTGTTTTGTTAAGTTCTGTTTCGAAGATAAGTAATTTATGAATCCTATTTGGACATCCTGTATCTATAATAATAGGTAAATCAGACAAAGGAAGTTTAATCTATAAAATAATGAATGGAAAGCACATGGAGATCCTTGATCAAGGTACAATACGAGATGGTGTTCTTGGTAAAACTGTTTTAATAGCATAGCGATGATATCATAAATTTCTTGCTAAATTAATGGGCAAGTAATAAAAATCCTATGATGAGAAAAAAATTGCAAGAATTTTAATTATAAGGATTCGGATTCTACTAGCGTGAACTATTTTTTGGAATTTTTGCGGTTTTTATTAGTCTGAAATAATTAGGAGAAAAAATTACCTTTTTGTTATAACGTAAATTTCATTGGAATAGTATTAAACGGTGAATTAAGGAAATTCTAAAAAAATACTTATAATTGAATGTTGATTCGAAGTAGACAAAAGCTGCGAGATAATTAGTGTTACATCTAACGAATAATTATACGTTTTTAATTCTAGGATTTTTGATGTGTTGTTTTTCTAAACATAACGACAATAAATGAGATTCTATTTAATAATTTTTATTGCATATCACTTTTAGTAAAATTGTACTAAATTAGTTACCACCAATTGTTAATTGCCCAATGTTAGAACTTAAAAAGGATGATAGCTGAAGATTAAGTTTTCTTGGTGCAAAATTGCGTAATTATAGAGTTCCCAGTGGATATCATCAAAAATTAATTTTCACTTTTAAATATTCTCAAGATCAGAATGAAAATAAATATCCCAGTTGATGGACATTTCGACGGTACAGAATACACTCGCTAACAACTCTTTTAAAATGTTACTTACCGAGTTTTATTTAGAATGTACATAATAAAGCTGTTTTAAAAATAAAATTTTTATATAGAAGATTGTTTAAAATTATTAATTATTAGCTAGTCAAATATTTGACGGTAACGAACCACTTAATATTAATATTGAAATCAATAGCTCAGTGATTAGTGCACACTAAGGTTAGTGGTACTTTGAACTAGTAATACCGCATTTTTGTCGTCTACATCCAACACTTAGGATATTTGTGCTTGTAAGAGAGTGGCAAAAAAAAAGTGTTAAAATTGCATCATATTTCTCGCAAAAATATTTTTTTGGTATACAAACTTTGAAATTTCCTTTCGTACTTTAAATACTCTTGACTTATTGCAGTTATCATTTTCATCAAATATTTGTAAAATAGAGTTTAAGGTAATTGTTACGTTAATCTTAAGAATGCCTCAAAAAATTCTGGTATCTGACTGAGATATTTCACAATCAATTATATTATCTTTGACATTCTAAACCTATTTCTTAACCACATAACTGATTATAAATTTCATATATAGAAATATTTGATCTTAAATGCATTCTGAAAATAGAGTGTGTACTAATAAGATTTCTTGGAGATAAACAAAAAGAGCTCCGCGATACGAAGGCTGATTATTTTGTTAGACCCTTGAATTACTTCTAATATTATGTATTAAATTTTAATTATTGCAGAGATGTGCCTAATTTCAAGTCTCAACAAGTTCTTTGCTCTGCAAGAAAGACAAGTTATTAAAGTGTGTAGTGCGTAATGTACATTCAGAGAAAATGTATGACGCCCACTCAAATTCCCAAGGACTTAGCGAATACTTTGGGTAACTATGATATTTTTTATCATACTATGAAGCAGTGGTACCGTAAATTAAAACTTGATTAAACTTTATGCCAAGCCAAATATGCAGATGGATCTCCGATAACTGTTATTCATTATCAGTCAATAACACACTGATAAAATACATGACCTTGTTCTGCAAGACAGATGAGTGACGGTGAAGACTTGCTATTAGTTTGGTACTTATGGTATTTTAATACATTTAGAATGAAAAAATCGGTGTAAAATGGGTACCTCAAGTATCGATAAGTGAAATCGTATAGTAATTCCAAAGATTCTTTTAGTTAGGTTTGGAATAAACAGACAAGACCTCCTTGACATATTGACGATGGATGAAACATAAATTACAATTGCTTGTTATAATCAAATAATAAAAAAAATTATGGTTTTCACCTAAACAATGCACACATCTTGTATTGCTGTGGCTGCTACTACGGAAATAGGATTTGAACTACTAAACATCTACCTTATTTACCCTACCTGGCCTCTGATGATTATTGATTGGTTTTAAAACGAAAAGAAAGTACCAATAACTAATAGATTTTGTGTAATTACCGCCATATATTAGTGATTTGAAGTGGTTATATTTTTTCAGTTTGTATTTTAAATTGGTCAGGGGTATATGAGAAAAACAAAATATTGCTCTCATTCTTCAAGACAAAATAACTTTAAAAAGAAGATTTTGCTTATGAAATTGATATGTAACGCAAATAAGTATTGGACTCGTTATATGAATGCGCAGAGAAAATTATATGACATAAATGCTCGTTACCTTGAAATTCATCGACTAGATATATCGAGGACTCATTTGGATTCCCCGGGAAGGATTGAAGAAAGTTAGACATAAGGAAAATACGTTTCTATATTTACGCCAATCAACATGCCAGTCAACGTTATAAAAACTGCATTCATGATTCATTAAAAACAATAAGATTCTGACAGATTTCTATTTAAGATTAGCTTATATATTAATAATTGAATAATCATGTCGAATTTTTTAGATTGATAGCTCAAGTATCAATAACCTTAGGCATAACGTGCTGTATTATTAGCATACTAATTTAAAAATCAATTTTAATCTGGTACCTTCGTGACTATACAAAAAAAAAATACCGAAATTATATATCAAGAATAGTGAATGATATAACAAGACTTTAAGTTAGTTTTGGTTTTTATTAGAATCAGTTTATTGATTTGATAGGTTAAATTATTGAAATAAATTATCTCGTCTTAACTAACTACTCACTAATATAAATCGAAATCGTTGGAAAATATATATTTCGATATGTATGTGTGTGTATTTATGTATGTTTTGTCATAACTAGGGATTACAAATTACAATCATTCATTTGTTCGGTTTCTTGTGAAAACTGAATGGAGTTTAACCAGAATTTGATTTGGCATCTCCGTGATAACTATTAAGTAAATGTTTACCATCAATAGTAAACCCCAAATATGCCATAAGAAACTCTAAGTGAATTTGATAGGTCTATTGTCATATGTCGAAAATGAATTCTTGGAGAATGTAGCGTATCCCAGATTTTTAGAATCATTTTTGTCCTGGCACATCGTGCAAAATAAAATATAACTCAACTAAAATGGTTTGGTTCAGTTTAAACACCTCACTGAATCAACTTAAAAGAAAGCAACCTGTTTTTAATTTTATATCTAAAAATAGCAGCTTCCATTTTAATCGAAAGTAAAATACTACAGAATTTAAATAATTTCCTGTTAGATTGGAAACTTTTGTGTTGAGGTGGAAGATAAAAAATATGTTTTTATTAAATCGCACAGCTATGCACATAAACTAATGCATCTAAATAAATACCCGTTGTTGCAAATTTGGCTATTATAGTTTCAAACATTAAAGCAATATCAAACTGTGTTCCAACATACATATTTTTACCTAGTTTTAAGTAGTTAATTCATATATTTTATTAGAAAAATTACCGTTGAAATTAATCTGAACTTTCTTAAGATCTGTTTAGTAAATTTGTCAGGATTCAGTGATTTAATTTAATAAGATCAAAATCTGAAGTGTGGGCACACGGACCACTTTCCTGAGCTACGACCTGCAGTAATCGGTGTAACGTTTTGGTTTATTGTGGCATTTTGACTTACGAACTACTGATTTCATTTAGATAACTCTTTACAAGAGCTTCTTAACTCGTTGTAGACAGTTTACGAAATGAAGAATGAACTATTGTAGGCAGTTTTTTAATGAATGAAAATGTTATAGGGTTTTTAAGTAGGATAGGATATTTCATGTAAAACTAATAATTGGGGGAAAAGACAGTATTCTTATAATAATCTTAATAGATAAATAAAAAAATATCATTAGTGATTCTGTGGTATTTTACTAATAAATTATAAATTATTTTGGGTTTAAAATGGGTCATAGTTAGTGACTTTGGGGATGCAAAGACTTTTTGGACACCATATGGGATTCTTGGATTTTTTTCAAAAGATCACCTGGCAAATAAGAGTTTATGTTATAATGGACATATTGAAAGCTAATATGTTTTATTTTATAGCGTCAGTTTTTGAAACCGTGGCCAAAGATCGTGTTACTGAGTATACGATAATTTTTTGGATATTTTTAATATATTTCTGATTAAACTCTTAAAGTTATATTCTCTACAGACTGTACCAGATTCAGATCAAAAAATTCTTTACTTCTTTTAAACTATCAATTTCTTAGAACTACAGTATGAATGGGTAAAACGAAGGATGCAATTCAAATTTTCCCACTACAATTTTAAGTGTTGTTACCTATCAAAGTGTTAAAATTGGGCATTTTATATGTCAATGTCTTACATGCCATTATACTTAAAATTATATTCCGAATATCTATCTATTCAACCTTGTGCATCCAACTTTGCCTCCCATCCATCTCTATCTTGAGCTTTTTGTAACAATCTCGAGCCGTTGCGTTTTTTTATATCATCATGAGGCCTGATTTGCGGACTTTCCCGTTTTCTCTTTGATTCCCATTATCGTCACTCTATTATAATCTTATTCCATCTGTCGTTCTTCTGTCAGTTATTATGTCTTACCAACTTCTGTCTCACTTCACAGTTGTCGGTAGAGGTGCATGTGTTTATTGCGTTGTCGCTGAGTTACCGCCGTCGAACTGATGAAACTTGCATTATTATTATCTCATATACAGTTATTAAGATATGGGTTTTGACAGTGACAAAATGGTTGCTCTTTGTTTTTCCATTTAGTGCACATTTACGAAATAATCCAATATTTACTAAAGCCTTACTCTAAAAAAGTATCGTAGATGTTGTATTGATAACGCACCTACGTTAGGTCTATTTTTTAAGTTATTAATACATTGTTAAAACTAAAATACCCATACATTGCTTCTTTTTTTTTCAGAGAGAAACTTCTACAATAAATGGCTTTAACATCCGCCAAAAAGCAACGTCGCTGTAGGCTTAAGTTAAAGCTGGACCCCTTAAAAAATGCTGAAGCCAAAAGGAAACGCCTTGAAAGGTACCACGCGAAAAAAAACTTGTGGAAGATATGACAGAGCGAGAACATAGAGTTACTAAGCGTAAATGGAAGACTGCCAATAAGAAACATCAAAAAGCTACACAACAAATTATGGTTAACACACAGGTTTCCACATTACGTTCCGGAACTCCAGTTTCACCTAGATCTAGACGCCAAAGCCAAGTAAAACGAGACAGATCTGCATTATATAGAAAAAATATGAAATTGCAGGAAGGATTGGAAAACTTAAAAAGAAGTGTAATAGGTACAAAAAGAGATACCAAAGAGCTGAACAGTCAAGCAAAAATTCTCCCGAAAATAAATATTTTACGTTATCCAATGCCATCAAAGATCATTGCAATAGATTGAAGACAGTAAAAGAAAAAATAGGGTTGAAATGAATTTTTCAAGAAGAAGGCAAAAACCTAGTGCCTCTCCTGGGTACTGTGCATGTGCATCAAGATTTTACTGACACTCCAGGTGAACTCCAATACAGAGACTTTAGTTGCTTTTGCCAAAGACGTTTCTGCAGTTGCATGAATCCAAAAACATGTCAACCAGGTCCTGTTCCCGTCGTTAACACAATCAATTTCTAACGTAAAAGAAAATCAGCTTATTGAAAAGTAAAATATTCATCCATCGAAAATATCAGACGATGTTCATGATTTAATTCAAGTTTCTTCCATTAAAGACAAACATTATACTTACCTAGGAGTTGCTGGTAAAAGGTTCAAAAGCAGTAGAAACTGATGTTTCTTACGAATCTTACAACATTTTGGACATTGTTTCTAATCCCAAAATGATAATGAAGGGTAAATGAGTATACTTTGATTTTGATAAACTATTGAACGTTTTTGAAAATAAGACAGATTTTCCAACGTGCCTAATAGTTTTTAAGATATTGATTTACTATCGTTAATTTGTTTCCGTGTAACTGATTTAAGGAGAATTAAAAGAAAGAACTTTAGATTTTTTAAAATTTAGTTAATACGTACCAGACTTGTTAATTTGAAGTTATTTTATGTTCTATTAAGTTTATTTTTTATTTAGTTTTCTAATCTACTGGATCTACTTTATGAAAATACAAAGTGCTGTAAGATACTACTGTGTTACTAATACTACTACTTCGTTATTTTTTTGTCCCCAGTTTTTAATAGCATTTACAGTAATATTTAGGCTTCTGATTAGTTAAAAATATCTTAACTTCATACGTAGGTTTTGTTCATCATAAGTCGAAGCTTCTATCGCTCGTTTATATTAATATTTATTTTATTGTCATTTTTTTAGAAAAGTGACAGTTTTTAAGTAAGACTTTGGTGACGCAATGATCTAAACTTTAAAATATATTTTATTGAACTGATTATGTCTGTAATTTATCTGGATGGGATATTAATATTAGTACTACAGTTTAAAATTGACATATTAGTGAGCTTAATTGTATGATTTTATAAATAAAACTTAAATTTGTAGTGAAGTTACGCAGTTGTTACATTTTTCCACCGCTTCGTGTATAAATTGCAATAAATATAATGGTTTTATTAAAAACATCGCTGCATATGTAAGTATATTATAGATTAAACTATCACCATTCTGTATCAACAATATATACTAAGAAAATATCAATTAACATTTCAATTTTTTTTTTAAATCGCTATTCAAATTAGTCATTGAAAAGTATTTTGGCCCAAAGATTGGAAAAACAACTGACTGAATATTTGGCTTTGAAGATATAGAGGATATTTTGTGTTTTTCAGGATATAGCTTAGTTTTTCGAAAACTACTCTAGCAAGTCTGGTAGGTCGCTTAATTTTTTCTTGTCCCAACATCGGTTTAGTCTTAGTGTAATGCATCTGGAGTCGCATATTTGGAATTTCTTCATGTAAATCTTAAAGTATTTGCTGTATTTCATCTTTCTTATCGAATATTAGTACTATGTCAATCGCATATCTGAAATGATTCCAACGTTAGCGATTTATTCTTATGCCTTTCTCACCCCAGTTCAATCTTTTCAATACGTCTTCTAACCTGTTGGTAAATAACTTAGCAAGACAGTGACTCCTTATCGGATCCCTCGAGCTATTATAACTACTTGAGCATTTCCACGTAACCTTATCCTTATGATAGCATTACTGTAAATGTTTGCAATAAGTTCAGTATACCGGTAATCAATTTTGCTGTTGTTTAAAAAGATTTTCACTGCCCAATATTGAACTTTGTCAAAGGCTTTCTCAAAGTCTACAAATATCATAAATAAGGGAGGTTGATATTCGTAAGCTCGTTCAACCAGAACTTTTATTATTAACAGATGATCGCAGTTGCAGAATCCTTTTCTAAACCCTGCCTGTTCTCTCGAGTGACAGCTGTCTATTTTTGATGTCAACCTATATGTTAAATTTTTTATCAGTAATTGGACAATAGTTCTTCAGTTCTGACTTACGTCCTTCCTTGTAGAGTAAGATTATTGCGGCTTTATTCCAGTCGGTGAAAATTCTTTTCTCAATTATTGTATTATTTATGGGGATACGCATGGCATTTATTATCATCTCTGCATTTTTCAAAAGTTCCTTTGTAATCAAATCTCTACCAGGTGCTTTATTGTTATTTTTCCCTTATGGCTCGCTTTATTTCTAATTTGCTTATTTCAGGTTGTAGTTCGGAGTTAACGTTTTTTCTTTTTGTGTTTAATTCAGCTTTTATTTCAGGGGTATCTCTCTTTCTGTTGTGTATAGTTCAGAATAGAACAGATAAGTTATGTTCAGAATATCTTCCATATCATTGACTTCTTGCTCAGTGACGTGTTTAATACTATTTATTTCTGCTCTTCCCGGTCTCAGACATTTCACACTTTTGTTGTTTTCAATGATCTTTTCCACCTGAGTTTTTTTCCGTTTCTCCTTTATGCGTATATCTTGAAAGTAAACTTTTTGAAGATTTTAATTTAATTTAATAAAACTGTATCATATAGAAAAGAACAGTGTACCCATTACATAAAGATAAAACAATCATCAATGATTGTTTTGTATACCTTACAGAAGTTTTTCTCTAATATACTGACAACTATCTATACAGCATTTATTTGAAAGGTAATAAGCAATTTTAAAAATAAAAGTGAGCCTAACTTTAATTTGTACACTCCAATGTTATATGTAAAAAAAATCAGAGAAGTTTAGATTTTTTATTTACCATAAACGATTTATTATCATTATCAATGAAGTAGAGCAAAAAATATTTTTTTCAAAATACTAAGGCTTGATTCTCACTATAGTGCAGCTCTCGGTTCGCTTTCGATTCAAGAGAGTGTATCGAAAGTGACCCTTCAGTGAGAATCTAGCCTAAACGTTGTTTATACCTGTTGTTTATTCAGGAAAAAGTTGTAAAATGCAAACAAACTATTGGATATGATAACAAACAAAACCTGAGTGTTAATTATTCCTTTTATAATTTTAATCTTGAATCAAGTAATAATAATAAGTACGTATTATTACGTTCACTTTACCTTAATAATGTATATTTTCTTAAAAAATATGCTTATATCTTATTAATCAGCTGTTTTATATAGCGCCTCAATAACCGATTAGGCACTAGGTGTTACTTTATAATTTTTTCGATCTCATTCTTTCCTGTATAATAAATATGTCACGCGTTGCGGCTTATTACCTATTTGATTTATGTTGGTCTCTCAATCCTTATTTGCACACCTGATATGTCTATGCAAATTTAGTTTGATTAAATCGTTAACTCCTTATAAAAGCAATTTGTTTTTATCGTCCATTGACGTAGCTTACAAAGTTTACAAGAATAAAAACTCTTTTAATCGTTTTGAATAATTATACACATGTACTTGTAATAATTTTAAGAAATATGATTAAAAACGTATACCGATATTTATGTTAATATTTTTCCTTAACACAAAAAAGGCTACTATAGAGAAAAGCATTTTAATGAATAGATCTTAGGGTATATCTTAACACATTTTAATTCACTTAATTAGAAATCTACTTCTTTGACAGGTAATTTACAGAAAGGTTAATTGATTTGCGGTCGACCTGTTGAATATCAAAATTAACACATTTAAAATGTTGACACCTTAAATTAAATCCTCAATATTTGCAAAAGTTATTGTCTCAGCTTTTTTAAATATTCGATCAGTAAGCCAATCTTTCTGGGTGTTGATTTATTTAGATTTTTGAAGAACTAAGTGATCAAATATGTTAAAAAATATTCACTCTAACGCTGTATAAACTATAATTGGCTCATATTCCGCCTTGTTAGTTTAGTTATTTTTTGTTGCTTTTTTTAGTTTTAATTTAGTAGTTGCCTTGATAACGTAGTGGTTGCTATTACCTAATAGGGCTAAAATTTCTGTTTGTGATCTAGCAGAGATGACTGCATACTTCCAAACATGATGACTTAAATTAAATCCTCAATAATCGCAAAAGTTATCAAAATAAATGTATCAAAGTTGACATTTCTTCTTCTTCACTGCTGGACATAGGCCTCCCTCATTCTTGTCCATTGTGCTTTATTTTGAGCAATTTGCATCCAATTTGTTGCAATTCTCTTAAGATCGTCAGTCCAACGAGTGGGGGTCTACTTCTTTTATCTAATTTCGGCCTCCACTCGTGTAATCTCTTCGTCCACCTTCCATCACTGATTCGGGCGACATGTCCAGCCCAGTTCCATTTGAGTGTGGCAATTCGGAAAATTACGTCGGTAACTCCTGTCTTTCGTCTCAGGTCTTTATTTCTAACTCGGTCACGCAGCGATATACATAGCATTGACCTTTCCATCTTTCTTTGACCTATTTGCAACGTTTTAGAAGTTGCTATTGTCAATGACAAAGTTTCGGCACCGTAGGTTATAACCGGTAACACACAATGGTCAAATGTTTAACGTTTCAAAGAAATTGGTATATCGCTATTAAAGATGTCTTTAAGTTTTCCATAGGCTGCCCATGCGAGATTTACTCTTCTATGTAGCTCGCATGTTTGATTATCTCTTGTGATCTTTATTTCGTGTCCAAGGTATATGTATTTTTCCATAAGCTCCACTTCGTTGTCTCCAATATTGATATTTCCACTAGATACCAGATTGGTCATAAATTTTGTTTTTGATATATTTATTGTAAGACCTACATTGGCTCACACTAGCTGAAGTTCATGTAACATTGTACATATCTCCTTGAGATTATCGGAAAACAAAACTATGTCGTCCGTGAACCTAAAATTTGTTAATCTTTGGCCGTCTACATTCAGGCCTCTTTTTTCCCAGTTAAGTTTTTTACAGGTGTATTCTAGTACTGCAGAAAACAGTTAAGGTGATAAGGTGTCACCCTGTCGGACTCCTCTCCCAATTGGGATATGATTCGTGTTTCTGTGTAGTTTCACCGACATAATTGCATTCCTGTATATAATGTAAATTAACTTTGTGTATCAATAGTCAATGCAGCATGTTTGTAATGTTTCCATAATTTTGTCAAGCTCTACTGTATCAAAGGCCTTATGGAAATCCACAAAAGCCAGAACGAGTGGTCGATTGTATTCGATAGTTTTTCTATTACCGTTTTGATGATCTGTAGATGATCGTTTGTTCCAAAACAAGTACGAAACCCCGCTTGTTGACATTAAAAATAATTAATTGGTCTAATAAGGTAAACATGTTCAGCCAGAGATACTAAAAAGCTTTAAGAGACCCAATCTAGTTGTCATGGAAGTTAGATCCTCTAGATGGGCAGTGTTGTTTTGCTTATGACATTGTTATATAATCTGTAGTCGGCTCATATGCAGTCTTTAAAACTGTTAGTTTAGTTATTTTTTGTTGCTTTTTTCAGTTTTAACTTAGTATTTGCTTTGATAACACAGTGATTGTTTTTACTTAGTGGAGCTAGAATTTCTGTTCGAACAGATATGACTGCATACTTCCAAACCTGATGCTTTAATTTAAATCCTCAATATTTGCAAAAGTTATCAAAATAAAAATACAAAGTTGATAGTAAAAAACGTTTAATTGGTCTAGTAAGGTAAACATATACAACCAGATATTCTAAGAACCTTGAAAATTTAGACCCGATCTAGTTGTCATGAAAGTTAGATCCTCTAGATAGGCCGTGTTGTTCTGCTTATAATATGGTTGGAATAGTTGTCTCCCTAAAGTAATTTTTGCAGTTTAGTAATAAAAGAAAATGATTTTTGCTTGACTTATTGTAGCACTTGTCAATTTATATCCTTGCCTGTCAATTTAGATGGGTTTTAAATCATACTAGTGAATAAGGGGGTAATATTTGAAATAGAATGGTTTCCGTATTCTTGGCATTTCTGTGTTTAATTAGATAAAAAACAGATTTATTAAGAAAAGGAAAACATAAATCACGTCGCATAAACCTGATGTCTAAATTCATTTACCATTAAAAATTTTAGGATAGAAGCCACTCTGTTTAGAAATATACCTTGAACGTGAAGTGAAAATTTAAAGCTTCAAGCATTTTGGGAAATTTTCATTAAAGTAACAATTCAGTTGTCCATCTCTTATTGTAGCGAATAAAGGTAACTGTCGGACTAATGGAAAATATTTCTCATTCTTAAAGTCTAACGATATATCAAGTTACTGATATGTTTAATATTGAGAAATATCAAGTAAGATATTACCAGAGAAGAATCGTAAGAACTCGATGTTTTAAACAATTATCAACTGCAAATTTATTCATTTGAATCTGAGTGTAAAATATATTCTTCCTAATGTTAATAACATTGACTTTATTCGATATTATCTTATTAATATATTTCTTCTAACTTATATAGGAGAGTAAATAAGAAATAAAATAGGACTAATTTAACATGAATTTTACTGAACGTTCTTTATTTCCAATATAATATATAATCTTTGATTTAACACACCGTTCATGAACTGACTGACGAACTGAGCGAAATCAGATAGTTATATTCTCTATACGAATAGTAATATGAAGCTGACTGATGTTATTTGGCTGCAAGCTAATCTTGATTAGTTATAATTATTACCGAATACTGCTATATACATATATACTTCCTAACTGGATTCTCTTTGTATATACATAAAAAACTAATATACACTCAAAAATTTTACAATGCATTTCTTTTTATACACCTAAACGAACTTACTAGATTTTATTTTTTTCAAATCATAAAGTTGCTGATATATACTACCACAAATTGTATTGATATTTTTCACCAATAAACCGTTTAGCATCTTGGAAAAAATTTCTCAATCATTTATTAACAAGAAAAATTCTTCAATACTTAAAGGGAAAAAATTACTTCCTATTTAGAGCCTAACTTCGCTTTGTTCTGAAGGCAGATAGAAGTACCACATGTAGAATTGTTCTGCAGTTAAAATGAATATGGGTTAATAACTAAAACACTACAAATTTAAATGTTCTGCATTTAAAATGACAGATGCTGTAATGGATTATAATAAATTATATTAAAATTTCAAAATTTCTATACTCCATTCATAGTGATTAAATTAAATGCCAATGAATTTGCTGGCTCTCTGCTTAAGTAGTTCAATCTATAACTGCTGGAAAATAAAGCATTCTTTTCAGAGATTCATAGGAACCCTTATAGTTTCCTCAGCCTTCACAGCCTTATAACGTCGCTAGTTTCTAATCTTTTGCAATGAAATTTGGCAGACATATACATTCCAGATCTGGGGCAAAATTGGAAAAAAATTTAGGGTACCTTACGATGTGAGAAAGTAGGAATTAAAAAAAAATCGTTAACCACATCGAGACGTATCCTTGAAAAGGTCTTCAAAAATATAAATAAATGTTTTATATTATTCTTTATTTACTCGCTTCATTCACAAATTATGTTCCACCAAAATGTTTTTTTAAATGTCTCTTACAAAATCTATGCAATAAAAATTATTACGGGTAGTTATTGTTTAAAACTGAATTTCGTCTTTTCTGTTTATCCGATCGAGTGGGGTATCATTGAATAGTTTTTTTTATAATACTGCAATTAGACATGATAATAATATATTTTGTTTAGTCGTCCCATTTTATGAAATATAAGCCTCTAAAGCTGCTTATGATTCTCGCCCAAGTGTAAATTTTGGTGAATCCGTCAGTTGCAGATTGTATGAAGCCCCTTGATATAAAAGCGCGGGTTTTTAACGGGTTGTTCTTATACTTATATACACATATGTTTTAATATTTCTTGGTCCAATGTTTTCCAGGATTTTGTGTTTGATTTGTCAGTATAATATTTACTACAACTTTCATATGGGTTGTTTATATTTAAATATAAATGCCCAGAATCAGTAACAAGATTTAAGACCAACCTGATATAATTGTTATGGAAGTTAGATCTTGTAGTTGACCTGTTTAGTTTTGTTTATGATATTGTATAATTTGTAGTACATATATCACCAAGTAAACGGTAATTTAAGAAAACTAAAGACAAAAACCTAGAAATAAACACATCGAATCAATGAAAGAAATAATTATCTCCTGAAAACTAACATAATTTTCCATTTTTGATGTTTCAATACTAAATATAAGCAATTTTTCATTCTTGTATTTTTAAGATTCAAGACTTAATTGACTTTTTGCAATACTTGTCAATTTAAGTCTACTATTGTGAACTTAGACCAGTTTTAAAATTAGGCTTTACAATACGTAAACCCAATCATCGCATTTTCAAAAATATTAGATTGTAAATGTTCTGGTAAAGAGAAAACGAAACTGTAAATAATTAAAACATTTATCCATTCTTATTGTTTAGAAAAAGCTTAAATATTTAGAATTACATAAGATAACCAGTTACACCACTGGAAAATTTTAAACCTACCCATTTTTATCACTGCAAAAAATCATAAAAGGTGCTATGGTTGTTATTATATTGTGTAATTACGTAAATAATCTTAATGGTTAAGTCAAACATAATTAATCAAGACATTGTTTCTAATATGACAAATGATATTTGTTTAACAATTATCGATATGTGAACTAGGTTAAATTATATTTAGATGACGTATACATATATATTTTCAGTTTTGTTAGTTTCATAAAAAAAGATTTTTTAAGATTACCATTATAAATCCTACAGGAACAATTTTGTCTAATATAAGACCGATCTTTCAATACATTAACTAAAGGGTGTTTTTTATAGAGGTATAAAACTTTAAGTTGGCAACACTTTTTTAACTGGCGGCCATTTTGTCAGCTGTCAAGTGATTTATGTTTAGTTTGGTTTGGCATTTCAACATGAATAGACTGACGCCTGAACAACGCTTCCAAATTGTGCAAATTTATTTTGAAAATCATGGTTCTGTTCGAAATACGTATCGCGCACTACTTCCATTTTACGGTCAATATAATCGTCCATCAGAGCAATTAATTCGATTAACTATGGAACGTTTTCGCACCACGTTTACTCTAAATGATAATACGCATCCACAGATATGTCGTACGGTGCGTACAGAAGAAGTCATTGCTGCTGTAGAGCGTAGCGTAGAGGAAGACCCGAATCAGTCTATTCGCCATCGTGCACAGGAATTGGATATGTGTCCATTCACTTTATGGAAGATTTTGCGGAAAGATCTTGGTTTGCGTGCTTACAAAATCCAACTCGTGCAAGAATTGAAGCCACACGATCAACTAGCAAGGCGTAGATTCGGTGAATGGGCCCAAAACAAGATTGCCGTTGATCCCGATTTTCATAAGCGAATTTTGTTTAGCGATGAAGCTCACTTTAGTGTGAATGGATACATCAATAAACAAAATTGCCGTATTTGGAGTGATGATAATCCTCAAGTGTATGTTGAGACACCGTTACATCCAGAAAAACTGACTGTTTGGTATGTTTTATGAGCTGCTGGAATCATTGGTCCGTACTTCTTTAAAAACGATGCTGGTCAGAACGTTACAGTCAATGGTGACCGCTATAAAGCCATGATTACTGACTTTTTCGTTCATCAATTGAACAACCATGATGTGCAGGAGCTGTGATTTTAACAAAACGACGCAATATGTCACACAGCTCGTGCCACAATTGATTTATTGAAGGAAACGTTTGGTAACCACATAGTTTCACGTTTCGGACCCGTGAATTGGCCTCCAAGATCGTGCGACTTAACGCCGCTAGACTATTTTCTGTGAGTATATGTGAAGTTGCTAGTCTACGCCGATAAGCCCGAAACGATTGATCACTTGGAGGACAACATTTGCCGCGTTATTGCCGATATACGGTCACAAATGTTGGAAAAAGTCATCGAAAATTGGACCTCCAGATTAGACTACGTCCGAGTCAGCCGTGGCGGTCATATGCCAGAAGTCATATTTAAATTATAATGCCAGAAGGTTATCTTTCGAATAAAGTAAATTTCATGTCAATTTAAAAAATTCATCTTTGTTTTATTCCATTTAAAAGTTCTATACCTCTATAAAAAACACCCTTTATTTAATTTATATAGTATATTATTTTATAGAGCTGTTACTCATTACTACCTATTTGAGTACTTTATTACAACAGATATTAGTATTTAAATATTTTTGATTTTAAACTATTTTTAAATACTATGTGTATACTCAAACATTTAGTTACTCCCAATATCCTTAGCAAATTAAGTGAAAAAGAAGATCAACCCCATTAACGTAAATTGAAAATGTTAAATTACAATGTCGAGACCGGTTAACATCTGATTTTATAGCAAAAACCCCTAAATCAAAAAGCGTCATCCGAAATTATTATTAAAAATTAATTATATGGAAACGTTTTTATTCTCAAACTAGCTTAGAAGTTTGATCCCCAAAGAAATGTTATAAAACTAGTTTTTACTTGAATTTCTTATACGTAAATCCAAAATTATAACCACGAACACGTTAGGTTAATAGAATATGAGTCATTTATTTTCCCAGTGAATTCAGAATTTCCAATACTTTAGGGTATTTTTACTCTCCAAATATTAAATTCAAGATTCTTGAGAAAGACTGAACTAATCAGAAGAGGTAATATTCGTAGAGTTTCAGAAATTCCCTAGATATAACATTATTCATCCAATTTATAGAAAATTAAATTTTTTTTTTACGATTTAACAAAATAGAATAAGTTAAATTTTATTAAGGATTCATTCATACATATTTCTTCCAAAAAAGTGTGTGCTACAAATCTCCTATAATATCAAAGACTAGCTTCCTAGACTTTTATTTATTTAAAGAGACATATACAATAATGTCTTTATTAGTTGCCATGCGCTACATAATTTAACAATTGCATGGTTAAAAAACACTAAAAATATTATGCTAGAATAAGTTTTAAAGTTAGAAACAATTTTTTAGATACTTTTGTATACTTTTTCATTCAAATACAATCACTGCAAATTGTGCCGAGATGCTAAACTTGTTAGACTTTATGTTATATATATTTTGTAGATCCATATTAAAAAAATTATTTCAGTTCAAAATTACATATAAAAGACTCAGGTTTTTGATCACATATCTTGCTAAAAAAGAAATTTAGTCGCTATTGAACGTCAAACTATAATAGAAGTTCAAATAACATAGAATCGATCAGCAAAGTATATGTGTGAATTAATTATCAACGAGTCTTAAAAATATGTGATATCATCATTACGTGCCTTTAACGATAAAACGAATCGAACGTATATCATTAAAACTCAATTGAATTTAGTCGATGGAACGGAATATTCTTTAAATCATTTCTTATTATATTTTAAATGTTATTTTAAATTTTATTAGTCTATACAGAGAAGGTGAAACATTTAAAGACTGTCAAAAATGCATATTTTGCTTTTTTTCTATAAATACAAAAATTTCTCACTTTTTTAACAATTACAATGTATTGAAACAATGATGATTTATAAAAAAATTGCATTAACTAAAGTTAATCTCAAATTAACTTTGTTAAAGTTCCACCCTGTTGAACTAATTCCAAATTTATGATACTCATTCATACATGCTTTATGGATTAAGTTGTGTAAGACAAATCATTCGGCATTAAAATCTCGAAGCCTTTTTCTACATTTTAGGCAACCATATATTCTAATGATTCTTCGTTGATATACATTTTGACTTTGGGTTTGTAACTTTCCAGGTTGCAAGCGGTTTTTTACTTGGCAGCCTATTATATATTTTAGGTTTTCAATTACATTATCATATATTTTAACAAGAAATAAACATAAAATCTTGACATGCGATATTGTTTAAAACTATGATGATAGTTATTTGTTATACACTTTTTAATATAAATGGCTTGTCACGTAAAATTCATTGATGATCGGTCAAAAACTGCTGAAAATCTTTTATTAATCTACTAGACCTATTTTCATAAATCATCACCTTAATAAATATATTTTTTAATAGTAATGGTTATAAATTTGAAATCTTGTAAAGAAAGAGTTACCGTCTTCATTGCCCGTTGATGTTACTGGCCGTTTTCCTCAAATATGTCTTTATTATTGCCGCTTGAAAAAGTGAATCCAGTGTTTTTATAAAATATAAATAATTTGATATAATTCCTAACATGTACCAGTTTAATGACACTAGAATGCATTTTTAAAATTGTTAGATTGATACAACTACTACGTAAGAGCATAATGGTTCAAATAAATACTGCTAGTTCCCTTGATTAATTTTCATTTCCTATTTATTTAATGTGATAACTGTCTTTCACCGACCACAGAACATGACTTAGATACATAGACTTGTCTTTTAAAAATACTTACGACATTCAGATACTTTGCAGTCCGACAGTATTCACATAACAAATGTAAGGGTCTATATAAAATGCCTTGATGACAGATATCACGGGTGGTCGCCATCGGATATTTTACCCCAGACAAGGACCCCTGATGTGACATCGTACCATTTTGATCGTCTGTCTTTTTTTATTTACACGAAATAAAAAAGATGAGAATGTTTATAAAGCAAATAAAAGTACTGAAATATTTGAACGCGCCCTGCTGTGAGGATACCTGTAGACACGATTATTAGCGAAAAGATAAATCAGGTGACCTAAGACCGAAATTGAGCCGTCAATATTTTTAGAAATGATTTTAAATAGGTTTTTTTTCGTATAGTGTTATTAAGGATCGTGATTTGTGTATTTAGTGCCTTCGGGGGGCATAAAATTTAATAAAGGAAATCATGCAATTCATATAATGTTTATATTCATAAAGAGGTGTAGGTATTTTGCCCATAATAAAAAAATTAATGAATTTTTGCTATATTTATATACTTCTTTAAAGAGTATAAACGGGAACTTCATATACGAATTTATACAATTATTCATCTTACATACATATATAAATAGAGATTAGCAGGTTTGTATATTTTTGAACAGATAATTAAGAATTAAATTGTTGGAAACGACTAATTCCAACTTATCAGTCGGACTATATAAAATTTAGCAAGCGGATAGTGGTAAATAAGATATTGTGCACTTACTATTTATTAATACTGAACAGAGTTAACCTTCTGAATTATTCGGTATACAAATAATAAAAGATCATTTTTTTTGGTATCAACGTAAATCAATGAGGCATTATAATAACAATACCAAAAAAGGTGAAATGGCTGAAAATATAGAATTTCGTTACCAAACAGAAAAATATTTAATTTAATTCCATACCTAATACCTAAGGGGGGGGGGGGTATATCGCCAGAAAAAAACTTTGCTTTAGAAATGCATTTAACTCTTAAATAAATCAAATTTAAATTTTTAAAAACAAGTGAAGCTGAATAAACTCATACAAATCGATTTTGAAATGTTTGTTTTAATAAACAGTGCATATAAACGGAAATATACCTTAACAAACGGGCTGTCTATATTCTTTTTAACTATCAATCTTCACAATAATATCTTGCGATATATTTTCTTAGAGAAGCAAACTACTTTTTTATGCACGACAAATAATTTAGATACTATTTTAAAACTAATTTTTCATGCTAAACAACTTCAAGAACTCGACCTCTCAAATATGTTAAGCAGGACCAGCATGAATCCATAAAATGAACGGTGTTCATGAATAAATCGATGAAGCATATTTTTTTTACAAAATAACGCCACTAGGATAGAACAACGAAAAGCTACAAAAAAAAAAGATTGCATGCCGAATTCTACTGATATCGTTTATCTGATTAATCATTTGCTACAGATCTTCAATGTTATCCGCTATCAAAACAAAGTCGTCAGTGTACCCGGTGTTGTTATGAATACACCAATTTCTGACAGATCTGCGCATTTCAATATCCTTTGTTATGATTTTGGTTGTTTTTATGTGTTCTGTTTAGAGCTAAGACAAGTTCTGAGTACAGAGAATATCTTTATCATCAACATCTGATTTCCTCAATATATTAATTAGATTTGTATACTAAACTATGTCAAATGCCTTTTCATAATCAACAAAACAAACTAAGTCGTTTTTATGAACTTCTCGGTAATTTTGGACAATACTGGCCCTAAAAGCGTTGGCTACGACTTCAAAGCGGTTATGAGTTTTATCCGTGACTCCGAATATGAAACTCTTAGAGGGTACTGTTAGCCTGAGCTAGCAAAACCTAGGTTTTTTAGCGCGATATTACTTCTTGATTCTTCCTCACTTCTTACATGGTAGAGCTCCAGGCTTGGGACTGGCATAAAGAGGAGTACCCACATATACAAGGTTTGTAACGAAGAATAGTGGACCAATATGGGATCCGGTCCAAAATAAGCCCAAAGGTCTGATTTAACTCCGTTAGAAATAAAATTGAATATGGGATGAGGGCACGAGGAATAACAATGCACAGGTTGCAGCCGAAACACGATTCCCATAATTCTATCAATAACTTGTATAATAAAGCTTTGAAAAAGTCAGTACTATTTAGGACTGCACGAACTGTCTGAAAGTATATGGAAAATACATCGAACCACAATGTCCCCGGACCCGACAAAATGAAAAGGACTCCACAGAGCTCAGTTATTTTGATATCGGACTATATCTAAAATTAATGAATGATCCCTAGAGGAAGTGGGAAAGCCATTTGGCTAAGTCTATGGATGATAGTAAATATATTATGAACAGTTTTAATACAATTCTTAAGCTGGTAATGATCTACTCTTAATATATTTGATATTTCAGTTTTAGCTAGTATTACTTCTAAGTAATATAATATATGTATGTGTATACATGAATATCATACGATAATATTTTTTCAAATAACATATAAATACCAGACTAAGCCTAAGACTAATAAAGACCATAAATATTATACCAACAATTCAAATTTATTTATATTATCAAAAATATATATTCTATAGAGCTTAATAATTTCTATTATATTTAAAATTGTTCTAATGCCAACTGGAAAAATATAAAACTTTGGAGTAAGACACAACTATGATTATTATTCTTATTTTTGTTTGGTATTCGTAGGTGTACCCACTCTAAATCCTTGCGACTGACCCATCAGTCTAACATCATTCATCCTAAAAACGATAGAAAAATTTACTATGTCAAAACGGGACTCTCAGAACGGGTGCCTCTCCACCCCGCCAAAATACATATCAAGTACGGAGATCGTACTGGTGCAGCTAAAAAATGAAATGCAGGATGCTTTGAAAAACAAGGAAACCGTGTTATGTACCTTTCTGGATAAACAATAGACTTTTGACAATACTCTACTTGAAGCTGTCAGAGGAGCACTAGATGACAGGGGTACATAAAACGACTTCCAAATGAATATTGCAACTCCTTTCCACCCGAATAGCAGTAAATAGAAAAATGATAAGATACTATCGCCATCTGTGCTATCAGAAGATGTTTCCTAGGAGGAACAAATGTGATCACACTTGATAGAACTCAAATGTTAACCCCACCAAAACTATTTTAATAACCTTCATAAGCAAAAGAAACTTCAACCTGAAAGCTATCAAAATAAATGAGAGCAAGGTTTAGTGGAAGTCAGAAATGAAATCTCTTACTTACCCTGGCAAATGAACTTCTTTGGAACAAGCATAAAAAAGTAATCAACAAGGCTACAAAAGTTCTGGTGGTTTATAGGAACTTCGCAGAAAAAAATGGGATACTAACCTAAATATCCTGTAGTAGATGTACACTCCAATAGTAAGACCAATCATCACATACGAGACAGTAATATGAAGTAAAGGAACGGGAACGAGTCTAGCCAATATGAGAGCTAATCTCTTGAAAGTTCAAAAACTAGCCTAGTTATGCATAACTGGGGCAATAACATGCCCAACGGCCATTATGGAAGAAATGCTAAATCTCACACCCCTACACATATTAGTAGAGAGTATGCCAAAAAAGACAACACATAGAATGATGAGGGATGGAGACATTAAACGAAGGCCCCATCTCTCATCTAGAAACCAGAAAACCTGGGACATTTCCTAAGATGAAATGCAAAAAATCCAATTTTTTGTAAAATTTTAATCGTCGTAAAGTGTAAAAGTGAATGGACTAGAAATACTATTGAAAAACTCTACAGAAATGCCACTAGGTGGTATACAGACAGTTTCAAAGGGAAGTGGAATGCACCAGGAACCAAACACTTCCAAAGCTTGGGGAAATTATCACGTATTATCCAAACAGAAATTTACCCTATTAGCAAAGACGTTGAGTTTAATAAGGGAAAAAACTATGGCTGGCAAATAGTCTGAGAAAGTTTAGAACAATTAAACGAGCTAGGGAAAAAGAACACGATCTCTGTACTGCGCATATCGGGATATGCCAGATTGGAAGAAAATGAAACAGTAGATAAACTAGTAAAAAAGGGAAGCTGAAACAGCATACAAATTAATTTCGGATATTGTTAGCTATAAAATATGCTGATTTTATTTTAGGTTTGAAGCAGTACACTTTAATATATAATAAAATGTTTGTTTATTAAAATATCATTAACTTCTGTATGGTTTAGTGTTATAGAAAATGCTGTTTAAAGATTCTTCTTTTAACTTGAGCTTAAAGCAATACAGCCATTTTTTAATTTTACGTAGCTCAGTCTTTTTGATGTACTTACCTAAAAACTATAAAAGTGAGTGACTGGGCAAAATTCCCTGACAAGAAGACAGCAAGATAGTAAACTTTTTATAATTATTGTGTCCTGCCTTTTATAATGATAACAAAGATCATTTTGCAATGGCTATGTTCTTTACCAGATTTAAAAACTAAATTTATTAAATCGATCAAGTATGGACTACAGAAGTAAAATCATTGTTTTAAGAATGTATTTAATTTATTTTTCATTTTCCTTCGTAACTTAAAAAGCATGAAGGAAATAAAAGTACGTTATACCTGGAACTTATTATAAGGATCCTTTATTCCTACGTTTACATTAAATTTTTACAAAGATTTGATAATTTTTATATCAGAATATCTTTTTTTAACGAGTTACTGTTTTTCTTCTTTAGTCAGTTAAAGGAAAGGAAAGTTTATTTCTTGCGAATTTCACTCTGGTTATCTCTCCATACACGTTTCGATTACTTTATACTCTCATCAATAGAACTGCAACGAATCAAGAGCAAAATTAACAGAAATCAATTGTCTATTTAAAATATCAATTTCTTTAATGGTCAAAATGAGAGAAACGGCATTTAAAATTAATTTCATGGCCGTAGAGATTTATTTAATTTTAAAGCTTCTCACTACTCTAGTGTACGTATAGATATATCCTTTGAGTGTTGATATTTTACATTTTAGCATAAAAAATTTCTATAAATATAACGTCCTGCCTATATATCTCGGAAACTTCATACGCCATGTTAGCACATTAAACAAAACCTACACTACAAAATATCTGGTAGTACAAGAACACTTTATTATTGTCTCAAAAAAATATAATGACATGTATTAAAGGGTATAGTTTGGAATTTGTTTATTATTAAAAATAATGTGATACAAATGATTCTTGTTTAAGTTTTCTTTACTCACTGTAAATTTTTTTGGTGAGGACACTTTTTTTCTTAATTCTTTCGAGAAAACCTGGTTTTGAAAAATGACGGTTTCTGGTCGGAGATAAGCAGTATTTTTTTAGGGCCACCATACACTAATTGATGATATAACACTCTTAGTAAAATTAACTAATCATTTGTTGATTTAGCAAAATGCTGAATACTCAGGCTCGTATAAATATGTGCTAAAGATATAAAGGTATCGTATCAATGAAAATTTAATGTCTCTATTGGTTTTACAGAGGGAGTTGTGGTAAAAAGAGAGTTATAAATTTAACTGGATTTAATTACCACCTAATAAATGAATGCAAAATTTAAATTAAATGAAATTGACAAAAATGGATAAAAACCGAAACAGAATTTTTAAAATATATAAAATCGGATAGAAACTAAATTAAATTAAAATTATGTAAAATTGAAAAAAATAAAATATCAGATTTTGAGAATAACAACTAAATATAAGAAAATCTATAAAGTGTACAAAATAATGAAATAAATGAAGAAGCTACAGTATAACGAAAAATGTTCTGGATGACATACTTAAATTTCAATTTTAGTAATTTAACTCAAAAGCAAAAATAGCAGCAATTAAAAAAATTAATGTAATTTTAAAAATGTTCGTGATATGCCGCAATATCTGAAAGATGTTGATATATTAAATTAAATAAATGTTTTATGAAAGTCTTGAAGACTTTTTAGTCTATAACGCAGTTTCCCGCAAATGTATGTGACAAGACAAAATCAGAAGATATTAAACTGAGGAGTAAAATGGCTAAAGTAAATAGTTTTACCCATCGTTTTATAAAAAAATTTGGTCTTAAACAGCATGCACTACGGTGCAATAATAACGGGGAAATCATCTTTCAAAATTGAAAGTCACCTCTTAAAAACAAACTGATTAAAAATGGCTGTTGAAAGACCAAGTCATCTATATCTATCTATCAAATTTCGATGATATCGCTCTTGTTTATTGAAATATAAAATATCGTTGAACAATTTTGATTTAAAAATAAACAAATAACAATATCTTCCGTGCTGCGGTTTAATACGTATTGAGTCAATTAGCCACTATCAATAAAAATAGATCAAGAAGTCCCATAGTTGCAATGAATCGAAGAATTTATTGTATAGTCCTCGTAGAGTGACCTTGAATGACATTTCCTGGTCAATATCTTCTTCCCAAAAAATGGTCTGACCATTTTTACGGTAAATTTATTATTTCATCGCGAAACGTTGTTTAAATTAGCCTGATTTATATCACGGCATTACTTATTAGGGTTCACAGTTTTTAAGATATAAATCAGAAAAATCAACATGACCATTAACTTATTAAAAATGGTTTTGTGGTTTCTAAATTTCATGGTCAATATTATTTTTGATTAGGTCATGGATGAACCATATAATTTGCATAAATTTGTCTAGTGCATAGAATTTTTTACCAGTTATATGCTTATAAATATTATAAAATAAGTATACCTAAAAAATAGTTTCATCTGATAAAAATAAATGCGTCTTAATAAATTTCTGTCATCATTTTAATATAGATACTCAAAAGAGTTTAATATGAATATTTTTTACAGTTACACAATTTTATTTAATATTTTTTTTCTATATACATTGAGGTTTTCGAGGATATAATAACGTGATTAACCTTGTCTTACCTTATATAATCCTATACCATCTTCATTTTATGTCACTGCGCGATTACATGCAAAATTACGGTGGCTACGGAAAAATCAAATTCTGAAAGTGTTTCAAAATAATCACTTCCTCATATGGACAAATACTATAATATGAATATTTACAACTTCAAAATTTAATCCTCTGTTAACCATAACAAGTACTATAGGTGTTCTTTTATTATTTGTAGCTCTATTAACCTTTCACAGAAGGCGAGAGCCTATGTATTTCATTTTACCTGTGCTCCACTATCATACATCTCCATAAGAGGTGAAATTTGGAGTAATACGCATCATTTCTCTTTCTACTGCAGGTAAGCAATTGTAAATGCAGTTAGTAGTGACGATAATTGAAAATTATCAGTTTATCGATATGACAAATACAACAATGACTAAAATGCGGTCGGACTTGCATTGTCTTTATTTTTATTTTCACGACGTTTCGATTAGGATGTATCTCTAATCGTTATCAAGTATAAACTGAATGTTTTGTCTTAAGACTACGAGCTTATATAGGGAATGTGTCCACTGAAGCGCAACGTTTCGCTTCACTGTACACACCTCAATGATTTGATGTTACAAAGTAGTGGTTGCCAAAGATTAGGTATCTCAACACTCGGTTTACTGAAGATTCCATTATTGTTTTTAATGTATACTGCTTCTATAAATTTTCTTTTTTTTTTTCATGTTGAGTTCCATATATATTGCCGCAGCCTCAGACCATTTTATATGGTGTTGTTTATTCCAGGAGTGTTCTGCAATACCTGATATCGACGTTTCCCCTTTTTGTGTATGAGTTTTATGTTCCTTAATTCTAACTTTTAGTGGTCGTTTGGTTTCTCCAATATACATTTCACCACACGCACATGGAACTTTGTAAACACATTCTTTTTTATCGGTAGTTTTAAGTTTTTTTTTTTGTTAAATGAGCTCTGTTGTAAATCGGATTTAATATTTGCTACCTCTATTTCCAATTATTCGGCATTATTGCATATAGAAACAGCGCGATTATAGAGGTTACGTATAATTCCTCGTTTTGTTACAACATTAATACCAAAACGATATACCTCACAACCTACGATCGGCGCTCACACCACACTACAATAAGCTACCACATCTTTACGGACTTCCAAAAACTCATAAAACGAACATACCATTGAGGCCAATAACCAGCTCCAGAGGATCCCCAACAAATGCACTGGCGAAGTTTCTCTTAAAAATCATACAACCTTTAGAAGGTAAGACAAACACATATGTTAAAAATTCTACACATTTCGTGAACATTATTAGTAGCATCAATCTAAAGCCAGACGACAGATTAATAAGCTTTGATGTGGAAAGTCTGTATACTAATATATCATTAGGGGAATCACTAGACATAATCAAAACTAGACTTTCAAATGATACTACTTTATCAGATCGAACCACGTTACCACTGGACAGGGTGATGGATCTTTTGGAGTGTTGCCTGCGTAGTGCTTACTTTCAAGTAAAGGACAAGTTCTACGCTGAGGACGACGGGCTTCCGATGGGTTCTTCACTCTCTCCAGTCGTCGCCAATATATATATGGAATGGTTCGAAACTCTTGCCATAGAAACGGCAACAGTAAAACCGAGAGTCTTGTTGAGATATCATATGGAAGGGCAATGATCAAGAACTTAATGATTTCCGGAAACATCTGAATACCATTCGACCTACAATTAAGTTTACCATGGAAAAAGAGGTAAATGATCAATTGTCCTTCCTAGATGTCATGGTGAACCGTTCAAACGAAACTAATAAAACTCCAGTATACAGAAAGCCAACACATACTGGACAATATCTTAATCATAGTTCTAATCATTCTGTTGTAACAAGAAGAGGAATTATACGCAACCTTTATGATCGCGCTACATCTATATCCAATAATGCAAGCAAATATTAAATCCGATTTACAACAGAATGATTATCCTTTAAAACTAATTGATGATGTTATAAATAATTTTAGAACAACAAACACTGGACAGCAAGAAACACATTCCTTCTTCACAGTTCCGTACATTAAGGGAACGTCGGAGAAAATAAGACGAATTGCCAGTAGTTATAATATAAAAACATTCTTTAAATCAGGAAATACCCTTAGAGCTCATTTAACAAAAACAAAACCTAAAACTACCGATAAGAAAGAATGTGTTTACAAAGTTCCATGTGAGTGTGGTGAAATGTATATTGAAGAAACCAAACGACCACTAGAAGTTAGAATTAAGGAATATAAAACTCATACACAAAAAGGGGAAACGTCGAAATCAGGTATTGCAGAACACACCTGGGATAAACAACACCATATAAAATGGTCTGAGGCTGCGGCAATATATATGGAACCCAATATGAAAAAAAAGAAAATTTATAGAAGCAGCATACATTAAAAACAATAATGGAATCTTCAGTAAACCGAGTGTTGAGATACCTAATCTTTGGCAACCACTACTTTGTAACATCAAATCACTGAGGTGTGTACAGTGAAGCGAAACGTTGCGCTTTAATGTACACAGTCCCTATTTAAGCTTGTTGTCTAAAGACAAAACATTCAGTTTATACTTGATAACGATTAGAGATATATCCTAATCGAAACGTCATAAAAGTAAAAATAAAAACAATGCAATTCCGACCACATTTTAGTAATTCTTCGACATTGTCTACAACAAACAAATATAACAATATCAAAAAGAGAAAAATTAAACAGTATATTCTATGAATTCTATACATAGCAAGTTAGTCAATCGAAGACGACGCCTTGTAAGTATAAGATAAGAATAGAAAATAGAAAGCTTTGGCAAATTTTACATTGATTAATGAATCAGTATGAAGGGTTAGAATAGTCGGTAATGAATGCATTATATTGCAATATAACTGTGAAAATAATATAGTATTTACAAAGGTAACAATAATAATTAAAATATATACTATTAACGATAAAGTTTTATTTGCTTATTTGCTTATCATGGTGAAACTGCAGCTTTAAGGATGAATAACAATATTTTTCAGTTTTTATTAATTTCGTTTGATCTTCATCTAGTTATCTGTGTACGATGTATGGAAAGTATCTCCTAAAAAAACTGTATCACAAGTCATAAAGAAGAAAGTTGTTATAAAAAAAAATGGTTGTTACTTCAGCTAACTCACATAGAGGACCCATTTGTGAAACCAAAAAACTGGCTTATCGTAAATATTTTCAATATCTTACAACGAATCAAGATCGTAAGTAGACCACTTCACCAGTTTTCGTACTCGTATTTGAATTTGTTTTCTTAAAAAATTTGGTGCCTAGATATATTAATGAAAATCATCCAATTCTAAGAAACAATGTGTGTGTCAATAAAGTGTGTATTTTCTACCTTAATACTTTTTAAGTAATATTAAAAGTTACGATGATTGTTAGTATTTTTCAATCCACATTTACTGAATATATATATATATATATATATATATATATATATATATATATATATATATATATATATATATATATATATATATATATATATTAATTTGCCTGCTCTGAGTTCGTAGCTGAGAATTAAAATTATATTTCAGTTTTAACGATTAATCATCCGATTGCATTACTACGGCAATTTTTTTTTTCATTTCGATTAATGTAATTGTTGAGCTTTTAAACAAATTCGCTATTTAACACTTGAATTTTGTCTGTTAGAATTGTTTATTTGAAAACCGAATTCCAAAAAATGAATACTTATTAATCGTTAGTAACAGAAATCTCCACTTACTTCGGACCTGGTGTCTGTTACAGTTGTTAAGCAGAATTTTAACAATTTTGAACAATTTTAATGGAAAAAAGTCGACGATTTCGGTTATATAGCGGCTATATTGAATCTGCCGTTTAGAATTCCGCAATCTAAAAAATATGCACTACCTGCTAAAATGTCAATTTGTTTAAAATCTCAGTGATTATCAATAGTCCTTTATGACAAAGATGGCGCAGTGGTCAACATTTTCTTAAAATACCTGCAAGACAAATGTTAAACGATTTGAACCATGTCAGGTTTAAAATACTCTTACTTAGCCAGATTTGCTATACTGCTTAATAACGAGGCAAAATTTCGTAACCTCATAAAGTGTATACCAAAAAAAAGATAGAAATGAAGGTTTTTGGCGAAAATCTAAACCTGCAAGCCAAATCTCCACCGATTTGTAAGATCCTAAATTTACAGAACTTCCACTTGTCTGTCCTTGATAGCTATGCTGCATAATTACAAGCCGAAATTTGCTAACCTCAAAAAATGTGGATCAAGAAGACGAAAATGAGAATTTTGATAAAAATCTGAACCTGTCAGAAAAATATTGATCGATTTAAACCGTTTCAGGCTTTGAGCACTCCTACTTGGCCATACTTCGTCACTGTGCTGCATAATTATGAGCCAGCATTTCCTAATCACAAAAAATGTAGACAGAAAGACAAAAATGATAATTTTGGCAAAAATCTACACCCGTCAGACAAGCGTTGACCGATTTTAACCATTTCAGACCTGAAGCACTTCTTCTTGGCCATACTTCGTCTCTATTCTCCATAATCACTAGCCAAAATCTCCGAACCTCAAAAAATGTAAACAAACAAGAAGCAAATAAGGATTACGGCAAAAATAGATACCTGTAAATTAAATCTGCACTAATTTGGAGGATCCCAAGTTTAAAGCACTTGATCTGCTAAAAGCTTGGGGTTGTTCAAATCGGTCAAGATTAATCTTTCAGGTAATTTTGCCAAAATTCTCGTTTTTGTTTCTTTTATCAACAATTCCGGCTTATAATTATGTAGTAAAGCGACGAGATATGGACAAGTAAAAATACTATGTTTGGAATTATTCAAATTGGTGGATATTTGACTTGCAGGTATAGATTTTTGCCAAAATTTTCATTTTTATCTTTTATTAATTACATTTGTTGAGGTTAGAAAATTCTAGCTCCTAATTATTCAGCATAATGACAATGTTTCCGAGGCTCTCTTAGCAGTTCTTTGAGCATATATTGGTTTTTCCTATAGGTATGTTGCTAGCCTCGCCTATAAACTCTCCTCCTTTACCCGGGCTTGGGACCGGCAGTCGCGACTGGTGAGCTATTCGTTCCACCCTCCAGCTACCCCAGGCGGAGGAAACAATAACACTACTAAACAGTACAAGCAAATTATTAACAAAAATCATGACTTCAAAACTAACGAGTAAAATTGCAATAAGTGAAGAACAACACGGGTTTAGACAGAACAGATCGAGAGTTGATGCGATTTTCATTATCCGACAGACTATTGAAAAATCAATAGAATACAGTAAACCTCTTTTCATCTGCCTAGTGGATCTTAAAAAAGCGTTTGATAGAGTTCGACTTAAAGACGTCTTGCAAATACTTCAGGAAAATGGTGTTAATCATAACTATACTACGGTCATTGAAGAGCTAAATAAAAACAATAAGACACGCATAAAGACACAAACAAAATGTAAAAGAAGTCAATGGAGGATACAAAATGGGACGAAAATCTTTGAAAATCTCATGTTTTGCCGACGACGCCTTACTGTTAGCAGAAAATGAAGAGATCTGCAATAACTACTATACCGATTCCAGACCACATCAAAAAATTTAAATATGGAAATATCTACAGAAAAGACCGAAATGATGGTAATTTCAAAAGATCCTGTCAGATGCAAATTGGTGGTGAAGAACCATCCTATCAGACAAAGCATGTCTTGTAGATACTTGGGAGTTGATGTATCAAGCAATAAAAATCTATACCAGGAAGTCAGAGCACGGGCTAACAAGGCCTCAAGGATATCAGGATGCCTGAGGGACATAATCTGGAAAAATAAATATATGTCCACAGAGAGCAAAGTACGCATCTACAGAGCTGTGATAAGACCAGTACTAGCTTATGCATCGGAAACTCGAGCCAAAACATCTAAAACAAAAAGTATGCTACAAACGGCTGAAATGAAAACGTTAAGAACAATCAAAGGAGTAACCCTAAGAGATCAAATAAGAAGTTCCGAAATAAGGGAAGAGCTCAAAGTGCCTGATGTGGTACGGCTCATAAGGTCAAGGCGCAGATATTGGAGGGACCATGTGGACAAAATGGGCGACGATCGATGTGCAAAATGGGCTAAGAACGAGATACCAAACACTAGAAGACCCACTGGTCGACCTCCAAAACGATGGCACGAATGTTGGACATCAACATCACAGGAGGCTTAATATAGCAGCGTCTTAAATAAAAGAGGAAGAAGAAGAAAAATGACAAAGTCTGGACAAATAGGAAAGCTTTGAGCCTAACATAGCTCTAATTGGTCAAGATTTGACTGTAGGCAATTATTTTTGCTAAAATTCTCATTTTCGTCCATATATTTTGAGTTTAAAAAATTCCGATTAGTAATTTGAGCAGTACTGTAATGAATTATGGCCAAGTAGGAGTGCTTTAAGCTTAAAGAGGTTCAGATCAGTTAAGATTAAACTTGTAGGAAAATTTTTATCCAGTAATTAATTTTTTTCCCACTATGCGCCGTGTTTTTTATTTGTTGCTGTTGAGTTTTAAAACAAATATCCAAATGTGTCTGAAACAAGATCTCATTTTCAAGTTACTGAAAAGCATCTAAAAAGAAAAACAAATAGTTAAAATTGAGTTCAAGATTTATCAACACTTAAATAATTACTTAACACTAAAAATTTAAGAAACTAAACACAAAATAGGTGCTAAAATACAATTATAATCTTCCTACAAAATGTTTAAAACTATTTTCTTTTTTACTTTTTATACCGTAAACCAGAATTTCTTCTAGAAAATTAGCTGTCAGTAAAGAAGATCTGGCCCTAACGTAATTTTTTTCCCGTTTGTAAGACAAAAATTAAACAATCTTATACATATAAATGACTTATTATTCATTAATGTTTATAGTTATTACAAGCTATAACTGTCTAATAACTTTTAAATGGTATATTAAACTGGTATTGTATAGCACACCGTAACTAACAATTTAGGTTTTGGAAAACTATAAAACATTTTCTAATTATTGAAATAAAATTCATAGTTTCGTCATCTCTATTGAAAGTTAAAAGTAAATTTTACTTTTGGGTTATAAGAGTTCTGTAACTACTTTGATGACTTTATGACAGAAGCAGTAAAATTTATGTTAAATACTTAATTATTTCGCATATACATTGGATAGTGATTGTGCGTTACTTTTTCCGTTTACCAACTGTGTCTCTTAAACGTTGATTTATATAAACAACACAAATAAAATTTGTGAGACAAATTTTGTTGGAAAACTACTTCTTAACACTTTCGAAAATTTTATTTTTCATTTTAAACTTGGCCAAGCGACTAAGAGTTATTTATCCAAATAACATTTTTCGATATCTAGCCAACCTACCTAATATTTTTGGCTATTTTAAATAAATACGTAGAGTCTATTTTCTTATTCTGTTGATAAATTAGAGCCTACATTAGAAGATTGTCTCTTCTGGCATTCCGCTTGATTTACTATATTCTTTTTACAGAATTTTAAATGAGAAGGTATTGAAACTTGGAAGATCGTGAACTAAATGCTTGAAATTTACTGGCTTTTTGGCAATATATTATTTATTTTTTTCCAGTCGTGGTAAAGGTGCTTGTGACGGAGTAGTTAGGAATATTAAAAGAGGAGCAAACAATAGCTTACAGCTTTCATTTAAAGAGAAATTTCTAACAGCATAAGATCTTTTCAATTAGATCCAGAAGTACTGCAAGGAAATAAAAATCTTTTATAGCAGTAAAAGCTATAAAAAAACTTATCTAGAGCTTGAACCTAAATTAGACACGGCTAAAGTAATACCAAACATCTTTTAATACCACGTTGTTATCTCAACGGATTAAAATTCGGGTCTGTTCAAAACCTCATCGTATATCACATTATAGAATCTTTCGTAAAATTTAAAATATAATAAAAGTTAAAAAATCTAAGAAAACTCCTTTAAGAGATAAAAATCGGTTCATGAATGAACTGTAGGGGAGACCGGGTACAAAAGTAATAGCGGGTAGAAAGTAACAAATTCTCTCTAGAATTGTCCAATAGCCTAAACGATTCGCGCATCCGGCCAAAGTCAGCTTGTGACGCCCCCCGCGCATTCAATTATTCGCTGCGTTCGCACCGCACTCGTAGATTGTGCTGGAAGACGCCACGTGTTTTTTTCGAGCGAAAAGTAAGTTTTTTAATGATTATTCTTTTAGTGTTTATATATTGATAAGATTATGATTTCAACGTAACTGTTTGTCTAGTCATTTGTTATTAGATCGCCTATAGCATGCTATAAACGTCTTTTATGCAACACAACATAACATAAAGGGACTAAAATAATATGTTACTTTTGATCCCGTTGCAACATATTATCGGTGTGCATGTATTTAAAATTTCTTTTTATTTATTTTACTGAAACAGAATGCCGCTATAGCGATTTAGAAAACCAGGTAGAGGCATTACTGACACATCAGTGTACAGAAGAGCAACGGTTGAGCATTTTAAGGACAGCACGAAGATAAGAACACTCGTAAAAAACACAACGTTTGCCATGCCATTGCCATGTCACATTACATAGATTCATTCGAAAATTTAAAACAGGGAATATTAATGCAAGAGTCGTCATCGGGTCTTTACGACTGAAGAGGAAACGATTTTACTGCTCCAAAGGATATTTTGGTATGGCTCCTCCTGAAATGCGAAAGTTGTCATACGAATTAGCGGTTAAGCACAACAAGAGATATCCGGATACAAGGGAATGAAGATCACATGGCAGGCAAGGAATGACTACCCGGATTTTTAAAAAGACACCCAAATCTATCTCTGAGAATTCCACAAGTAACGAACCTAATGTGATTACTTTTTTTGATAACCTTTCAGAAGTTATAGATGGGTATAAGTTTGAGCCTAAAGATATATGGAATATAGATGAGATCGGAATGACGACGGTGCAAAAATCAAACAAAATAGTCGCTCAAAAAAGAATTAACTAAGTCGATGCAGTAACTTCTGCCGAACGTGGAAGGTTAGTGATAGTCGCTGTAGCTGTTAATGCTCAAGGAGGACACATACCTTTTTTTTGTATTTCCATTGAAGCGATACCGAGACCACATGATATGCGAAGGTCCTATTGGATCTGCTGGTGCTGGATGCCAGAAGCAGAGTTTTTATTATTTTTGGAACATTTCAAAAAACAAACCAAACCAACTATTGATGAAAAATGTCTATTGTTGCTCGACAATCAGGTATCACATATATCAATTCAAGCCCTTGATTACTGCAAAAATAATGGAATTGTGCTGCTGCCGTTTCATCCCCATTGCACCCATAAACTATAGTCCCAGGATAGAGTGGTTTTTGGACCATTTAAGAAAATGATCCTCACTGCCGCAGATAACTGGATGCGAAACCACCCTGGTCAAACAATGATCATACAATATATTCCTGGGATTGGCAGAGAAGCATTTCCCTTGGCAGGTGCTGATCGAAATGCTATTGCTGGTTTTACCTGCACTGTAATTAGTTCATATAATAGGAACATCTTTACCGTTGATCTCGCACCATCTTCTGTAACGAATCGTTCCTTGCCTGCTCATAACGGAACAGTCTCTGAAGAGAATGGGATGATTGGAATCAGTAATATTTCAGTACCTTCTCCGAAGATAATATTTCAAGACTAGACTTAACACAGCAAATTGCTTTTTCACTTCAAGATATAAGACCTCTTCCTTAAGCTGGTCCAAGATCCAAAAGGAAAAGAAGTGCTAAAGAACGTAAAACTGCGATACTCCGGAGAAAAATGCAATTGAAGAAGAATATAACCAAAAAGATAAAGTCAAAAAACTAATATTACAAACCATTACAGAGAAAGGCAAGAAAAAAATATCATCTGCAAAAGGAAAAGGCCAGGGCAAAAAAACGAAGAATCGACCCAAAAAAAGGAAAATCTGTCAAGTGTAAATTCTATTGATGAAGATTGCTTTTGCCTCTTTTCTTTAGAATTATTCAGAAACAGTTTGCCAAATGAGAAGTAGTTACAATGTCTCTATTGTGAAAAATGGTCTCACGCTGCGTGTACTAAAGATGATACATATTATATTTGGCATAATTGCGAATCTGAATAAAATTATTTTATTGATATCATTAAAGTTGATTCATAAAGGCTTGATTACCGAGAAGTGCATTATTACATCTTACAATATTTTGTTTTGTTGATTTGTAGCTTGGTAATTTCCCAATAAATAATTTGTATGTTTTCTGATAGTTATTATTATATTTCCTATAACCTTGCGTGTGTTACTTTTGACCAATACACTCTTACTTTCGTTCTGACCCTGGGGTCGAAAGTAACAAACATAATTTTTTTTGCAGTCTTGTAATTGTTAGAAAACTACTTGACTATTGACTAAAATTGTAATGTGCATTTAAAGAGTATAAATGAAAGTTTTATATGGCCTATTCATTATATTTAACAACCAGAAACCAAAGCAAAAGTACGAAGTGTTACTTTTGTACTCGGTCTCCCCTACTCGGAAAAGCAGTTGTGAGAAATCTGGTAAAATGCCTATACGCAACATCCATTCGTGGTCAGAATTTGCATCATTTTTCAAAAATTTGTTCTGAAAAATACTAATATCTATGTAATAATTCTTTGCTTTCGATCTAGGCTATTAAACAAAAATATTATTAAAAATGCCCTCTTCAAGATATACATGTTTTGTATTTTGGCAATGTCAAAACGACAAATTTTGAAAAATCTGACTATACTACTATGACACTAAGAAAAAATACAGTTAAACGTAAACGTGATGGAAAAGTCTTTTGGATTAATTTCACTGTTGAAGATCCGAGTTCAATAGGCTACAATTTTGCTCACGTGCGCTACAGGCAAAATGTCCCAAATATGTTCCTTCTTAAAATACTGTTATTTTTCATTAAAAAATTTTATTTAGTTTTAACGTTATCTAAAGAGACATTGTTTTGTTGTAGCTAAAAGAAGATGCATTTTTTTACGAATTTATATACAAAATAAATAAGAGAATATAATGTTTAGGGAATCCACTATTAATGTCACCACGCTGTTTTTACTAGCATGTTTACCTTTTGTTAATAGACAAATCTTATATTATATAAGTGAAAAGATTTATTTTCTTAGCGTCTACTATTTAATAGATTTCAATTTTAGTATTCTCAACGTTGTTTGCTTATTACTTAGACCTAAATTATTAAATAGATACTTTTATTTTTATTATCAGGTCATTTGCTTAACTAATTTTCACACTTTTGATGACGCGTTTATTGTCGTGATTTAACAATAAGCTGTGTAAATAACATAAAAGCATTTTTTTGTCATGAATGGGCTGCACGACATGTGTAATTTTATATGAAGACCTAATGGCCTTTGTTGTAATTTAGATTGTTTATTTACCTTTAATATTGTGAAATTGAGTTAGTAAATAAATAAAATTATAAAATTTTAAATTAAACCTCAAACAAGTGCCCAGCCTCAAGTCTAGTTTGAAAGTAACCACTTTACGCACTTCCTGAGTAGCGCTATTGTTTGAACATATCAAAAATAAGTTGAAGCTTCACAGGATGTGATACTATTTAATAACTCAAGCAACGCACATTGATCGTGTTATATACTCAAAGTTCCTTGCCGCAAGCCATAAAATATAAGACTGCGATTTAGCCGCTAAAAAACCTGTGGAAGTAAACTGTCCCATGTTTCTATTTTTGAGTAGATTTTGAATTTATTTTCAAAATCTTGTAATTAAACAGACATTAAAATAAATTAAATATTCATTTCGTTCTATTCGTATCTGATATGCTTGCATTAAGGAATTCAATAATTAAGTACTTCTGTTTAAAATAGAAGTAGATTAAATGAACGAACCTAAAGGCACCAAAACTTTGTGGATGGCATACTTATATGTACAATTGCCTTAATAATTCCAATACGTCTGTATACATGTACAATCTGCAATCTTTTATAACTTAGGTTTAAATGAAACATCAAGTGACAACACCAAGAATCTGGTATAGGCCTTTCTTTCGAATTAAAATTAGATATTTTTTCTAAAGTGTAGGTAGGATAATAAGAATTTTCGTCACTCGCCTGCGAGGTTCTTTTTTTAAAATATTGGGAATATAAGCTCAAACAACTCCAGCGTTCACTAAGACACCACTGAATAAGAATCATTCCTACATCGTCATTTGTAACTGTGAAAAATATTTCCATTACTGATACCAAATTGAAGCTGCTTCTTTATCTGTAATTTAAATCTTTGGAGTTCAAGCTAAATTAAAATTAAGTGAGAAAAATTACTACTAACACTGAATTAAAACCAATGACAGTAAATTCAATTGAAATGAATACGATCCTTACACAATTTTATGAATGTGTATTTGTAAATTATAGGGTTAGTAAGTTGTAGGTAGCTTTTTTTTTAAATCATTTCTTTATATATTAATTTCATTCTATTTCAAAAATTTCAATTCCAGATAAAATTTTATTGAATTGTATTCGATCATATTTAAATATATATGAGAACAGTTTTTTAAGAACCTCCTCTTTTTAAGTCAATAACACCAAATACGCCTAAAGCGATACTTTCGTACTTCTACAAATTTGCTTATTAATTCGTCAAAATATATATTTCAAATCATAACGATTTAACATACAAATCCTCGAAATCTATTAACTTTCCTTGAAACTTTATTCAACACAAAAAGTTTTAATTAAATTTGGAAGATAATTTCCTCCCTCAAAAGACACAAGAAAACTTAATTGAACTCTAAAAATCTTGTAGTATTTGACGAATTATCTTTTTAGATTTTTTTTTTAATTAAGAATAATTTAACCATAGTCAATTGCTATTCAACTTTGTTTTGTTATTAAAGAGAGGAAACTTATTAAAAGAAACAAAACATTTTATTGTTGCTGTTTAACTACCACTGTATCACGATCCATGCACAAATATATCAGTTGAAGAGAAGCGTTAAAATAATGTGCATCGTAGCGACTACACATTTTTCTTGGAGCTAAAATAACGTTCCTTAGTTCTAATTTATTTATATATGGTATAAGATAAAAAAAAACATTACATTATACTTGCAACTAGAAAAAAATTGTAAATATATGAATCTAGATTGTAAGGCCATTTTAAAGTTGTTTAAAAACTAGCAGATACTCGTTGCGGCTTCGCCCGCATGAATAGTGAGGAACAGTTTTGAATTAAAGAATTCAATCATTAAATATTTTTGTTTAAAATAGATACGTCTCCCCACATGTACAATAAAAGTAGACTCATCACTTAGGTTTGAATCAAAAATCGAGTGAAGACACCAAGAATCTGGTACTGATCCTTCTTTGGGACATTTTCCGCAACCAATAATAAAATTGAATTAAAATAAGATATTTATTCTAAATTGTAACTAGGATAATAAAGAATTATCGTCACTCCTGTTCGGGGTTCTTTTTTTGAAAATTTTAGTAATATAATCGAAAACAACTCCAATGTTTGCTATGGCACCACTGACTAAGAGCTATATCTACGCCGATATACTGTTTATTGTTATGTGTGAAAAATATATCCATTACTGATACCAAATTGAAGTTTCTTCTTTATCTGTAATTGAAATCTTTGGAGTTCAACTATATTAATGCTCAATGAGAAAAATTACTATTAACTCTGAATGTAAACTAATTACAGGAAATTCAGTTGAAAAGAATAAGATCCTTACACAATTTTGTGAATGTGTGCTTATAAATTATAGGGATAGTAAGTTGTAGGTGGTTTTTTAAATCATCTTTTTAATATTAATTTCATTCTGATTTTCCAAATTTCAATTAGAGATTAATTTTTATTGAATTATCTTAGGTCAAATTTAATGAAATATATATATATATATATATATATATATATATATATATATATATATATATCATTTTTCTTAATTTTGTATTTTCTTGGGTTTAGGTTCTATAATTAATAAAACACAAAACGATTGACGTTTGGCCCTTTATTCAAGACATTTTCAAAATTTTTTCCTAAAAAAAATATATAATTAAAATACATCAATATAAAAAACATATTTTACCATTTTGGAAAACAAACAAGACACTTAAAAACAGTAGTCAAAAAATTTAAAACATTTTAAAAATACTTAATTTTACCAGTACATACCTTGACATTTTGCTGTTCTGTTTCTAAATAAACTTTAAATTTTCATCGTTTACTGAGGATACGTGGAATGCGAATGTGTTTTATTTTTTTAAATATTTTTTATATTTTACAATGTATAAAAAAAACAAATAAGGTATATGTTTAGTTTTATGTTTAAGAGGATATTCTATTTTTGATTCTTATTTGACCGGATCGAATACTTAATAGTTTTGTTTAATTTAGGTTTGCGTATATGTGGCTCAAATTTCCTATATCTGTTCTGTCGTTAACAGTGTTTTTATCTTTTTTAATTTCAATCATTTCCTTTATCTGTAATTTTTGGTAATTCATATCTTTGTTTTTTATAATGGTACTGTTATAATCAAAAGTGTGTTTTTCGTCCTGTGTGTGTTTGTTTAACGCTGTTGAGGCGTTTTTTGTATATTTATGGCCATTTAATCTGTTCTTCAGTAATTGGCTCGTCATGCCTATATATTTTTTGGGACAATTTGTGCAAGGGATCGAATATATTATATTTGATTTATTCATTAGAGGAGTTTTACTTTTTAAATTTGTGAATAATGTATTTAATTTATTATGTGACCTGTGGCATACGATAATATCATGCTTTTTTAAAATGTATTTTATTTTTTCTGACAGCTCACTAGTGTAAGGTAATACCACATATTTCTGCTGTTTATGTTCTATGTTTTTTGTTTTTACGTTGTTATAAAACTTATATGTTCGTTTATCAATTATTTTGGTGATAGTCTTTTCGTTGAAATTATTATTTATTAGTGTCTCTTTTACTTTTTGAAGTATTTTTGGTCGGAATTCTGGAGATGTTAGGGAGATAGCACGATCAGATAGACCGATTATAACGCTATTTTTTTGAGTTTTTGAATGATTAGAGAAATAGTTTAGATATCTACCTGACCAAGTTAGTTTGGTGTACCATTCAGTTAAAATTTTATTTTTTCTGCGTATGTGTCATATCTAGAAAATTTATTTTATTATTATTCTCTGTTTCGGATGTGAACTGTAATTTTTCGTTGAAACTGTTAAACTCTTGGAGAATTTCATTTATTTTATTTTGTGGTACGGCTGCTATGCAATCATCGACAAAATGTTTGAAAAATATTATATTAAAATTTAATTTTTCTAAGACTTTTTCCTCTAAATATTCCATTCCTAACTGAGCAATGGTAGATGAAATTGGTGATCCCATAGCACATCCATCGAGTTGTTTATAAAAGGTATTTTCATACTGAAAATAATTTGTATTAAGAACGAGGTCAACAGCATCCATAAAATTATTTTTTGATAGCGTTGTATGTTTTTTTAAAATTTCCCATTTTTCTGCTAAAATAGTGTGGACAAGTTGATTTGGTATGTTTGTATACAAAGATATAACATCTAGCGAAATGAGTCTGTAATTTTCAGGTAGGTTTACTTTATCAATAAATTTTTTAAAGGCGAATGAATCTTTAATAAAAAAATCGTTTTTGCCTGTAATATTTGAAATGCAATCTGATGAGAATTTTGATAAACTATAGAATGGCGATTGTATACAAGAAACAATAGGTCTTAGTGGTATATTTTGTTTATGTAATTTTGGTAGGCCGTATATTTTTGGTGGAATAGCATTGTGAATGGTTAGCCTTTTTGCATCTTTTTCAGTTAGTTCTTTTACATTGAGCAATTTTTTTATGAAGGTATTATTTTTTTTTTATATATATATAAGTTCGTTGGATCACTTTTAATATTTTTATATGTATTTTCGTCCTTTAATAAGTTGTTCATTTTTGTCTCGTAATCTGCCTTGTTCATAACTACTGTTTTATTGCTTTTATCAGGCCTTAGAACAATGATTGTCTTTGATAAATTTTTTTGTTCGATTTAATTTCTTTTTTAACTTTTTTTGGAGGCTGTTACTTTTTATTATTTGATGTCTTATTTTGATTTTATGATTAGTTAAAACATTTGTTACTTCAGCTCTAATTGTGTCCTTCTTGTCATCTGACTCATTGCTAATAACAGATTCAATAGAGGCTATATATTCGGTTATTGGAATATCTTTTTCTTTTTTAACATCTAATGAGAAATTTGGACCATATGATAAAACTTCATTAACTTCGGACGGTATCGGGGTATCAGATATATTTTCGATCCATTTGGACCTGTCGTTGTTTGTTTCTTTACATATTTCACGCTTTTTAAATAACTGGTTTAATTTTTTTTGGTGTCTTTTTTTAATTTTTTTATGTAATTCCTCAAACTTTTTATTTTCTAACGATAAGAATCTATCTAATATATCATTTGTTAAGTATCTCTCAGTTTTTTTGATGTTTTCTCTAATGGATGTATTTAAAGAAGTTATTGTTTTGGTTGCCTCTGTAATTGATAAGTTTAAAATATTGTATTTGGCTTTCATGATGATATTATTAAATTTATTTTCAAGGTACGTACCTGTAAAACAAATATGTGAAACATTCAAATTTAAAAATGTAGGAAATAGATCCAAATGTTTGCATCTTAATAAAAAAATTCTTCTGTTTTTTGAGCGGCAAGCTTGGTGTAAGATTTTGATAATTCTTTAAGAAGCATTACCACGTGCGGCCCATGTGATACTTCTATCTCCTTATAAAATGTCATAATGGATGTTTTGTTTTAGTAGCCTCAACAGCGTTAAACAAACACACACAGGACGAAAAACACACTTTTTATTATAACAGTACCATTATAAAAAACAAAGATATGAATTACCAATTACAGATAAAGGAAATGATTGAAATTAAAAAAGATAAAAACACTGTTAACGACAGAACAGATATAGGAAATTTGAGCCACATTTACGCAAACCTAATTTAAACAAAACTATTAAGTATTCGATCCGGTCAAATAAGAATCAAAAATAGAATATCCTCTTAAACATAAAACCAAACATATACCTTATTTGCTTTTTTTATACATTGTAAAATATAAAAAATATTTAAAAAAATAAAACACATTCGCATTCCACGTATCCTCAGTAAACGATGAAAATTTAAAGTTTATTTAGAAACAGAACAGCAAAATGTCAAGGTATGTACTGGTAAAATTAAGTATTTTTAAAATGTTTTAAAGTTTTTGACTACTGTTTTTAAGTGTCTTGTTTATTTTCCAAAATGGTAAAATATGTTTTTTATATTGATGTATTTTAATTATATATTTTTTTTAGGAAAAAATTTTGAAAATGTCTTGAATAAAGGGCGAAACGTCAATCGTTTTGTGTTTTATTAATTATAGAACCTAAACCCAAGAAAATACAAAATTAAGAAAAATGATATATATATATATATATATATATATATATATATATATATATATATATATTTATATATATATATATATATATATATATATATATATATATATATATATATATAAACCAGTATCAAGTATTTAATGAGGTAAATTTACAATTGTAAGGTTACGAGTTGAATTTACTTCAAAGAAAAAACTTTAGAGCAGCTTTTGTCGGGCAACTTCTTGTGTTCAAGCGGAATCTCGGTAGAGGTAAACCAAACACCTTTTCAACATTATCAGCAGTATGCAAAAAGGAAAGATTTACTTACTTACTATCAACACTTGGACGTTCTTCATGCTGATTTCACATACCAAGTTGGGTTTTACCTCCAATTTAGAACAATTGATATCAAGACAAAAAAAGAACTTAAGGTAAAATTCAATTTTGGATCCTGAAGAATAGGTCAAAAATATTAACTTCATATTCCTCATGATATTTGGCTGAGCATCGGCTCAAGGTTTTGGCAGATTTACTTTCCAAAAAAAAATAATAAACAGACTACAGATCACTGAGCTTGACAATTTGGAACTGTCATTGTTAAAATTAGAACCCCAAATTGTTAAAACTCTACCAGCCTCATCCATCCCATTAATTTTATTATTATATATTGATTTTTATGTCAATTTTCTAATTCATGTTTTAATTTTTAATACGATATTTTAATATTAGATAAAACTACGACAGAGTGGTGATCCTGAAAAGATTGGAAATCTATGCTCTAGAGCTTTGTTTTTTTAATCAAATATATCACATTGTCAGTTTCTTTACTTCATACTTCATGCCCCAATCACGAAAGTAGGGTGACTGCAAAAATTTGAACTGCTTGTTTTTATATTGCTCGTGATGCATGAGGGAATATCTTTTTTTCGGTTTTCGTTTATTTCCTGTTTAAAATAGATAATATTTTATTCGACAAAATTTATAGTTGAACTAATACATGAATATTCTTCGGGGAAATCAAAACCATAATTAGTTAAAATTTATTAATACCATACGTCAAATATTTCACAGCCACTTACGAAACGGAACAAAAAGTGGATATAATAAATTGAATTGCCTGTTAGATATACAAAATAGTCATAAAGTGATTTGAATTTCACACGTGTTTACTTTACATGGGTTTTAAATAAGTTAGTTAGTAATTTAAAACGACGTATCTCAGTGCAAATGCACATTTGCCTTCGGCTACTTATATGATCGCGAATAGATAAATAAATTTATATATTAATGCTTTCTGGTTCTCTTTATGGATGGAGAATATATATTTAAATTATTATTAAATCTGTATATTGCAACGACTTTAATAATACACTTATTGAAAGTGACAATAATTTATAAATAGATTTAGGCATATATTAAATCATTCAATTCAATGCTCACGTTTGGAGGTTTTAATATCAAAGGAAAATTATGCACTGCAATTTTTTTGTATCGCACCAGTGATCACGGATTCTGTATAATACATTGATAAAGTGGTTTTATTGTTTTATTGTGCAAAATAAAGAATAGCATTATGTGTGGATGGATTGTACAAGGGCAGCAATAAACATACAAAGTTTATAAAATATGATAGAAACTTGAATTAATTTTTCGATCAAGACACCATTTATCTTCTTTATGTAATTGCAAAACCAGGGAAATAAATAGTATTAAGAATATCGTAGTTACTAGAGGTAAACCTATATAAAAAATCTAATTCATATTCATAAATGAGTTTCTTTGTAGGAAAAAATAACCTAATTTCTCTACTACTATTATAAACATTTTTTTAAACTGTGTTCAGAAATTACTTACTTATTTGTAAACAAAATATATTAGGGAAAGTCATTTCTGCCACTAAAAGTTACAAAATATAGCGAATAATATAGCTGGCTAAGGTATTATACGTGAATAGATTGGTTGCTTTAACCAACTTAAGATCCCTGTTCACCAGTTTACCTTCTTAGTATAGACGTTCAGGACTGATTGTTTCTTGATGCTGTCTCCTGTAAATCAGAATTTTACATTTAATGATGTGTGAGACTGTTTCATCTTCCTCGTCACATAGTCTATGTGTGGGTTCTTTTTTAAACATGCCCATTGTATATAGATGTTTCCCTTAGGTGTAGTGCCATTGATGGTTTATCCACCAGGATATCTACCCAAGAATAGAAGCTTTAGTAATGCCAAATACTAGTTCTAAAAAGGTGGTAGAAGACTCTTGTCTTGCATGTAAATCTGCTTTGTCATTGCCTTGGATATCCTTATATCCTGGTACCCACGTAATAGTTCCCTTGTTGTGTCTTGCCAGGACTTCGACGGTCTCAGACCTGTTGAGATTTTATCTAATGAGACGCAATACTTAGTGTATTAAAAAACTTCCGAAGAACACAATCTAAATTACATTAAAATTTAAAATGTAATTAATTTAGCAGTTTTCCACAGGTTTAAAATAATACAATTTATTAAACATTGATTATGAAACAAAAAAAAACATATGGAAGTTTATATTGTATTATATACTATCCGATTTAGTATATTGGTCGCGATTAACGATTATGTCCAAAATGTGCTTCAAATTAAGAGAGTCAATAAAGGTAGCAAAATTATAAAGAAATCCAAAATTTGAGCACTTTTGGTGCATTTTTGTGAATTTTACAACATAAACAATACAAATCAACGAGTCTCTTTGTTTTCGAATATATCAAAGGTAAAATGGGGAACAATTCTGTAAAAATACATATAAATTTTTTATGAAGCTGTCTCGACAATTAACAAAAAAATAATTAGTTATATAGTTGTATAATTATATACAACGCCATTTTGGAAAGAGTAACAGAGCAGGAGCATGTTTTAGAAAAATTCTGCGGTTTGATCACTTATCTGGAAGAGCCAAGTACTTTCGAGAGTTTTTGAATATGGTTTACGCATCGAGGACACTTGGTACAAATATGGGAGGCAACCAAGAGTTGTGCAATTCCAAAATTTCAAATTTGAAGCGACAAGTGCGATCTGCAGAGCGAAGTATAGTGCGACGGTGTGCTTAATGACCATAGTTCCTTAGTGAAAATATAGTGTGTTTAGTTGTGAGTGTCCACTTTAATTAAAAGTGTCTTGAAGATAAATCCGGCATTTTGTTTACTCGGTACCCCTGCCCATAATAGTAGTATTAATAGGCAATATTTCATTTGAATTTAGGTCCCTCTTACGTAGATTTATATAAACATGATAAGGAAATAAAGATATATAATGGGTGCAGAACATTTAAATAGCCATGAGTATATCAATATTTGATAATTAAGTCAAGTAATAAGGCAATAGGTATTATTTGCAATAAAACAATGTCAGTCCTCAAAGAATATAACATAAAACGTCATTATGAGCCTAAACATTCTCAGAATGATTCCAAATTTACAAAAATCCTACGATTAGAAAAATATTAAAGACCAAGAGATACCCCGAGATTGGAAGAAAAGTATAACAGTACTTATTTTCAAGAAGGGTGATAGGAAGATCACGGAAAACTATAGAGGAATAACTTTATTAAATTCAATAATGAAATTATTCACCAAAATCCTTGAAGGTATAATAACTGACTATTGCAGAATATCAGAAGAACAGCAAGGTTTCCGCAAAAACAGATCTACAGTAGATGCCATATTCATCGTAAGACAGATAGCAGAGAAATCTATTGAATTTACTAAGCCAGCTTTTATGTGCTTTATAGATATCACTAAAGCCTTTGATAGGGTGAGACTGGATGATATTCTGCAAATAATGCGAATTAAAGGCATCCCAAACAATTTAATTAACATAGTTGAACAGCTAAACTCTAACACCACAACACAAATCTCAGTAAGCGGCAACCTAACTAAGGATGTACCGATAGCGTCGGGCATACGACAGGGGGACTCTCTGAGTCCATTACTGTTTAACATAGTAATGAACCAAATAATTGTGAACGTCAAAAGAGCGGCACCAGGGTACAGAATGAATACCGGGGAAATAACAATAATATGTTACGCTAATGACGCCGTCAAAGTCTCGGAAAATGAAGACGACCTCCAAAGACTTCTATTTGCATTCCACACCATAAGCAAGCAATTCAACATGAAAATATCCATCGATGCCCTTAAGATGCAAACTAGTAGTGGATGACAAACCAATAGAACAACTCATGACCTTTAATTACTTAGGAGTTGAGATATCCGCAAACCAAGACAGAACAAGAGAAGTAAGAAACCAAGTAAACAAAGCAAATAGAATCTCAGGAAGCCTGGCGGATATAATATGGCACAACACATACATGAGCAAGGACGCAAAAACAAAAATCTACAAGGCCTGTATTCGACCGATAATGACGTATGCAATAGAGACGAGAGCTGACAACACAAAAACAAAATCAATTCTAAGAACTGCCGAAATGAAAGTACTAAGAAGAATATCGGGATACATATTAAGAGATCACATACGCAATTCAACAATACGTGAGGAACATGGAATGCAGGATATAGTAAGATGGGGACGGAAGCGCAGAAGAGGCTGGAATGAGCACGTAGGAAAAATGGCGCAAAATAGGATAGAGAGAATAGCCCGAGATGGAACACCGGAAACCAGAAGACCAATAGGTAGACCACCGAAAAGATGGAGAGAGTCCTGGATTTCAACATCAAATGAGATGAATGATTGAGTTGGAAAAAACAGGCTGTAAGCCTATAATAAGAGGAAGAAGAAGAAGAAGAAAAATATGAACTTTTGAAACGCTGATTAAAATCTCAGCCATTATTGTTTAAGAAAGTAAATGCTGAACAGAAGCAGCAACACGTGCTGTTTCCGCGTGGCACATTCAGTAGCGTAACATGGGAAAACATTTACTGATGGCAGATAAATTAAAGATTGCACGATTGCAGTAGCAGAAAAAATGTGTCTAAAAAACATCAGTTTGTCAGCAAACAGTACGGCTTGAAGAGTAGATGATATGAAAATTGATACTTGGACTCAACAGCTGTTTTACATACTGCTCAGATGTAACTTTTTATTCGAGCGATCCATAGAAATTATGGTGTTTATAAAGAGCTTTTTGATGTTCATAGCATTTACAGCACGATCACTAGAGAAGACATTTTTAAAGGAATTGAAAATTCTGTTCAGAAAAACAATCTTCAATGGAATATATGGAATAAGTATATCACTCCTGATGGTGTCAAAAACATGTGTGGAAAATCAAAGGCCAGAGAAAATGATGTTGGTTTCAAAATCATGAATCGTACATTCATCAATAATTTTTGTGCGGAAACTGCTTGAATATGTCAGAACTTTTATAGCCAGTCATATTAGCTGTTAATTATATAAGCTCACATATGCTCAATCACCGTCAATTCCGTGAATTTATTACCATATTATATTGCACAGTACGCTAGTTTAGTTGCTAAAAAGTTCTGACGCATTTATTTAAAATTCGAGCAATAATCGAAATATTTTTGAATGGAAGAACTAGTTTTCTGGCTGAGTTACAAAACATTAAGTGGTCATGGAAGCTTACATTTTATATAGATAAAACAAACCCTTCCCTACAATTATTTGTAGTTAAACAATATTTTTAAATAAAAATATTTTAAATCGTCATTTTAAATTAAAAAGAATCTTCCACTCACACAGTTTGATTAATTGCATACATTTGCTCGTGGTTTTTTTTTCCGCATTCGACGTTACTTATCTATGTGAACAACATTCTCCAAAATAAAATATACACATTTGAAGTTACTGAAGATAGTTTCCAAGAATAAACTTGATCTCCAACTACAAACAGTTGTCAGTGGAGAGTTACAGCTACACAAATCTCATTAACCATAACTGTAATGTTAATTTCGTTAAATGTTCTGTCTCAATACGTGTGTCAGTTATTGTGTTTCTTAACTGGTCGTCAAATAAAAGTATCTTACTATTATGTTGTATAATTTACTTATATTGTAAATTTTACAATAAAATGAAAATAAGCTTTGGCGAGCAAGATTGGTGGTGCCCGTGAGGCCGGTGTTGGCCTGTGGGCCGTAGTTTGGAGACTCCTGTTTTAGATGGTCTCTGACATGTCTACCAAAATGGGCCATCTTATTAAAACCAAATGTCGTTTCTTAATATCGGGCCGTTGTGTTAATCATGAAATAAATTAATTAAATGAGGTATAATTCTATTTCGTAACAAATTTAAGTAGTAATTAACCGTCAAATTTTCGTGAAGGAAAAAAGGTCTTGTAATGTAGTTTTCATTGATGCCTGCACAAATATTTAATTTTTGAGAATGTTGCGTATGGTCAGACCAATACCAATAGTTTTGCCTGTGACCTAATCAGAAAATAAGATATGATTTACAAAATCAGGTTGTAAGTCTACAATGTCCAGTATTTCTTGACAAAATTGCAACGTTGATTTATAACGATGCATTTTATATTATTTGAGAATTATCCGCTCTGCATTTGAAATTCTGTTTTCAACATCCTTTAAAGAGTTCGACTTTGTATCATCAACAATAGTCTTTAAATGGCTCCAACGATAGAAATATAAAAATGTTAGAATGGATAACCTAGGAGACCTCATTGGGCTCTCTTTTACCTATCAACCTTCCAGGAAACGTTTCATCTAAATAGTACCAGAACGCGCTGGTACTCTATCTCGTTGAAACCAAATGTTTCTTTATATTAGATCATGAAATAAATTTATTAAATTGGGTAAAATTCTATTTGGTAGCAAATTAGCCTTCAAATTTTCATGAAGGAAGCAAGATCCTAAAATATAGTTTCCAACGATGTATGCCCAAACATTCGCAGTCAGATTTGCTAAGAAGATTTAAGACTCAGAACCGGTTTAGTTGCCATAAAAAGTACATTTGTTTTTGCCGGTTTAGGGCTCAAAAGTTTTAATGTTTTACCGCGGTAGTGAATTGGGTAGTTAATTTTGGGGATGATGTTCCATCATGCAATGCGGATTGTGGTCAGATCAATATCGGTAATTTTGCCTGTTGAGGCAGTCATTAAGACATCCAAAAATAAGATATGGTTTAAAAAATCAGGTTGTATGTCTCCAATATCCAGTATTTTTTGACAGAATTGCATACATCTATCAGGATTTTCTTCTGATAGTTCTTGAAGCAACGTTACTTTATAAGGGTGCATTTTATTTTCCTTAATGATTCTAAGGTTCATTTATATTAGCCATTTCAATATTTAAAAAACTCAGCTTTCAAGAAGTACAAAAATTAAGTGGTAGATGTATAATTATTACATGAAATAGACGGGTTTTGTATTTCGGTGTATGTTTTATTAATATCGGCCAAGCGCTTTCGGTCTAACTTAGACCATCCTCAGGGCTCAGACCCTAAAAACAAGAGAATATGGTCAGCAAATAAACTTACTCAGTACTCACCAACCATACTCACTCGTCAAAGGGCACACCTTAACCCTGCCAGTATGAGAGCAGTCGCCAGCCGTAGCTTCCACACAGAACAAATTTTATACAATTAAAAATTTTTAAAAAACTATGTCACAAATTAAAATTAAAAACCAACACACTAGTACACTAACATTGTTAAAACAATAAACCTCTTTAATAAAAATCCAAAAGAGTGAGGTTATGCCACCCAGTCATAGCATAGTATATCAATAAAACTGTCCAAAAATTAAAATTATATACAAGTATATGTAAGTCTGAGTAGCGATTTCCTGTATTAGTTCTATTTTAATTTATTGTCAATTGTATTTCAAATCAATAATTCATTGACAATCAGCGAAAAGAGAAAAAAGGGCAGAAAGAAAGGGCAGTAAAAGTTTATTAATCTACAGCGTTACTGTTATCGGTCATTCTGTGATATATTTCGAACACTTGGGTTCAGTGGCGTGAAATAATTTTCATTTTTGTAAAAAAGTCACAAATTACACGAACATAGGCGTAGTTGAAATTTGTTGAAATGTGTTAACTATTAATATATTTTTTTATTTAATATATTTTAGAATGAAGTGTCTGAAACTGAAAAAGATGATCAAAATTATTATAAGATTGCACCCCACACAATCACAGCTCCCAGACATTTAAAATTGTTTAATAATTTAAGAAAAAAGTTTGAAAATGGGGTTGCGGTCATTTACGTTGTTCATTCTTATATTGAGGCAATGGTCGGGGTTTCTCTTTATCTCCCTGCATAACTCAAGATCCTCTCTGTAATCCAAGGTTTTAGAGTTATTACCCCTGGAGTGGTATAAGATTTTACTATTATGAGTTGGAGAGAAACTGTGTTTGGTAAAACTAATATGGTGACCAAACACAGAGGACTGAGGTTTGTTAATATGTTCTCTAATTCGGACTGCTAATGGTCTAATAGTTTTTCTTATATACGTCGAAGGGCAGTCTGGGCAAGAAAGTTGATAGACCCCACTTTTTTGTATATGAGATATCAATTGTTTGTTATTGACCAGATGGGAACTGAGTTGATTTACACTCTTAAATGAAATCTTCACATTTTGAGTGTGGTTTGTTAGAGTCCGTGCTATTTTATTAGAGAAGTGACCTAAGTACGAGAGTGAGAAAAATTTTCCTTGCTGATTTTCATTGTAAGAAGTCGAGCTGTAAGCCTCTTGGAATTCTTTCTTGTTTTTAATTTTCTCTATATATTTGTCGATGATTGTATGCTCATACCCATTGTTTACGGCAATTTGCTTGAGAATATTGACTTCGTTGTTGTAATCCTCAGCTGACATGGGAATGTTGAGCAATCTATTAACATAGCAGTTTATTGAGGCCATTTTATGTTGTAAAGGGTGGTTAGAATTAGAAGGAATTATGTGGTCTGTTTGGGTGGGTTTTCGAAAAATTTTGAAACTGAGAGAATTATTGGTTTTTCTGATAGTTAAATCTAAAAAATTAAGTTTGTTTTCGGTTTATATTTCTAAGGTAAATTTTAGAGCAGGATGTAGAGAATTAAGACTATTTAGAACATCAATAGCCTGCTGTTCATTGCCCAGAATAATTGTAAAACAGTCATCCACATAACGAAGCCAGTTAATTATCTTGCTCTCAGAAATCAATCTCGGAATTAATGCATTTTCCAAGTTATCCAGGAAGATGTCTGCTAAAAGAGGAGATAGAGGATTCCCCATTGCCAACCCAGAGGGTTGTTCGTAGTATTTGTTATTGAAAGCGAAAAAGTCCTGAGATAAACAGAACTTAAGAAGGGTCATTATACTAAGTTGGTCGTCACTAGAGGTGTTGTGGAAAACATTAAGACTAAGATTCGGTCTGATAGGCTGATACTGTCGAAGGCAGACAAAGGTAATTGTTTGGTCATTATGAATGAAGATGATTATCTGTTGAAAGTCAAAAGCTTCTTAGACGAAAACAATTTTAAAGAAATTCCGAACAATCCACTTTCTAGTTTTGTTATGAAAACAAAAACCTATTTCAACTTATGCTCAGATTTTATAAAAAAATATAATGGAAATAAATATCTTCTAATTTCTAACCCGTGTTTACCCCGTTTATATGGGTTACCAAAAATTCATAAGCAAGGAGTACCAATTCGACCTGTTGTAAGTTTTACCAATACTCCCGTTTCGAGACTGTCTTCCTTTTTGAACGCAATCCTGATTAAACTTATCAAAGATAAAACTAAGTTTTGCCTCAAGAACTCCACAGATTTGGTCAAAAGACTGAACTCTGTAACTATGCCAGACGACTCTTTGCTTGTTTCCTTCGATGTATGCAATCTGTTTACGTCGATTCCGAGGATGGAAACTCTTCCGATTATATCAAATCTGTTGACAGCGAACAACACCTCTAGTGACGACCAACTTAGTATAATGACCCTTCTTAAGTTCTGTTTATCTCAGGACTTTTTTGCTTTCAATAACAAATACTACGAACAACCCTCTGGGTTGGCAATGGGGAATCCTCTATCTCCTCTTTTAGCAGACATCTTCCTGGATAACTTGGAAAATGCATTAATTCCGAGATTGATTTCTGAGAGCAAGATAATTAACTGGCTTCGTTATGTGGATGACTGTTTTACAATTATTCTGGGCAATGAACAGCAGGCTATTGATGTTCTAAATAGTCTTAATTCTCTACATCCTGCTCTAAAATTTACCTTAGAAATAGAAACCGAAAACAAACTTAATTTTTTAGATTTAACTATCAGAAAAACCAATAATTCTCTCAGTTTCAAAATTTTTCGAAAACCCACCCAAACAGACCACATAATTCCTTCTAATTCTAACCACCCTTTACAACATAAAATGGCCTCAATAAACTGCTATGTTAATAGATTGCTCAACATTCCCATGTCAGCTGAGGATTACAACAACGAAGTCAATATTCTCAAGCAAATTGCCGTAAACAATGGGTATGAGCATACAATCATCGACAAATATATAGAGAAAATTAAAAACAAGAAAGAATTCCAAGAGGCTTACAGCTCGACTTCTTACAATGAAAATCAGCAAGGAAAATTTTTCTCACTCTCGTACTTAGGTCACTTCTCTAATAAAATAGCACGGACTCTAACAAACCACACTCAAAATGTGAAGATTTCATTTAAGAGTGTAAATCAACTCAGTTCCCATCTGGTCAATAACAAACAATTGATATCTCATATACAAAAAAGTGGGGTCTATCAACTTTCTTGCCCAGACTGCCCTTCGACGTATATAGGAAAAACTATTAGACCATTAGCAGTCCGAATTAGAGAACATATTAACAAACCTCAGTCCTCTGTGTTTGGTCACCATATTAGTTTTACCAAACACAGTTTCTCTCCAACTCATAATAGTAAAATCTTATACCACTCCAGGGGTAATAACTCTAAAACCTTGGATTACAGAGAGGATCTTGAGATATGCAGGGAGATAAAGAGAAACCCCGACCATTGCCTCAATATAAGAATGAACAACGTAAATGACCGCAACCCCATTTTCAAACTTTTTTCTTAAATTATTAAACAATTTTAAATGTCTGGGAGCTGTGATTGTGTGGGGTGCAATCTTATAATAATTTTGATCATCTTTTTCAGTTTCAGACACTTCATTCTAAAATATATTAAATAAAAAAATATATTAATAGTTAACACATTTCAACAAATTTCAACTACGCCTATGTTCGTGTAATTTGTGACTTTTTTACAAAAATGAAAATTATTTCACGCCACTGAACCCAAGTGTTCGAAATATATCACAGAATGACCGATAACAGTAACGCTGTAGATTAATAAACTTTTACTGCCCTTTCTTTCTGCCCTTTTTTCTCTTTTCGCTGATTGTCAATGAATTATTGATTTGAAATACAATTGACAATAAATTAAAATAGAACTAATACAGGAAATCGCTACTCAGACTTACATATACTTGTATATAATTTTAATTTTTGGACAGTTTTATTGATATACTATGCTATGACTGGGTGGCATAACCTCACTCTTTTGGATTTTTATTAAAGAGGTTTATTGTTTTAACAATGTTAGTGTACTAGTGTGTTGGTTTTTAATTTTAATTTGTGACAGAGTTTTTTAAAAATTTTTAATTGTATAAAATTTGTTCTGTGTGGAAGCTACGGCTGGCGACTGCTCTCATACTGGCAGGGTTAAGGTGTGCCCTTTGACGAGTGAGTATGGTTGGTGAGTACTGAGTAAGTTTATTTGCTGACCATATTCTCTTGTTTTTAGGGTCTGAGCCCTGAGGATGGTCTAAGTTAGACCGAAAGCGCTTGGCCGATATTAATAAAACATACACCGAAATACAAAACCCGTCTATTTCTTGATTTCTACGGTGTACAACCTGTTAACAACTTATTAATTATTACATTACTTTAATGGCGGCTGTAATGCAGCTACAAACACATTTATAATACTAAAATATGTATTACTTTAATTGCCTTTTGCAAGGTAAATTTCATTTATATTGTCAAATTTTAAAAATAAAGGAAATTTTACACCATGTATCTCAAAAACGGGACCAAGATAGTACCTATGTTGATAGGGAACCGTTATCTTATTTATTGGGTGAAGAATCTCTACAGGAACGATACCACATCTTTATTAAAACACGCTGTATTAGCACTATAAACAACACTTAGAAGAAAGTATTCAATGGATTTTCAGATATTATTCGCGTGCCTCGGTGCATATTTTAGAATCTCGACGCCAATAAACAAACAAATGATATTAACTTAATCAATTTTTCACCGCAAATTTAATAAGTTGAATACATAATCTTTGTAACAAAAGTACACAAAAACATATTACTCTTAACTTATGAATGCTACATGTGACTAACGTAACAGGCAAAATTAAAAATCTGATTTTAAAATGTAAAACCTTTCATAAAACTAGTAAAGGTATGTAGTGTAAAAGGAATTTAAAAAACAACTATTTCTTCAAATATTAAGAATTCAATTGTTCTTTGTATATAAATAGATGACTTAAAGGTTTTACAAAGCGAGAGTAAAAATAAACACAATTAACCTTCAGGAAAAGGGCAATATATAATATTCAAATTTGAATTATTTATTAAAAAAATATTGGTTAAAATTATCTAGAGTCGCTCTACTTGACAAATATAATTTTAAAAGATATAATTAAACTGGCCGATATTGGGGAATTATATTAAAAAACGAAAAATATTTTTTCAAGTCGAATATTTCTATAAGCTTTGATATAATTTAAAAAATGTAACAACCAAATTCGCTAAAAATGTTCAACTTTTAATGATCTAATTAATATAGACATTGTAATGAATCAGTTTTGTTTTGCTTGTGATTTGAACTTAAATATGTCAATAAATAATTCCATATATAAGGATATTAAGTACAAAAATCTAAAAATAATAGTCTAGAATCGGTAAAGGAAGCCGGAAAATAAAGAAAATTTTCCATTTTTTCCAGTTTAATAATGAAAGTAAACGATGTTGTTCTTTTATTTTTAGGATCAAAAACTTTTATCTTTGACAATTCAAATTATTTCGATATATTTTAAACTTAGATCCTGCTAATTAATAAAGGGGTTAGTGCATATGTAAACAATTTATTTTTCTTTCTGGTTGGATTTACTCAATAGCCAGCTATATTATCAGCTAAATAAGTTCATATAAAACTTCAAGCTTTTTCAACTATAGCCCTAAGTACTACCACTAATCCATGTTTTACTTGCTTTGTGTAATAACAGTTTCTTTTTTTCTGCTACTGTAACATAAAAGTAGAATATTTTACAGGAACAGTTTTCTCTTCTGAGTTGTAAATCAAGCATCTATATTAGGAGCAATAAGATACAAGACTGAACTAAAATGACAGCTCTGCTTTAACCCACCAAAAGTATTTATGCACCATTATTTTTAACTAAAACCAATAGTTTATTGAATATTGTCAGGATTTCATCCCATTCAGCTCCATTAAGTGGTAGCTAACATTCTCGTTATGTGAGAAGACATTTATCAAAATGAAAAACGTGTTTCTTTTTAACCGTTTTTTTACTGCGACTAAGGCAATATAGCCAGCTTCTCTTTCTCCAGTCTCGCGTTGATACTTTCTTTGCCCGGAAAGATAAACTGATTAACAGGGTTTAGATACATCCATCATAAAACCAAGAATATTAGCCACGTGTGTGACTTATTATAACAAAAAAGTCATTTATAACATATCCTATAGACATTTACATATTTCAGAGCAATCCTTTTGCTTAAACTACCGGATACAGAGTTAACCGTCCGCCACAAATATATCCATTCACTTTCACTACACAAAGGAACGATTTGTGGGGCGAAAATCGCCACTCTCTCCATAGAGTACGCACAAACTTTTCTCTAAGCACTTGAGGATTTACTCCGCAATCTTTGCTTAACGTTGATAAAAATTAGTAGGGGACATACATTTCTCATTAATTTTTTAACGTTTTAAATAATTGTTTTTAATTTGGATTACATTGTTCATGCTATTAGCTTCGAGAATTATTGTATTACATTCATAGATTTGTTAGTAAACTTAGATCTCCGTGTGTCCCCATGTTTTATGATGCAATGTTACCTAATTTATTTAAAATATTTATTTCTATTTTTCTTCATTATACATAATTTTTACCAAAAGGTGATACAAAAAGTTTTATCAAAACGGTTAAAATTTAATATGACGGCCACAAGAAACAAATAAGTTGCTGATGTTTCCAGAAAACTAAAACACAAAATATTTGCCGATTTGAAAAAAATTCGAAAAATTATGAAATTTACAGCAGATTTCTAAAAAAGTAATATTTAAAAAAAAATCAGTTTCTTCGCATTAACAAAATTCTCTCAAACCCTTATATTTTTCATAATTACCATTCATCAATTACCAATTTGGGACACAGTGTAGTGGTATTCTGAATACATATTACAAGAAGATGCCTGTTATTAGTACGATTAAATAAAATACTATAGAAAAATAACTTTTCTCGCCAATATTATCACTAATATCGTCTCCATCAACGACAACCTTGTATGCCACTTAATTAAATGTTTCATGCCATTATTAAAAAATTGTACGAATTTGTTCGGTCACCAAAAGAATTTAAAGTTATACGAGTTGTAATTTCAGTAGTAATATCAAATTGGAAAAATTATACTTGGAATGTGAATTCGCAAATTTGATTACAGTATCAGGCTTTAATTGGCTAGCCATAAAATCAAAAACTTGTCGAGTAAATGTTAAATACACGACACTGTATTAAGTTTCTTCAGAAATCATTTCTGGGATTATTCAGCAAACATATGGAAAGAGTCCACTTTAACTGGTAATAACTGTCAAATTTACTATTCTGTAAGCCAGATTGGTTTTATCGATTTAACCCATCAGACGTTAAAGAGTTAAGGAAGGACACTTACAAATTTTTTTAGAAACGTTTTGTTAATTTTATTTTTCAAATAAAACTTCGAGCTCTTTTTTTTTCTCCTTTTTTATTATATTATTTTTTTATAATTTAGGGTTGTCTAATATACTTTTAAAAATGCATGAAAACTTCAGTTAGTCAGTGGAACTTATAAACTTCATTCAGACCTATCCCTACTCAGTTACACCTACTTTTAAATCATTAGGTATTAACGAAAAATTTAAAAGTATGTGAAAGATAAAAAAATATGCATGGTTACTGGATAGTAATCGTTTTCTTTAATCAAAAACCACTTCACTAAAAACTTTTCTTCTTCTTTCTCAGCCCATATTTGTCCGCTCCTGGACATAAGTCTTTCTCATTCTTTTCCACATCTCCCTCCCTTGCGTCACATTTATTAATTGTGCTTCTCGTCTAATATCGTCCACCCGTTTTGGTGGTCGCCCTACAGTTTTTTTGTCGACCTACACCTGGGTAATCTGGTAACATGTTCTGCCCATCTTCAGTTCATCTTGAATGTTTCCTCTACATTGTCTATAATTTTTTTCCTCTTGAGTTATTCATTTCGTATCCTATCTCTGTGATATCTTATATGTATATATATATATATATATATATATATATATATATATATATATATATATATATATATATGTTATGTCGGATATTCTCACGGGTATGATGTGTAATCGAAGGTTTTCGGACATCCCGTGTATGTCCCTCTCAGGACTTTAAGGCAGCTGACGTTTCGGTGAAATCTCATTCACCATTTTCAAAGCTCACTGTATGACGTCTACAAGCGAACTGACGCCTTCAACTCGGGAGTTGTGGATCCCGTGTGAGCGTCACACGCGTTCGTTTTCCGAATGGTTGCGGCCAATCAGGTTGCGAAACCTGCTACGCGTCATCGGTCCTGTTGCCAGTGTTGGAGTTGCATTACCCAGTTGTAATCTGTTCCATTAGTAAGTGGTACTGGTTGATGTTTTGTAAGCAGATTTTTCCAAGTATTAGGCACTCGCTGGCTATCAGCAGTATGTTCATCTCTTTGTGGTAATTTTCTTGATCTGTAAGGGACTGCGATCGAAACGCAAGTGATTTCACTACTGCAAATAATTGGACAGGGTGGTGGTGATGTGAATCGGCGTTGAGGTATCTGTTGGTGTGAGTGAGCTTTCTGTAGACAGTGTGCGAAAGCAAGCTATCCTCTTTTTTTTCAAGGGGGGTCCGGGCTTATGTATTTTGGGCCGCTATCTCCTGCACTCGCTAACTTATTTATGGAAGACTTTGAATCAAAAGCTTTGAAAACCTCTTCACACAAACCAAGACTGTGGCTGCGTTGCGTGGATGACACATTCGTTATCTGGCAACATGGAGAAGAAAATCTCAAAAGTTTCCTGGATCACATATACAGTATACATCCCAAAATCATATTCACGATGGAGACAGAACAGGACAGAAGACTACCGTTGCTAGATATCCTACTGAAAAGAAAAGAGGATGGCTTGCTTTCGCACACTGTCTACAGAAAGCCCACTCACACCAACAGATACCTCGACGCCGATTCACATCACCACCTCGCCCAATTATTTGCAGTAGTGAAACCACTTGCGTTTCGATCGTAATCCCTTACAGACCAAGAAAATTACCACAAAGAGATGAATATATTGCAAGACGCCCTAAGAAAAGACGGTTATAAAACAGAACATATAGACGAGGCTCTAAAAAACAAACACTTAGCCCCAAAAAATCGCGAAAACCAAGAGAATAGCTCCAAGCTTTTGTTTCTTATGTAAGAGGCACCACAGACAAGATCGCAAAAATTCTCAGGAGACACAACATTGAAACCATTTTCACCACAGACCGTAAAGTAAAAGATCTCTTGCCAACACCTAAAGAAAGAATCCCTCTAGAAAACCAGGGAGTGTACGAAATTCCATGCGGAGAATGTAGCTCATCTTACGTAGACCAAACCAACCGTAAAATAAGTGCCAGAAGAGACAAACACATGAACGCTGTACTTCGTGACTGGCTGCGTGGCTGATTAGCCAATACCAAGGAAATAAAAAAAATATGAACGCTGTCAAGCAAAAAACAACATCTTCTGTTCTGGCCCAACACTGTTTAAATACAGGACATAAAATAAATTTCTCAGAAACAAAAATGCTATCGAGATGTGAAAACCTGTCCACAAGAGTTATATGGGGAGCCATTGAAACTGCAAATAGGCCCAACAATTTAAATAGCAGAGATGATAGCCAGCCAATGCCTTATACTTGGAAAAATCTGCTTACAAAACATCAACCAGCACCACTTAGTAACGAAACAGATTACAACTCGGCAGTGCAACCCCAAACACTGGCAACAGGGTCAATGACGCACAGCAGGTCTCGCAACCTGATTGGCCGGAACCATTCGGAAAACGAACGCGTCCGATGCGCACACGGGATCGACAGCACCCGAATCACAGACGTCAGTTCGCTTGTAGACGCCATACAGTGAGCTTTGAAAATGGTGAATGAGATTTCACCGAAACGTCAGCTGCCTTACAGTCCTGAGAGGGACTCAGCACATACACGGGATGCCCGAAAATCTTCGATTACATATATATATATATATATATATATATATATATATATATATATATATATATATATATATATATACAATAAAGAAACCTTTGGTTTTTTCCCTTTTCGTTAATGTTAGTAGTCCTACATTAAACCTGTATATATTAATTTATAAATAAAACACTGGTAATTTTTTTTGCTACTCACATATCTTCTTAAAAGTACAGTTATATACATACATTTATTTGTATTTTTTTTACATCATATTAAAAGCATATACAAATTATCCGGTAAAATTAGAATGTGAAAATACGTGTACATTCATTGTTCAAATCTGACAGCGTATTTATCTTGATATCAGCATCCACACTTCGCTTTCCGTATCAATATTATTCCTTTTTATTAATTTTTTAGTAATTGTAAATAACTAAAAGGGGTGCGCACTTAAGCTAATTTGTTAATTTTGTTATTAAATTATTAACTAAGAAGAATTTTTTTATATCCGTTTTGTGCTTTACAGAATTTAGGTGCGTTTTCTTTTATACAAATAGTTTCCAAAATTTTGCGTTTACGTTGATTTGGTTCGATATTTGGAATCATTGTTTCTTAAAAATTAAATTTATGAGAGAATGCCGATTCTTAATTACTTAAGGCAGTTTTTTTTTTATCACACCGATGCTTATTTAATCGTCTTTTTAGGGATTGTGAACTTTGTCCTATGTATACGAAAGGGTACGTGTTCTTTTTTTTTTGTGAGTTTAACTCTTCAATAAACTGAAATTTTGTTCTTGGTGACAAACAGATACACTTGTTTCTGAAAAAGTTTTTTAGGTGTTTTAATAAACCCCAGTATATGTGGTATTGGTAAGTTTTTTATTAGTTTGTATGAGTTCAGGATTATTCCTTAATTTTTGCCAAAGTTATCTAAAAGTTGACCTTAGAAGTTTTACAAGATATACATTTTTAATTAAAAAATCCTTTTCTATCCCTCTATGTATCTCTTAGCTTCATTGCCCTCTTGGCCAGACCTATAATCACAGATTATTTTTTTTGGGAAATATTTTTGCATCAAGCATCACTTGAAAATACCAGGTGAGATGTTAGCGAAACGTAGTGACAATTTTATTTATATATATATATATATATATATATATATATATATATATATATATGTTTATGCGGTTTTCACGGATTCCTCCGTGTGAGATGCAAGAACAGTGGTTATATCCACATTATGCCGTTGTAGTGCTGAAATCACATTCAGCAAACGTACAACTATATGCCGCTCCACGTATGAATGAAGTAAAATGCGAACAGTAAATGCAAACTTCTCTCCATCATATCCTTTCTGTGTTAGAAAGTTAGAATAAACTGTTATAAAACGCAATTTATCCCATTCCACCACCATCGAGATGATGGCCTACCTCTACCACCATACCGAGAAGAAAGTCAAAACTTACCCTCCCCGCCACAGTGATACGGCAGGTACATGTTCCGTCTTTACTGGACTCATCAGGGTACCGACATGCACCTGACTGTGCAAAGGACAGATCGGAAGGAAGCGTGCAAATACTAAACGCGGCTTCGCTGACCTCACATGCTAACACAGAAAGGATAGATGGAGAGAAGTTTGCATTTACTGTTCGCATTTTACTTCATATATATATATATATATATATATATATATATATATATATATATATATATATATATATATATATATATATATTTGTGTGTGTGTTTATACGGCTTCCACGGATTCCTCAGTGTGAGATGCAATAGCTGTGGTTATATCCACATTATGCGGTTGTAATGCTGAAATCATATTCAGGAAGCGTACAACTATATGCAACTCCGTATGTAAATGAAGTAAAATTTGAACAGTAAATGCAAATTTCGCTGATGATGGAGCGAAGTTTGCATTTATTGAAATTAAATTGACCCCTTGTAATATCTTTATGTGAGACTAATTTAATAGCTATACCTATGAATAAAAAGAATCGATAGTACTTTTTATGAAATTATGCATATCTTAAAAATATTTTTTCACTGACTTTTCTAACGAACTTTTTAGTACAAATTACAGAATGCCGTCAACTACATACTCAGTATACAAAATACCAAATCATAAAATAAATTACCCAGACTTAACTTGACATTTAAATTTATCCAACAGAAAGAGTTTTTAAAAGCTGGTTACATTTTTAATAACATAGTTCCCCGCTGCTTTAAGACTAATAATTTCTTGTATTCATAGTATCAGAGAAAGCTTTGTGGCTTGATTTCCATCTATTTATATGAAAGGATTTTTATTATCTATGGAATATATTTCTTTCTTAGTTATACATATAGGTAATAGGCAAACAAATATTTAAATGGTTAGAGAACTGGGTATTTATTATACTATTCGTTTTAATGTTGCGTGTATAGTGTGTAAATGCAAATAAAATTACGTCTAAACATAAAATGAATATGAGACAAGCAGAGTTTCTTTAATTAATATATTGGCCTAGCGGTTCTTTGCTACTAACATAAAATTCACAGAAATCTTAAGTAGTATAATAATATTACTTTTTCACTTCGAAATTTCAAAATATGGTTATTTATTTTCTAGTAATGTAATTGCATATGATAGTCATACTAAGTAAGATTGATTTAAACTATTTCAAAATAAATTAGAGCCAAGTATCGAGCAGGTGAAACAATATGGTGAATGCACTATTTTCTATCTTAGTAATAATTTTGGCTCGTCATATTATTAGTCTTATTAAACAAATTTTAAAAATTTTATATAATATATATAGTTTTTGTTCTATGGCCTTAGCTAAACGGCTTTCGTACTCGGATATCATAAGGATGGAATCCTGTGAGGATCCTTTCCGTAAAAAATCAAAATTTCAGTAAGAAATAAAGAAATCTTTCTGCCGTATTTAAATAGTTTGTTATATATGTAATTCTCCTTTCAGGCAGAGAATATGAAAAATATATGTACCAAAAGTTTATTTCCTGCGAATATCGCTCTGGTCCTCTCTCCATACGCATTTCAATCACCTCATGATCTCGTCAGTGGAGCTGTATCGGACCGAGTGCAACATTAACAGGAAATAACTGATATATGAACCATAAATTTCAAGGTATGTCGGCAGGATATTACACCTGCCGTCTACCAACTTCGATGTCAGACTGAAAAATATCGCCAGTCGAACGACATCTATGAATCAACGGAGTAACGTGAAATTTTTAAAAAATCAAAATTTCAGTAAGAAATAAAGAAATCTTTCTGCCGTATTTAAATAGTCTGTTATATATATAATGTAAATAAACTGTTTGTACATATATTTTTCATATTCTCTGCCTGAAAGGAGAATTACATATATAACAAACTATTTAAATACGGCAGAAAGATTTCTTTATTTCTTACTGAAATTTTGATTTTTTAAAAATTTCACGTTACTCCGTTGATTCATAAATGTCGTTCGACTGGCGATATTTTTCAGTCTGACATCGAAGTTGGTCGACGGCAGGTGTAATATCCTGCCGACATACCTTGAAATTTATGGTTCATATATCAGTTATTTCCTGCTAATGTTGCTCTCGGTCCGATACAGCTCCACTGACGAGATCATGGGGTGATCGAAACGCGTATGGAGAGAGGACCAGAGCGATATTCGCAGGAAATAAACTGTTTGTACATATATTTTCATATTCTCTGCCTGAAAGGATCCTTTCCGTGTTGAACGGCCTAAATCATATTATGGTCCTCTGCTTTTCCCATAAACCTTCGGACAGTTCGAGCAATCCCAAGTAGCCTTACCAGAGAGTTCGCTGTATGATGACCTGCAAAGACTTTTTTTTCTTCCTCGTCCTGATCCTGAATTTAGATCTATATGACCAGTCTGTTCTCCATTAACAATATTTTTTGACCATGTTGAGTTTTCTTGAGATAGTAATAAGGTAGTTTCCATTAACTTTCCTCATCACAGTATTGCCACCGGCGCAGTTAAAATATGACGAACACCTGTGCGTATCTGTAGTTTAGAATGGTAAGAAGTCAAATAACACACAACATCCTTAATACAGTAACGACATAGCTGCTGCTCTCTCATATTTTGTGATTTTATATCACCCCTAAAATCAGGGGACACTTCTACTAGATCTTCACTACCGAAGTTCTACTCCTCTGCCCTTACTACCCTTCTGGACTTCATTAGCATATATTGCCTCAACTCAGCACTTGATACCAAGCAGAAAATCTTCCATACTACACCGGTTGTTGATAGAATTTTGAGTATCATCCAGATGCTACTTATTCCTCAGTGTCTGCGTATTCCTACCTCCAGGTCTCCGTATTAATACTTATTTTTTTATTACGGACTTCCAAATATCAAAATGAAATCGTACTATGTACCGAATGCTAAAGATACGCAAGAGAAATCAAATTTTGCCGGAGATCTAAAGAGGTAGGTAGAGCTAAATTTCATTAAACCAAAATATATCTAGACTTAAAGTAAAAGAGGATGACGAATGTAGAAGATATGTCGACCCAACAAGTTAACTTGCATGTAGTATACCGTGTTACAAAACTGACAAAGTTCTAGCGTTGAGTTGAGGCAAAGTAAGTTAACGCCAACGAAGTCCAGAAGGGTAGTAAGGACAGAGAAGTAGAACTCCCTAATTTTATATTAATAAAATTACACAATATGGCTTAGAGCAGCAGCTATGCCATTATTGCATTAAAGCTGTTGTGTGTCATTTGACATCTTACAATTTTCAACTACAGATACTCAGAAGTGATCGTCATATTTTAATTGCACCGGTTGTAATACTGTAATGAGGAAAGTAAAGGGGAACTATCTTATTACTATCCCAAGAGAACTCAACATGATTAAAAAATATCGTTAACGGAGAACATACTGGTCATAAAGATCTAAACCTAGGATCAGGACGAGAAAAAAATAAGAGGGCTAGGGCTTCGCAGGTCATCATCCAGTGAACACTTTTGTAAGGCCACTTGGAGTCGCGCGAACTATTCGGAGATTTATGGGAAAAGTAGAGGACCATAACATGATTTAGGGTCCGATAACATGGAAAAGATCCCTACAAAACTCCATCCTTATGATATCTGAGTAGGAAAGCCGTTCGGCTAAGTGCATGGAACAAAAACTATGTATGGTAAAAAAATAATATAAATGGAGAACATACAGATCTAAACCTAGGATCAGGTGGAGGAAGAATTAACGAGACCAAGGTGTTGCAGGTATTCATCCAGCGAAATCACTATACTCTGCACAAAAAGGCATCATGGAAAATTAAAGTAAACATGATCAGGACAGGCACTTTAGATGTGAAGACAATACAAGAAGCCGGCAAAATTTCTAATGCGATTCAATAAGAATGTTCTGGGTGTTAATGATATACAATGGAATAATTTCGAACATCAATGCGGTTTTGGAATCATAATGATGAAGCAGATATTAATATACATTTTAAACTTTGTGCTCACTACCAGTTGAAGACAACAACGCGGTACAACAATCTACCTACATGTCGATTCACTTTATTGAAAATTTAACTCCTAGACTTAAAAAGTTTTCCAAAATGGAACTTCCATTAAAAGTGCGACCAAAGAAATTAAAACAATCGCGCTAATCTACTCTAGAACAAAAACACCTTTCTCACTGAAAGAAAACTGAAAGTTCCCATAAAAGCGACTATAACAAAAGTGTGTTTTCTTATGCTGTTGCAGAGTATGAGCTAAATAAGTGTCATATAATGAACTCTGAGACACCGAAAATCCTAGCAAAAGAAAATAATTTTCATAAAATGGTTTTCCTAGAAATGGTTGACATAAACAACGAACTTTCTATGAACAAAAGAGAAAACCTTGGCGTAATATATAATTACTTACTACAGCTAGAAATCAATGAAAACCGGCCCCTCACTGTTCAATTTTCTCAGTCGGATACTTTTTAGTCACTGTTGTGAGTGTTGCATATCACATTTGTCCAACTGGGTGCAGATATCGCCTTTCTTGATATCTAAACCGTATTACGCTTTGATGGTCACGACTGGTTTAAGTTATTTTCATTTTTTATCGTTTTTCCGCTTAATACCATATTACTTTTCAAGAACTGTCACCTTCGCTCCCAGAACGATTACCTGTTCTTGGGCAGTGTAAATTTTACCTATTAAAAAAGCTTTTGCGTCAACTGTCAAATTGTCAATTTCATTCAGGAATTTAAAATGGCGTTTCAACGACGTCGAAGTGCTAAAAATCAGTTTCTTAATTAAAGTAGAGTATTTTTGCTTTTAAAATATTTCTTTTCATATTATGTGACCTTAGTGTTAAGTGTCAAGGACTGTATCTATTAAACAAAACCTGGCTTTACACATATACTCACTTTCGCAAGCCGTTTTTTTTTCTTTATTTCTATTTTATAAGAATAGAATTAAGGAAGCTTATTTTCTCTTTTGTAGAAGTCCTGATGAAGAGATCAAAATTTCTCGAAAGCTAGAATAACAATATATATATATATATATATATATATATATATATATATATATATATATATATATATATATATATATATATATTTCACCACCATCGAGATGATGGCCTACCTGTACCACCATACCGAGAAGAAAGTCAAAACCTGTTTTGTCTCTATTCATCCATTCATATACTGAGCTGCATATAGTTGTACGTGTGTGAATGTGATTTCAACACTACAACGGCATAATGCGGATATGTCCACTGCTATTGCATCTCACACGGAGGAATCCGTGACAGCCGCAGAAACATGTATACGCCATCCGGCGGGAGGTCGGCGAAGCCGCGTTCAGTATTTGCATGCCTCCTTCCGATCTGTCCTTTGCACAGCCTGGTGCATGTCGGTACCCTGATGAGTCTAGTAGAGACGGAACATGTACCTCTACCGTACCACTGTGGCGGGGAGGGTAAGTTTTGACTTTCTTCTCGATATGGTGGTACAGGTGGGCCATCATCTCGATGGTGGTGTAATAAGATGAATTGTGTTCTGTAGTAATTCATTCAAACTGTGCAACCTATAACACGGAAAGGATATGATGGAATGAAGTTTGTAATTACTGTTCTCATTTTACTTTATCTATTCACGGAGTTGCATATAGTTGTACGTTTGCTGAATGTGATTTCAGCACTACAGCGGCATAATGTGGATATTTCCACTGCTATTGCATCTCACACGGAGGAATCCGGGAAAGCCGCATAAACATATATACGCCATCCGGCGGGCGGTCGGCGAAGCCGCGTTCAGTATTTGCATGCCTCCTTCTGATCTGTCCTTTGCACAGCCAGGCGCATGTCGGTATCCTGATGAGTCTAGTAGAGACGAAACATGTACCTCTGCCGTATCACTGTGGCGGGGAGGGTAAGTTTTGAATTTCTTCTCGATATGGTGGTACAGGTGGGCCATCATCTCGATGGTGGTGTAATAGGATGAATTGTGTTCTGTAGCAATTCATTCAAACTGTGCAACCTCTAACACGGAAAGGATATGATGGAATGAAATTTGCAATTACTGTTCGCATTTTACTTTATATATATATATATATATATATATATATATATATATATATATATATATATATATATATATATATATATATATCAGAAAGAAATCTGCTAGCAACCAACACGACAAACTCATGAAAATATTTAAAAAATCAGTATATAAAGTCAAGAATTACTAACCATCACCAACTTATATTAGAACCATAAGAGTAGATTACGAATTTTCCGACTAAAAAAGGAGAGTACGTCAGACAAGCGTCACCTCTCTCCTATTCACCATATATTAATTAGAGAAATTTAAAAAGGAAAGAATCTAAATAATGTTCATTAGGCAGATGATGCGATCATATTCGCGGAGAGCCTGGAAAATTTACAGAACTTATTAACGTGGTTTTCGATCACCATCATGGGCATCGAGCTACAGTAATTAAAGTACAAATCGATATGAGGATCACTGACATGTGAAATAGATAAGCACCAGGAGAAGACAGAATAGCGAAAGAAGTTTGAATTCAACTGCAAAAAATTAGGAAAGAGATTGGTACATGGAAAAACGAAGCAAAAGGTAAATTGCAGGATCAACATAGAAACATAAATGTTAATGAAACGAAATAATTGAACATATGGAAAACATATATAAATGAACATTTCAATGACAACCGATGAAAGAAAGCCAAAGCATACCTGAAAGGTACCAAGGTTCCTGACCCAGATAACATATATGCTGAGACAGGGGCGAATCCAGCCTCTCTTTGGTGGGGGGGGTGCAGTGGTATGGCAAGCGAAAATAAGTTATCGACGGGGGGGAGGGGGGTCGACACCAGCAACAGTCCTATTTTTAGTGTAAAAAGCATGGTCGGGTCTATTTTTCTATATTTGAAGCTCTTGAAGAGGGGTGGGGGCGATCACAAGTAAAAACAAGTTGCCGGCAAGGGAGATGCCAGCAGCATAAGTATAAGAGCAGAATCGGGTCTATTTTCCTGAACAAAAAGTTCTTGAGGGAGGTTATCGCAAGAAAAACTAGTTTTCAACGATGGGGAGTGCCAGCAGCATAAACATTCCTAATATAAAAGGCAGAATCGGTTCTATTTTCCTGAACTCAAAGCTCTAAGGGAGGGACGATCGCAAGCATACACATTCCTATACTCTATTCAAGAACTAAAGAGACAAATAAAACTGTTACCGAAACCTCCAACATACCTGCTCCAGTGCCGCAGATAACTGAGGACTGCCATAAACCTAATTATATTTAATTATAAGCTTTTATAAATTTACTGCAACAATAAAATTTCTCATAGTTTAATTTAATTTCTGTCAGTGAGCAAAATACACCTTACAGTGTGTCCTTAGTGATTTTTCTTGTTTGCGCTTGTTTTTATATATTATTTGAGATTAGTGAGATACCCAAAAGATATGGTTTCCACCTCTATATTTATTCCAAAATCGTTAAACTTATTACGACGAATAATAATGTTAAAAGCTTTTTTGAGATGTGTTCCAACATGACATCTGAAGGAGAAAAAAATACTGGAATTGTTAGTACTCCCAAGCCACAGTCGATCACAGGCAGAAAAAAAAACTCGTTAGAAGAAGAGATGAAAACTGCAATAAATGGAGTTGTCCATACATTTTATTATGAGAAGCAGAACCCAACCGTCAACAAAATTCTAACTAAAATCAATGAAGATCGCGATTTACCTGAAATTAAAAGGACTGTACTCTGGAAATTGCTCAGAGAACTTAATTTTTGCTGGGAAAAACCAGATAGAAAATCTGTGCTTATAGATTGTCCGGAAACTGTCCGTTGGAGAAGGAAATATCTCTCTCATGTAAAAGGTAGAGTTACTAGAAATAACACAACTTACAAAATTAGTAATTTAACTGAACTTTTGAAAGATTTTTTTGAATAAAGTTAGTGCAGAAAATTGGGAAAAATCCATATAATAAAAGAATAAAACAAAATGTGGAAACTTAATCTCATGTCTGTGACATAGAGGAACCAATTATAATTAATTTGAGCGAAGATAGCTTCACTGACTTTGATTAGGAATTAGATACGTAATGTTTACCAGTGTAAACACAATTTATTATTTAAATTTTTGGTTTTGTTGTATTTTATTGTTTAATGCTGTTTTTATATTTTTTTATTTTTTATATATTTTTCTTTAATTTTATATATATTTAATTCCAATTAGCCGTAAGTTTTTTATTATTTTATTATTGTATTTGTGTCTTTTTTTAAGCGTGTAGAATTAGCATTATTTTTGGGGGGCTTTCGGATTTACATATAATAAAGTAAATTAAATTAAGATATCAGTACAATAGAAATAAAAATAAGTAAGTCTATTTTTTAACTGTAACATATAAAAACTAATTATATTCGAATCTCTTTTTGGTGTTTAATTGTAATTCTGCAGATGGTTTAAGAAATAAATAAACTGAAACGTCAAATGTCCTAAAAATGTTTTGAATTAATAATAAAATGACCGAAGCCTCAAAAAAAATTTTGATATTATGTGAACTAATTTATTTTTTTTATATATGCTTAATTTTTTGTATTTTTGACAATGGGTATTTTGTAAATATTTAAATTATAACTTAGAATTTTTTGAGAGAATAAGGCTACGTTTTTATCTGAAGGTGCCTAAAACGGTTTCTATGACAAAATTAAAAATAATAAAAATACAGTTGTGAGTTGTGTGTGTGTGTGTGTGTGTATGAAATAGTAAGAAATAAAATAATATTATAAAAGCTTTTTATTTTAAGTTTATTACCGAAATACTATTCTATGCCATAAATACTTAGGGATAAAATAAACCTCCTTCCGACGGTTTGACAAGGATTAAAATCCACACACTTCACACTTCTAAATATCTATTGTTATCCAACCCAAATAGTCCATTATTATAGACCGGCATTTTTGATCATAAAATTTCAAACCCATTTCTACGAAAAATATATGTGTCTAACAGATTTTGCCAAAGACACCGGACTATAGAACATAGTTTGCGAAGAAAAAAATGGTTAAAAATGATATATTACTTTCTCTAGTTCTTGAATAAACTGTAGTATAAGAGGCAAAATCGGGTCTATTTTCCTGAACTCAGAGCTATAGGGGGGGGGGGGATCGCCCCGACCGACCCCCCTTGGATCCGCACCTGTGCTATGATCATAAAAATATTTAATAGAGAGCGCTCAACGATCTTCAATAAAATTTTCTCTCGGGGAGTGGTTCTGAGGTGATGAATTTTAGCTATACCAAAGAAACCGAATGCTAAATGCGGCAATGATTTCTGCTTAACAAATCACCTCCTAAAACTTTTCTTCAAAATAATACATGAAAGAATTTTTAAATTATCTGAAAAATACACTGGTCGTACACAGTTTCGATTCCAGAATACCGTAAGTACGAGGAAAGCTCTGTTCAGAATGCATGTACTCATCAAAGATGTAAAAAAGTAAACTGTAACATATGATTGATTTTTGATCACTATAGGGCATTTATGAAGGTATAAGAGATTAAACAACTGTGATTAGAAATTGTTACAAATTTGTGCTGGAATGAAATGGCATTCATATTCAGAAACAGGAAGCTGATGATATCTAGGTCTAGCATGGTATTAGACAGATCTCCTCTTCTATTCAACATCTACTAAGAGAAAATATTCCAAGAGGCCCTAAGAGATATTGATAGTGAAATCGAAGTATAAATTTATATATAACATAAGATATGCAGACAATATGGTAATTTTTGAGAACAGCTGTGTTGAACTTCAAAAATAATGAACAGTGTACGAAAAAACTGGGAGATACGGACTGTCATTGAATAGAAAGGAAATCAACTTTATGACAATATCTAAGAACAAAATGCAATTTGGACTTTTAATGAAAACGTTAACCAGAAAAATGCGCATATCTTATAACAAATAAACGAGGAATGGGATCGAGTGCTGGATGGAGAGGGCAAGGGCGACATTCCTAGAAATAATAGAACTTTTTAGATGCCATGGTATAGGCGCTATACCTACACAAATTCGGCCACTAAAACGCTATGTCTTTCCATTGGTATTATAAGAAGATAAATATTGAACTCCCACAGATGTTCCTAACAAGAAAATCGAGGCATTTGATTTGATTTGATTTACAGTCAAATCCTAACGATACCATGAACTGATCATGGAACAAATCAGGAAGCGTTAAGAAGAATCAACAAAGATAAGGAATTGTTAACAAAAATGAAAACATTAATAATTAAATATTTGGATACTTTATGAGAAATATTAAAATATATAGTCTTCTAAAATTAATTCGGAGAGGTAAGGTGAATAAAAGCAGAAGTTCAGAAAGAAGAATAATTTCATGGCTTAAAACCTTCGCATATTGTTTAACATGACTATCAAAGGTTTATTTACTGCAATGTTTAATAAGCTACAGATTGTCATCATGGTTGCCAACATCCGGGATGAATACGAACCAAAAGAACAAGGTTAATAATAAAAAATTTCATGAGAACGTTGAGAAAAACTAAAAAACAACCTTTGAAAAATTTGCAAATGGCGGACGGTGAAAAAATTTGTTTAGAATATCTTAAATTAGGAAAATTGAACAAATGGACTGTACACACATTAACAGATGACAGCAAGACCTCATTTCGATCCTTTGTATGAAAAAATAGATAGTCTATTGTAACAAAATACGAACTGGTTATTCCTAATCAATCCAGTTCCATACATCTCAAAGACCCCACATCACCCGTGAGAGGATTTTTTTGTGTATTGTGGGCTGCCGCTAGTTTGATTAATGTCGAGTTTCTTGATGAAAGTTAAACTATTACAGCTAAAATTTGCTGTAACTGGACAACATGATTATGATCTTCCAAAACAACATCCTCACACATCAAGACTGACTCTGAAAAATTAAACGTTAAGAATGTATTAAAAGGCCAACAGTTTTGAACTAAGGAGGATATTAAATATAAACTTGAAAAATTTTTTAACATTTTGTAGAAACGAGCTTGATATACTCTTATCACGATGAAGAAAGGTCGTATATATAGATTATTTCATCGATTAAAAATTATATTATAAAAATTATACCTATTTAATTTTCTTAAATATATAAAACAACAAGGACTTTTTAGCATTTGAAAAAATATCTAAATTATCTGTGTATTATTTCTAGTCCCTAAAATTATTGTGAATAATATTTTAAAAGTTGTTACATCCATATCAAGTCCAAAAGGTAAGCTTTACAAAATCTGAAGTCAGCAACCTGCACAACTCACATGTTTATGCGGATAAAAATCCATACTCCATTAAAATTGCAAGATATTTGGGAAGGTATTATTGATCGTTACCGTATTGATCCTGTTATGATTCCAGACAGGATAAATGGAAATATTTATCTAAATTTTTTGCAAAACACATTACCAGTTCTTCTGGAAAATTTTACTTCAGCGAGAAATATGATATATGCATGATGAAGCTCCACGCAACTGCTGAAGTAGAAGAGGCACCAGTAAGATAACCACCACGTTCTTCAGAGTTAAATATGTGTGAATTCTTTTTGTGGGGCACTCTTAAAACAAAAGTATATAGGACTCCAGGATGCGTATTTAAACGCTGGCAACCTTTTTATAATCCTAAGATATTAGATAGAGTCCAATTTCAGTGTTTAAGTGTTAATAAGTATATTCAGCAAGATGGCAGCCATTTTGCCTAATTAATATTGCTTTTTAGTTAGGTTTTTCAATCTTTAGGCATGTAATTGGAAATATTTTTTTTCCGGAAAAACCGCTCATCCCATGAACATTTGCCAAGAGGTAAAAAGGCTTCCAAATATATACGGTTATCCGATAAAAATAATTAGGTTATCATAACGTTGATGACATAAGCAATCTTTACAAGTGACGTCACTTTTATAACACTTTACTTTGTAGCCGGTCGCTATACCACTAGAAAACGTCATATTATATTTTAGACCACATACCAAAATTGATTAAATTCAGTTAACACGTTCATACCAAAATTAATTAAATTCAGTTAACACGTTTTGAAGAAATTGGGGAACAATCAATATTTTCTTAAAACTTTGACGTCTTCTACCACCTAAACGAAGCAGTATCGGATATAACTAAGTTGGCTTAAATCGAGCTATTTTGACGCCAACAGTCTGTCATCATACGTTATACATGTATTTTTCGGACACTCTTTATATAAAAAATCGATCACTCGAGTGACATTTTCACTCGAAATTTCAATTAAAATAAAGCGGTATCGAAATGATATAATTATGCCTCTTAAAATGTAATTCAGCATTATTCGTCTTTGTTTATTCATTTACAGTTGTAAAAAAGAATCGAAACGTTCAATTAACGTTGTTCTTCCAAACTAACAACTTATATTTATCCTGTACAAAAATATCGTGAACATTCTGAATGCTTGAATATAAAAAAGTTTCTTTTTTGCAAAGGCAAGTGCATTATAATTTGACTTGACATCGCCTTTAATATAAAATGCGGCAATTTTATAAACGATCTGCTATAAGAATTTAAGTAGTGTCGCATGCCAACCAAGAAAGTAAATGTAGTGACTTAAGGCAAAATTCTACTTGTTTTTAAACTGACAATTTGCTTCTCTTGCTAATGGCCACTGTTCTTGCATGTCATGAATTTAAATTTCAAGTTTCTCATAAAACAATCTAGAAAGGAATTGTGCATATTTCGTCTTCGCTTGGTCTCAAGGCATCAACACAAACGTTTAACATGAATCACATCTCCGTTTTATTTATTATTATATTCAAAAAAATAGTTTAAAATATACTGTTGTAAATAAGCAATATAGATGAGACACAACAACAAGAAGTCAACAAGTAAATAAAAACAATAATAAATTCTGATGTCGAGTGTGAATGATATTACTATCATGCCATTTTCTTATAAAGAAAGAAAATTTCGAATTCTGAAAATGTGTATGACTGATTCAGATATATATTCTGAACTCTTTGGTTTCTAGCTATCTTTTCTAGTTTGACTAAATATTGATTTCATTAGCTTAAGTATTTTTTTAAATACATTTTCTAAGGAGCATTCCGAGTTTAAAATATTGTAATTGAAAAATTCATTCTGATTATTTGAAATTCTTTAATTAATGTCAACTATAATTATTTCATTGTTTTCACATTGAAATTGGAACTTCTATACAAATTGACTCAACATTCTGAAGTATATAAAAATGACTTTTTTTCATTATTATATATTATATTTAAATTTTAGTTATATTGATATTTCGAATACTCTGTAAAAATAATTAAGGTAACAGTCCTTTAATTCAATGTCAATCGAAAAATTTAGTAAACGAAATCGGGCCTTTTTTTATTTTTAATTGTTTATATATTCTCTGTCGGGTTGATAGTCCCATCTGCCTCCAGAACAGTTTTGAGGCAAACTAGGCCAACGAAAGCTTAAATAACAGCTTTCAACCTTTACTTTCGAAAACCGTCTGGCCAGTTTGATAATTAAAATTATCGGACTCAATATGGCAACTGAAAGTTCTAGTCCTTAAAAAGACTTTTGACCTTAAATAACCTGCAGTATTATTTTAACCCTTGCATTAAACGGTATCAGAACGCAAATTTTTCGCTCTTTTCATACCAGTGACAAAAAAAATAATTTCTGTCTAACGTACGTCAATAAATTCGAAAAAAACATGCTAGGATTTTCAGTCCATATCGTGTCTGTCATTTAGAACTGCAAAATTGCTACACGTTTTTCGAAAGTAGAGGTCAAAACTGTTCTTGGCAGAGGGTGTGTTCGGTTGATAGAGAATATCCTCTATATATATATATATATATATATATATATATATATATATATATATACTAGAAAGAAATACTACAAGTTCAACCTCTTTTCGTTTGGACTCTCAAAGGGCTACAATTGAATCAAGTTTTTTACACATAATTATTGAATTACTAAGTATAATTCAGTTTCTTTTAATATGATGTATAGCAGAGAAAACCTTTTAAATTGATATCCAAAAAAGTGTTATGAATTACTCACAGCTGCCGAGACGGATTAGCTGTGACACTCATGACTCCATTTTTTTTCGTCCCGTATGATAAGGACTTTGGACAACGCTTTTTACATACCTTTAACTATTGACTTCTTCTTAATTTTGGGAAATTTCGGGGAAAGAAGTACTGATTCTGATCAGGAAAGAACATTACATAAGCCGCAATTAGTGGAAAATATTTTATGTTGTAGATGATACTCCTTTAATGAGCACTCGAAAATTATCAATGTAGTTTAATACGTCGAACTTTCATATAGCACATGAAGTTCTTTAAGAACATCTGTTATATACATACCATTTGAAAAAAGTGCATGTACTGATTTCTGAAGATTTTCCCTGGCTATGGGATCAGCAACGAAATAATGTAAACTTCATTAGCACTATTCTTTTCACGGAGAGTTTTTTAAAAATGGTATCATAAATTTACACAACCCACATGTATGGGCTGATGAAAATCCTCATACAACTATTGTTTCCCATCATCAACATCGGTTCCAATCAATTAATGTCTGGACAGGAATCACTGAACATTTTTTGATTGGACTATTGCCGGCACAACTGAATGGAGAACTTTATTTGGAATTCTCCAGGACGTTTTCCACGATTTTGGAGAGCACTTACCACTTAAAACCCGCCGAAACATGTACTACATGCACGATAGGGCACCACCTCATTTCAGCATTGCTGTGCAGGAACATCTAAATGATGTATATCCAAATCATTGGATAGGTAGAGGAGGACCTATTGCCTGTCCACCTCGATCTTCTGACCTAACGCCGTTGGATTTTTACCTGTGGAGACACATCAAAACCTTGACGTATTCCACTCCGGTCGATAGTAGGGAGGAACTTCTACCGAGCATCACGTTTCATTGTGATTACATAAGGTAGAATGCTGAGTAAATGGAGTGAGTACAGCACTCCTGAATTCGTCGTATCCGCGAGTGTATCAGACTTCTCGGAGCCGATGTTGAACCCTCTTACGAAGTTTTTAACTAAGCAGTCAGTTTACTTTTTATTGAAACTATTATGATAGGGGGAAAATCTTCTTTTCAAATTCAATCCTACAGAAGCTAGGGGATTAACAGTGTAAATAAAATGACGTTTTTTCGAAAGAAAAGATAGAGTTAGCGTGAATGAATAGAACTTAATTATTAGACAATAGTTAAAGGTATGCAAAAAACGTTTTCCAAAGTTCTCATCATGAGTAAAAAAAATGGGGGTTATGAGTGTGACAGCTAGTTCATCCCTGTAGCTGTGAATAATTCACAACACTTTCTTGGATAGTAATTTGAAGGATCTTACCTGGTATACAATCATATTAAAAAAATTGAAATATACATGGTAGTTCACTAATTATGTGTTAAAAACTTAATTCCATTCCAGCTATTTGGAAGCCCATATCTTCGAAGAGGAGGTCTATACGAAAAAAGTTTATATGAACTTGTAGTATTCCTATCACGTGTTTTTCTCATATTCTCATTTCCCACATTTCCACAATTTCTCTTACACCCTCACACTTAATATGCTGTCATTTATATTAATTATACTTAGGTAAGTATTATATTTTTCTGTCATTTTCAAGTAAAATATTGAGAAACAATTTCATACTTTTTATTCTGTCAGTGCACGTCAAAATCTCTGAAACTAAATTCGGATTCGAAATTAGGATCAGGCCTAACATTCAAGAATGATTTTGTATAGCGATTTTAAACCAGTGGGGTGCACCCCCTTGGCAAGCGCAATATAACAAAGGGAGGGAAACATTGAGTTTATGATGATATATCGAAAAGAAAGAAAGAACTAGTTTAGTTAGAACTCCAAAAAATGGTTAAATGGAGGGAGCAGTTAAAACAGGTATGGAAATCCGGATCGTAAATACTGAAAAATTAAGAAACGCTGACTTTCTCCTAATAGTAAATTGAGTGAACATGGAAGTTAGCAAATTAGTACTTGCCACTGGTCTTTTACCGTCAAGATGCTGGTAATAGGTATATTCATAGAGAAATCAAAAAATGATCAGCTCTACTCAAAATTTACAAAACCTTGAGGTGACAAACAAATGATCTGATTGACTCTGACTAGTGTCTGATTGTTATACGGATGGAATTAATACAAACTGAAACAATATACAATCTGTACTAGTCCAAGATCAATTTCTGCCACGATAAACATCATGAAAATAATCCAGATGGATTATTTTAATGATGAATTTAAAATTTTTCAATTCAGATTTCTTCTAACCTTATATGCTGTGCACAACTGAATGAAATATTTATAATAATAGACTCGATAAGAAAATACCAAGTCTTAAATGATGAAAGAAAAATTTTCTTTATGCTTTTAATGCAAAAGGTGATAAAAATGTGATTAAACTGAATGAAATATTTATAATAATAGACTCGATAAGAAAATACCAAGTCTTAAATGATGAAAGAAAAATTTTCTTTATGCTTTTAATGCAAAAGGTGATAAAAATGTGATTAAACTGGAATGCGAAACTGTTAGGCCGGCCAAGTTAAACTCATATGAGGTGATTCTGAAATTTATTGTTAGTAGATTTCTGATTACGTGGAAACATTCAAAATGATAATAGTAATTATGTAGTATCTTATGTCTCATTTTCCTTTTTGGGGAAAATTTTTTATTTAACACTTAAGATGTGAAAAAATAGTTTTTTCGAGTTCTAGGAAAAGCAATTGTTTCTTAGTTTCAAACAAAAGTTGTGCGCATTGAAAATACCTACAAAATGAGCTAAGGCCCATCCGAATCGGATAATTTGTTCGTTAGTTATTGCAAAAAAACCTAGTAAAATGGCTGTTTTTTCAATTGTTTATAAACAATAGAAAAATGGAAAAATATTTTGAATTAACTTTATACTGCAACTAAAGGAGCCTCGTGTTGAATATAATAATGTGCAAAATTTCAAATAAAAACATTCAATAGTTCTTTGCACAATGAATTTGTTTATAACTTGTTATGTTTTTTTTTTAATTGTTTATTGTCAGCGATCTAGAGGTCGTACAGTGATCTGCGGGCAAGCAAATGAAAGTTCCAGACTTTTACTAATAATAACAAAAAAGAACAAAATGAATTCTTGATCTTAAATTGTTGAAACAGATAAACAGAACTGAGGACGCAGTAGCTTAGATTTTGATGCACATTTTGAAAAAAGAAAAATGGTGGACGACAACTAGAAGTTAAGATAGAGTTTTTTTTTCAAAAAATCGCTGCGGAGTTGTTTATTAACATTAAGGGATTATTTAAGTAGGAACTCACAGGGGGGTGGTTAAACTATTGTATACAGCAACTCAATTATTTCAAAATTGTTGATCTAGCAATAGTTTAAATTGCACCTACTCCGAGAGTCAGAAAGTGAGCAGTGGAGGGGGGCGTTCTTTCAGCCTGCGGTGCCAAAAAAAGTGACTCGTACGTTTCAAATTAAAACAATGGATGATATGTTTTTGTAATCAAATTATTGTTAAACATAGCAATAGACAAATTGTTGCACTTTTACACATTGTATGCATAATTATAATTTTACCGTACGTACGGGCTTTTCAAATTGCGAATAAATTGTTACAGTGGTCAACAGTATACTATTAATTAGGAATATTAAAAATTATATTGATTTTTAATGTACCATTAATATTTATCGAGATATTGCATGAAACAAATGGCAAAATTTGTTGATAGCATTATTATTTTTCGAGGTGCAGAGTAAACTACATTTGACAATTATATTGTAAGCGATTATCCAATCGAAAATTATTTTAATATTACTTTCAAAGACGATGAAAGTGATAGGGGAGAAAATAATTATGATTATGATAATAATGATGATGTTGATGATGATGATAGTTATGTCAATGATGAGAGTGATAATGATGATGAGAGTAATAATAGTGATGACGATGAGAGTGATAACGATGATGATAATTGTAATAATAATAATGAAACCGATAAGGATTTCTAAAATGAGTATCTATGAATGTCTAAGAAACGGAGAACGGAAGAAATATTTTGTATAAATTTAAGCAAAAGTATTTATGTTAACAAAAAATTTCGTATGTGAAAAATATTCTTCTAATAAAATAAACAAAAAAGTTAAGATGTGTGTTTCTTGTACAACCAATAATTTGGCGGCAAATGATAGTCGGAATTTGTTTCATGCTAACACTCCATAAATATAAATGGTACATTAAAAATCAATCTGATTTTTAATATTCCTAATTAATAGTATATTGTTGACCACTGCAACATTTTTTTCGCAATTTGAGCATGTACAACATTTTGTTTATTGCTATGTTTAACAATAATTTGATTACAAAAACATATCATCCATTGTTCATATCTCGTCGAGAAACTACTAATTAGAAAAAAAAAAGATTCTACGACCAATATTTCCCGAGATAATCCAAATTTTTCCGGCGAAACGAATGTGAAGCGTCCGAGTCACCTTTTTTTCCGCGCGTCGCAGGCTGAAGGAACGTGTCCCTCCACTGCTCACTTTCTGACTCTTGGAATAGGTGCAACTTTAAACTATTATAACATCAACAATTTTGAAATAACTGAGTTGAAAAGTGCTGCATACAATAGTTTAACAATCTCCTTATGGGTCCCTACTTAAATAATCCCTTAATAATGAACAACTCAGCAGGGATTTTCTGAAAAAGAAAATTCTATCTCAGCTTCTAGTGATCGTACAGAATTTGTTTTTTTTTTCAAAATATGCGCCAAAATCTCACCTATCACGTCCACTTATCGTTATTTCGATATCAACAATTGTCGAAGAGTTATTCTATTTGTTTATAATGAAAAAATCAACCACAAATTTGTTTATCTGATTCAACAATTTAAAATTAACAATTAATTTGGTTCTTTTCTGTTATTCTTAGCATAAGTCTCGAGCTTTCATTTGTGCACCCGCAGATCACTGTACAATCTCTAGATCGCTGAGAATAAACAATCAAAAAAAAAAACATAAAATATTATAAACAAATTTACTCTGCAAAAAACTATTGAATATTTTTACTTGAAATTTAGCACACTTATTGTATACAACAAGAGGCTCCTTTTGATGTAGTAGTTAATGCAATATTTTTTTTATTGTTTATTAACAATTGAAAAAGAAAGCAATTCAAAGTTTTTTTGCAATAACTTTCAAACAAATTATTCGATTTGGATGAGCTTTAGCTTATTTTGTAGGTATTTTGAAAGCGCATAACTTTTGTTTGTTTTTTACTGAAAAACAATAGCTTTTCCTAGAACTCGATAAAACTGTTTTTTCACATCTTAATTGTTAAATAAAAAATTTCCCCCAAAAAAGAAAACAAGACATAAAATAGTACATAGTGAAGGTTTCTACATAGTCAGAAGTCTACAACCAATAAATTTTTTCCAGATGCTAATTCCGCAGGCCAATGTCCAAAATGCGGCAATTTTGTTTTATTTTCCAAATCTTCTACAATTCGGATATATTTTACTTTTAGATAGCCATTGTTAACTATAATTTAAATATTATTTTGGCTATAGTTTCTTTCTTGTGTCTTTTATATTACAGATATCTAATTTATTTAGTACCAAAAAAATGAGTTGTGGCGAGCATTGTCCCATACAGTAAGAATAAAAACACTTTTAATATGTACATTAAACTCCATTTTTCAACAATACTTCGGATTACAGAAAAAGACAGAACGAAATGAAAATATGTATAGTTTATTTACATATATATATTTTTCTACTGACAGCAAAAAATATTATATTATTTGTTGTGCGATATTTTATTCTAACCCTTGAAGGATACGAATTTACGAATAGATTTAAACAACAATAAATTTGTTTGAACGTTGTTTATGGTCGGTAGGGAAGGGGCATTTTTGCTGTTTGAGAGACACAAATATTTAATTTTTCTCTCAGTTTTTTGCTTGCTGTGAGTTCCTTGAGTATTTTTAAGTGTTAAAAATATCTACAAATTTTATAACTAATATCTACAAAAAGAGAACTTAAAACTTATTTTTATCGGTAAATATATTTAGATATTTATATATTAAAAATAACATAATAATTTAGGTAATAACTCATACTTTTACTTAATTGTCCGGTTACTGTATTCTCTAATTGACGTACCGATTAGCAAGTTACTCTACCTTAAATATTGTCATTAGAAAAGGATATCATAGAATCGGTGCACGAAATAAAAGAACTTGCACTATTTATCATGATAAAAAAAATTATTACGTTATTCAGCAATCATAGGACGAGCCCTAGTTCTGACAATATGTTAATTCTACAAGGAATTCTAACCATGTAAAAATAATTCTTCTTAATAATAATTTAAGTTTATATAATCAATTCGTCCTAATTTGAACTGGTAATTATCCTGTGTTTTAATAACATATAAAAATAAACTAATGACATAAAGTCACATTAAATACCCCAAAAAGCAAAATTTGAGCCAGGAATGTAAACACAGGGTATAATCAAATATTCTGCATTTTAAAATAAAAAATCTATTGTGGCGAATAAATCGTAAAATGTTTTTCCAATATTTACCATATTTTTTCAAATCGTTTGAAAAACTAGTACTATTTCTAGTTAAAGCATACAATGCAAAAAAAAGCGAAATTATATAAAAAAATTTTTAAAGCCGTTTACATTACCTCATACATTTATTTTCTTAAGTGCATCGAATCTGTCCAGCAAGATTGAAAAAAATTTTTAATCAAAACCCAACCACAAGAAACCGTTTTGTGCCACTGATAACAACTAAAAAATGGTACTTCATTCTTGCATAAGAAATACAGATCGCAACAAGGGCATTCTTTAAATTGCGAAATGGAAACCAGTTGTTAATTCCAGTCAGCGCGACTTTTTTTCTCGAATTCTTTGACATGTTTCAATACATTCGTTCTGCTAACACTATTGAGAGATACCTACTCAAGTATAAGTATCGCCAAGAGCAATCAATAAGGAAAAGTGATTTATATTATTCTTTAAACCAAGATTCCATCAGATAAAATTATTTTTCTAAAGAAATGAGTTTTGTTCTTAAAGGAATGTCTTTAAAAAAACTTAATCGATAAACGACCTGTGTAAGTTTTAAGAGAATCCTTATTAAATTCTAAAACATTATCCTAATAAAATTTCGTGATTCCTGTTGTTAAAACTGATAATAAGTTTTAAATCAAGTCGTACTTATTTACGCGGTAATTGAATAGGGTAGTAAAACCACGGTTAAAATAAGGTTTAGTTTTATTTCTTTCTTTTCCTATTAAATCTACATTATCGTCTAAATACTTTAATTTCTTTTATTACCTCAAATTGATAGTAATTTCACTGACATAACGCATAAGGAAAATGGGCAAACCTCGATAGGCCTAAAACTCGTAAAAAAACTTCACAAACTCATGAGGAAATTGACGAAAGTAAAATTAATGAAATAAATTATTAACTCGTAGAAAATAAACCTAAAGACCCTTCAAATTAAGTCCGTTACATTGTCCTCTTCCAAGTCTTGATCATCTCGATCAACCTTCTTGATCTTGATAATAGGCCAATCTGTCAAGATACACGACTTTCAACCTAACCCCTTTTCCTTGGTTTGGCATAAGTTACTCTAATGCGACAACCGCATACTTCAACTCCATTACCTGCCTTGATGGCAACTGCAGTATTTTTTAATCTTTATAAGCAGCAAATCCACGACAGGGGTTACTATTAATTAACCAGACTTCTTTAAGTTCACCGTAAGGAGCAAATACTTTCTCCAAGTTGCTCCTTCGAACTTCATCACCTATATCAGCAATATAAAGCCGATAGCCATCAGAATCACTGTCAGGAGCAGTATTGCTAGCACAGCGGCTTTGTACCTGCCACTCTTGGCCACACTTCAAACAACGAATTCTATTTTCACTATAGAAGGTTCTGTTTTTGTTGTCATATATCTTTTGTTTGTCTAAAAGTTCTTGCAACTCCCTCATTAACCTCATGAAGATTTTCTCGTTGGTCTTACGATCATCCTGGGAAACCTTGACTCTTCTTATGATTCTTCCTTGGTTCCTTGAGATATGTTTGGCTGTTTCAAACTAACCGGCTCAAGCAAGAGCGGAATTTTTTTTAATCGGGCCATTCTTAGAGTTTCGACAGTCTCTGGGTCGCGCAACCCTTCGCTAAAATTTTTTGCTGCTAATTCTTGCTTTACTGCTAACTCTTGCTTGGGTAAATCAAATTTATTAGCCTCACTATATCTGCCATATATTCTGGAAGACTTTCGTTGTATTTTTGTATTCTTCCTTTAGTTGGGCCTTATAAACTTTTTAAAGGTAGGCTTCCTCATAGTGCATCTCCAAAAAAGTAACAATGAGCTCATAGTCATTCTGTTTTTCTTCAGAAATGTTACGTAGAACCTCCATAGCTTCACCTCGTAGTGCTAGAACATGAGCACGTGTTTTCGGTAGACTGCAATTATTTGCGGCGAAGGCGGCTTTGAATTAACGGATATAAGTAAGCCAAGGTACTTTGCCGTCGAAGGTAGGTGGCTTCATCACACTAGTTGCAGGACACCATCTACCTTTATTATACATATACTGGCTATCTTCTTGATTTCCTAATGTAATTGTTGCATCAGTTTCTGGTTTCCCGTCACTTCATGTTGTACGTCTGAATTCTCATCACCTCACCTTGTACTTCGCTATGTACGCTTTCTCTAATTTTGCTAATCTTCTTTTGCATTTCTTGTTCTATGCGCTTCATGTCTTCTGAATATTTTTTAAGTGTCTGTCTCATGTCCTCCAGGCTTGATTTTAGTTCTCGTTTTATTCTTTCTTAATTTTTTTAAAGTCTTCTTTCAATTTTTGTTCATGTTTTCTTGCCTTGGTTTCAGTGTCATCAATTCATGTGTCCTATTATCTTGGCTTGTCTTTAATTCTTGTTGCATATCATCTTGGTCGTCTTTAGTTCTTGTTTCATCTCTTTTTGTCTTTATATATGTCTTCTCGCTTTGTTTTCAGTATAATCAATTTTTATTTTAATACCATCTTGATTTTTCGTCATATCTTCTTTCAATTCTTGTTTCTCTTCTTAGCTTGTTTTCATGTCTTCTATCATCATTAGTATCTGATTTAAACTAGCTTGAAGATGCTCTTCCATTTTTGCTTTCTGTTTTCTAGTTGCTACCGGCATACAGTTTCAATTAACTTTGTTTTTGTCACTGAATTATTTTATAACCTTTTATTTTCGCAATTATAACAACTTGTCAAACAATTTAACTTACTTCAACCACATTTCAAAATAAACTGTCTACGAAAGCCGATGTGGACTCTTTATATACACTTTTTGCCGATTACCAGAAGATTCCCGAATCGCATATACGGATTTTCATACTACATGATGTAATAAAAACAAGAAAAAGGAATAATCTGGCAAATTTCTAGATCTTCTTCATAAGCGTTCCATGTGAAAAATAAAGAAATCGAAATTTTTGAAAGTTCCAAAGCTTCATTCATAGACGTCTCACGAGGAAATTAACAAAGGTAAAATTAATTAAATAAATAATGAACCCGTAGAAAAAATAGTTTTTTCTCCTTAAGTCTGTTAAGAAAGAGGGACAGATAGTTTATTCTCTGTGCGAATTTCACTCTGGCTCCCTCTCTATACTAATTTAGACCAGCTAATGGTCTCATCAATGGAGCTGTAACTAACTGAGAACAAAATGCACAGAAAACAATTGTCTACTTAAAATTCTCATTTCGTAAAATGTTGACAAGATCGTGCCCGTTGAACCTAATGCTGGACTGGTGTCAACAATAGTACAAATGGACATCTAAATATACCCCGGAGTGGTAGGCAAATATTAAAATTAAATAATTTCACGGAAAAGTAGTTTTTTCTCCTCAAGACCGTTAAGAAAGACGACAGACAATTTAGTCTGAATTCTCTCTTCATACTAGTTTTGACTACGTAATGGTCTCATTAGTGGAGCTGTAGCGAACCGAGAGCAACATGCACAGAAAATAAGTCTAATTTATATCCAGTTCGTAAAATGCCGATAGGATAGCACCCGCAGAACCTGATGCAGGACTGTTATCAACAACACTATAAACGTGCATCCAAATAGACCCAGCAACTGTAGGAAATTATTAAAATCAAATAATTTCACGATCTATGTGTTGGAAAAGTTGTTTTTTTTTCTTCTTAAAATCGTTAAGAAAGGGATACAAACTGTTTATTCTTTGCGAATGCACAAAAAACAATGATCTACTTAAATTCCTCATTTCGTAAAATGTCGATAAGATAGTACCCGCATTGTTGATAACAGTCAGGCATCAAGTTCTGCGGGTACTATCCTGTCGACCATTTACAAAATAGGGATTTTAAGTAGACAGTTATTTTCTGTGCATTTTGCTCCCGGTTGGTTACAGCTCCAGTGATGAGATCATTACGTGATCGAAACTAGTAAGGAAAAAGAACCAGAATGGAATTCGAAGAGAATAAACTATATGTTCCCCTGTTTCAGATAGATAACATAGGTATCAAGTTTTGCGGATAGTATCCTACCGACATTTGACGAAATGGGGATATTAAGTAGAAACCTGTTTTAATCTGGCTTATTTATCTCTATTTTTTCTTACATATCACTTTTTAGAAATTCTGCCTGACAATTATTATCCGGCAGAAACTATTTACATAAAAAATATATTCTTGAATTAAATCACTATACTAGTACTTTAGGAGAAAAGTCGCTTTAATTAAATCAATTGTCAAATTCTAATTTATTTATGTTTAAACTAAACATTAAGACCTTGTGACGACTATAAATTTGAAACGAAAAAAGTAGCTTATGGTTACTATCTCCAGGACTAGAGTGGTATTTACAGGAAATAAACTGTGTCTATAAATTATTTCCTTTGTCTGTGCACGAAAGGAGAATAACATATAGGTAACTATTTACAATTTGCCTGGTAATTAAATTAAATTAATTTTCGCCGACTTTAAAAAAAAGTTATTACTCTGTAGTTATTATTATTATTCATTTCACATTATCTCAAGTACAATTTTTTCGATTCAAAAAAGATTGTTTATATAACATATATTCTATAATTTTTCAAGAAAGGCATATATGCTCTAATTTTCTTACTTTACTAAAGTAAACATTTCTATCCTTCCATACTCGCTTCGGTTTTTTAATGTTCATCCCTATTTAAAATTTTGAATTTAGTTCTTGAATTCAACAACCTGCCCAGACATGTATCCTAGGCCTTATTCTACCACACACTAAATATATAGGTCAGTCGCTAAAAACCCTCGAAACCTATCTTGATCTATTACAAGGAAAGGTGTTTCAAAGAAGATAATATTATCATCTTATTACGCTTTACCACTTTACCACCTCCTTGTTTGTGATAAACAACGTAAATTTTTGAAAGTCATAGGTGTAGGTAAAGTAATTTAATAATATATTTATTATTTAAACTTCTCTTTATATTTAAAGAACAATCATTATTCCAAAAACTTGAAATACAAAATCCAGTTTGTAAAGTCATGAAAGCATTACTGAATGAGCTTGCGACAATTAAAATACACAACTTTATTAATAAAACCACTAAACGCTCCTCGAAAAATTGAAAACACAGCATGATCTAAAAATACTAAATACCATATAATTCACGATAACATTTTATGATTACACTATACTAGCAACCCGCTCGGGCTTCGCATGGAAAATGTTATTATGTTTCTGTTTATCTCACAACTTAAACTTGAAACCCTGTATCCATTAGTGAAAATCAGAATAAAATACTTCCGATAATTATTAAGATATTTATGAAGAGGCAGACAGAGAGACAGATGTAGCAGAAAGATTTATTTTACACTATGTAATGGTGTAAAACCCTTGTTTCATTCTTCACAATCAGCAAAAAATACTTGGAACTCTGTGGTACCTTCCAAAGAAGCCTTAACTTACCAACGATCATCTTTAGAACAGAAACGCTAAAACCGGGGAATTTAACCTGATAAGTACGAAGTGGTTACACTAAAACAACACCTGATAACGAATATATTTTCTCCTGTGTAATAAAATAGAAAGTTTTATTTAACGGGAAACACGAGGAATAACCAGTGAAATTGTTTTTCATCGTTATTGCCAAAAATCTATATTTTAAACCTTTTTAATCTACTTCAAAATGTTCTCAATTTAACCGCTATATATTTTATATGTACACTGCTACACTGATATGAATGAAAATGAAAACACAGGAGCTAAATAATTTGAGCTAAAATTGGTTTAGTAAAGTCCAATATGGCATTTATAATATGGGGGGCAAAAAAATTGATGTTATCCAATTTCTTGTACGTATTGATATGGTAAATTTAAGGGGCGATATTTTACAATTAAATATGGCAGACCCAATGTGGTTGACTAAATATCTTCCATTTTCCCAGTTACGTATAAAGTTAATAAGAAGTGTTTTGGGACATAATTTACTAACTGGACATTATTTTCTTAAGATTCAATATCATCAAATATCCAATATAACAGCCTAAAAATTTAAATTTTTTGAATTCTTACAAAACTGACCTATAGGAGGTTATCGGGGGCGTAAATTATGAATCTGAAATTTATTTCTTTAAATTCAGTATGGCGGATAAAATATGGGGTGCTAAAAAAATTTATGCCAAATTCGTCTAGAATTGATGGGTTTTCGGAGTATAGATTACCAGTCTAAAATTAATTTCATAAAATTCGAGTCACCAGATTTACTATGGCGAACTATTTTTTTACTTGGTCCAATTTTTTTTTAAAAAAATGACATTTTAAGGATTCTTGGAACCAAAAATTTAGTGTAGTTTGCATTAAATTTGGCTAACAAAATTTTTAGTGACCTTGTAAACATAACGAGGCACCCACTACACATCCTGATTAGTTCTAAATTGAAATAATTTTCAAATTTCGTCAAATTATTACTAAAAGAAGCAAGTAACTTGATATGAACTAGCTACAGTAAGAAAGCAATTACAAATAAACTCAGATATATAATCATGATGCTGGCGTATGGTCGTCTATTATACAGTAAGGTATATTTTTTGTAATAATTTTACATCGACTTCAAAAATTCTAATTCTACTTATAGAGCTATTGTTTGATTTTTGAGGCCATTCAGTAAAAAAAATTACTACAAATACTAATTAAACCATTCTAGATTCTTATCATCTACAATAGTAAGTCCAGCAATGAAAATGAAACGTATATCAATAGAATAAACTTCAATAAATTCACTTGCCGACAAATCTAAAATCACTTAAAATGTATGTTATTATAAAAAAAAACAATGTATGATTGGGGGAGTAAAAACAAGGATATAGAATTTTGACAATGTTGATGTTGTTTACAATTATTTGATTAGATTTTTCTTTAATTTAGAAAAAAGAAACTTTATTTTAGTAGCTGAAGAAAAAATATATAGTTCAACTGATTGTAATTGATATTACTTATTCATGAAAAATAGTCACCATTACCATTTATAAATAGTTATTATTTCACTCCTAAAATATAAATAATGTAGCTTTTAACATTTATATAAGCATGAACTCATACTAATTACAGTTGTGGCTCATGGTCTACTGGCAAAAATAGGAAAAACTAGAAGTGAACAATGTGAATCACGAATCGAACGAAATTATGAAACATATTATTTGTGAATACAAAAACATGTCGAAGGTGTATGTATCGAGCCTCAATATATTATGAAACTTGTTCTACCAACCGTTATATTTAAAACATCACCACCCATCACTGGTGACAACCTAAGAAATTTAGAACTTCTTAATGATAATCGCTGAGATTGGATTATACATATTGATAATTTACCCAAAAAATTGTCATCTGCTTGTGTATTTATGGCTATCTTCGACTTATTAAACAAAAAATCAAATCGTCACAAAATATTGTACAATCGTAATTTGAAATGATGCTTACATAAAAGCCTAAGAAACCAAGAAAATATATTTTAGGCTTACTTTGAAGAAAGACGGTATGAAAATCATCAACGCTGTGGTTACATTATTACATCTAATACAAGAATCAATAAAAGTTTCAAATGAGTGCTATTTAAAAGACCAATTCCAATAATCGATCAAAATAATTTTTTCACTATTCCGAATTTAAGGAATTACATTTTTTTACACAATATGGCCTTCATGGCATTTAATAAAAACTGTCATATTTACTACCTTGTATATAGAAATTAAAACCAGTAGCAAACAAAGCAGACTGCTGTGCTTTAAGACCGTAAAATAAACCCTAATATGTTGAAAACGGTATTTAAATACCTTTGATATTCTTTAATATAATTTCTTCATGCACATCAAAGTTCCAATAGTTTACATTATAAATTTCTTTCTACGCTTATGGTGGCTCTATAGGCAATCATGGTCCATTTAGAAACCCTGTCAAATACATTTGTCCTTTTTATTTCAGGGTGAGTTCTTTTTATCGGCCAGATTGTGTTACTGATCACGGGTTAAGTGCTTATTGGCCTTAAAAATTTAGATGGGTCGTAGTAAATAAACCGTAAAGTGAGGTGATTAGAAAGGTGATTAAGAAAATGAATTTGATTTTACACCTAAAAGTCGTAAAAAATGTCAGTTCATCCCTATCGTAATAATTTTAGTGTATTTATAATAAATTAATAAACTTTATTTTATTTTTTATGGATTTAAACATTTTATATAATCTGTAAATTATTTGCCATTATGAAGACGGTAAATTTAAATAAGACTCATTTAAAAAATCTGACTTGAAGCCGTCTTTTCATTATTCAGATTTGGAACGGTTAAAACGTTCTAAGCAACTTAGAGTGTAACACACCATTTCCCTGGTAGCTGTAATTATTGAATGCCATTTTGCTTTTATTTACGTACGTACTTTTTTATAACAATCCGTTAAATTTTCATTTGGTTAAAAATTTCATTTCAAATATTACCTCTTAAATTTAAAGGTTATAACACAATTCGTGGTAATGAAATGCTTTTAAATGAACTGTACAGCATTTCCCTAGAAATATAAGTATGTAAGTAAGCTTTTTTGTACTTCTGTTTCCTTTTCTACCTTTTCCTTATTTGCGTATTGTATGTCACCTCAGGTACCAAGGTTTCAATTGTAATAAAAAAACTGAAAGCTAAATTGATTTATTATACAGTTGAAGTGGTCACTTTGCAAATTCGGCATTTATTGCTTCAATATAAACTGATCATAATATACACTATCGGATAAAAATAAAACATCTTCAAAAGATGAACAAATCTCAAACTATAATATACTAAATGCATGATATCATATTTGAATAGATTGGTTTAAAATATCAAAATACGCTACTCTTAGTGCCGACAACAACTATTTCCAACAAATAAAATAAACGAGTATTAGTTTAATATTTTCCTGAAATGGAAAGGTTTTAGTAAAAAATAAAGATTAGGATAATTTTGTGGATTTTATTTTATGAATAATTAATATTTCTGTGCTGAATAATTATACCAAGAGGCATTTGGATTTTAAAAGAATTAAAGTAGAGAGATAATTGATTCTCAAAGTGATCTATATGGACTAACAAGGGTCGACTGCGACCTACAAGGACGCCATGTCAAAAAGTTGCGGGTGAACGCGTGGTAAATAGGGGTCCACCTAAGTTGATCCTATTTCGGCAGAACATCACCAACACTTAGACCTTTGATAAATGTCCTAATATATGAGGAACCAATCGATGTTAAAAACAGCATGAAAATGTTTCCACCCGATTCTTATTCTGTCCGATGAAGTTGTCACACCACATGTTCAGTTTTTATTTTTCTGTAACGTTGGAATTCATAACCTTTAGTAAGCCCTTGAAAGCTTCGGTTTCATTCCAAATACACATGAATGCTTCATTTGTATAGGCAATATGCACACTAAAGTTGTAAACAGACAGTTGCCTCATACAATTCATATCAGATGGAATTAACGTTGGAACGAATAATACTTTTTCTAAATCTATTATTATTGTGTATCACTTCCAAGTTGCTGGGAGGAAGCACAAGCTTCTTTAAGGTCGCTTTGAGCTTTTTCTGCCTTACGATGGTGCAACTGTAACTCTAGGTTTACAAGAAGTGCTGTACGTTTGTCGAATTTTATCACACATGCATGTCTGTCGCATGTTTTAGAGGTATCCGTTCTGGGTTTATCAAAACTCAAATTTAGAAATTCTTCTTTGAAAACTCTACAGTAGTATTTATATAGTATTTAATTATGAGGATACTTTTTATTAAAAGCTTTTACAAGACGATATATATAAAGATCTGAGCTAAGGTAAAATTTTGAGCTTTTTTACGAGAGTAATGGCTCTTTTTGTACTCAATTTACGTGGCTTATAATACGCTTGCGATCTTCTTTAGTGTAAACTTTTCGATGATTGCCATGAATTCAGCATTTATGTCCGTAATTTTTGCTGGAAAGGTCTTTCCTTTACAAGACACATATTATTTACCGGTCACTTTACATTCTTGTTGGACCTTAAACCTAATTCCAGTTCCGTATTTATTTTTCTTAATATTATCATCGCTTTCTATATTCATTTTATTGTTTATTCACGCACAATCGCACAGATAAAATACATTCGATAGAACAAACACTGCGAAATAGATGATACACGAAAAAACTTGTCATTTCTTTACAAAACAAAATAATAATGATGGCACTTTGCCCCTTTAACAGGAAACGATGCTTGCGACTTACACAGGTGCGCCATCTGTGGAGCCAACTATGAAAACAAAAATATTCGTTTTGCACTTAACCTCTTCTCGGGGACAAGGAGCATAGTATTTAATACCTTTTTAAAGAAAAAAAATAGCATTTCTTGTTTTTAGTACTTAGCCCCTTATTCAAGTCCACTTTTCAATCAGAGAATGCTTAACTATCTGATTTGCGTCTTTTTCTTTTAATTTTTAGTTTCATTTATCGAAAAACTTAAGCAAAAAAGAAAAGTTATTCTATTACATCTTGCTTCACATGCACAATTTTTAATTAATTTTAGAATTTATAAGAAAGTAATTAATTCCAAATGTATGGTACAAACAGAGAAATGACTCTGCACAAAATCGATGGAAATATACTTTCAGTCAAAATGACTCAAACTTTTTATGCCAATCATAAATCTCAATGGGCTGAAGGCTCCAAAACTTCCATCATTTTTTTATATTTAAGTAACCCAAGTTCGGAATCGGGCCAAAATATGTGAATCGTTCATACAATATGCTACTAGCCAGTGAATCTACGGCATCTGTTTGGGCGAAAATATGTTTTGGCAAGTGCAAGTAGGCCTGTAATTTAATATATTCAATTTTTCAAGATTTTCGATTCTCTAGTACGAAGACTATACTACTAACAGCTTGAAAATGACGGGTATCTAATCCTTTTTCTGTGTATGTCCGCAAGCGTAATTTTATGCTTGTAAACACGAGTATCGTAGAAATAGATAAATGAATAGATATTACTGAATCAAAATAATGTGTTAATTGCTATACATGTGATGCTGAATATACTTATTCATATTTCAAGAAACAGATCTATTATCGGAATATCATACATATCCAAAGTAGCATCATGAACACTCAGGAAAACTTTGAGTGAAGAGTACTTCACATTTTATTTATGCCGCGTGTATCCCATATACCAGGGTATGGATATTACATGTGTGTATGTTGCCAAAGTCTTTACTCTAGTTTTACAAGTACAGTTATAACTTAAAATGGGTTTCACTCCGTTATCAGAAATTTTGTCATTGATATTGAATTCTTTGTGGAATTCAATCCACAACTGACACTGTGCAGCATTTCTAAATCAACAAGAAAAGCTAATTCGAATAAAACCTGGTTCATTTGTGTTGCGAGTTTAAGATCGTGGGCCTCTTCTACTTCTCTTTGTTCTCCTGTCCTGTTCACAATGAAGAACCCTTAATGTATGATGGTGATAAATTGACCTGATTCCGTCGGTTTAGTCCTACAAATATTCAATAGTTAATCGCAAAAACAGTAGCAATTGGTTGGCTGTTAACATTATTCATTTTACTCGTCTTCGCCTTAAATTTTTCGCTTCAACTCACGCTTGTACAAAAGTAAATTTCTTGCACGATTAAGCATTTCATCAGCTAGCTATACGGTGGCAGCTTGATTTGTTATAGCTCTATGATATTTATTTTTAATGACCTCGGCAATGCCAAGAAAATTATTAAAATGTTGTCTATGAGATGAAGATACGACACCTCTGAAAAACAGAAAAATATTTTTCTCATGATCAATTCATGTCTACACAATCCACCTTGTTTTGGTAACTATATGAAACATACTTGCTTCTTTACTTTTTAATTAAGTCCGAATAGTCGTAGCATTTTTGCTTCAACACCAAGCCTTCGTAGATATAATACATCATCCCGATACTCGCGGTCAAGAATAACAATGCCATAAAGTTGAAAGAAATTACGCATTATATCAAAATCTTTAATGAATCCTGTCAAATAGATTCTAACATCGTTATTTGCTGCTTTGGAAATGTGAAGACTTTGTACATATGATAAATAACCATCTGAAGCGACTAACACAGAATATTTAGCTTGTGTTTTAAATGGAATACATAAAATATTTCTTTTATATAATACTGTGTGTTTCATTTCAGAAACAGTTTTTAGGGTATAATGACGAAATGATGATTATAGCAGATGCAATGATTAGATAAGTCCCATACGAGGACGAGAAACAGGGTTGTTGTCATTTTTCTGACCCGGAGCTTCTTCATGGTCTTGTAATTCTCCACTTTTTAACACGAGAGTAATGTTTATTGAACAGTTTCATAAAGTTTAATTTCTTTATATTTCAAAGAGATTTAATGATTTTTTTATTCATCCCAATGGGCTAAAAAGCCCCAAAATGAGAGTAAACATACTAATATATAAATATGAAACATAATTTGTTTGTGTTTATAATTTATGGACTCGAAAACTACTGTACCGATTTGTATAATTCTATCGCGTACTTTTCCATCACTTCGAGATAGTTATAGGCTACAAAAATCTGGAAATTATCCATTATTTCTTATTTTGATTCTAAAGTAAGATTTTTAATTTTCGTTTTTTTATATTTAAACTGAAATTTCGCAAACTACTAGGCCGATTTGCGTAATTCTTTCGTCTAATTTTTCGTTGCAGAAAAGATTTCCATTTTTTGATAAGAATAACTATGTTTTAATAATCCAACTACATGTTTAAGAAAAAAATAAAAATGGATGTTTCACCTATTTCATAGTTTAAAATTTAATTTTGTTTTCAGGATTATTACATTCTTTAGCTGTTACCAATAAAAATATGATATTTGTGAAAAATATACATGAAAATATTTTTATTGTTTCCGAGATTTTTCAAAATAGTTTTCCGCATTTTTAGCTTTCCTTTTTAAAGTTGACGTATAAATAATGGACATTTCGAATTCCACAAGAAATTTTACACAACATAGAAAATATGTCTCGTATTATTTAAGATAATTCGTTTCGGTTAAGTAGGCGAAATTTTATTTAAAACATGTTAAAGTACATTAACAATTTTAAAATGAGCTAGAAATGTAGCATTGAAATTAAAGCGTAAAATTACGGAAAGCATTGGTTTTCAATAATCAATCAATTTGGTAGAAAATAAAAATTTGCCTCAAGAATATTTATTTAATGTGTAGATAATTATGCAATTATTATTATTATTATCATGTGTATCTTTTGTCCGACAAGCGGTAATCAGTAAAACGTTCTTAGAATCATTTCCGAGCGTCGGACTGGAAGTATGGCGCATAAAATTTATTGGAAAATATAACCATTCGATAGGCTGGTTGGTAATAAAAAAAATGTACACAATATTTTGACATGTTACAGGCAGTGAATTCGACGATCGGCGCATCATTTGTATCAGACACACACACGAGAATAATTTTCGGAAATAAAAAAGTTTTCTTACTCGTTAAAATGAAGTCACTCACAAAGTTTTAGTAGAGTGCTATTCATGTTGCACCAGAGGTTACGTCTTGTGGACTATAATATCAAATTAAACAAAATATTGACAACAATAATTTAACAAGACCACGGATATGGTGTCATAGCTTCAGAACCAGTTATGCGTCTAATTAACTTAAAGGTTTTGAAAATATGTCTAGCACTGACTAAATTTCACATTTTACGGTTAAATTATTGCGCCCAACAAATCAAAATATAATAAATCCGCACATTTTTATATTCTTTTGACAGCCATTTACTTCAATTTTATGACTCTGGTTTGCATACTGGTTTTTATAGAGTACTGGTGCTAAAAGCTATAAATTTATTATAATTACCATAAGTATATTGATTATTAAATTAAATGATACCAATTTTTTAGTAGAGATTAATAACTGTTAAAATACTTTTTATACCAAGGTCTCTTGATATTAGTGTGTCGAGAGAAAACATTTGGTCAAAAACATGCCATACAGTTTTAGCACTGTGTTACAGTTATCTATTAGTCCACAAATTAAGTAATTTTCACGAAGTCAAATTAAAAATAATGCCAATTTTAGATAAAAAATTTCACAAAATGAGTTTGCAAAAATGAAAGAAATTTCCGTTATTTTAAATTTAAAAAAATTAATTTAATTGACACGCTTGGTTTGTTTAAAAGTCAAAAAAATTAAAATGAACGCTCTTGGAAGTCTAAGACAAAATAAGGTTAACTTTACTAAAGTGACTTCAAAATACGATATAAATGGTTTAAACTATATTTTATAAATGTGAACTTCAAATTGGTGATCGTCGAAATACATCATTTTGACATTCGTAGGTTACGAACCAAATATTTACTAAATTTGTATATTATGAAAATTAAGTAAACTGTTTTTAATTTAAGTTCAATTTGTTACAGTACTCGTATATGACACAAATTCTTCAAAATGTTCCACAAATAGTATTTATTGAGGTTAGATAGACACATTCGAAATAATTGGTTTATAAGTCACTTGAAATTAAGTTTCAACCAAGATACAAGTCAAATTAGTTTTAATTCCGTTTCACTTTTAATATGGCTTGATGATATCGAAATAAACGCGCTTGAAAGCGACTTGAATAACTTGAGTCAAGCCTAAATGAAATGGGATTGACTTTACTCAAGAGACTTCAAAATGCGATATAAACGGTATAAGACTGATTTAAGACTTGCTAAGTTCAATTGGTTATCCTAAATATAAATAATTTTGACTTATTCTTTTAGATAGTTTTATTATTTGAGGTTACAAATTGAATAATTATTTTTTTAGCTTAACTTTTGTGGTCTTTAAAATTAAGAAAAAGAAGCTTTCATGGCTTTAACTTCAATGTATTTTCAGTATTTAACTGAAATAGTTCAAGTCAGTCCTAAAAAAAATGAAGTTAACTTTACCAAAGTGACTTCATAGTACGATATAAAAGGTTAAAGCTACATTTTATGAATGCGAATTGGTGATCGTCGAAACACATAATTTTGACATTCGTAGGTTACGAATCAAATATTTATTTGTTTTTGTATATTATTCAAATTAAGTAAGCTCTTATTAGATTTGGGTTCAATTTGTTACAGAATATGACACAAATTCTTTAAAATGTTCCATCAATGGTATTTACTGAGGTTAGATACACACAGTCGATAAAATTGGTTTGAAAGTCACTTGAAATTAATTTTCAACCCAGTCAAAGTAGTTTTAATGCTGCTTCACATTTAATTCGGCTTGATGTCATCGAAATAAACGTGCTTGAAGGCGATTTAAATAACTTGAATCAGGCCTAAATGAAATAGGGTTGACTTTGCTAAAACGACTTCAAAATGCGATATTATCGGTTTAAGACTGATTTAGTACTTGCTAACTTCAATTGGTTATCCTAAATACATATGATTTGATGATTTGATACTTTTTCTTTTAGATGGTTTTAGGTATTTGAGGCAGAATATTTATTTATTTTGCTTAACTTTTGTGATTTTAAAATTATGTTGTTTTAACTATCAATGAATTTTCAGTATTTGATACAAATTTTTTCAAACAAGTGTAAAATGTAGTTTTCCCAGAATAACTTTTATTCCGCTTAATAAAATATAATAAAATTTTGGTCAAAGTTGTAATAAATAAAAGCCTCTAGAATAGTTTAACAATTTTTTTATCAGGTGAGCCGGGGGTGCTGTACCCAGGCGCGGATCCAAGGGGGGGGGGGGCGGGGGGGCGATCGCCCCCCCCCCCCCAAGAGCTTTGAGTTCAGGAAAATAGACTCGATTTTGCCTCATATACTATAGTTTATTCAGGAACTAGGTAATAAATCATTTTTTACCTTTTTTTTTTCTTCGCTAACTACCTGTGTTCTTTATTCCGATATCTTTGGCAAAATTGGCATATATTTTTCATAGGCATGGGTTAGAAATTTTATAATCAGAAATATCGGTGTATAATAAGGGACTATTTGGATAGAATAACAATAGATATTTGGATGCGAAGTGTTAAAAAGTGTTATAAGCGTCGGAAAGAGGATTATTTTATCACTAAGTATTTATAGCATAGAATATTATTTCGGTTAAAAACTTAAAATAAAAAGTTTTTATATTATTTTCTTTCTTATGATTTCTTAAAAATTCACATACATTAGAAAATATAGATTATTTTGTCATATTTAACATAAATCACAACTTTTATTATTTTTAATTTTCGCATAGAAACCGTTTTAGGTACATTGAGACTAAAACGTAGCCTTTTTCTCTAAAAAAATTCTAAATTATAATTTAAATACTTACAAAATGCCCATTGTCAAAAATACAAGAAGTTAAACATATATAAAAAAATAAATTCGTCCATATAATATTAAAATTTTTTGAAGCTATCGGTCATTTTATTATTAATTAAAAACATTTTTAGGATATTTGACATTTCAGTTTATTTATTTCTTAAATCATCTGCAGAATTAAAATTAAACACTAAAAAGGGATTCAAATGTAATTACTTTTTATATGTTACAGAAAATTGAAATAATAAATTGTGTTTACGCTGGTAAACATTATGTATCTAATTTGTAATCAAAGTCAGTGAAGCAATCTTCACTTAAATTAATTATAATGGATTCCTCTATCTCACCGATCATGAGATCGAGTTTCCCCATTTTCTTTTATTCTTTTAATATCTGGATTCTTCCCAATTCTCAGTTAAATTACTAATTTTGTAAGTTGTGTTATTTCTAGCAACTCTACCTTTTACTTGAGAGAGATTTTTCCTTCTCCAACGGACATTTTCCCTAGGAACTATAAGAATAGATTTCCTATCTGGTTTTTTCCATCAAAAATAAAGTTCTCTGAGCAATTTCCAGAGCTCAGTTCTTTTAGTTTCAGGTAAATCCCGATGTTCATTGATTTTATTTAGAATTTTGTTGACGGTTGGGATCTGCTTCTCATAATAAAATGTATGTACAACTCCTTTGATTACAGTTTGTGTGATCGAATGTAGCTTGGGAGTACTAATAATTCCACTCGTGTTTTTCTCCTTCAGTTTTTGGTACATAGTAGATTTTCCAACTCCTGTCATGTTGGAATACATCTCAATAGAGCTTTTAACATTATTATCGAGATATTGATATCTTAAGGCATCATAAACATTCATCGTAATAAGTTTTTCGTTGAGGAAAAAATGCCCTAGTTTAACGATTTTGGAATAAATATAGATGTGGAAGCCATATCTTTTGGGTATCTCACTAATCTCAAATAATATATAAAAACAAGCACAAGCAAGATAAATCACTAAGGACACACTGTAAGGTGTACTTTGCTCACTGACAGAAATTAAATTGAACTATCAGAAATTTTATTGCTGCAGTAAATTTATAAAAGCTTACAATATTTAAATATAATTAAATATAATCAGATTTACGGCAGTCCCCAGTTAACTGCGCACTGGAGCAGGTACGTTGGAGGTTTCGGTAACAGTTTTATTACTCTCTCTAGTTCTTGAATAGAGTATAGGAGTTTGTATGCTTGCGATCGCCCCTCCCCTTCCCAAGAGCTTTGAGTTCAGGAAAATAGAACCGATTCTGCATTTTATATTAGGAATATGTATGCTGCTGACACTCCTCCCTCCCCGTTGAGAACCTTGTTTTTCTGGCGGTAGCCCCCCCCACCAAGTGCTTTGAATTCAAGAAAATGGACCCGATTCTGCCTCCTATACTAGGAATGTGTATGCTGCTCGCATCCTTCCCCCGGTCGGCAACTTGTTTTTTCTTGTGATCGCCCCCCCCCCCCACAGTTCAAGAGCTTGAAATTCAGAAAAATTGACCTGACCCACCCTGCCTTTTACATTGGAAATGAAAATGTTGCTGTTGTCTCTCCCCCCCCCCCCCGTCGATAACCTGCTTTCGCTTTCGTACTTTTGTATCACCGCCCCCCCCCCCCAAAGAGAGAGGCTGGATCCGCCCCTGGCTGTACCCTTGTTCACTTTTTGCATTGCATTATAAAGCTGGCAAACTTCTCTCTCTAACAGAGGAAGAGTGTAGCACAATAATATAAACACATGTTATTTTCATGTCAACTGAGAGATATTGCCCAACTTTTCTGAATCTCCCTGTATATTATTTTTTTTATTAAGTCGTATAACGCTAGTTAAGAAATCTCAAACAATTGATCTAATTAAATAATTATTAAATGATTAAACAAATAGTTGAAAAAATTATTTCGAAAAATTTGTTATAACAAGTCGCTTTTTCAGGTGGAATAATAGAAATTGTATCGCTAGGTGAACCATAATAAAGTGTAAACATGTTTTCTGCCTAGAAACTAGAAACCTAACAAGGGTCTTTTGAATCATGTGTCCAAAAGTAACCAGCTAAATGTCACATAAACTGAGAGGAAGCAAATTTTAAATTTAGAAATATTCTAAAAGAACTGAATGCACCAAAAGGTCATGTCAATGTCCATATGAACAAAAAAAAACCGAAGTAATTAAAAATATATACTCTTGAACAAATTTGTGACACGTATCACAATATATCATCAAAAGACTCATTTCAAACGGCTTAACTACAAAATAATGTGACGGTAAATTGTTTTCCTGAGAAGTTATAACAAACTTATTTTATGAAGATGAGCCCATTGTTTTTGTAAGAGTTATTGCTTTTTTGATACCTGTAGAAATAGATTCCTGATGTATGAATTACCGTATATAGATCTTTAAAAAAGATACTAATATGTTTAAATTCAAAACTAATAAACAATATATAACATACTAAATTAACAACAAATTTTGCATTTGTAATAATTTGCTTGAGATTTATACCAAAATTATGACAAACGCTTTTTATTAAAGACTCAAAAATTGATTAGGATCCATTTTACTACTAATTAGTTTCAAATAACTGCAGAGTATCAATAAGATATGTGGTTAAATTTATTGTAATTCTAAGACCAAAAAATTTATTCAGGCGATTTGATTTTTAAATATATAGGATGTTCGGTTAGATAAATTTTTCTAAAAAATGCCTAGACATGGTATATTGATATCTGATAAAAGTTACCTTATGTACATACAATGACGGACATAAAAATTCCAGGCACCTTATAGGAGAAATAAAATATCAGTGCCCCTTTCCAACCTTTATTATGCAATCAAAAAACTTTGTGCCCCTTTCCAACCTTTATTATGCAATCAAAAAACTTTGTGTGTAATAACACTGTTCAGCATTTCGAAATTTTTTAATCGCTCCTTGATATTTTTTTGGGTTTGTTGTGTTTACTGTAATGTGTTAAAGTATGAGGTCGGTTTTTACCCATCATCCATAAGTTTTTAGAGAAGGAAACAAAAAAATAAAATATGATAAATTTAAATCACAAGCAGTCTAGTGAATTTTCCAAAATGTAAAAAAAAATCAAAATTACTATTTTTTTATAAAATTTACTTCGTTTTGTATTTAAAAAAGTATAACACATAAACAAATTCTTTTGTTGTTTTTTTTTTTCGCTTGTATTCGCCAGTATCGGTTTCACGATTGAGGGTCCAACAGTAGTCCGCTAACATGTTTGAGGTTCACTTTCCACTATACCGCTTCTCCATTTGAACAATTTGCTTGTGAAATCTTTCGCCGTGTTCATCTAAAACTGCACTTAAATTGTCAAGGAAGAATCCCAAATGGGAATGAAGAAAATACAGCTTAAGTGACATGTTACAAACTAACGTCTTGTAAGATTGGATAAGTTATTCAACTAGATCTTTATAGTTTTCCGATTTCCTGTTACCTAGAAAGTTAGTACATACATTTTTGAAGGTAGTCCACGTCATGTTTTCTTTTCTCGAAAGTACAGTTTTAAAATCTTGGTCTTGTTGTATTTCCGGCTCAACAAACATTCCTTCTTTAAGCTTAGCTTCGCTTATTAAGAAAAACATTTCCTTCTCTTTTTAAGGCTTTGATAAAAATTTTTATAAGTCCTGGTTTTGTGTGCAGAGGAAGTTTTTCAGACCGAACACAATGTTTTCACATGACGTCCAGTCTTTAACGACATAATGTTTGTTTCTGCCTTTGCTGTCTCTTTCGTATAAAAAACAACAATATTTGATGTTGTCACTATGCAGTCCTGTAAGTAATGCAATAACTTTTAGATCGGCACAACTATTCCATTTATGATCTTCGTATTTTATATTTTGAAGTAATATACACATGTCTTCGAACGTTTCTTTCATATTTACAGCATGACTCACGGGAACAGATGCTTGTTCATTTCCATTAAACAATAAAACTGAATTTAGACTTGTCTTCAGAGAGTCAATCAACAGTCACCACTCGATAGGTTGATAGGAAAGGCCAGGTTCATTGATTAAACCTGAAATATCATGACATTAAACTAAGTCATTTGCCATTGAGAAAAATTCTGCCAACATAGATTGCCTTTTGCAAAAGGTGGTAATTTTCATACCTTTTTGTAAGAGATTTTACTGCTGTAAACGAGATCCAAGCAGATGTGACTTTGTTTCTAGAAGATCCAAATCACGAGTAAAATCGTTGAGCTCTTCGTGAGATATAAAATGGCACTGTTACTGCTACTGCTTTTATTATCGTCTTTCTCTTGAAAACTTGAATGGGATTTTGGTTCAAAATCATCTAGTTCATTTGATTCGGAGTAGACGTATTTTTCTAGAGACTAAAAGACACGTATGCTAGAAGAATCATGAAATAGAGGTCTCATGACCGGGTGGATATTAAGATATTCAATTTTATATTGCTTTTACTAGAAAACCCCAGGATTTTTATTAAGTAAAATTAGCAATCATCAAAATGATTCTGAGGTTCCGGCCAAATCCTTGACACTCCAAACTTCATAGACTTGTGAATACCGAGTAGCCATCCTGGTCTTGAGCCAAAGTTTTGTCTTGACCGCCAATTTTGCACCTAAAATATAACTTGTAGGCTTTTTTTACAAGTGGACTCAAAGTCTCTCATTAAGCTTTCAGTGTCACTTCACCACATATATAACAGAAACTGTTCAGTTTGTTCACACAGGCTCGCGACATCGTTTACACACGGTGAAAATAATAGCACGACTACGACGCTATCACTAGTCGCTAGTTCTTTGCACTTCGCTCGTATATCCAATACTGATCCTCCGACGACCAGCGGGCTGCCTATATATCCGTTTCGCACATCGGCTGTTTTCCAGAAATATCGAGTATAGAGAGTACCAGAAACGACGACATAATTTACGTATACAGCGATCTTTCGATAAGGATTCTACAATAACTAAGGCGTATGGTAAAATTTGGAATTACATGGGGTTTAATGGATATTTTCGTTATTTTGAGCTCTAGGGAATTGAGACTTCGTAGATGGGGATCATCCCCAGACGCCCCCCACGTAGTGTTGCACCGCGGTATGCTATAACAATTTATATATCCCATAGGTACATCCTTATACCTGTTTTGCAATCAGTCAAAACATGACATATGATGTTCTGAAGATTTTGCTACGGGATACGACAAATTGCAGGTCAGTGTAAGGGTTACAGAGGTGAGGTTATAGAATTAAGACTTTAGTTTGGCGGGGAAGAGTTTCATGTAGAACAGTGCAATTTACCAATGTACAAATATACAAAATAACATTATTTAAATTAATTATTAAGAAGAAAGGAAAGATATATTACTTAACTGTTTTTATTTAAATAGTTGGGAGTGAAATCTACTAATTCATCGGTTGCTTAGATCAAAAGAATAAAAATTTTGTTTTAGAAATATCCGTTATTTAATTTAATACGTTTAAATTGTCGGAATATATTCTAACCTATCATACATTAACTGTAAATGAAAAATTAAGTGCCTCTTTTCAAAATAGCTCTTCTCAAAAATTTGAAAATTTTGAAATTTTCTTTCACTAGATAATGTTATTAATGAAACATTAAAGCACACTATTTTCGTAAATTTTTGCAAAAACAGATTTTTTAGATACACGTGTTATAGCAAGTATCGTTTGTATTCCATTATAACCCTGTTAATAAAACTTTTCAGGGCAAGAAAAAAGATTAAATTTTCTTATTCTTTTTAATATATTCAAAATCAGTTTTGGCAATTTATGTTTAATTATTTACTGATGGGGTACGTGTTCTCAATAAATTTTCTAAATCAATCTAACTGGTATTTCTTGTCAATGATATAGCAATTTAAAAATATTAGGACCTAATATTGGGAACCGTTTATATTAGGACATAATTATTGAAATATTAAAAAAGATAGAAACTACATCAATTTTAATCAGGTTTTTGGATCAAAATATAATTATATATATATATATATATATATATATATATATATATATATATATATATATATATATATATATATATATATATATATATATATATTATTCACTTTCAACAAAATTAGTTTGATCACTTTCATCCTCGCTTTACGCACTGACGTTTATTACAACTTGAGATATTTCATCAATGAATTTTTTGTACTTAGACATCTCTCCATAATGATTTTATTTATTTGTAAAACGTTTGACTCCCAATGTAAATATTTCCAAAGCTCTTTCTCAAACTACTGCTTCTTTTCCATCCTTATACATATCCATATTTCGCAATATGCTTACTATAAAACATTTCTGAATCTGTCCATATCATTTCAATGGCATGAAAGTCGCAATGATGTAGTGTTAATTGTAATATCTCGCTGCCATATTATCCATAGCTCATGTTTTATATATATTTTTTGGTTTTCTATATCATTTGACAGTTCAGCCAAATATATTGTTACTTTAGTTCAAGTAATGGAATGATGCTTATCTACTTCCATCAAGTAGTGAGCCTTCCCAGAACAAAATTACAAATTGCAAAATATCATTTCTGACGTGAAATTTCCCGTTCTTTTCGGATGTCAAAAATAGAGGCCTCCATTAAAAGAAAACGAACTCGACCTGCACTGATCTTGAAAATTTACCCGAAAGTGAAGATGGTCTAGGTCACTCACACCTTTTCATATTATCCACTTGTTGAAAACACCTACAATATTTATTATTCCCGGAAATAATTTTTAATTGAATCAGGTCGTTCCTATTTATTTTCCCTTATCATTTAAATTCTTCCAGTGTCCTAGTTTAGCGAATTTTTCGCAGTGTCACGTTATGGATGATCCGAAATTTTCAAGAGACGATCACTGAAGGTCATTTCTCGAAAAAATTTTCCACCCTCATTCAAATCCCCGGTACTCTAATTTTCCCCTAAGCCTTGCCATTTCGGGATTTTTTAATATTTGACCCTAAAATAACTTTGACCGTGACCCTTCATATAATTTCAAGGTCATGTCCAATCGTAAAATATTCAGCTTTCTCCATTTTCGGAGTTGAAAGTATGGGGTCCCAATTAAAAAGGTTAAATTTTTCTCCATCAGTCTTAGTTTCAGAATTATTGGTTTATTCAAGGTATAAGGACATTTAACCTTCAAATGACCTCTAGATCTGATTTTACCCCTTATGTTATTTATACCGTTGGATAGAATTTTCTTCGCGTTTTATTTCTTGAAATGGGACTCAAGGTCAAGGACATTAGTACAGATAAATGACCCCCTCTGTCTTTGATAATTTTTATTTGAACCGCTTTTTTGTAAATAGAATGTTTTAAAAGATATTTGGATCTATAGATTTAAATTTCTCACTCTGTATATCTTCATATGCATATATCATTAGATATGAGTCGGCCAACTTAACTACTTAGTAAATTCAAATAGTTCCGTGGCCCCGTGCTGCCAGTGAACCTTAATACTTTTTTGATAATTTTCCATGTATTATGGATTTAAATCTAAAAAAAGTTGCTTCTAGAGTTTTTTTTTTGCAGAGACATTATTTGGGAAATCATTTTTAAAATATTTGATTTATTTTTGCACCGACCTAACTAAACGAATACCTACGGTCCAGATCAGTATTACAGTTTTTAACTGAAAATAGAATTTTGTGTTTAAACCGTGAATGTCCATTGCTCCGACGGATCAAATTCAAGGTCAAGTCACCAATCTCAAGTTTTAAACTGCACTTGTAGAATCGGGCATATGATCTAACGAATTCTCTCTAACGAAATTCATATTTGAAATAATCATATACGATATAAAAACATGTTTATATTTATTGTGTCATTTGAAACAAACTAAATTTAACTACATCTCCTTTCATAATATTATGTCAATAAAAATAGATTGTTTACTTCTATTTTACGTCTGATGTCAACTTTCAGTGGTTGAATAATAACGTGAATTCCATTTTTTTTTATTAAATCTGTGTCCTTAATACTAATAAGACTACAATAATAAATTAAAAAGTCCCAATCTTAAGTTGCCTAAAAAATTAATTTGCATTAACAAGATGTCAGAGCTTTTAATTATCACTTGGTGAATATTACAAATGATAATTAGTACTGGAACTACCGTTTTTTGTTTTTGAATTAAGCTGACCCAACATATAACATCAACAATTATGTCAGATTAGGTATTTATGAATTTTTTTTATAAAGTAGGGGTTACTGTGGTTGATAGTCACGATTTTGTAATATAATTCCAATTATTATTAATGTAAATCTGCTCTCAAGTTCATAAAAATTCGCATCTTATTAGTTTGTGGTGTATTTAGTACGCTATTAAGATATAACAGTTAGAAAGAGATAATCTAATATTTTCTTTGTCTTTTTCACAATTCTAAACAAAAAGTCAATTTTGTGTTGACAACAGATCATTCAAAAAACTGTACAGATTGATGGGAGCCCAATTAAAAATTGTATTTTAGTTGAAAGACGTGAAAGAATAATAATGCAACAACTGATTCTGATTCAATAAAGTTGCCATTAAAAACCGTTAAAGAAAAAGGCCGTTATTCACTTTTATTTTTCTGATTTCTTTTCAAGACGAGCCGATATTTTATAGCCTAATATCAAGTCAGCAGATGTAATATATTATCTATAAATCGCAAAATATTGTTTAAAATAGACAATAGATGTGTCAGCGACAGCTTCACCGATGAGAACATGAGAATGTCGAAATGCATCTGGAGAAAGAATCAGAGTAAAATTTACAGAGAACAAAAACCTTCTCTTTAACGGTCTTAAGGAGAAAAGGCTGTTTTTAAATGCACTCAGAGATCGTAAAAATTCTTTATGATTATAATTCATGATTATTGAATTACTTAATATATTGTGACTTGTTTTAATACCATAGTACTCGTGTTTTAGTAAATTATCTAGAAGTTGTCTTTGCAACTACTTTTATAAACGTCTCGTCAATAAAATATTTATTTGGAAAATTTATTGGAATATTCTATTATTAATATATCTGTTTATTACTGTACTTTTGTATCTTTAGTTCTTCTTTTGATTTGCTCTCTTTTTCTTTTTCAATTTTTGTTTATCAAAAATAAGTACTTTGTGCATCTTTTGTATTTTTTAATTTTTAATTTGTTTTCCTGCCTTCTAAGCTATAAATATCTGAACAACTAAATAATGATTCGGATAAGTTTATTATGTGTAGTCTGAAAATGTTTAGTGGCACGTTTTAGATCGTATGTGCTTCGTATTTCAACTTATCTAATTTAATTTTTTCCACTACCAGTTATTATTCTGGCTTGATGTATTCGTCTATTTATCCCAATATGTTTTTGTTACATAATAACCTATTTTGACTTCTATAGTTTAAAATTACAATTTGGTTCTGTTCAATAAGCTCCAGTATCCACTAAATAATTATATTTTTTTGTTCTATGCAGATGGCCTCTCATAACAGACATAGCGGTATATAGATATCTACCTCATAAGTTTTAAAAAACTAAATATTAATATTTTAATTGTAATAAATTTTTGAATACATAATTAAGATTGTTTTGAATATTTTAGGAACCCGTGTGTTTTCAATATTAGCAGACACAATTTAGCTCCATTCACGAAATGAAAACCTAATTTAATCCATTTTAACTGTTTAGGATAATGTTTCGCCATTCATTTATTCGAAATATTTTCGAAAAGTTGCCAATGATAAAAACAACGAGATCAATGAAATAAATTTATTATCATTTTACCTTGTGATAAATTGCTTTTATTTTTAAACTAGGAAGCAAAAATGACTTTATTAAAACGTACATATTTTAAAAAATCTGGATAGGTCTATGGTAATTTTTAATGGCAACGTCAACACTGTTTCGTTAATTTTTAAAATGTCAACGATTTAGTACATCTCTTCGAAAGAAAGTAATACAAATTTTGACATGCAAACATAAAAGAATCGAATAGTTGATAATTCTTTAATATTTTTAAAATAGTAATCCTTTTTTTTTCACAACATTTTACGAATATTAATATAGAAATACTCATATATGCATTATTTCTAATATTAAAAACATAACACATTATTTTTGAATAGTAATGAAGTAGTGGCTGTCGATTCATAATACTTGTTGCATTTTGCTTATTTCCATAACTTTTTTGACTAAACTTGATAAATGAGGATTTTAAAGTTCTGATTTGGTGAAGAGTAACTATATTTTAAAAACTGAAAAAAAGTTCATCTATTAATGCTTTTAGTACGCCCGACCTAAACTAAATTTCTGTTTTTGACTCTAGAAAAATTAAATCGAAGTGTAGGTTAAAAAATAACCTACTCTTCAAACAAAGAAAAACTCGGAAATAGTAAACACATAAATAATAATTATTGTAAAATGTAAAGACGTTATTATTATAATGTATTCACAGTAACAGTTTCCTATGCTATATTTCTTTGAACTTGGTGCATGTCAGTATATGTGCCTTAGGAGTAACTATAATACCTAACATTAATGGCGTACTTCATGATTTTTTCATGGCTGATGACTAAAAATTAAGGGCACTCACTAATTTTTACTAATGCCTACTTTAGAAAAATAGAGCATAAAGTATTACGGACATTTTCAAAAATATTGCTTTGTCCTAACCCTTTTATGATTTCAAAAAATTTTGGTAAATCCTTTTATAAAACATTGTTATCTTAATGTGTATTAGATAAAATAGAAATGGTGTTTTTTAAGTTTAAAACATCATGGCAGACCTTACAAGATGATTTTAGTTGTCACAGTATGTATAAAGACATTCAATTTTATGCATTATTAGACAATTTAAATTTCATGCATTGTCAGATAAGGGAATATACTTTCTAAAAATTCAAAAATAAATATCTAAATATGTTTAAAAACTTCTTTGCTAAGAGCATATATTAAAAAATTAAAGAAAAGTCGAAGATAGTTTAAAAATTGGGTTACATACATTTATTTTATTTGCATAAAAAAAAGTCTTAAAATCAAATTTAATATCAATCGCAAACTACAATTACCTTTTTTGTTAAATATGTCGCAACCGATTTTTAAATTGCTTATGTTGTTAATTTAATTTTTGTTGCAAATGGCGAAGTTTAGGTCCCAAGAACGCAAAAGAGCTTCTCGCTCTTCCAAAAAGGAGAATAATAACAAATTTTTTCACAGGATCCTGCACTCTGACGTACCATTCCAAAAGAAAATCCGCACGAGATTTACCGTTTCTGCCACAGTGATGCAAAGACAGCGGATCACCTGATAATCGAATGTACGACCCTAACCTACAAGAGACACTAATCTACAATGACGCCCGAAAAAACAATTAATTTACCACCAGGAAAATAACAGACTTCGTAAAAAGTTCTGAAATTTCTGGCTACCATAAGATTAGGGTAAAGTACATAAGATATTATTGAGTAGATGCTGTCCAGAGGAATGGAAAAGGCCTTAACGACGCACTCACGATCTACAATATGCAATCTATATGTTGTTATATATGACCTTAAAGAATATTACTATTAAAAACTTCTACATTTGAAACCAGGAAACTAAATTACATATTTTTCTAATTCAAATTCGTCTGTAGCATAATAAAGTTCTTAACAGCAATTTCATTTGAATATTAAACATCAGAATTTTTCTTTAAATTTATTACATTTAACACATAACCTAGATTAACCTCTTACATTTACATTACTATTATTTATTATATTTACATTAACTTTTATATTTCCCTTAAATTCTCATTAATAAAACAATAAATCTAACTGAAGAAATTTATAAACATACTGTAATGTACTCTTGAATTTAAAGGAATGAAATTGAACTGTGTATTTTTAATAGACTATTACATGCTATAAAGAGAGAATTGCAACTTTTGGTTTAAAAAAATATTTTTAAAAACTGATTGTTTTTCCTGCATAGATACATTCGTTTACTTTATTAGCTTTGTGTCCATTGTGGTCCGAATTATTTTCGAGGGGTTATGATTATGAGGTTAGAAATATTTATCCTTCGTTGGAATAATTCGCACTGTTTTAATTTATTAGTGTTTATACATAATACGTACAGATAAAATAAATACTGAGCATGTTGAAAAATCCTTGATCCCAACGTTAAAAGAGAGATGTATATAGATCTCCATAAGTCTATCTCCAAGTTCCCAAGGTTTTTATTGCGCAACTATGAGAAGAAAGCGAGCTATATTTCATTTTCCATTGTTTTGATAGCATGGAATTTTTAACAAAATTTTAGGTTATAATGATATTTATTATCTTTAAATCATGCATAAATATAAAAACGGACTCCCTCAAAAACATTAAATTTTATGGGAATTTGAAAGTAATCTATTTTTTGAATAAATATATAAATATATATATATATATATATATATATATATATATATATATATATATATATATATACCATAAGCATTAAAATATATAGACTGCAGATCCTATAGAAGCACGTTGACTCTCGCTTAGAAAGAGACAGAGCAAAATAAGATGGTAGTAACTCTCTCTCTCTAATGACGATCAGGCGAGAAAGGTATCGTTCTTAGCTTCCCCACAGAGAAAGGTATTACTATCCTACTTCGCTCTGTCTTATTCTAAGCGAAAGCCAACACGCTTCAATAGGACCTGCAGTCTATAAACTAGGAGATAAACTCATGAGACTTTAATATTGCTGTTTCATATTGTGGGAATTATATTCTACTCATTGCTTTTAAGGGCCGTTATCACTATTTATTTTATATGTATATAAAACCAAAATATCAAAGAATGAAAAATAACAAAAGTTGGGTTATGTAATTCAGCTCAAGAACGATAGGCGTGCATCCTAATCAGTTCTAGGAACATAACACCCCATCAAAAATGGTTTAAAAATCTAAAAATAACTTCTAAAAAGTCACGATTTAGTCGTAATTGGACACTTTATCTCATTAGTCAGCAGTAGAGTCTTTTAATATTTAATTTTTTTATGACTTTCAAAAAATTTTAGCACACCTAACTATATTCACATAAAAAGTAAGTAGTAGTAGGTCTTTAACCGCCGATAATTGATCAGCTAAAATTAATTATTAAACAGTTATAATAAATAAAAAAAATTGTTCCATAACTGTGTTCATGTGCGAAGCTTGGAAAATCCTATCAGCTTACAATGCACTTCTATTAAATTCAATTTTAAACTCTAAACTACTAAATGCAAAATTGATCAAAAGTATGATCAGCAATAATCAATAATTAATTAGATGTGAAAAATTAGAAAACAGTAAAAGAAATATATTTAATGATGTGTGTTCATGCGTGACAACTTTCCGAGGGAATTTAAAAAGATGACTTTAAAGCTCGTTATTTCTCCTCTCAGATCCCTCTTCTTTTATTTTTCTATTATTTACGATTATTATAAGCTGTTGAAACAAAATATTTTTGACTTTAAACGTGTCTCTTATAAAATATAGTTATACAATTTTATAAAAAATAGCTGGACAATAATTTACTATATCTCATTGCAAAGTTGAGAGTCTATATCAAAATATTTCTATCTGACTCTGTGTAGAAATTTATTTCACAAAACCTAACTGTATTCGGTAATGACAGGGTAACTTTGTAAATTATCCATATCCCACAATTATTAATTTGTAATTCTAAGAAAAAAACCTATTTTCCAAATGACGGGAAGGTTAAAATCATAACGTTTTTAAAACTTTTTTCGAGAAACAAAGTTGTATTCTCTAACCAAAAATTCAATTGTATGAATTTAATATTATTATTTTTCGAAAACAAATTTTTTGGCTAAAAAATTTATTATTATTTGAAGATTTTTTCCTTTCTTACAATGAAAATAAATAACGATTAATTAAGAGCAAATGGTTGAAAACAGCCGAGAGAAATCCTTAAATACTTACAGTGTGGATTAAAACAGATGCTGTTTTTCCCAAATGGATAAATAATTAACAACACACAAATATAAAACTATTTCCTAAATAAGATTATTGAAAATCTAACTGATGACTGAAAATTACACTTTATCAAAAGTAAATTATCCCGCATAAGACAAATCTATTTTCTCCAGAAAAGATCCCGCTCAGAGTTTACGGAAATCTGGTTTCCAATAAAATGACTGTTGTGTATTTTGGTCCCATGATTAAAAGTCTCAATGGGCACGAAGCTCGAAAACCCCACATTTTTCCAATATCCGCTGATTATAATCGTCAGTTATAGGCATGCGCTCCCTCATAAACTGAAAATAATAATTAGTTCAATATTTTCCTTGAAGTAGAAAGGATTGGGATTTATTGAATGGTAATTTCTCAGCAATCCCGAAAATCTATACAAGAATTTTTTTAACACTTTTCAAGTTTGACCGTGAAATGACCCTAAAATGACTTTAAAATTACTTCCAGGTTACCTTGTAGGGTCAAGATAATTACATAATCGGATTCAGCGACCCAAAAACATTTCTATATTTTTTTTTGTTTTTTTTTTCAACAGTTCCTTTTGATTTGACCTTCATGACTTTGATCTTGACGTGATAGATGTTAACCGATAGACGGATTCGGAGTCAGCGACCCTAAAAACCCTAAGCAAGTGTGCCCTTAAGTGATGATAATTATCAGCTGATATTCCTAAAATCTGGGGTTTTCGGGCTTCGGGCCCACTGAGACTTTTAGTCAAGAAACCAAAATACACAACATACCGCAATACCAGCCATTTTAACGGAAACCGAATTTCCATAAGCTCTGGGCGGGGTACTTTCTAAGTAGATATAATCTATATACTGCCGCCAGTTGTACTATTAATACAACGATAGTATTAAAGAAAACTGCAATAAAATAATAAAGCAATAATTAAGTCAAACAGACTGTAAACTTTTGTGTACACTACACACTGTATACTAACTAAGTAGTGTATATGCAAAAAATCTTAGATCGTATTTATAAAAAAAATTGAATGCCTATTTCACCAGACCATTTTATCCTTATGTAATTAGATGCCCTGAATCCAAATCTGAGGTCCGATAACCACTACCACGTCAGGTTCAAGGTCATTTGAAAGTCAAATAGAGTAAAATTCACTAAATATATCTGAAGAAGTAGATACGTACGTTTCTGAGGTTGCTAAATCCGAATTCGTGGTTTGTTTAATCGCCCAAGGTCAGCTATAAGTCATTCAAAGGTTATGTCAAGGTTAAATTGAGAAAAATCTACTAATTAGATCTGTAAAAGAAGATATACAGACTTTTGGGGGCACTGAATCTGAATTCGTGGTTTGTGTACACCTCAAGGTTAATCAGAGGCCATTTCAAAGTCATTTCAAGGTCAAAATGAAAAAATTACTAAATAAATCTTTAATAAAAGAGAACACACGCGCAGCTATATCGATATCCGTTACACAGCAGACATGCAAACTGATTGAGTTTTTGAGCCGAAACTCATGCTCTCAAAACCAAGTACCCTCGCGCAGCTAGATCGATATCAGTTACAAGAGTTAGGCTAGCGAAGAGAGTTTTTACAAGTGAATAACACAAACCACAAACTCTCATACATTCTGTGCTTGGGGTATATAGTTTTCGGAGAGCTTGGGTTTTATTTCCTACACTCATAAATCCTTGCTTTTTGCCTCTGTCTCCTGCATAACGGACATTGATCTCGCTGCGCGTGGTGTATGTGGTTATGAGGGCTTATGTTTTGGGATATTTATAAAAACTTGGTCAAGTCGCCTATCTACTGTGTAGTGGCAATCAATCTAGCTGTACGTAGAGTGTATAGTTTTGACAGATTGGGTTTTGCTTTAAAAACTCGATCTGCTCCCTTGCCTGCTGTGTAATGGATATCAATCTAGCTGTGCGTGGGTTATGTTAGTTTGGGAGCTTAGGTTTTGGATTACTATTTCATAATAACTAACTTCTACGAGGTTTTGGGAGCTTCAGTTTTGACTGAAAAGCTTGATCCGCTTGCTTGTCTGCTATGTGACGGATATTGATCTAAATGTCCGTGGATTATTTTCTTTAACAGATTTATTTAGTGGATTTTTTCAATTTGACTTCTGGTTAACCTTGAGATATTAAACAAAGCACGAATTCAGACTCAACGCCCTCAAAAGTCTACCTATCTTCTTTTACAGATCTATTTACTAGATTTTTGGGTTTATTTAGAGATTTTTCTCAATTTGACCTTGAAATAACATCGAAATGGCCTCCTGCTGACCTTGGGGATTTAACAAACCACAACTTCCGATTCAGCGACCCTAAAAACTTAAATTTTTTTTCAGATACATTTAGTGGATCTTTCTCAATTTGACCTTGTAATGATCCTAAAATGACCTCTAGTCGATCTTGGGGGATTAAACAAGCCACGAATTCGGTTTCAGCGACCTCAAAGACGCACGTATCTACTTCTTCAGATTTATTTAGTGAGTTTTTATTTTACCTTGAAATTACCTTGAACCTGACATGATAGAGGTTAGCGGACCTCAGATTTGGATTCAGGGCATCTAATTACATAAGAGCAAAATAGTCTGGTCAAATAGGCATCCAGTTTTCTTTGATAAACCTGTATAATTTAGCAATTTTTTCGTTTAACAGCTTATAAAAATCAAAAATAACATAAAAAATAAAAAGAGGCATTTGAGGACAAAATAAAGCATTAAAGTTTAAATTTTGTCGGGAGGTTGTCACATATGTATAATATGATTGAAAAATTATTTCATCATTTCTTAATTTTTTAGGTCTGACCAGTTATTGAGTATTGCTGACCAAGTGATAAAGACTTGTGTTTGATTAAATTTGCATTTGTTTGTAATCATAAACAGTGATGTAGAGTTAAAAACTGTATTTAATAGATGGGCATTATTGCCTGATTTTCTAGAACTCGCGCATTCGCAATCATCAAACAATATTCATTTATTTATTTTTTAATTTGTTATAACTGACCAATTATTAATTTTAGCTTACCAATTATTGCCCATCGAAAACACTCCATACTTTTTATGTGAGTGTAGTTCGAGATGTTAAAATTTTTTAAAAACATAAAATAATTAAAAATTAAATTTAGAAAGTTCTCTGATCCATTAATGGAATTAAGTGACAAATTCGTGACTTAGATGATATTTTTAGTTTTTTAATTCGTTTTATATGAGATGCTATGTTCCTAAAGCTATTCTAGTCTGCCCATTAAAAGCACATTTAATTTGTCACTTTTCATGTTATTACAAATTTACGACTTATAGGCCGGCAGAATTAGCTTCTCGAAAGAAATTTAGTGTTAGTTGACTTCTGACTACGTAGAATGGTAATAGTAACTATGTAGTATCGTATGTCTCATTTTCTTTTCTGGGAAAATTTTTTTATTTACCAGTTAAAATGTAAAAAAAAAAACTGTTTTTTCTAGTTCTAGGCAAAGTTATTGATTTTCAGTCAAAAAGTTTAAAAAAAAATGAGCTAAAGCCCATCCGAATCAGATAATTTATTCGTTAATTATTGCAAAAAAACTTGCATTAACTTTACACTACACCGAAAGGAGCCGATTGTTGCATAACAACACGTGAACAAAATTTCAAGAAAAAATAATTAAAACTTTTTGCACAATTTGTTAATAAGTTGTTCTTTTTTTTTTTGTTTATTCTCAGCGATCTAAAGATCGTACATCGGTCTGCTCATGCGCAAATGAAAGTTCGAGACTTATATCAACAATAACAAAAAAGAACCAAATGAATTGTTGATTTTAAATTGTGAAAACAAATAAACAAAATTGGGGTTGTTTTTTTCATTATAAACAACTAGAATAACTCTTCGACAATTGTTGACATCGAAATGCCGATTAATTAATAGATTTATTTAATTCAATGATCAAAAAATTTAATTTTTCAAATGTACTTTATTCTGCATGTCGAAAAATAATAATGCTACCAACAAATGTTGCTATTTGTTTCATGCTATATATCAATAAATATTAATGGTATATTAAAAATCGATCTGATTTTTAATATTCCTAATTAGTAGTATACTGTTGACCACTGTAACAATTTTTTAGCAATTTAAAAAGCACGTAAGTACGATAAAATTATAATTATGAATAAAATGTATAAAAATGCAACAATTTGTTTACCGATTACAAAACATATCATCCATTGTTCAAATCTTGTCGAGAAACAGAAAAATAAAAAAAAAATGAGGGTTCTACAACCAATATTCCCAAGATAATCCAAATTTTTCGGGCTAAACGAATTTGAAGCGTTCGAGTTACGTTTTCTTTCCGCGAGTCTCAGGCTGAAAGAACGCCCCTCCCCCTCCCTTCTACTACTCACCTTGTGACTCTCGAAGTGAGTGCAATTTTAAACTATTGCTACATCAACAATTTTGAAATAATTGAGTTGAAAACTGCTTCATACAATAGTTTAACTATCTCCCTATGAATTCCTACTTAAATAATTCTTTAATGTTAATAAAAAAAAAACGCCACAGCTTCTAGTGGTCATACAGATTTTTTTTAAATGTGCGCCAAAATCTCCGCTATAACATCCACTTATCCGCATTTCAATATCAACAATTGTCTCTTTTCAGATTTTCAGTGTAAAAATTCAGGTGCTTTTTAAAGGGCTCATAAAATTAAATGTTACGAAATGTTAAAAATTTACTTCGTCCGTGTAAAAACAACAGTTAACACAAATATAACAGTCATTATTACGCAATTTAAAGTTATAAGTGAAACCCATTTAATGCTTGTTAATTTAGTTTAGAAATCAATTTAAATGTTTATCTTATAGACAATCTCGTATTGGAGCTCATTAAGATTAATATAGCAATTATACAAAAAAAGAGTTTTACCGGGAGCTTAAAGTGTTAATTAAATGTTTTTAATTCAAAACTGATTACAAAATTGTTCACACCTAGGAGAATTTTTTTGTTATCAGTAAACGCATTAATAGGCATTATTAATTATCTTTTGGGCGTTAATAATATAAAATGTTATATTTACTTTTTTACACCTCTAAAGTGTCAAGAAATGACGAGATAAGAAAATGAATCATTAGTGCTTGTTTTATACGTTCTAGCTTTAGAAGTTGATGAATAAATTGGGACAGTTTAATAAGATTTCCACAAATAAGTCAATTAGCGTTAATTTTCAATAAAATAACAAAAAATTAAGATATGATAAATGATTTAATGTTTTAGATCTAGTTTTCACGTCTTGAATAAATTAGGAAGGTCTGCTGTTATTTTAATATTTAATTTATATTAAAAAACATCAATAAGGTAAAATAATTAAGTAATCATTAAAATGAGTGAGTCAAATAAGATTCGATGGACTTATCAGTGACACAATTTTAAAGACTAGATTTGAATTTTTGATAAAGTATTCCGAAAAAACTAAAAATGTCATATTTACTCAAAAACAGCTGATTGGTGATCGACAGACTGTCAAATTTTTGGGATTGCATATGGATCAAAGGTTGTTATGGAATGAGCACGTTCAGATTGTGTCAAATAAAATATCAAAGAATTTGTTTCTTTTGAGAAGTCTGGTGCGAGTTGCAAATCATGAAACATGTATGAGTGCTTACTTCAGCCTCCTCCACACCCATCTATCATATGGAATTCTTATCTGGGGACATTCACCGCATTCTGGCAAGCTCTTCAGTCTGCAACGGAAGGTCATTAGAATTATTATGGGGCTGTGCTTTCGCGCAGACGTCAAAACCCATTTCAAGAATCTAAACATCTTGACATTGCCATCAGTATATATATTTAAATGTTTATTATGGATCCATGAAAGACGGAAACAATTTGCACTGCATAATGACATTCACCATTACAATACAAGGCATGCTTCACTCATGGCACCTGACTTTGTACGTCTGACTAAGAGTCGATATTCTGTCAATTATTATGCTCCTCGATTTCACAACAAGCTTCCTTTGCATCTAAAGAGCCTATCATTTGATCTGTTTAAAAGCAAAGTTATAAATATACTGATGCAAAATAGCTTTTATTCACTTGACGATTTTATTAATGCAGACTTATTGTCTTGTTGAAGTATGTTGATGTGATAGGGAATTATTATTTTGTTGTTTATTGAAAACCACCAGTTTGATGCATCTTGTAATTCATAAGTTTGTCAGTGTGATTGTTATTGTATCTTGTAGGAATTGTTATTTTTATATGTTTATTTTGACGTGTGTAAAACTGTAATAATTGTGACACAAATAAATATCTATCTATCTATCTATCTATAAATCAGAATCGTTTTTAGTTTACCTGAAAGATAGTTTTTTCTTCCTATTGAAAATATATTTTTGCAATAATTTCAATTGTAAAAGTATCATTCCATCGATATACACAACTGAAAGTTACAGTTTACTAATATGTCGACAATATATAAGAAATAAAGTGTTTTTTATTCTCTTGACATATTTCTTGCAACAAATTTGAAATTCTTCGTATTTTGGGGAACTTAAACAATATGACATATAACAGGCTAATTTATAAGCTGCTCTTGCAACGGTTACTGTATTAGAAGAATCCCCGTTTTCTAATCCACTAATGGACAAAAATATTGCATATTTTATGTTAGGTCCCTCTTATCTTTTTCCTTAATACCTCTGTGATTTCTATTGCTAAATTTCTTGCACTGGAATATTTTATGTATATTATAAGCGATAATGCTAAAAATAAACATAGCTAGTCTGGTTGTGTTGCTAAGACATTCATTGGATATTGTCAGAATGACATTTTATGTACTTTATTACTTGAATCTGTGAATCTTAGTACGGTGTCACATTTTAATGAGTTTGTTTCTGTAAAACTTATTTGTTTAGCGAGTAAGGAATACAGATAAGAATGTATTGTCATGAAATTAAACAGCAATGAATGTCTCTCTTGTAGTAAACAGTCAGACTGAGACAAAATGCGACATGGTTAAAGACGTAAAAGGGATGACCAATATTTGAGCATTCAGTTTTTGCGGAATCGTTCCCTTACAGCTCCTAATCTAAAAAGTTAATATCAATGTATCTTTCAAAGGAGTGATAACTTAAGAAGATCGGTTAAACTCCAAAATATCTTGTATGCCTAGAAAAATACAGGTTTAAAAGAGGAAATACTAAGTACTTAATTATCATTGTGATGTCTTAAAATAATATTATTTTTTGTTTCCTAAAATAAATAATATAACAAATATTTCCAAAAGTCTATAAATGCAAAAATGTGTGTACCTACAAGTTACAATATAGAATTTAATAAAATAGGATAAAATAATAAAATTTTTAACACAACAGTTAATACATAAAGTTTTAAAATAACCTATTACATAAAACTTAAAAGGTATTTGAAATATCTTTAAATGGAAAAAAAAAATAATATAAGATGATCCACTTAACTATTCTGTGAATCTAAAAGAGTAATAGCAATTAGAATCAGCAAATCGAATAGCAGCTCTTCTAAATGTCTTTAATGGACGTAATTTCTGGTGGCAGCAACCATAGGCATAAAGGGTCATTTAACGCGGACCCTTCTCAGAGAACAACGACTCATGAGAGGTATACGAAGATCATCGCGGCCCCGAGTAATTACTTCCATGCCTTCAGCATATAGGTTATGGTTTCTTATAAAAAGGTTGGGATTTCTTTTCACTGACATTTCAAATGAGAGAAATTAAAGTAAATATCGAGATCAGAAAAAAGTTCTCCGCACGATGTTCTGAAATGCTGACTCAGCATGCATCGCACGATCTTTCCTGTCTTATGAATATTTTAGGCACATCTTTTGACGAATCTTAAAAGAAGATCTCATAGTTTATAATTGATTGCACGTGAGCGAAATAGTGTATACTAGTACACATAGACTTTTCAGGGATTCCACATTCATGATCCTCGGAACTAATCCACAAGCATTAGCCAATTTTGAGTTCAGGCGCTAATGTGATTCTCCTAACTCATGCCGGATCCATGGTTACCCCAAGAAAACGCAGCGACACAGCTACAGGTACGGATTTGTTTTTATATTTGACAAATAGGGATTCAAGATTGTTATAGGTTTATGAAAAACGAGAAAATTAAATTCAATATAAGGGAATTTTTGATACACCACTGGGACATACAGCCATTGAATTTAAGCTTGAAGTAGATAGAGATACAGAGAACTGGCCCGCCAACAAAACAAATGTGTCATCTGCATACTGGCAAATCTTGCCCCCATCAAATCCCTGTAGATAACTAAAGTATATGATAAAAGGAAGAGGCCCTAAAATAGAACCCTTTGATGCACCTTTTTCCAGTTTAACTGTTTCTGAATAGAAGCTAATTCTGTCTTAATATACAAACTGTCTGCATTCTAACCCTAAGATATGATCTTCTTAGGTCAACGCAGATATCTCTAATACCATACTTGGCCAGTTTTTCCAATAAAAGATTGTGGTCAATAATGTCGAATGCCTTCGAGTGGTCATAGCTATAACCAAAATCAAACTATTTCAATAATTCTTCAAGGAATGAGATGTAAAGCTTCAAAATTTAATTCATTTATTTGTTAATATTGTAAAATACAGGATGATAAAAACAATAAAAGTGTTAAAGAATAAATAATAAAGACCTAAAAAAAGTACGCTATATTTTTGTCCGTAAAAATATATTCCAAAAATCAGGACCAGTTTCAACTTTCCTATTTTTATTGGATATGAAATGAAGATACGCGTTACGCGTTACATGTTATCATTGCATGTTTTAGAAGGACCTTATCAATACTCAAAATTGTTATAATGACGTAAAATAAAAGTGATTTTCGATTAGTAGAGGCCGTCAAGCCTCTAAACAACTGTTTACAACCAACGTTGCTATGAGTGCGTAAAGAAAAAACTATATCATTTTATGTATCACATCAAACTGTGGTACTCCACCACGCAGTAAGTGTACTCCATACATTCATTTATTTAGTTTTCCTTTCAAATTCACATTATTTTATCATTAGGTAAAATTTAATTTATTTTGTTTCACAAAGATAAACCAATATCTTTAAAATAGTGCTAAAAATCGATTGACATCATTGGTGAAAAAAAAAGAAGAAGTGCTAATTGTCAAATTACAGCACAATGAAGCAATTGTTAATATTTTGGAAAATTCTATACATTCCAGAAATTACTTGATTTATTTTTTAATATATTTAAATAATGAAGAAATGTTAAAATTTTTTTCTTAAGAATTTCATATTTTCTTACAAACATAGCGTGGTTACCATGGTTATACAAGTATAGTTAGTGAGCCACTAAATATCTACATAGATCGGGAACTTTGGAAATGGTTTTTCTTGTCTGTGCCTGTCTTAATTTTAACCTAAAACCTCTTTTCCTAAAATTATTTTTGAGTTCAATAAGTTATCATTCTTCTGCTACACGCTGTTAAAGGGAAATTTATTATTTATTTCCTATAAATCCAACTCTGGTTCTTTCTATATATGCGTTTTGACCACCTAATGGTCTCATTAGAGGAGCTGTAATGAACCAGGAGTAAAATATACAAAAAAGAACCGTCGATATAAAATCCAAATTTCGAAACATGTCGGCAGGATGTTAAACCTGGTTCTCTCTATCTATACAAGTTTCGACCATCTAATAGTTCCGCCAGTGGCGTTGTACTCATGTGTATGTATCGAAGTCGTTTGACTGTTGATTTTACAATCTGATATCAAAAATGTCTCTCAACAAGTTTTGGAATTTAGATTTTAATTGACGATTGTTTTCAATGTATTTGGCTCTTGGTTCGTTACAACTAACGAGACAATTGGGTGGTCGAAATGTGTATGAAATAAGGATCAGAGTTGTATTTGCAGGAAATGTACTGTCTATCTCTTTCCTTTAACGACCTTCAGGAAAAAAACGGTAAATTATTAAAGTAATTCAACGGCCGTAAAGATTTCCATATATCTTACTTAAATTTTAATTTTTAATACATAAGTTGTCATTTCATGGCCTCCTTCACTTTTAAATAAAAATATGAATTTACAAGTATCTCTAGAATCAATGCCAACGTATGATATATTTTTTATTTTATTTATTTTATATTGCCTTTCAGTAGACACTTTAAAAAAACACGTTTACCAAAACGAAATAATCCAAATAGAAAAGTAAATATTGTTGTTTTACTAAACCAGTGATTACCAATTATAAATTTTCCGTATTACGCACATTGATGATTTTAAAATCCTACAGTACCGACATTAAATTTTATTGTAACCCGCTCTATAGTAACACAAAAAAAAACATTTTTATTGCGTGTAATTAACCTAATTTTTACAGTACTTTAATAGGGGATTATAATAATCCCATAATATTACTAATAAATTGTTTACGTCTTTACTGAAACAAACTCATAAAAAGTGCATAGTTACAATATTATAAAATTATTAAATAAATGTATACAGTTTGTGTCCACAATTTGTAAAATTTTAAGGGAAATTTACTTTTATGATAATATGACTCATTATTATGCACTCTAATACCTTCACTTGCAAATATCTATAGGTCTCTACGTTTTAAGATAAAAAACATGAAGCACGTGGCGCAAGATAAGAATGTGACCTCTACTATTTACATTCAACGACCTAAACGTTAAGTCTCAGTATGTCCTAAGAAATAGTATTATATAAAGTATTAGCGATAAATATTGCAGACTTCATTCAACATAACATTTTCCGTCTTTCAATAAAACTAGTAACTGTCACATTTTTGTCCCGCGTAACCCCCAAGTGACAATTAAAGATAAAGTCTCTATAAGCAGACATTTATAAATAAAAATGTCAGACTCAATAAGAAGGATGCTGTAGACTAGGCTTCACATGAGATCTCACTAATTTTTATACTCAGTCACTAGACTTGTAAGTGCTTTTTATAGATCTGTTTTGTTTTTATGACATTACATTTAGGTAGTTCGTTTTCTTCAAACATACCTATATACCTTAAACAAACCAATCAAACACACATTTATATCAATAGCAATTAAATCAGAAACCACTATCCTAGCCATCAAAACAAGAGCGACCTAACAAGACAAATTTATATCAAATATTACAAATTATTATAAATATTAACTCTTAAATAACTTCAATTTTTCGAGCCACACCATATGTGAGTATCTACACACTTATTCCACCATTAATTGTTTTTAATTTTTTTGTGCATAAAAACTATTCCGTATCAAATTTCAAGTTTATGAAATCGTGGGAAGTATCACTGATTTTTAATGATCGATGAGTGGGTGTCAAACTACCGAACCTTTGCATTTAATTCACTTAGAAACTGGACAAGATGATAACGTAAAATTTGGAGATAAACTTCAGTTTACTAAGTTTTCCTTATAAAAACGGTTCCAGTAAAGATTGTTTCCAAATATACATAAACATATCATTAGGTAAGAATTACTAGAATGATAATTCATTGACCAATTCCAAATTGATTACGAGATTTTTCAATTCCATAGGGTGATAAAAATTGAAAACACACACATAAATGAATTTCAATGAAAATGTTTCGCTTTTTCATTTCTCAGTTATGTACACTTTCAAACAAGTACAAATGCCAAACACAGAGATGACCACAACGATGTAATTGTTATCAATATGAAAGCGGCAAATATTTCTTAATTACACACGACTGTAGATAGAAGAAAATAGTACAAGTTTGATAGAAATTGAATTGAAAATTTAAAATCAAAATAAGATCAATAAAAAGTAAAAAATTAATTGCAGATTCTAACCGAAACATAACATTTGAACGTTAGCACTTTCATGAAACGAAATTTTAAAAAATTTTCTCTTTAAGAGGGTGAAAAAACAGTAGATTAATACTAAAAGGGAAATCTTAATTTATCACAACTAGGAATGTAAAATTTGACATGAAAACTCTTCATCGGACATAAAAAAAGTTCGTTCAGAATGTAGAACTGTAAGAGTAAAAACAAAATGGAAAATTTTCTTAAAATACCTTTTTGCTATGACCTTTCAAAATTACTCCTACCAACACATATTGTCGAGATTCAATATTGACCTGATTACATATTTAACAAACAAAATATCATAAAATTGCTACAACGAATATAATCACAGATTTCTGTTTATTGATAATAAATGCATTTTTACTATCTTCTAAAATATAAATAGTAATAAATCTAATAAACGATGTGAAAATTTGAGAGTTTTAATTAACAGCTTTTTTTCAGTTTACTATTTATTGGTGAGATAAAATGGATGCTTATAATATACATTTTGCAAACAAAATGACTAATTATTTCACAGCATGTGTATGTATTCACGATAACTTGCTTCAAAAGGCGCTTATAAGCTAGAAAACACATCCAATCCTATTTAGGACATATAATTTATCCTTGTGCTTCTCAAATATAAAAATATTGCTCCTCAAGATTGAGAGGAACAAAAAATTTATTCTCCATAAATTTTTCAGTGCTTTTATCAGCGTGACGTTTTGACCACCTCTAATCAGTGGAACTGTATCGTACCAATCATGAAACTCACAGCAACAACTTATTAAAAAGTATAATATCATGCTTTCACCTGCCGACCAAAGACTTATAACTTTTAATTTTTATCGTTTGCCAATGTATCTTAAAGTCTTTACGCCGAAAAGCGTTAAAAAATTGGCAATTATTCTCTATAGGCTATTGACAAGACTATGAGATGATCAAAATTCAAATGAAAAAGAAATCAGGATGAAAGTTACAGATAATAATCATCCTCCCCTTTATTAGTTTATTAATCAACAAGGGACTCTACAGATATAGGGATAGATTTTTCATAATAGTATTATCCAGGTCGATAATATATATATATATATATATATATATATATATATATATATATATATATATATATATATATATAAATATATATATATATATATATATATATATATATATATATATATATATATATATATATAAAGTAAAATGCGAACAGTAATTGCAAACTTCGTTCCATCATATCCTTTTCGTGTTAGAGGTTGCACAGTTTGAATGAATTGCTACAGAACACAATTCATCCTATTACACCACCATCGAGATGATGGCCTACCTGTACCACCATATCGAGAAGAAAGTCAAAACTTACCCTCCCCTCCACAGTGATACGACAGAGGTACATGTTTCGTCTCTACTAGACTCATCAGGGTACCGACATGGATATATCCACTGCTATTGCATCTCACATGGAGGAATCCGTGAAAGCCGCATAAACATATATACGCCATCCGGCGGGAGGTCGGCGAAGCCGCGTTCAGTATTTGCATGCCTCCTTCTGATCTGTCCTTTGCACAGCCAGGTGCATGTCGGTACCCTGATGAGTCTAGTAGAGACGAAATATGTACCTTTGCCGTATCACTGTGGCGGGGAGGGTAAGTTTTGACTTTCTTCTCGATATGGTGGTACAGGTTGGCCATCATCTCGATGGTGGTGTAATAGGATGAATTGTGTTCTGTAGCAATTCATTCCAACTGTGCAACCTCTAACACGAAAAAGATATGATGGAACGAAGTTTGCAATTACTGCTCGCATTTTACTTCATCTATTCACGGAGTTGCATATAGTTGTACGCTTGCTGAATGTGATTTCAGCACTACAACGGCCTAATGTGGATATATCCACTGCTATTGCATCTCACACGGAGGAATTCATGAAAGCAGCATATATATATATATATATATATATATATATATATATATATATATATATATATATGTATATATATACATAGAATAAGAGTTACAACGATACGTTTCGTTTCTCCTCCTGTTATTCAATACATATTGGGTTCTCACACAATTTTGTGGTAGTATACAAGCAGTTGAAGATTGGCTTTTATTTAGGAAGGTTGTTTAAGAGCTCAATATAATGTTAAGTTTACGATTATTTTATATACATTTTTGCGAAAAAAATTTAAGAAAGTTTATCTGGAAACAATGTTTTTTGATCTGGTTGACACGATCTTGAAAAATCTATATCACCGATTGGGCTGAACGTTTCAAGGAATATTCAGCACACATATAGTTTGAGTCTGTAGTAAAATCAGAATATTTTTTAAACACTTTTATTTGCAAAAAAGGCTTGAAAAAATTAAAAGTGCGCAATTCTGTTTTTTTTTTCACCCAAAATGTGTAATAATACTACAGACCATAGCCACTTACTTATATTTCAAAATGACGTTCGAACTTTTTATTTTAGATGTACATGACCCCAGATCATATCAACCAATTTCTTAAAGGGTTTTCTTATAGCCGCCACCTTGCCGCTATAAATAAACGTAATGTTCAATGTGTATATTTCATTGTACAAAAATTTTTAAACATTTGAATAAATGCTTCTATGAAAAAAAATTGAAATTTTGTGTAAAGAACCCAGACTGCTCCCTTAAGCATCTTCTAGAGAAAGATTTATTACGAAAAAAAAAAATAACTAAAAAGTTTGTATTTTTTAAAACGATAAGCCTAACGACAATGGTGCAATTCGCTATTCGGTTTGTAATTTGGATGACATTAATGACAGGCGACAATCATCATTCCCTCATTACTTTTAAATATGTAATTCAAAATGTAATGTAAATCTTTCCAAAAACCATATTTATTAACAACTGTCAAATATAAAGGTTCAGATTATTGGCCATTACTATACTAAGTATGAGTATTTTCACCTATCTCTGTTCTTTTGCCAGGAAGAATAAGTCTGAGTTACTTATTACCCAATGTTGCTATTTTGAATCCATCTCTCCTATTTAAAAATATTTATGGCATCTATTATTAGTGTACAACACTTATTTATTACAAAGTAATAATCTACATGTCAGGTAGGGTTAATAAAATATTTATCAAATGTTATTATATAGAAATAGTTTTTAAATTATAACATCGTCCTATGATATAGCACGCGACGTGATAAAATTATTATTAGTTTTCTATCGGTGACTAAATTTTAAAGAACATATATTTTTCAATATTAAAGATTATAGACATTACAATCTATTACGAACTGATAAAAATATTAAAACATTTAATTATCCTTGATAATTGCATTTTTAAATTACATCAAATCAGTCATTAAATCCTAAAGATTTAACGGCAAGGCTATCTAATTTGATGACGACATTTAATTCCTACAATGCACTAAAATAATTAGTGGGAATTGCAAAGTATTAACAACTCTTACCTAACATATGTCTTTTGTTATAAAATTATTTATTGCCAATTTTTTTATTTTTTCTTTAAGTATTTAAATCGTAGGTATAGAAGTAGAACTAATGAAATACATTCAATGACCTAACAACATAACAAGTTTCAATCAACCACTAGTATCAATTAGTGTAGAAAGGAAAAAATATATCATTTCCTTCATGCACATAAAAAAGAGTGCTTAAGAAACGACAAGGAAACATTAAACAAAATTAAGAAACTTCACCGTTGTACTGTCTAATTCTTATATATCTACGTACATGCACGCCAATATACAGTGTGTCCTACGACGAACTACCGCAATTGATTTCTGGGAAAATATACTTTGGAAAATTTTTAAAATTTGTCACTTTACTAATGTCGGTGGGGCAATATCGGCTGAAGTATTTTCAAGATGGTGACACTTCCGGTTATACCGGAAGTTGATGCCTTCTTACTTATTTTAAATAGAACACACTATATGTTCTTCCGTTTTTAGATTCTGTGCAAAATTATAGACATATTTCATCTCAACGTTCTATAATTAAGTTCAACTGTTTTTGACATATTTTAAATTGTATGTTAAAAATGACGTTTACCAACCCAAACATAACTATTAATTTCTCCTATAGGAAAGCCTTTATTATTTAATTGGGGTTGGTTTCTTCTTAGAAGAGGATCCACTTTAGTGGACTGTGTTGATATTTTGGTAAAAAATAAATACAGGGTGATCAAAAACTAAAACTTGAAAAAATTGTTTAAAGTCCATTTTTTTAAATATAAACCCACTATTTTTATAACATTATCCTATTTAGAATTTAAAATGAGGGTGATTTTGTATAAGGTTGTCTATTCGAAAAATTTGTAATTTTTGAAATATTGACAATTCAACATTTTTGTACTGGAAGAACGCTAAACCGCTTTAAAGTTTTGTTATTAGTTGGTCATAACAGCGAAATGCGACTAAAGAAAACAATAAGGCACTTCAAAAATGTCACTTTTTCTTGCCATTTGACAATTATTAATAAAAATCATGCCAGGATGATTAAATTATATGCACGAAGATTATTTAAATATGTTTATTATCTATAAAGAGTTCTATCAAGAACATACCAAAAGTTTACTGATAAATATCCAGATAAACAGAAACCGTCACGAAACAGTGTTAAAGGAATACTGGAAAATTTCAAATATTCATCGTCAAGGCAAAAATGCATGAAAGGAAACCTATTTTCAATAATGAAAATATCGAAATTGCAATTCTGGGATGTTTTATGGTATATGCTATGGCATCATGGCAGACAAATAACTTTACAAACAAAATCTCGAAGAGCTCAATACATAGAATTTTGTTGAAACATAATTTCCACTCTTATCTAATATATTTGGCTCATCACCCAACAGATACTGATTTGCCGAAAAAAGTGCAATTTTGCGAATTTATATTAACGATGATTCAAGACGACCTTCAATTTTTGAACTACACAATTACGAAAAATGGCCTTTTTAATAGACACAATTCCCATTTTTGAAGTGATTCAAAAACTCATGCAGTAGGATTGCGGAATTTTCAAGAAACCTGCAATTTAACATATTTTGTGCTGTAAGAAATGATGGAATAGTAAAACTACATTTTTATGAAGAAAACTTAAATGGTAATTAATTAATAATACAAAGCAAATTATATCCCCATTTTAAATTAGGTATTAACTTTTGAAGGAGAAGATATTTAAATATTCTAGAAGAGTTAGACAAGCAAGATTTAAGCAATTTACCTCTGGCGGAACACGATGGCGCCCCATCACAGAACCGTTCCAGTTACCAACTTCGAACCGTTCCAGTTACCAACTTCTTACAAGCAGCATTGTATGACAAGTGAATTGCCAACATTGACCTTTTCTGTGGCCTGCTCGTTCTCCTAATTTGACTCTCTTAGATTATTCTGTATGAGGAACGAAAAAAATATCGTTTATTGTAATCCAGTAAAAACCATGGAGGACTGTATGGCAAGGATAAGGGACGCGTCCGAAAGTTTATCTCCAGATTCAATTAAAGCGGCCACCCATGATGAACTAACTCGGACACGCGAAAAGTGAAAGTTCAGGGTGGAAATTTTGAACATTTATTAAAATAAGTTCTTTTCCTGTGTAGGTAAGCCGTTTAGCATTTTTACAATTTGTCTGTCATCTGTCAGAGGTAAATTGCATAAATATTGATTGTCTAACTCTTCTACAATATTTAAGTATCTTTCTCCTACAAAAGCTAATACATAATTTAAAATGGGAACATGATTTGCTTTGTATTATTAATAAATTATCATTTTCAATATATATATCAAGTTTTCTTCATAAAAATGTAATTTTACTATTCCATCATTTCTTACAGCACAGAATACTTTAAATTGACAGCTTTCTTGAAAATTCCACAATCTTACTGCATAAGGATTTGAATCACTCCAAAAAATGGGAATTACGTCTGTTAAAAAGGCTTAAATTTTGCTTCATCAGTGCAAATTATGTGGTCCAAAAATTAAGGTCGTCTTGTATAATCGTTAATATAGATTCGTAAAATTGCTCACTTTTCGGCAGATCGGTATCTCTCCGGTGTTGAATCAAAAATATTAAATAAGGGTGAAAATCGTGTTTGAACAGAATTCTTCGACATTCCCGTTCGTAAAGCCACAAATTCCCCATATTCATCAGTAAGAATAGGTTCCTTGTTATGCGTTTTTGCCTTAATAGTTCTAATATTCATTTAAGATTGTTCCGTGACAGTTTCTGTTTATCAGAATATCAATCAGCAAATGTCTGGCATGTTTTTGATAAAACTTTGTTACAATTCCTATAGATAATAAAAAAATTTAAATAATCTTCGTGAGCTTAATGTAATCGTTCTTGCATGATTTTTAATAGTAATTATCAAATGGCAAGAAATACTAATAATTTTGTAGTGCTCTATTGTTTTCTTTCGTCGCGTTTCGCCGTCATGGCCAACCAATAACGAAACTTAAAAGCCGTGTAGCGTTTTTACAATACAAAAATGTTAAATTCTAATATTTCAAAAACTAGATATTTTTAAATAGACAACCTCATTCAAAGTCACCCTTATGATAAAAATATGGGGTTGACATTTTTAAAAAATGGACTTTTAACGATTTTTTCAAGTTAATATTATTAACTGTATTTATTTATTATCAAAATATCAACACAGTCCACTGAAGTGGATCCCCTTCTAAAGAGAAACCAATCCGAATTAAATAATAAAGTCTTTCATGTAAGAGAAATTGATAGTTATGTTTAGACCTGCAAACACCATTTTTGACAGAAAATTTAAAATATGTCAAAAACAATTAGACTTCAGTATAGGACATTATTTATGAAATATATCCATAATTTTGCATAGAATCTAAAATGAAATAACATATAGGGTGTTTCATTTAAAATAAGTAAGAAGGCATCAACTTCAAGTATAACCGGAATTGACACGATCTTAAAAATATTTTAGCCAAATTTCCCCCATCGATTTTTGTAAACTGCCAAATTTTAAAAAATTTCCAAAGTTTATTTTCCGAGAACTCGATCGCGGTATTTCGTCATGGGACATACAGTATAATACAAATTGTAACAAGATCATAATAACAAAACTAACCAACTGGAAGTTATAACTCCACAGCAACTAGATCAAGATTACAATTAAACCTTTTTAGTGAATCTGGTTGTTTTGATTTCTTCCTTTTGTTGTCACCTGTTTTTAGAATATTAATTATAAAATGGTACATAACTTAATATTTGTTGTAAAGTGGTACGGAACTTAAGAATATGTTTAAAATCCTTATAATCTGATTTAAATGTTTTAATTCAATTTCGAGTTTTACTACCAATTTATGATAATATAATATAGAAAAAATAAGTACTAAAAATTTAAAACTCAATTGGTGTATGCTTTTATTTTCTGGGGTATGCATAAGTTGTCCTTGTTTATATATGAAACTTAGAAAATTACAACGCTCATGTTAGGAATAAGATTGGATGTGTTCAAGACCACCAGAGATAATAGCTGCTTGACCGATGATATTTTACTTGTGATGCGTGCTGCGATTTATTAACATGGTGTAACTCTTTTTCCTACTTATTATAGCTTTATTATCTGTTGCACTTCATCTGTGAAACCACTTTTATCTCTTCTACGAGTTAGGCTTCCTCCAGACGTAATCAATTAGCATCGGTGGTAGAAGCCTGGGCATCTAGGACTGATTTAACGTACATCATATGTATTAATTATTTTATAGTTTTTTAACCATCTATCTACATAAAACCTTACTTGAATTGATACATCCAAACTGTCAATGTAAATACCAGTCTAGTGGGAATCATCTCCAAGCACATAAACTAACTGACCTTACCGAACATCACATTTTTACCGTTTTACGTAAATCACTAAAAATTTTATGGAGATATTTTAAAACGAGTTAATTGTGAATATTAAAATAGTCTATAAAATTATACGACCGACCGTCACATAGTTTTTCTATTGTTCTACGTGCTGTAAACGACTCATCTTAACGAAACTTTGTCAAATATAAACAATCTGCTGACTTTTCGTATAAAAAATTTAATTGAGTAGTTGATCGTAAACATCGCTTATGACTATCTATTTTAATGACGATTTTTGATAATAGCATCAGGTGAAAGTAAAATTTTACAATTTTATAAGCGTCACAACATTGCCAAAGTAATTTATTATTTTATAGACTGTAAATCATAAAATATCACAATGAATTATGGAAATCCGTAGTAAGAATATTCCTATATGAATAAATAATTCCTTTTTAAAAGATACGTACGAGAATTTTTTATATAATTATATTTTGCAGTAGAAAATAATTAGTGTATATAACATCCAAATAAGAAAAACCGCTTACTACATCTATGCGTTGAAAAAAAAATTTATTATTAAAAATAATTTATAAAAATTGACTACACCTAGACGCCGCTAAACTGCATAGTAACGATTAATTGAGAGAATTCTCTAAAATTGGGTTGTGAGTTATTTGGCTGTAATCTTGGAAAATGTCTGTATAAGTTTAATTTGCTAAGCGTGTATGTTTTTGAAAAAATTTTCTTCTTTGATTTAACTGAAAAAAATTGTACTTCCTTTTAAAAAGCATCTTAAAAACAAAGAAATAATAAAGCAAAAAATAATTCAATAATTTTTTTTTCTGTAATTGAAACTTTCTAAGTCGGTACCGAATTAACACATGAAGAAAATTGGTTAACATGAAAGCTACCTTCAATCTTATAATATAAATTTAAACTTGCGTAAATAAGTGTTCTATTCGATTTTGTTACTCAAAAATCGTTTTTTCTTTTAACTAACTTCATTTGTAATTGCTTTTTTGCTATAGCCAGTTTGTATCTATTATTCGTAGTTATTTGTTTCATTTAGAATTAATTAAACGTCTATTACAGATATTTTAATGAATTATTTTTATCTCATTAAAACTTTTTGGAGGAAGCTCAATTAAAACAAAAACCGATTTTTGGTCTAATTTAAAACTGAACTAATCTCGATATATGTAAATTATTTAGATATTCAGCCTATCTCGTAATATTTCCAAAATAGCAAAAAAATGTACTCATTTTAAACAAAATTATTATAAACTCTACTAAATAAAGCAACAAGAAATGTTTTTAACCCGGTTGATTGATTCTAGAATTTGGACGTGTCAGCATCATTGGCTATTTGGCGCCAATGTATGTTTTTGTGAATGTGTTGATGGGTGGAATTTTTTGAAGTGGTTGATGTTTAGGAGCGGATCCATGGGGGGGAGGGGCAGTGAGGGCGACTACCCGAATTCAGAAAAAACATACTAGCCTGCCCTCTGAAATGGAAAGTGGATATCGCCAAACCTTGTTTATGTGATATTGGTGGCTTGGGCATATGGCACATTTCATTAATTGTATTAATTCGCTTTAGCATGTCATAGTGTTCTGTTCGGTATACCAGTGAGGTGGGGGTAATATCCCTTCCTCCTCCCTATAAAGACTGGTTGGATTTGCCCATGTTGGTGTTCAGATTTTGTTTATTCTTTGAGGAAGTTAATGATGTGTCTTGCACTTTCTGGGAAAGAATTCATATTGGCTTCAAAGTTATTTGACAGTTGGTTATTTACTCTAGCATTGTCCTGTTTTTAGGTTGATAGAATGTGTTTTAGCTGTGAGACGCGTATAATAGTCAGGGCATTTGGAAGCGGATTCTCCTTTAAGGAGATGGGGCTATATCAGATATGTATGGTCAACTGCGACTCTTTTCCAAATAGTATTTTCCATGCGAGATAGAGAAGTGAAATGGAATGTTTGTTTAATATCAAGAAGTTTGTTTTTGTTTTCGAGTTGATTCCATTCTGATGCATGGAAGGGGAAGCAATGAAAGATTCTTAGTCCCTTAATTGTGCTTACGTTGAGTATTTCAGTGCAATTATTAATGGCGTCTTTGGCATCAGAGTCCGTTTTGTCATTGCCATATTTATCTATGCGGCTAGGGATCCAGAGAAATAAATCAATTTTGCGACAGCAAGGAGATCTATGATATGGATGACTGTGGGGCGGGTAGACCAAAATTTTTAGAATTATTGCAATGAGCTCGTTGGGTTGAATATAATGAGAAACTTTCCTGAGAGGTGAGACAGGATGATGTATTTTAAGCTTTCTCGGATAGATGTCAATTCAGTTGCGAATATTGAGGAGAATGAGTTTAGTTTAAATTCAAAATTGTTATTGGTAATGGATAAAGGGGCTCCAATTCCTTGAAACAGTCTATGAAGACTTGGCTAATAGTGTTTAATGAATATATGAAATTCGAAATTTATATGCAGGAGAGAGTTTATCCATGGAGAGAGGCATTAAAGGAGTATGGTTTCCACTGGGAGAATTGTTATTTGTAGTGAGGTTAGAAGTTGCTGAATTAAACCGAAAACCCCTTGAAAAGACCCTATTATGAATTTTCAAGTAATCCGAAAAAAATACTGATACGCCATATTGGATCGCCATATTAAATTTGTAGAAAATAATTTTAAATTACTAAGTTAGACCTCCGAAAGCCTTCAGTATTAATTCTGGATAAAAAAAAAAGCGGTTGATGTTCAAAAGTGGATATAGGGGGGGGGGGGGGGGCAGTGGGTGCGATCGCTTCCAAAAAACTTCGAATGCAGAAAAAATAGTACAGCCTGCCCGCTGCATTGGGAAAGTGAATATCGCCAAACTCCGGTTATGTGATCTTGATAGCCTGAGCTTAAAGCACATTGAATTAATTCTATCAACTCGATTTAGCTTTCCACACTGTACTGTTTGGTATACCAGTGAGGTGGGGGCGGTAATATCGTCTCCCCCCTCACAAAAAGACGGGTTGGATTTGTCTCTGTTGATGTTCTGATTTGGTTTATTCTTCGAGAAAGTTAATGATCTGTTTTGCACTTTCTGGGGAAGAGTTCATGTTGGTTTCAAAAATATTTGACAATGGTTTATTTACACTAGCATTGTTGTATATGTTTTCAGGTGGATAAAATATGTTTTAATTGTGAGAGGCATATTCTCATTTAAGGATATGGAGATATAGCCAGTATGTATGGTCAAGGGTGGCTTTTTTACCAATGGTATTTAACCTGCGAGATAAAGAAGAGAATCGGAAGGATCCTTAGAATGTTTGTTTAATTTCACGAGGTTTTTTGTGTTTTGGAGTTGATTCCATTCTGATTGAGCAAAGACGATTAAAGAAAGATTCTTAGTTCCTTAATTGTGCTTACGTTGAGTACGTCAGTGCCGTTGTCAATGATGTCTTTAGTGTCAAAGTCTGTTTTATTATTACCTTATTTATCTGTGAGGTTAGGGAGCCACAAATAGAAAATTAGTTTATTTCTTTGAGAGCTTATCGCAAGGAGATTTGTGATATGGATGATTGTGGGGTAGACCTAAATTTGTGGGTTTATTGCAATGAGCTCATTGGATAGGACATATTGATAAACTTTCCTGGGAGGTGAGACAAGATGATGTGTTTTAGGCTTTCTTGTATAGAGGTCAATTCATTTGCGAATATTGAGTAGAATCAGTTTAGTTTGACTTTAAAATTGTTATAGATAATGAAGAAAGCGGCTCCAACTTCTTAAAACAGTTTGTGAAGATTTGGCTGTCGGTGCTGTATTTTTGGACAATAATTGCATTGTAATGGGGAGATGATAGAGAAAGGATCTTGTTTAATGAATCTATAGAGTTCGAAGTTTATATGCGGGATAAAGTTTATCCATGAGAAGAGGCAATAAAGGAGTGTGGTTTACATTTGGAGAATTGTTATTTCTAGTGATCTTAGGAATTGTTGAATTAAACCAAGAATCCCTTTAAGAACTCTAATACAAATTTTCGAAAAATCAGAAAAAATATTAATACGCCGTATTGAATCCATCATATTAAATTTGAAGAAAATAACTTAAGTTGGTAAGTTATACCTCCAAACTACCCCTCCCCCCATCCAATATTGTTACAAATATTTTTTTTAATTTGTTTACATTTTTCTTTGTTTATATTTTTCAACGTTTTTGGAATTATTCAGTGAATCACCCATATCTCTTCTACGGCTAGTTCTCATTGGTACCATATCAAAAAATAAAAAGTTTAAATATTAGGCTATTTAATTATGAACTTAAGCCCACGTGGGTTTAGAAACATTAATTAATTTTTATAAAATATTGCACTGTTCTTGTAAGAAAAAATCATGAATAAAAATTATTATATTATTAATATATTAAATGCTATATTTCATTCAAATCATTAGAGCCGGCCCGAAATAATCTGTTTACATAAAAAAATCACATATAGCGGTCTAAACCTCGTCTTTTTTAAAGTCAATTAAGAAGAGGTGTTTTCATTTAATTAGATGCTCAGTTAAATAATTTTAGTTCTTGTAAAACTTTAGACAATTAACAAATTTATCGACTTCCGTAACTGTAATTTCTTTTGTTGTCCGTAATAAGATGATATTGGGCTTGAATTTTTTCAGTCTTGTGTTATAGAATATATTTTAATGTCGTAAATAGTTCTATATATGTACACTTTACAGTTGTAGTAAATCCTGTACTAAAAAATACCCATAAATTATATATGGAGCACCGCTAAGTATTTTGTTGCTACATCTAAATTTCTCCCAAACATAGTTTTCCTATGTGTCTATTTAAATAAAAAATATAAAAATGCGGTTTTGTAATTTCAACTGTTTATTCTTTCTTCTTGATAAATTTCAAGGAAGGTATCATATATTACGAAAAATCTAGAAAGAGCTCAAATTAATATCCATATATATTTTATTTTTAATTATTAAATAATAACTTTTTTCTGAAAAAATATTAAGATATTTACCTTAAATTCATAAGTAAAATCAGCACAACAAAACTTTTTTTAATTAACCCATGGCGCATGCTGAAGAACAATGTTTAAACAATTTTTCACTTTTTAAATCACAACACAAACACTATAAAATCCTTTCTTAAGAAAAAGTTATTCTCTCGCGCGCGATATTTCAGTAATGTCTGAGATTATTCAGGCATAATTTTTATTATGTTTAGTGTCGTAAAATATGTTTGGCTAACTATTAACTCTCCTTTAACAAATACAAATATTATACAGGAATTTTTACAAGAAATCTCTTTTCACATTCCATTTTTATATACAACACTACTTTGCACACATATTAACCCATTTACACGTAATTTTTGACGTAAAAAAATTATCTCATGGTCTTATAAGATATTATAGCAATTTATATTTATTGTTAAGGAATGGTTTCGCATTTTGTTATAAAATAGGGTAAAGTGGGGTAAGTGCGGTCAGAAAACCATAATTGTAGTAAGAAACGAAAATAGATGTTCCTGTAAAATATCAAAAAATATCAAATTTGCAAATGTGCGCCGAAAGAGTAGGCTTAACAAAAATATGCAATTAATATCATCACTATAATAAATGTCTATTCACATTTAGTATCCCCCCTCGCTATAAGCTACTAATTGAAAAACAGACAATATATTGCGTTATTAGGCATACGCGCACTGCTCCATCGTAACGTTGGTCAATGGTAGCAGTGGTGCACGATGACGAAAATACTTCACCAGATAAATTGATTGATATTTTCAAATCTTTAAGAAACTGTGGGAAAATATGCTATGAGGGCGGCTATCTGACAACACTACACATAGTTTCCAACATTCGTTTAGTATGTCAACTCTGCTAGGTCCATCAACCGTTATTTTTGGAACATAAATAACTGTTTATCCTTGTATGTTCCAAATAATAGGCAACTTGTTCTAAATATTAACGATTTTGTAATATTTTAAACTATTTAAGTAAATCACAATCATCAAGACATTTAAAAGGACTAAAAAATGTTTTCAAGATCAGAAATTGTAATAAAGTCAGTTGTAGAAAATTTATATTAATATTGATGACCAAGGGTAAGTCAATATGATTCACGTCCTATTAAGTATCTAGAAACATTTTTTTGGAGAAAAAATAATGACGCTGTTAGGAGTGATCCATAGGAAACCTCTAAAACTGAAATTACAATAATAATGATAAAAATATTGCTCATTGTGAAATTTTAGGAAAATCTTAAAAATTATTATTATTAACAATAAACTTTTATAAAACATAAATTTATATTAAAACTGCTATAAAATCTATTAGCGAAAAATTAACTTTAAATAATATGAAAATCTGTTATAAAAATACGAATTTTCGTTTACTACTTTCTTTTAAAATATTTTCGCATCATTAACAAACTTTGCAAGTTCAGTAATTTCATTTTGCAAAAAAATTAAGGAAGAAAATTTTTATTTTTATTACAAATTATATATCTGCTTAATTTTGTAATATAATAAGATGGGAAATCTATAAAGCTTGTCCATATGAGGGGAAATACGCACGAAAGACAACGCGCGTATACGCGCGAACTTTCAGCCCACTTAATGCATTAAACGTGAAAGCATTTGGGAAAAAATCAGTTCAGAGTTGAACCAAAGTTGCAAACAAGAAAAAAGAGTAATGATTTTAATTAAGTGAAATCTAGGAAAGCGACGTTTTTAAATTCTTCATACCTCATAGAATCATTTTTTGGAATAAATGGTCAAAATGTTACATCCACAAATTTTACGTACATAGAAGCTTCCATATTATATAAAATGACATAAATTTTCCCTTTGATAATCGAAAATATCAGGAAAAAAGACTAACAAAGTTTAAAACCAAAATCGCCTGTTACATCCGTCAACGACACCACTCATCTCAAAAGAGAAATAACTAGTGTCACGGCATAAATACGATTTCTGTGAAATGCACATATTCTTTACTTTCTATTAAAGCTGTACGAAAAAGAACCCATGAAAAGATATCTTGTCGGCGCAATAAACACTTCCACGGCTACTTAACGGAACATTTGTTTCGAAAAAAATATCCCAACCACAAGAACATACACCATGATTTTTTTTAATACAGGTCCCCCTCTTTTAATGAGAATAAGGAAGAACATTATTAATTTACTTTTATTATATATTTCTTGAGGTCGCCTATTTCTTCCATTGTTCAAGTTTTAAACAATATCCTTCTTTCATCAAATTTATAATCCTAATTAATTTTTAAAATATTGGCCTTAAAACTTTACTAACCATATTATTTTTCGCAGTAGATAATAAGCCATCCGCTTCCCTACTAACTCAGATCTTTCGCAAAACATTTCTCTGACGGAGGTTGTCCTGCTTCCACGTGGTCTCTGCTTTACAATAACATTTTTTAATTAACATATCTAGGTCAATTTAGATTAGTTCAAATCTGAACTAACCAAAACTCACCGAAAATTTCGGTTAATTAAGTCTAATTTTACACTTATTACAAAATATTAAACTGTGTTGCTGACTGAGATGAACAAACTGTATAAAGTTTATTTAAAATAAAATTTTATACTAGGAAAATAGTTTATTTCTGGCAACGTCGCGGCTAATATTTGATGTATAATATGTAATAATAGCAGAGTCGATGAAAATTAGTAAACTTATTTTTGCTTTTTCATTGCAAACACAAGTTTTTCTTAATTTTCTTGCTAAAATTTGTGTAAAAGTTGAAGTATGTTACATATAATGAATATTAAATATTACTATTCAAAATGGATACGTAAGTTCGGAGCTCTTCCAGAAATAAACTTGACCTTGTGATTTGAAACGTGACATTTCTTGTGTTTTCTGGAAAACTGAAGAAAAAATTATATAATATAGTATATTTGTATCCCAAATTGACACAAAGTAAACAATAATTAAGTAAATCCATGAATCTTTTCTGCAGATTCATCAATATCTGAAAATATTAATACATATTCTTCCCTAGATTCTCGTTTCATATACCATATCACCGTTCTTTTTTCTACTTCGTCAATAAATAACTTCTTATCTAAATTATCCCTCTCCAATTTTTTCTATTACATACAGACGCCAAGTTTCGTGCGTATACTGCACACAACAAGGCATCTCTAGTATCTCAATTCGTGCGTAATACACGCGAGGTTGGCGCGAATCAAGAATATAGAGTATTTACGAAACTTATTAGTTTTCGCGCTGATATCGTCTCATCTGTCACATAAAGACCAAGTGAATAGCTTCCTTTCAAAGGTTTTTTTGTCTATTTTTTCCCCACAAGCAATTGTTAGCACGAAATAGAATACTAAGTATCAGCATATCCCTTCAGGCCACCAGGCAAACCAAAGCTCTAAGGACGTTAAAAGTTACATAGATAAGCCCATGCAAACAATTAGATCTAAATCTTAGCTCATTTATTACAGTCCAAATAATCGCCTCCGGCTGAAAACTAGCCCCTCCGCTGACTCGGTAGCTGCTGCCATCTGCCAATGTCAATAAAAAATTTTGACAATGAAATGAATGATTGGATTCGCATCATCGGCGCCCTGGGTTTAATTCCTGATGAGTCTTGGGTCTTTATACATATAAAATATTCAAAATTGTATTACGATTATATTATTTTAAAAAGGTGACTGTTTGCATGAGTGCACAGCCCAAGGACAAAATTTTTAAAAAAATGTAACGAGCAATAATAAATTATGAAAATATCTACTTTATAAGCCTTTTAAGTCAATTCATTATTCGTTTGCCAGTCATTAAGGTCATATTGAAATATTGCTAATTTACTGATGCATATGCATCTCAATAAATGCATACATCCACCAAAGTTCTGCAGCCTCATATTAAAATATCGTCTCACGTTTTAAACTGTTGAAATTATACAGATATTTGAACTAATGAAAAACTAATAAAACTAATTTATATTTTATTATAGTAACCATATAATTATTGTAATTAAAGGATAACTTGGCAACGTTTCATTTTTATTCAATAACTCCAGTACCAGCATCTGTTTTTCTGATTTAATTTTCAAAATTCGATTATCGAATTCGGTGTGCGAATCAAGTTACTCAAATGCACGTACGCATTTGCACGTAATATATACAAAATGTTCTACATAGAATCATCTTTTTCCCATTCAGATTATTTTCCGGTCAATCAATTTGCAAACGGTGCGTTTTTTTACCCGGAAAATGAATCAGCAAGACGAACGTATAATGGTAATGATACTTATAGGTTTTGTTAGGATTTTATGATATTTCCACAGTTTCCAGGCTTACAATTTTCTGTATTTTTTACTAAGCACCTAAAACAGTTAATATATCTTTCTGAAACTGTGCATTGTTTTTAATGATGAAGTTTAGAAACAATTTTTTTTCAAGTTTCCAATAAGGTTAGAAAAACAATAGTTTTACTTGATGATTTCAAAATAATATCTCCACAGTTTTCAACTATTTTCAAACACACTAACATACATGTACTTCTTTTTACAAATATGTTCAACACTCAACTAATGTTAAAATTTCGACAATTTACCATAATTTTTCCTTTTCACTGCACATTACGGAAATATTTGCTTACACGCAATAGTTGTTTTAATCAAGTCATATCTACTAGTGTAAAATTCATTGGTAGCGTAGCCAAATTTCACAGTTTTCTGAGATAATAGAGAAATATAAAAATTAGCAAAATATATTTAAATTTTCGAATATTGGAAAAAATATTACATAAAATAGTAACTTCTGTGAAGTGGCGTTATAACCAATTATTTTTTAATATAGATTTGTATTTTTATTTCGTTTTTAAAAGTTCTTTGAGAATTATACTTGATAAAAATCGACTACTCGTATGAGAAAATTTTCTCTACATTTTTCTCTTATTTACAGGGTCCTCATGGAAAAATTGTTCAAAATTTTGTTGCATTGTAATACGGAGTATTTAAAAACTTTCATAGAGGGAAATAAAAAGTTCCAGATCTGTACAAAGAAAATTACAAATAAATTTAATAATATAATCCTATAAAGGATTTTTTTATGCTTACAGGTCAAAAGTAATATTTATGAGATGTACTTCTGACTCTAACCGCCAGGGTATTTCAAAAATTTCTGAGGCTTATAACACATTCAAAATTAAACCAAAAATTTACATGGGTATGGGTCTCCTGAAGTTTTGTTACTGAGAATTATGTCAAAATATATTGCCAGTCGCGTACTTAGGCGCAATACTAATTTCTTCTTAAAAAAAATATACGTCGTTGATTTTCTAAAAACAATAATTGTGTTTCCCTTGTTTTCTTTTAAAAATAGAAAATATTTTTTTTGGAAAAAGTACAAAAATGTCATATAATACGCATTTTTTAATTTAAATACACCTTTAAATAGAGTAGTAAATGACTCTGGAAAATATAAGACATATAACTAATTCAGTTCAGTTCACGAGTACACTGCTGATGTTCGTGCCTAATTAAATTACGTCAATGGAAATTAATAAAGTTAAATGCTTGATATGAAGTGAATTATATAATCTTATTGTTTATCATTAAATTGAAACTATTGAATATTTAAAGAAGCAGCGTATTATATTTTTTTGGAAATATTAATCTCAAAATATCAGATTTAGTAACATAAAATTGTGTCGAAAATAATTTTCCCAAAATTTTATTGCAGAAAAGAAGAATAGAAAGTCGTTAAACCAAACAGCTCCAAGATTCCACGCCTCTACGTACTGCCTAAAATACACCTCTGCATCCAATCGTCAGCACAATAGACTCACCAACCTACAAAACAGGTAAATATCTGGCCAAACTTTTACATCCCTTTACAGGAAAAATCGAATCCTTTGTTAAAAACTCTGGACACTTTGTCCAAAGATTAAAAACCATCCAATTAGAGCCCGGAGACACATTGGTCAATTTTGATGTAGATCCCTCTACAGAAATGTTCATATAGATGATTCAGTTTCCATGATATCTGACATATTACGAAACAACAACATGGACTCCACTCTACTAGAATTAATTAAAGCATGTCTGATTTTCACTTATTTTACTTTTCAAGGAATTCTCTACGAGCAGGCTTCGGGAGCGGCTATGGGATCTCCGGTATCACCTGTGGTAGCTAACATCTTCATGGAAGCTTTCGAGGAAAACGCTTTGTCTTTTGCTCCTCTAAAAACTAAGTTTTAGTACAGATATGTAGATGATACATTCGTAGTTTGGCCGAATGGCGCAGATAACCTCCACAATTTCCTGGGTCATCTAAATCAACAACACCTAGCATAAAATTCACTATGGAAACTGAATCAAATAGTGCCCTTCCCTTTCTTGGTGTACTAGTACAAAGGAAAGACAATGGCAAATTAGGACATTCTGTGTCCAGAAAACCAACAGATACAAATCGATATCTCAATGCAACTCTTTGGTACATAGAGCACTTTCAATATGTGACGAACAATCACTGAAATCAGAAACAGAAAAACTGACTAATGTTCTGAGAACAACAGATATTGCGCTGAAGATATTATACGTTCTATTAATAAATATAAAAACCGAACTACTCAATAAAACATCATAAATGAACCTCCTATGTCTTACCTTACATACACGGAACCACCGACAAAATTGCCAGATTGCTCCGAAAATCAAACATTTGGACAATTTTCAACAAGAACATGAAAGATGTATAAAAAAGAAACAAATTCTACAATCTGCAGTAGCTGAACACCAGCATTGCTCAGATCACACTTTTAATGTAAAAGAAACTAAAGTGCTAACATCAGTGCCTGGTTTCTTTAAATGTAAAATTAGAGACACAATCGAAATTTGTAAATATTCAAATAATATTAATAGAGATGCGGGTTACAGTCTACATCACACATGGAAATCGATTGTAACGCTGGATCGTGGTTCGCTGAGCACCAGTCGGATATAAATACCGGGCTGTTGCTCTTCGATAGTCATTCAGTTTTAATCTCATGGAGTAAAGATCGCTGAAGATGTCTTGCACAATCGTAGGCAAAAAGTCGGATAATAATTCTAATTTGAAACGGTCTAAACCCAAGAACCATGATTTTTAATTCGAACATTCTATATATCAGAAACGAAGCAATAGTGTTATCTCTACTTAGCACACAGTATATAATTCTCAAAATTCATTATTTATTCTCGGATAGAGAATTTTTTGTGGCAATTATTCATTAGATATAAAATAACTTGGTACCACAGGAAACCGTAAATAAAATCTTAAGCTCAACAACACACAGATATCGAGAGCTGTTCATTTTTGTGATAGTTTCTAACTAATCGATTTAATTGGTTATCATGTAGTTTTAGAATTAATAAGGTTTAGTAGTTGTATTTACCATTATCAAACTTTAAAACCACTAAATAATTGTTGGTAACTCTAATTGCTACTTGTTTGGATTCACTCTACTTTACTCTAATAAAATTATATAATTTTAAGTAGTTAGAAATTTTAACAAAAAAAAATAAAATTCATTGTTGTTTGTTAACCTATTAGTAAGACATTTGTTTCATAAATGCCGACTAACTGTCTGAGAATATGACATTATTTAATACAAAATGATTATGTAAATTAAATTTATTTTGGTAACAATGTCATTTAATCAGCTAATCTTAACAGTTTGATAATTGATGTATATAACATCATTTTTACTTTTATATTATATCTAAGTCATACAAGGAAGGTCATTGCTTTTAAAAGTTAAACTGTACAAGCAAAAAATTAAAGTATTTGTTCTATACTAGGGGCCTGTGAGGGTATGTAGATAATTTCTTTTCTATCTATCTTATGCAGATATCTGTCCTTTACAGGAAAGCTAGCTTTACAGTAATGCATGGTCAATGCTATTCTCTCAATTGATAGACTTAATAAGAAAATGGGCGATTGAGTCAAATGTACAAATATGTCTGACCTTAGTTCAATTTAATCTCATTTTTAAAATTCTATAGCCAGATTCACTAGGAAGGTTTATGATTTAGATCCAATTTAATTGCCTTGGAAAATAGATTTTCTAGATGACCAGTTTTGTTTTCCTTATGATATTGTTTTAATTGTATTTTAAAGGTTCAAAACTTGCTTGACTTATCGTTATCCTAGTCAATTTAAATTCTATATTGTCAATCTAGACCGATTTTAAAGTTAAACCATGTTAGGAATTAGGGGGTTAAATTTAAAAAGAAATAAATACTTTGGAAAGCAATAATCAATATAAATTTTATATCAAATGAAATAAAAAAGACTAAGTTTAGAGCGCTACTATTTCGCCTAAGATGACTTATAATGCAAATTTTTTGAATACGTATATGAAAATAATCATGTAAAAAAACATGAAGTTTGAAAAAAAGCTCACTTTACAGATATTTCATATCAGTTTAAACCACTTAGCTGACGAAAAACATTTAAACCAATTTTTTTAAATATATCATCCAATTTTTTTTAAATGGAATTCCAATTTATGAGCAATGATCTATTTGTGAAAGGTAAAATCAAGTTTTATAATATACTAAAAATAATCAATAAGGCTTCTCTGGTGAGTGGAAAGATAGTTCATTACATATTTTCAGTCTAAAAACCTTACACGTACAATTTCTATCTACATTAACTTACTTAAAAATGACTTTCTAAATTAAAATAATTCTCAATTCGGCCTGAATACTCTTCATTCACGAAGTATGACTTAGGTAATTAGATTTAGCCATCACTTCTACTGAGACATTTCTGTATATTGCAGTAAAATAACACAGAAATAATTGAAAGTCTATGAAGGAGAGTTTAAAAAAATGATGCTCTCATATACTGAAAACGTATATTAATATTGATTGAACTGAACCCATTAATTTCCTAAGATTTCTAAAATAATTCTCAATTATTAGTTTTCTACCCGAGATTATTCACGAATTTTAAGAAACTGACTATTTTTATCGGTCATTGAAAAGTTAGTTGCTAAAATTTGCATTAACTGATTAGTATGGCCGCTGCGACCGAGGCAATTAGCCAGCCTCTCTTTCCTTCATCCCGCGCTCACACCCTCTTTGTCCGGGAACCCGTTGGGAAGATTTACACGTTAACCGAGTTTGGACCGTTTTCTAAGATAATAAAAACAGAAGGATTACTCATCTAAGAGGGCCTGAATGTTTCCATCATCCAATAAGGATTGTTAGTCACGTGTTTGACAGACTATAACAAAAAAGGCATTTGTCACATGTATGACTGACATTTACATATTTCAGACCGAATCTTTTACTTGAACTACCGGATGCAAAGTTGACCGCCCGCCACAGATATATACATTCACACGAGCTGAAATTACTCGCTTAACCGCTGAATTATAAAAATTTATTCATGTTAATAGTGCATTTCCTAATACATATATTAAATTTTAGCTGCTATTGAAAAATAATATGTGGTTGCTCGGATCTAAGAGTATTTTTTCTTTGCTCGCCATTCTGAAAATAAGAGTGAAATCAGTTTTTTCCATATATCATCGTAACGATCAGTCTGAGAAAATTTTATAAAAATAAATAATGAAATAATTTACCAATTTTATTATAAAATATAAAAACTTAAGACGAGATAGCTATGGTAGTTTTAATTCTGCAAATAAACATAGTTATTAGCTTCCATTATAGAATATTTTTAAACATTTTTATAAAGTTTACAGATACGTAGGTATTTACAGGTACGTAGGTATAAAAAATTGTACAATTTTTGTTGTCAATAATATTAAATTTTATATTACATTTTGCATAACTCCTTTATAGTTTTGCGTAAGATTACATTTATCTGCATATATGTTTAAATACGGCCTTGTAAAACACAGGATTTATTAAACTACCCTCCCTTGTAACACTGACAATAACGGCAAAAAAAAAGGATAAGCAAGGAAATATTCTATAAAAAGCTACAAAATTATTCATTCCATAATTTTTCCTGTCTATATTTTATTATTATATTAAGCTCTTAATTAATATTGTAGATAATTTATTGTCTAAAAATAAATTGATTTCACCAAAAAATTCAGTTTTAAACTCACGGTCGAGCTCTCTACGAAACCTCAAAAAAATCTTTGCCTACCCAAAATGTTTGAAGATCCAATCTATCACTCTGAGTAACTAGACCTATTAGTAAAACTACAATATGAAAAATGCAGCAATCACTACGTAAAAGAGACTTTTTTTGCGCGTTTTTCAAACTGGTGTTTCAGTCATAAACTAATGTCCGATACTAAGTGAATCCATGTAGAGTAATAGCTTGATTATTACAAAAATTTAGTGCCAATCAAAATGACGAATAAAGCATTACATAGGCGCAATTGTGGAACCTATAATAAAATAATGGTATCATAATTAAAGAAACACATTCTCAAAATAGTCGACGTCATACACAAGACGTCGCAGGTATATGTTTATTTCAAAATAAAATACAATAAAACATTTAATTAGAATCTAAAAGTATAAATGAAAATTATTGTTTTAAAAACAAGAAAATTAACTATACTGTTAGTTCCTTGTAATCATTTTTTTAGACGTAAACTAAAAATAAATGTTAAAATTTTAAAATTTTTTCTTTAAGTATATAAATAAGTTTTCCTTTTAAAAGCTTCTTTGGACAGTTTTTTAAATTTTTATGAAAACAAGTTTATTATCGAATCGTGTAATGATTATTACTCACACGAATGATTTTCGAAACTAGCCTTACTTCACCACCCTAATCAATAATCACCATTACTGCGCATGAAATACTAAATCGTCGTAGTAATTTTATCAGTTGCATTTAAACTTCATATACGATAAGAACATGTCTGATAACATATAAAAAGGACGTCATAGTTTAGTCACTTATATGACAGGATTATTATTAAAGTAGCGTACATATTTAAATAAAGTTTAGTACAATTATATAGTTTTAAAAATAATTGCATTCAAAATAAAATACAACTAGGCAATAATTTATTGGATTTCCTCTTATATGTACTGTTCATCACTACTCATAGTTAAACGTCTTTAAGTTCCAATATGCCCCTTTTTTTATTAACTAAACAAAATTTTTCCAAAGAGTAACTAATGAAATATGTAATTATTTTATTTCATATTATTTTAATGTTATTATGCACAGATAAAAATATGCTCTTAAATTTAAGGTTAAAAGGATTTCAATATGTGTATTTAACACAAGTGAACATTAGCGTTAAGATTTAAGTTTCTTAAAAGATAAATTCAAATGCTTGCTTCGTCTGCATATCACGCTTTAAATACACAGATTGCATTTGAACTGTAGTTTTTGGAAAATATTGGTTTTTGGTTCGGTAATAAACGAAGGCATAACTTTATATTTATCCTATATTTTCTGATAAAGTTACTTTATTAGTTTTTAATGCCATAAAAGAGTAACTGAATTTATGAAAAAAAAAATTAAAGCAAAAAAAAATTAAGAAGATTTAAGATTTATAAATAAGTCAAAATCAACTATGTAAATTTTACTTACATATTTTTTGATTAACAGACTGAGGATTGTGCATATTTGCTAATTTCTGACATACCTTTATTTACCTTTCCTATTGAGAGACATTCAGTTGTTTTAATTTTCATATGCTACTAGTTTTCTCACGAAAACTTGTTCTTTTCTATTAACGCAAATTTACAATAAATTTTCAATATTGTTATAATATTAGATCAAACGTAAATACTATTTCATAATATATAAGGTAAATAAGTACTACAAAGAGAGTATTTACCTAAAAAGCTGACACCACAAAACAAGCACAACAAGTGCCCTCAAGCCCTTTCCAATGTCTTTAGGGCGCATGCTGGAAAAATGAAGGTAAAAAACTCATTTGATCCTCTAAGTCACTAAACATCACTATACCACCGAAAAACGAATAACTATTCACAAACTCCAAAAAAAAAAAATAATATCATCAGTCTCTAAACCAATGATTATGCAGATCGCGACGTTTCAGTTATTTTTTAGAACATTAATAACAAAAATTTACCGCATGAAGATCGTTTTCACAAATAAACAACAGTAAGTCATTTTTTTACGAAATATCGCATAAAATTATTAACGAAAAATACAAACGAAAATTTAAAAAATCGATCAAAAAATTTCGGTTCAAAGGCGCTCAAATTTTGATCATCGTAAGGATGCTGCGCTTCAAAAACTAAAAGAGATACAGATTCGTATGGACATGAAAGATAGAATAGTTCGGTCAGGTTGATCTGTTCTCTTTCATGTCTCTTTCCACCTTGCTCGCGGTACTACCTGAGTTAATCAACCAATCAAATGGTCTCGAACCCCTCTGTGTGCATTTAGTTGTATTATGTAGGCGCTAATTATTGCAAAGTAAATTACTAATAAATAAATATGAAATACCAATCGTGTGGTAACACAATATTGTGAAAACTGGTTAGCGGTAATAAATTGTAAGGTAATAGTCTTTTTCAGGCGGTAATTTGAGTTGGTAGGTTTCTGTGATTCGCAATGATTTTTATTTAAAACTTTATAGGATCGTCTAATAATATACTAGTGAGAGAAATTATCTTTTTACCAGTGTCCATATCTCAGTGAAAGAGCTTTAAAAATGTATAAGGCTCTTACATGTACTTATTGCAGAATAAATAAAATTGTTTTATCAAATAATCAAATAACATAAAAATCAGTAAAGTAAAAAAATTAAGTTAATCCCTAATAACAATCTACGATATTTTAGAATTAATGCATAAAATTTACTCCAGGAAATATAAACTGATTTATGACATTTTCTTTTTATTATATACACTGTAAAAAACTTCACGTTAATTTTAAGGCAATGTGTTGGAAGAAAATTTCATAAATCATTTATTAAATGCACTTAATGTTAATGCATTAAATTTAATATTTTTACATTAAATTTGGTATGTTTTCAGTTACTTTATTGAAATTTAATGTAATATTCAATTAAATTTAATGTACCAAGCTTTAATTACAAAGCATATGTAACTTATTCATGCTTTACGGTAAAAAATCATTAAATTTGATTAAGGAACGTACATTAAATTCAAAGTTATTTTTAACAGTGTAATCAAACATTTTTCTTAAAGAAATTAAAGCATGTTTACTAGGTAGCATCGATAGTGGATGAGCCCTTCAAGTGAAAAGGGATTATTGTATAGCCTTTCCGAAACAATATGTTGTCATTTAAAAACATAAAATCTCATCACCTGCAGATCTAAATAAGTAGGAGGACTAGCACCATAGCAAGAAGTGTTGATCCCGCCCCACAGTAAACTGATTTGATCGATTTTTAAACAGAATCAAATATACATATATATATATATATATATATATATATATATATATATATATATATATATATACATATATATATATATATATATATATATATATATATATATACATATATATATATATATATATATATATATATATATATATATATATATATATAATATAAGGGGAAGAGTAGTTCTTGACCGACTAGTTAGAAAGGAAAATTCTAAAGTTTTGAGATTGCGGTCCTAGGTCTGACTGAAACCCTGTTTTTTACAAACGCCGAGTTTTCGGAAGTTTATTGTTTCCTTCTTCAGGGCTGTCTTGTATTTTTATTGTTTAATGTGGACAAGAGATGAGAGTAGATAACACTAAGATTTTCAATATGCTTTCTCTTGTGTTATGGAACATAACATCTCACCACCGCTTTCCGGCAAAACTGGACTTAAATAGAGGTCCGAGTTTGTGGAAAGTACAAGGATGTCTGGGAAAGATACCGGTGGATCCCACCGATGAGTCCACCACCGGTATCGGGACGAAACATCCATACATTTACTACGGTGGTCGAAAATAGGTCGCTAGCTACATATCCCTATCACCAGGGGCATTGCTAATTGCCACATGGCGCCCGAGCAGGGACGGCGGCGGACGAGGGTCTTAACCACCGTTGGCTTTGATTAAGCCTGACCCGGCCATTGGAAGACCACCGAGGATGTCCGTTCCACTTCCTTTTCAGGCCTGTACTTTCTAACGGCTCGGACTGTCCGACAGTTTAAGCCGGAAAACAAATGCCTTGGGGGGGGGGGGGCATGTTGTGAAACATAACATCTCACCACCGCTTTCCGGCAAAACTGGACTTAAATAGAGGTCCAAGTTTGTGGAAAGTACAAGGATGTCTGGGAGAGATACCGGTGGATCCCACTAATGAGTCCACCACCGGTATCGGGACGAAACATCCATACATTTACTACGGTGGTCGAAAATAGATCGCTAGCTACATATCCTTACCACCAGGGGCATTGCTAATTGCGACACTTGTTAATACAGTTATCATCTAAATAAATTTCTACCATCTCAAGGAAATGTATTTTACTGTTGTTTTGTTCTTTGTTAATCACTTCAACATTGACAAAATCAAACCTGTGATCCTCATCGATTACATGTTCCGACAAAGTGCATGTCCTCTTTTGCAATATATAATCACTCCTGTGTCTGGTGATTCTATCTTTCAAAACAGATGATGTTTGACCGATATAATGTTTGTTACAGTCTACATTTTAAACGGTATACTACCCCTGATTTGTGGGGGTTACTATCCATGTCTTTCAGTCTAGAAAAGGGTTGGCCAACCGTTAAGATGTGTTTGCCACATATTTTTATATTATTGTGCATAGAAAGAATTTTGTTTAATTTTTGTGTGCTTTGGATGATGTAAGGTAATGAGTAATAATATATGGGTTGGTTTTCTTCTAAGAAAGCTGAAATTTCAGGGGAAATGTTAGTGGTGTTTTGATTGGTGTTGTTTTCTATGTGAGAATGTACTGGTGTTGTGAAGGCGGATATTTCTGTTATGACGTTGAAATTTTGTGTAATAGATCTGCGTTGTGTGGGGTGGGGTGTGTTGTGTTGTGTTCTTATTGAGTGATGTTATGTAAGAACTTATTTAAGAACCACTGAGGATAACCGTTTTCTTTCAGTATGTTATTTAATCTGTTCATATTGTTGTGAATGAGAGTAGGATGACAAATTGATGTAATTCTTTTTTTTTTAAATTAATTACTAGATTTATTTTAGTTTTTGTATTATAGTAGGAGTAAAAATTCATGTAACGTCCCGAATACGTCGGCTTAGTGTACCAATCAACTATTATTTCGTTGTTAGTAGTCCTTATTAATTTAGTGTCCAAAAAAGGCCACTATTATTACTACTGAGCCCCGTCCCACAGTAAACTTATTTGATGGATTTTCAAACAAAATCAAATATCTCTTTAAGCGCAAAAGAGTTACAGAGATAAGCCAAAAGAATTCGAAGGGGAAAAATATGTAGAATTGAGAAAAATTACGCTGAGATCTTTCATCTCAACCTTATCGGTGCCCAGATTCGTGAGTTTTAAAGTTTCTTGGGCGTACTACGTAAAAAACAAAACGCGTAATTTCATTTTTTAAAGTCTTATACTCTTCAAAATTTGCAATGTATAAGCATTTAGAGTTCTGAAGAAAACGAACTGCGAGTTTTTGAGCTTTTTGAATTTATCAAAAAAGAAATTACGCGATTTGAAAATACTTTTATTTCTTTCTGATAGGCAATAGGGTTTAAAGTTTACATGTCCGAGGTCTTGGTTATGTAGAACCCGCTGTCCCCATTTTAGATTAATTGGAGAACTGGGGGATTTAAACTTACCTATTTTCCGAATTGGTCGCTTACAACTCATTATTGTCTCTCTCAAACTGGCCTATTTGCGGTCTGTGTCATGTGAAACTCTTTGTCCCCAGATATTATGAGTTAGAAAACCTGATGAGTGCAGCTCGACTGTTTGTAGTCCTGGTCACTGGAATTTTGCGGAGAACACGATAAAAAATGTTACTGTATTTCAAGTTGAACTAATCCTGACTACATCAGACTAACGCAGTGATTGTGTTAGAAAAGCTAGACGCGTGTGATGAAATTTCTGTCAAAAAAAAATATTTCAAATTCTCACTTACTTTACAGTTTTATAATATCCACACATAAAATCAATCTGTTATTTCTTATAGCAACTAGTTAAAGGCGCAGATTTCCAGTCAAAAGTAAAAAAAATATTTGCCGTAGTCCCTTTTTAAGAAATATTTAATTTAAAAAACAGAATAATGTAAAAAATCAAATTTTTCTTTTATTTAACAAAACAATGTAGGACGGTCATTTATTTGCATTTATAATATTACGTAATATTGCATAAAATATGTAAAATTGGTCTACTGATTTTTCTTTAGGAACGCTGGGGCAAAATTGGTCAGGAGGTTAGTAACTGTATAATTTTTGACCTAATAGTTTTCGTAATTTTGAACATATAAGTTAGGCGATAAACATGTTTTTTACTAATCGAAATTCTTTAAAATTCATTTCTTTCAGAATATTCTTTGTAGCCAAAGCCAAAGTATCCAGCCTATATTTCATCTTGTAAAAAGTTGGGAGAGTACAGACACTACAGACACATATAAAGGAAAGCGAAATTTCTTACAATTAAGGTTGAGTGGCAATTATTTCAAACAAGGAAGTATGTGACAATGGAATTTTTTGATCGTGATCACTAGACATATTCATGTTAAACAACTCTACATTTTAATTATGCAATAAATTATTTGAATGAAATAACGTAAATTGTTCATTATAAAATTTCACCTGATCCCTAGTTCCTGTGGCAATTTACAATCAAATAAAAGTTACATCTATAAGATATTAACAAGACAAGCTTAAGAAGAACTTATGTAAAATGTACAGCGAGGGGTTACAAGGAGCAAGATACTACGTGAACTTTAAATGTATATTACATGTAATGTAACGTAATGTATTTGCAAACCAAGTTCTTTAAAAATAAGTAAATAATAAAATGTCTAGTGATCTGTAAAGGTTATGTTAGCAGAGGAACTTCTCAATAATAGCATAGATTATTATAGCTAATGTTCTTAGCTATAATAATCTTTGGTGGTATTGAAATATGCAAAGATAGTGAATAGAAGAGAATTTTCAATATACAATTAGAACGTATAGTCTGGAATAAATTCACTATGTAAAAAACGCTGGGTTTTTTGAAAAATCGTTCGGCCATGTTGACTTTGTTTTTTTGCTCGAATTTATTGTCCAGTATATTAAATCATACAAGGTGACTCGAAAAAAGGTACGCTATAATCAACTTTGATTTTTTAAACAGTGACCCCTAATTTTTTTTAAACATCTTGAGACTCCCAACAAAATTCTAAACATTTTTTCCGTTGCATGTCCTATTCCTAAATCTAACCATTTTCGATTTATTGACAGTGAAAACTCGAAATGAAATTCAAAAATTATTTACCAGCATAACCGATTTAATAACCTGCTCCTGTGTAATATTTTGTCAAATTGTTACTTTGAGTCAATTTTAACTAAAAATTAAATTTACTGAAGCAGAGAGGATATAAATTCTTAAAATGATAGGATGCGGCGATAAGTTAAGAACCCAGGAAGAAGTGTGTCAATTATTTTAAGAAAAATATCCTAATTTTCCGCCAATTTCATAATTATCAGTAAGATTAAGCAGAAATTTCATTGGCTTGATCATGTTCGAAATGCCCGAAAAAGGGGTCGACCACCAACTAGTGATGGCACAAAAGAAAACGTATAATTAAGTGTTCAAGATAATCGCCATATTAACTGTAAGGAGATAACTACAAACTTGGATATTGCGAAAACAATGGCATTAAAAATAATGTATATTCTTAAGTAGCATCTTTACAAAATGCAAGTCGATCAAGAACTTTATGAAAATGATTATGATAACCGTCTTCAATTTGGTAAACTGTTACAAGAAATGTGTTTTTGGGGATCTCATTTTTAATTAAAATATTTATTTTTATAACGAATTTTGCTTAAATGGTGATGTCAACACACAAAATTATCAATATTGGTTGAATTTAAGCCCAAACTGGATGAGAGAAGAACAGACTCAGTATAGACTAGAATTTAATATGGGGGCTAGAACCGTGGGTAATATCGTTATAGGGTCGATCTTCTTTTATGAAAATTTAACTGGTGAAAGATATTTACAATTTCTATATGAAAATCTTATTCCTGCTCTTTCGACGCTGTTTTCTGAAGAAGAGAATCCAGATTTATCCCATCAAAACATTTGGTTTCAACAAAACAGTACCCCGCCATATTACACAGAAGTTAGCGCATTTCCTAATGATGTTTTCGCAAACAGGTGGTTTGGTAGAACATGATCTATTGAGTGGCTGCCAAGGTCTATAGAGTTAAACCCTCTAGACTTTTTTGTGGAGTTATCTTAAAGGTAAAGTTTTCCGAACTAAGCCAATTAACATAGAAAACTTAACGATCAAAATGAATTTATAAATCCCTTAGATTTCTGTCCATTAACCATTGGAAGGTTTTTTCAACATTTAATAAAATGATAAAGTATTTCAATTTCAATTTATTCAATCAGTATTATGTTTTACACCACTTAAAAAAAATAACAGAAGTAAAAAAAACACTTCAAATACATTTACATTTAAAATCTTAATTAAATACATTACACATGAAACTTAGGCTAGGTTTAATTTAAATTATGATTAAAATTTGTAATGAATAAATTCGTCAAAATTATAAAATGCATTTTGGATTAAAATTTGTTTTATTCTATTTTTAAAAAGATTATCCGAAAGCTCTCTCAATGACAGAGGCAAAACTTTTAGAATTTTATTGCTAGACAAACAGGCCCATTCCAACACCTTACCAAACGAAAATATGGGAGCACCAAATTATCCCTGTGCCTTGTGTCCCACCTATGGACCCCGCCGTGCGTTCTGAAATTGTCTTTGTATTGTTTGACATACAGCAAATTATCCAGTATGTATTGTGAAGGCAATGTTAAAATTTTCAGTTGCGAGAATGCTGCTCGACCGTCCGCCCTAAAGTTCATACCCCGCACCACTCTCACAGCCATTCGCTGAAACCCAAACACGCGCGACGCCCGCGATGCATGGCCCCATACAAGCAGTGCATATGACATCACCGAATGGAACAGTGCAAAGTATGAAGCTCTCAGAACCGACATGCTAACACACAGCACCAGACGTCTCAAAGCAAACAGACCGCTACGAAGCCGCCCTGAAACCTGCTCTATATAAGCTTCCCAAGTAAAGCCAGGATAAATCGGGACTCCCAAGAATCTAGCACTCAACAAATCCTCATTTATATATCCCAAGTCACATAGAGAAAATACCACTTGCTTGGTTTTATTTTCATTCAGAAACTGTCCATTTGCATCAAACCACTCCCTGGCACCAGACTGTGCTGCTCCCAATCTACCCAAAGCCCCTCTAGAGATATATCCGAAACCGAAAGAGTGGTGTCATTGGCAAAAAGTGTAAAATTTGCAGCATCTCTGCCCATAGGTAGGTCATTCATGTAGATTAATACCGAACCATGGAGCACCCCTATTGATATCCCACCTCTGGCCGAGGACTCACCTCCAACTCTCACAATTTGAACTCTATTTTCCAAGTAAGATTTTATAAACTTGCAGCTGCTCACATTAAAGTTGTAATAGTGCAGCTTTTTTATGAGGAGATCATGAGCAACACAGTCAAACGCCTTACCTAAGTCGCAGAATAAGATGGTATTATATTCCCTTGATTCAAACGACCGTGTCATCCTCCCAATCAGACCCAGAATGCCCAACACTGTGCTTCTCCCCCGACGGAAGTCAAATTGGCACTGGCTAAAGCAGCCATTTTTCTCAAAAAAGCTCACCATCCTTAACGCCATGCATTTTTCAATTATCTTGGATATGGCCGGCAATAAACTAATTGGTCTATAGTGCGACATAACACTTCTGTCTCCCTGTTTAAACACCGAAATAACCATGGCCTATTTTAGTATATCAGGGAAAATATTCTCCCTAAAGCACCCATTTACCAGCCCAGTCAAAGGACTTATGACTAAATTTTTTATTAATTTTATTAGATTTATACTAAACCCAAAAATATCCGTGCTAGACTTGTTTTTCATATGATCGATTATTTCTCTCATTTCATTGAAAGAAATTTCTATAAACTTAAAATGATCATCGGAAACAACCTCCATAAAACCTCCCAAAGGATCAGCCTGATGTTTAGGGATGTAGCTAATTAACTCGTGTGCAGTATTAATAAAATAGTCATTAAACTCATCCGGGGTTATGTTTGATGCCGATTCACTCTTGTTGTTTAAGTTCCTATGTTTATTTATGATATCCCATATAGCCCTAAGAGGGTAAGCGGCAGAGGCAATGATTTTATCATTAGCTGCCTTCTGGGCGTTCTTAATTGATAATTTATGAAGTTTCTGAGTGTTCCCAGCACCAGGATACTGCCTAGTGAGCTCCCCTAAAAATTGGAGATGTTCTTTCATTCCGTTTAACTCATCGTTAAACCAACTGGCATTACCCGACTGATCCGATCTAACCCTGTAAACTGTTTCAGGAAAAGTCTTTTAATAGGCCTCTTCTAGAATATTCACAAATCTGGAGCATTTATCATTTACGCTGGAGCCTGGATCCTTAATAAAACAAAAATTTTCATTTTCTATAAAGTTATAAAAGTTTAACATGTACGTTGGGAAACTGGCCTACATTTTCTAAACTCCTGTCTAAAACTACATTCTAAATGTGCTCTGAATCCAACCATTTGAGAATTATGGTCACAGAAATCCGAATCAATAGTCCCAGATGCAAGCTCCTCCACTGAAAAATTAATGAATATATTATCAAGGCATGCAGACAATCTGGTCGGTCCATCAATCGTTTTGTGAAAACCCAAACCACCCAGTAAGTCACATAGCTCAACAGATTCACGTTTATTTGTTCCAAAATGCACATTGAAATCACCAGCCAGCAACACTCTCTTGTTTAGACCCCAATGACTTAAAAAATCATCAATTACTGACAAATAGGTGTCGAAATGACCACTTAAAAATCTATAAACACTTAAAACTTATATTTTAAAAAATTTTATAAAAACACCACATAACTTTATACTACTTCATTTCGTTTAACTGTAGGTATTGGGTATGTAATAGCAAAAATGTTCAGAATTTTGCAGGGTGTCTAAAAGTGTACAAAAAATTGAGGGTCACCATTTAACAAATCAAGTTGATTACACCACAGCTTCATTCTGGTCATCCTATATGATTTAATATATTGGAAAAAATTTGTATCAAAAAAACAAAGTCAACGTGTCCCAACGATTTTTCAAGAAACCTAGCGTTTTTAAATAATAAATTTATTCCAGACTTTACGTGCTCATTGTATATATGTTGTCTACTAAATAATCGACAAAAGAAAGCAAATTTAAGGAAAATCAAAAAAAAAAAGGAAGCGATAAAGATTTTTTGATATTCGTTACCTACTAAATAATTATAAATATTCAAACTATTTCTTTCAAAATTTTATTTTTTTTCTTTGTGCGTCAAACACTTTTCTTAGTTTAACAAGCTGCCGCTTTTCCTCTTCTACAGGTTTTTGAAGGAAAAAAGATAGACAGATAGCTTATTTCCTGCGAATTCAATCCTGGTTCTCTTTCCCACCTTTTGATCACATCAGTGGAGTTGCAATGAACCAAGAACAAAACTACCAAGAAACATACGTCTATATAAAATCTAAATTCCGAGACATGATGGCAGGATAGCAAACCTACAGCCATTTTTGATGTCAGATTGCTAGGGTTTCTGTATAGATGTCGATTGACTTAATATTTTACAGTCTGACATCGCAAATGTCTGATATCTTAAAATGCCCCTTAAAGGAGATACATAGCCCTAAAGGAGTATCCAGTGATTTACCTTATCGGCTCTAAGTTTTGAGCCGACTTGTATAATTTAATGAACTTTTAATGTTTTATAGAGGCCATAAGTCAGGAACGGACTTGCAGTCACACTCGTTGGAGCTAATTTTTAACATGTGTCATTTTACAGAGCTGGATACTTTGGATATTCCTCTTCAAAAAAGATAATCTTAATTTATTTTGATAAAACTAGCGGTTTTCGAGATAATTCTTTTTTATGGGAAAAACTCAAAAGTTACTAATGCTAAACACAAACAGGTAAACATAAATTATGCAGGGTATGTTGATGTGCTATAATTTATGGGGAAGCGCTGTCTCCCTTTTTGAATGCAATATTATGCTGAAAGATTTCCAGCTCAGACATTGTCAAATCCAGAAATCTTTCAAAGGGTTGATGAGGGTTCAATTAATTTTCAATGTTATAAAAATTCTTGTAAAATCGACCTCCTCAGTAAACAAAATAAGATCAGAAAAATTTAGATTTAGGTTATGATGCCCATTGGAGTATTGAAGTCTTGCGGGATAATCATCCAGAAACATAGCGTGTACTTTTTCAACGTGGTACAGGTGAAGTAACTGTTCTGTTAGAGCTTAATGTACAATCTATTTTGATACATTGGTTTGTGTCATGAGCTTTCTTATGCTGTTTGAAGGATTGTCAGCAAAATCTTGCAAAATTTGTTCCTATACATAAGGGTCTCGTGCTCTCCTAGGAAGGCCCGCATCGCCACGTTGCGGCAAAAGTTAATTCGTTAATTCTAATAATTATTTTCTAATCATCTTTTACCTGTTTCCCTTAGGCTTCGATCAACACTTTGAAAGGGGTTTGGCGAATTTCTTTGTACGATATTTTATCACAAATAATACTTTTGTCAGTATCTATCACATAACTATTAGAGCGCCTCGTTGATCATTGCTTTGATGTTGATCTTTTACTAAGCTTAACTTCTTTAAATTCCTCAATATTATCTTTATTTAGATCATTATTTTCTCTTTTTGGATTTTCATTTTTAATTTTCTAACTATCTATGGTATATGTATATTTTTCAAAGCACTCATCGGTCATATGGTACTGAACACATATAAAAATTGCATGAATTGCATCCAATAATCACATCTTGTATTGGATTAATGTTTTTTTTTTAAGTTGTTTGAAACTAAATAAAATGTTTGAAGTGTAGAATTTTATGCATAAAGTTTATTATAAAGTCATTTTACCTTCTTTTTTCAGTTTTGTCGCTTTTTAGACCGTTTGTAATAAACCTATCTTGGAAATATTCATATAGAGCAGCCCTTTAAATACTCTTATAATTTCCTTAAAATAGTTCATTCCATATCAAAATGATATGAGAATAAAGCCACTTAAGAATTTTGCTAATCAACAAAGTTTTTAAGTTTTTTCAGATTTCAATTCCCCTGTAAAACCTACCTAAGAAATATTTTTATATGACCACTCAGAAGAACTCCTGTAAAAAATTAAGATATATATATATATATATATATATATATATATATATATATATATATATATATATATATGTATATATATATATATATATATATATATATATATGTATTTTCCTTTCAAGCAGATAAAGGAAAGAGTATATACAGTTTACTTTCTGCAAATACAACTCTGATCTCCCTTCCATGCGCGTTTCGACCACCTCATGATCTCGTCAGTGGAGTTGTATCGAACCGAGAGTCGAAAGACGTGTAGAGAAAGGACCAAAGTGTATTTGTAGGAAATAAACTATTTGTATATATTTTTCCTTTATCTACTTGAAAGGAGAATACATGTATATTAGCAACTATTTAAACAAGGTAGAAAAGTGGATTTATTTATATCGTGTTGAAATCTTAATTTTTAAATCCTATAGAATATGCTCAAAATGTCTGGCACCTATCAGAAATTAAGTGCGAATGAAGTTTGTTAGAAATTTCCCGCGCCAACAACTCCTTTCAGTTTTTGACTTCTTTGCAATAAACCTATATCCTGAAAGTTTTATTAAAATATCTTACTCCCATTAATACTAATTTCCTTTTGTGAAGTCGATTAAATTTTTTAAATAGGTAGCTAAATGATCAAATGGAAATAAAATTATGAAATATAATCAACAGAATAATCAGTATAGTTAGTTATAACTAACAGAAAATGTCAGTTATGGCACTTGTGTGTATATATCTCAGTGCCTTCGTAATTTCCTTTTGACTTTCTTTATCCACTCTTGATACTAAAATTTGTTGCTTACTTCACCTCACCATTTAATTATAATTATTTAAAGACAAAAAACTGAATAAACTTTTGGTGACAATGCATTTCTAACAAAGAAATTGTAAAACTTAATTATTATTGAGCCCAATTAAATTAATTGTAACGTAATAATATCAATAAACTATAAGACCAAATATAAATTTAACAAACCATTAAAGAAAATTGACATGGATAGGGCGGTCCCGTATTTTGCAATTCTATGATTAGGCCGATACATGAAGTACTTTATTTCTCAACCATAGTTCTATATTGTAGTAGTATGGCTCATTATTATAGGCAATATAAAATAGCAACTGCCAAACTCACCAGAAGAATTTCGCTTTTAAATCCGATATACTGAGTTCGCAGAATACTTCGACTATTTGGCAGCGACTATAGATTACGAGTGTCGTTAGCAAGTTAGAGCCTGGAATACCGGAAGGTTTACTAATCCCAGAGGTAATTAAAATTATTTAAAAAAATTCAATATGTCGGATCCAGTATGGCGGGCAAAAAATTCAACATCTCCAGATTTTGATTGAAATTTATTACTGGGAGGTTTCTCAGAGTGCAAATAACGAATTTAAAATTGTTTAAAAAAAAATAATATGTCAGTTGCGATATGGCGATCTAAAAAATTTATATTTCCGGAATATGTACAAAATTGGTACTGCGAGTTTTCAAGGATGTGGATTAAGATTGGATTAATAGTTTAAAATTATTTTTTGAAATTCAATATGGCGGATACGACAGGTTGAAAATTTTACGTTGTTTATATTTTTCAAAATTGGTATCACGGGATTTCGGAATAGTAGGTTACAAATCTGAAGGTTTTTTACAATTTAATATAGCATAGACAGTATAGGGGAGTAAACATTTTACATTTTCCGATTTTGTCCAGATTGATATTGAGGGATTCTTGGGGCACATAATACGGATTTTACATTAATTTCTTCAAACTCGAGCTACTAGATAAAATATTTCGGAATAAAAAATTTACCTGTCTGAAGTTCTTTCAATATCAAGTATTGGGAGGGTTTGGGGACCTAACTTACGAATCTAAAATTAATTTCTTAAAATTCCAGACAGTGGATTTACTATTGCAGATTAAATATTTGTTTGTTACAGTTTCATCAAAACTGGTATGTGGGGAATCCTTCGAATGAAAATTTTTTTGTTATTCAACCAGGAATAAAATGAGTACTATTTTTGTGACTTTAAAAAATCAACTCAATCCAAAACATTTTATATATAACTTCTAAACTTGCCTTTACAGAAAACATACTTTGTATTACACTGGTTAAAATATAAATTCTGATCTAGAAAATGAACTGGGTGCAAATTGGCATAGTTTATTGATATATCACGAATCACAGTCCAGATATAACCTATCTGAAGTTATCAAGTTGCTATCGACTATGCTAGATTTCATTGTATCATTCAAAAATAGCAGCATCGTAAAGCTATGTTCCTTAATGCTTATTAATATATTCCATTATTTTTTTTTTTAATTAATCTTCTTTTCATAATACCAACAATTAAATCGTTTCATATACAGTAAATTAAGCATATAGTTGCTTTTATGATATACTACACAAACATCAAACATAATGATAATAAAATAAAAACATCAAATAAATATGAAATATTGTTAAAAGGGTCTGCACTATACTGCCTTTAATTCTCTAATAGAGATATTATCCGCTTTCGGTCATATATTATAAAAACCTATTTAAATTCTTCTACATCATAAACTTGAAGAAGTCACGATAACTATAAAATATTTTAGAGACATAACATTGTAGCAACGAATAAATAATATTGGCTAAATGCATTTTCAGTGAAATATGAATATGTGGTTTCTTTTTCATGTTATAGTTGTACTGTAATAAAATTTATTTCTATACATAAGGTCGAAAAAAACTAAAAAAATTAATTTCTTACTTTCATCTATACTATTTATAATAAGATATGAAATCATATAAGGTTTTATAAAAAAAAAGTTGTGAACGATCCCTTGTTATTACATTCTCGAACTTTAGAGGGTTGATTGTAACTTTTCTAGAAAAAAATTAACCAAACTTGTTTTATTACAAATTTAGCAATATATATAAGGACTGATAAATCTGTTTTTATAAGAGTTTCTAACAAATTAATTAACATAAGAATGGGAAAAATATTTTATATAAAGAAATCGTTAAAAAATCGTTTAAATTTAGTCAGCAAATTAACTAGGTCTCGGTTGAAGCAATCTATTAATTTTAAGGATGCTTATTTAACATAAATTAATATTTGAGTATTACGAGAAATACACAGGGTGTCCGGAAAACATGTGTACAACGTTTGATGGCAGACTCTTGTCATCAAAATAGGTCGATTTAAGCCAGCTTAGTCATATCCAATACTGCTTTATTTAGGGGTTAGAAGACGTCAAAGTTTTAAGAAAATATTGATTTATCCCAAATTTCTTGAACATGTGGTAACTGGATAAGCGGTTTTGTCAGGAAAAAAATATTTTCAATTACATGCTTACACCAATCTTCTCTAACAATAAAACAATTGATTGAGGAAACTAACTAAAAGATAACACTAAATAAGCAAATGTGCAAAATGGACGCAATTTTGCTGAATATACTTATTAACACACAAATGAAATTGGACTCTAATAAACGTTGCCATCGTTTAAAATGCGCATTAATAATTCTTCGTGGGTGTTCACCGGTGCCTTGTATTCTTGTTTTAAGAGCACCCCACAAAAAGAACTCATACATTTTCAACTCGAACATGGTGGCGATCTTACTATTTCCTGGTTGCCTCTTCCGATTCAACGATTGGAATATTGGTCATGTACATATTACTGAATAGCAATAGAAAAATGGGATGCAGCACCATCATGCATATACCATAGTTCTTGCGAAGTAAAATATGTCATTTTCCAGAAGAACTAGTATTGAGTTTTGCAAAAAATTAAATAAATATTTCCATTTATCTTGACTGAAATCACAACAGGGCCAGTGAGATAGCGATCAATACTACCTGCCCAAGCAAATACTTTAAAATCATGCTGATGGTGTTCAACTTTAATGGCATATGGATTTTCATCTGTATGTTTGTTGTGCATATTGGTGACTCCAGATCTTGTCAAACACGCCTCATCAGTAAAGAAAATTTTTCTATCAAAATTTGGATTACGAATTCTTTTGTTTGGAGTAAATTCACACACACACATATAGATTTCACAACTGTTCGTTTAAAATATCATTTACAATAGCTGAAAGATATCCAACTCAGATTTTAAGCAGCGGGTAGTAACACTTGGTTCTCCTTCGAACTCTTACATTATTTTATAGCCAGTCGCTATATCACTAAAAAAGGTCATATTACAGTGTTAGATAACACACCAAAAATCACTAAATTCAGTTACCACGTTTTAAAGAAATTCGGGAAAAAAATAATATTTTATTTTGACTTCTTCCACCGCCTAAATGAAGCAGTATCGGATATAACTAAGTTGACCTAAATCGACCTATTTTGACGTCAATTTTAATTTTTCATTTTCAAACAATAATAACCCTAATATAACTAAATCTGTCTATAGACATTATTTATTTGGTTTTTTTTAAAACCAGTTAATTCGGAAAGAAAATAGAAAACTAAGATACAAGTATACAAATCATTTTTGATATATACGTATCTCAAACACTGCTAGACACACCTGCCAAAACGGGATTTATCAAAATTAGAATCTGATATTCAGAATTTCATATTTTTTGCCTAGAGGTTGAATTATTTCAAAAACGCTCATGTTAGCGACTTTTAGAATAATCAAGTATTTAACAGCTTTATTAGTCATTTGCCTTTTATGTACTTTGAAAAGGTTGCACTCTGAAAAATATATACACAATATTACAGTAGCTTCTGGTGCAAATGTTACATGATTATGAATGAATTAGAATTATTTTTTTATTGCAAAAGAACTTAAAAATTCATTTCTGAAAATAAATATTTTAAATAAAAACAGAAAATTCTTGTCCAAAATTTTTAACCTACACTGTAAAAAGTAATGCATTAAATTTAAGGTAAATGTGCTGAAAGCAAATTTTATAAACGTTTATTAAAAACGCTTAATGTAATACATTAAATTTAATAATAAACATTAATCTGAATTAATTTATTCCATTAAATCTAATGTAATTATATATTAAATTGAAAGTTTTGATCATTATTTTTTAAAGTGACTATGTATATTCAATATATAGCCAGTGTTCATTGAATTTAAGATATGTTATTACATATTTAATGCACTAACATTAATATGAAGTCAAAAAATTCTACTACCAAGGAAGGGTGAAAATTTTTCCCATTGGTATTCGAACTCATAATTTGCCGTCGGTACTGGCAGACATGTAAACCTCATCCTAAGAAAATTGAGTCCTTTAAGCAACTTATATCATACTAAACAAAAAGTTCAATACAAGTTGCGCCATCTCCCAAAATCTCATGCAATGTACCATGAATATTAATGTAAATTCCTTTGATGTTAAGGTACATGTAAATTAAATTTAATGTATAGAAAGTTCACAATTTTAGGTACAAAATCATTAAACTTAATGTATAATGGATATTAAAGGTGCATTAAATTTAAGGTTATTTTTAACAGTGTGCACTGTAAAAAGGAAATGCTTTAAATTTAAGGTAAATGTGCTCGAAGCAAATTTTATAAACGTTTCGTAAATACATTTAATGTAATGCATACTCAACAAGAAGTTCAATACAAGTTGCGCCATCTCCCGAAATCTCATGCAATGTATATTGAATAATAATGTAAATTCCTTTAGTATTAGATAAGAATATATGTGAATTAATTTAAATGTGCAGAAGTTGAAATATCTTTTCAGTTACTTTATTAAAATTTAAGATTCCATTTAATCAAATTTAATGTACAACGAACTGATATTTCAATGAATGTACTTTAAATTCAAAGCAAATGTAATCTATTCACGATTTAAAATGAATATTAAATTTGCATTAAATTTAAGATTATTTTTAAGGGTGTATGTAAATATTTAGTGTCTCACCAGTACCCGTGAAGCCATGGTGACTGCCTGGTGATTTGTTGCTAAGTCCGCGATATGTTTGTAAGAAAATATGAAGCTCTTAGGATTTATAGAAATTTTATTTAATATAGTAATTTCTAGAATGTACACAATTTTCCGACCTATATACAATTGATCTTACCTTAAAGTTCTTGTCTTCTACTTATAATGTTTGTCCAACAAATATCTAGAATTGATAACATTGTAACATCTTCAGATTGACTGCACATCCTGGCACTGTTGCTAATCATTAATAATTGTATTATAATGTATTTAGTCTGTGGCAATTGGTACTTTTTTTTCTTTTTCACTCATGACTTAAGTTTGATTTTATTAGATTTTTAGTGCTATTTTAAAGTTATTAATTTATGAAACAAGTGAATTAAATTGTAAACAGTGATAAGATATTATGTATTTTGCAAGAATAAATAAATATTTCAATGGACGGAGTACAAGCATGTCAAAAAAAAAAGGTGAGATGGAATACGAGACTTTGTTGTGATGAAATAAACGGTATAGGTTTTCCTTTACGTATTCATAGCAATGTTGGTTTTAAACAACTAAATATCGGAATAGGCATTACGGCCTCTACCTGTATTAATCGAAAATCTCTTAATGCATTTGTTTATAAGATTTAATAAAAATACACCTTTCTGGTAAAAAAATGATCTTATTCAATTTGGAAATTAGAAATTCAAATGTAAAAATCCCGCAAATTAAAACTAGTTTTCGGTCTAAAACGCGATCACCTCGCATCGCCGGGGCCTGCTACTGACCATCTTCTCCCCATGTCTCAATAATGAACATTTACTTATTCTACGTATTTCTGCACTTAATTGCTCTAAAATATATTTGCTTTTTTACAAAGTTGAACTTTCATTAAACCCCCCACATTGTCAATAAGATATATATCATGCCAAGATACAAACTTTTTCATATATTTCACAGCGGCAGCATAAGTCATTTTTGGACTCTTTTCGTGTGTTAGAAATCTTTTATAATGTTTCGAACTTATTATAAATATATCTGATAGACTTCACGATTATTAAGCAACTGACTATTAATGCACAGCTCAGAGTAATTTAGAGCCTCGAATGATTAACGTACCCAGCAAGCCGATGGTGTCCACAAAGACGATGGCGCTGAAATATGTGGCAAAAAAAAATAACGCCTAAAATGTCCATTGAACAAAAATACATTTATAAAACCACGGCGAAAATCATCACTTCTTCACATATGCGGCGACAACTAGAATGCCAAACGGTATAACGGCGAAAAAACATCTTTAATAAATGCGGTCAAAAAAATACATCTTTAATAATTGCGGCGAAAAAAATTTCTTGTATAAAATATGCGTCAAAAAAAATATCTTACTGAAAAGTGCAATGAAAACTATTACAGCTACTAGACTTTGGTAAAAAAAAATTATATTTCAGAACATTGAAACGAAGAAATAACGCTTCAAAAATTGTGACAAAAAGTTACAACAATAGAGATGTGGTTAAAAAAATTACACTGAAAATATTGCGACGAAAAGAATGACACTTTAAAAAGTGTGAAAAACCGGTACAGCTATAAAAGGGCGGTGAAAAAAATTACATTACAAAACTTTGCAACGAAAAAATTGTTTCTTCAAAAAGTGCGACGAAAACTATTTTCCACCATTTAAATTTTTTTCAACATTTTTTTATCATTTTTTACCATTTTCAACCATTTAAAGATTTGTTAAAGAAAGTTATATTTTCAAAGAATAATATGAATATATCAAAAAGTGTAAAATTTTTCTTTAACACTTCGTGCCCATGAAGACAATGACGCTGAAATATGTGACAAAAAAAAATAGCGCCTGCAGATTTGCAGTGAAAAATATTCATTTATGTAACCACAGCGAAAATCCTCACTTCTTCATATATGCGACAAAAACTAGAATGATAAATGGCATAATGGCGAAAAAAATTACATCTTTAATAAATGTGGCGAAAAAATTACATTATTAATAAATACGTGAAAAAAATTACATCTTAAAATGTGCGACAAAGAAAATTATGCGGCAACAACTATTAAAATTTTAAAAATACGACGAAAAAAAAATACCTGTATAAAATATGAGCAGAAAAAAATATCTTACTGAAAAATGCCGAGAAAACTATTACATGTAATGTAACGAAAAATATTACGGTAGAAGTGAGGTGAAAAAAATTACAGTGAAAATGTTGCGACGAAGAGAATGACACTTCAGAAAGTGTGATGATAACTATTACAGCTATAAAAGAGCGGTGAAAAAAAAATTCATTTCAAAAATTTTTCGACGAAAAAAATGCCGCTATTTTTCACCATTAAAATTTTCAAACGGCACAAAATTATATCAACAATAAATACGGCGAAAAAAATTACATCTTCAAAATGTGTAGCCAATTATCTTCACCGTATTTTAAGAATTATAATAGTTTTTGATACATTTTTAAAAGTGTCATTTTTTCGTCGCATTTTCAAAACTACAATAATTTACGTCGTGCTTTTGGATGTCTAATTGTTTTCGCCGCATTTTTGGAATAGTAATAATTTTCGGAACACTTTTGCAAGCGTGTTTATTTTCTTCCAAATTACAAAAATGTAATTTTTTTCGTTAGAAATTTTGAAAATTATATTTTACGCCACACATTTTGACACGTAATATGTTTCACCGTATATTGCTTAGCTGTCACTATTTCATAGATACCATCGAAACAGACCCAAACAAGAATAATATTCAAGTATGCGGTAACAAAATCGTTATGGAACTAATTGTTCTTAAGAATTTCAAATTCTTATATATAGCATGTTGATTATAATATTTTCTTACTATTTTTTACTAACTTTAAAATCATATGCAGGCACTTTGTCATTTGTCAACTAATATAGGGTTTAATCAATTTAACAAACATTCCAATGAAATACTAATGAATGATATATTGTCTAATAAATCAAAACAATTAATAATTATTAAGTGTCAAAAAATATCGTATAATATTATAAATTAGAGCAAGAAGTTTTTAATTTAACTCTTGCAACAAATAATTGCACAATAGAAAATGTATAAGTCGAGTTTTGTAAAAATGAGCCTTACTTACAAATGTACGAGGATCACCAAGTTTTGATATTCTCATAACTTATTTATTATATCACAAAATAAAAAAGTCGCTAGATAATCTTGCATACGTCGAAATAGAAACTCAAAAATATTGCTAGAAGTGCCTGAAATGCTTGCACGTGTGTTTTAAACCTCATCGTTTATTTCAACGTTGGTAAAAAAACGTTGACCCTTTAGTTGCTTCTTAAGGTAAGGGCAAAAATTTTAAGTCAAATAGCGCCAAGTTAGGACTCTAATAAAGACAACGCAGTAATTTGAATTCGGTTTTTATTAAATCATAAATAATTCTCCCCTCTTGATATAGCGGCGTGTTATCTTGATGAAGAAATAGAATATAGTCTTTAACTAAGGATTTTATTTTGCAGGGCTTCAGTAACTCTGAGGAGACAACCTTCTATATACCAGGAAATTATTTCACTTTTCTGTTTATTATGGGTAACAAATGTTTTACAACTATTCTAACTGTGTCTAAATTTTAAGTTTTTCACCCCTATTGCACACTAACATGCTTGTTTTATTTCTTGGATATGCTAATATTAACATGTAAGATATGCCTGTTGAAATGGGAATAACTGAACGAACAGAAAATGTTATGACATGAAACAACAAAACACACTTCAAAGGCGAGGAAGAGTGAAAGAAGCAAATTATGTTATATTCATTGTCAGTTTTTGTCCTAATTACTTTATACAACGATTATCAACTAATACCAATGGATGAAAATATGACATTAACTTATATTTAATATTAAAGCTACTTTCGTGCAAATTGCACTATTTTTAATTTTATTTAAAGTCATGAATTACGACTGAAGTTATAAACACAACAAACACAATCATTTTTTATTTAATTTCCGCGATTTCTCACGGTTAGTGAATTACGTCTTTCTCTCTCTCTAGTTCACTGATCGACTCCGCTAGTTATCCCAAATGATTCACTCGGTCTTAATACGTATTTGGATCGCAATTGCAAGATGACCTCTCTCGATCCTTTATTGCCCGAGTATTTTTGATCAAATGCAAAATAACTAATCTCATCAGTTTTCAAAGATATAAAAAAAAAACTACCTTTTTATTAATTTTTTCTAGATTTTAATAATATAAAGAATAAGAATCGTTGGTTCGACTTATCAATAATTGTTAGTTGAAGAAATGAAGCTTATTGTATTATTTCACTGTCAAGCTTAGTCATTTTTATTAGAACCCAAATGAATTGATATTGACGAGCAAACAAAGGAAGCTAATTGTCATCTAGGAGATAAATATTCTGTGAGTGCCAAGGTTTTCTTGAAATTAAATTTAAATTTGCTGTAGTCTCTTTTGGAGGAAGATCGAAATCAAAAAAATAATTATATTGTAATTTGACGTTAATAAATTTTAAAATGGTAACATTGTACTTTTTGGAGCAAACGTTTATTCCTAAAGATACGATGACATTGCTGTAAAATTGACAAAATTCAATATCATCGGTTTACTAGCTTATTCATCTAAGGCTCGTAGAATCGTACATTTTTAAAGATTTAGATGTAACATCCATTAGGTGAGATCTAAAGGATAACTGTGCATCAAAAATAACTCCAAGGTCCCGCATCTCATCAACCCGTGACAATGTCATTCCAATTATTTTGTATTCATAATTCAAATATGTCTTTTTCTTTTTCTGTCAAAGCTTAGAACAAAACACTTGCCGATATTGAAGTTCAAACCATTTCCAAAGAGTATATTTAGATTTTCTTACAAAATAAGGTAATCACTGTTTTGCTAAACTTTTAAATACAGTTTTAAGTCATCAGCAAACAATAATATATTACAACGATTAATTTCTTAGGCTAAATTGTTTACATATAAAAGAAATAACATTGGACCAAGGTGGGAACCCTCAGGGATGCCCGAGGAAATTGAAAAAAATGTAACTTATAGTCTCTAACTAAAAATTTAACTAAGTTATCATGAAACCCGAACTCGGCATGCAGTTTTTCCATGAGAACAGTATGCGAGACTTTGTCACAAGCTTTAGAAAAATCCATATATATTACTTCAACTTGGGATTTATTATCTAAACTTTCTAATATATTGCATGATGATGACCTAAATTAGTAATTATTGACCTTTCATTCATAAAGCCAATTTTTTCTGTTTTTCGTAAATCCCTTGTCTTCTTAACATTGAATTTTTATAATTTTATCTACTTAGGCATATTTTGATAGCTGATCTGGAGATCGAACGCTAAGTGCGGCGAGTCGGGAATAGCATGAAAAATGTTAACGTAACATAAGACACTGTTGAAGTTTTTCATATATCCGACACACTGCACGCGGCTACGGAGTTGGGTTATATCACCAGACCAAGGCTTGACACAGATCTACACAATTTGATGGTTTACTGTTAAGTGAAAAATATCGAAATAAAAATGTTTGAGATACAACTGAAACATGTATTTTTAATTGATTAAAACAACAAAGAGTCCAATTTTATAAAATTCTTAAGTAAACCAAATACACAAAAACAAACCACCTGCCGTAAACTTTGCCGATAATTAGAATCCACTTTCGTGGACACTCATATATATCCCGTGCACCCCAAATTTTTTTCCCGTTGGGGTTCTTACAGCTTCAGTGTAGAACAAGGGGTTCATATGGACTACTTTGGGAATCAATGATAATTCGTAATTTGTATATATATATATATATATATATATATATATATATATATATATATATATATATATAAATATATGAAGTAAAATGCGAACAGTAAATGCAAACTTCTCTCCATCATATCCTTTCTGTGTTAGAGGTTGCACAGTTAGAATAAATTGTTATAAAACGCAATTTATCCTATTCCACCACCATCGAGATGATGGCCTACCTGTACCACCATACCGAGAAGAAAGTCAAAACTTACCCTCCCCGCCACAGTGATACGGCAGAGGTACATGTTTCGTCTCTACTAGACTCATCAGGGTACCGACATGCACCTGGCTATGCAAAGGACAGATCGGAAGGAAGCATGCACATACTGAACGCGGCTTCTCCGATCTCCCGCCGGATGGCGTATATATGTTAATGCGGATTTCACGGATTCCTCCGTGTGAGATGCAATAGCAGTGGATATATCCACATTATGCCGTTGTAGTGCTGAAATCACATTCAGCAAACATACAACTATATGCAGCTCCGCGTATGAATGAAGTAAAATGCGAACAGTAAATGCAAACTTCTCTCCATCATATCCTTTCTGTGTTAGAGGTTGCACAGTTAGAATAAATTGTTATAAAACGCAATTTATCCTATTCCACCACCATCGAGATGATGGCCTACCTGTACCACCATACCGAGAAGAAAGTCAAAACTTACCCTCCCCGCCACAGTGATACGGCAGATGTACATGTTTCGTCTCTACTAGACTCATCAGGGTACCGACATGCACCTGGCTATGCAAAGGACAGATCGGAAGGAAGCATGCACATACTGAAATGGAGAGAAGTTTGCATTTACTGTTCGCATTTTACTTCATTCATACGCGGAGCTGCATATAGTTGTATGTTTGCTGAATGTGATTTCAGCACTACAACGGCATAATGTGGATATATCCACTGCTATTGCATCTCACACGGAGGAATCCGTGAAATCCGCATTTACATATATACACCATCCGGCGGGAGATCGGAGAAGCCGCGTTCAGTATGTGCATGCTTCCTTCCGATCTGTCCTTTGCATAGCCAGGTGCATGTCGGTACCCTGATGAGTCTAGTAGAGACGAAACATGTACCTCTGCCGTATCACTGTGGCGGGGAGGGTAAGTTTTAACTTTCTTCTCGGTATGGTGGTACAGGTAGGCCATCATCTCGATGGTGGTGGAATAGGATAAATTGCGTTTTATAACAATTTATTCTAACTGTGCAACCTCTAACACAGAAAGGATATGATGGAGAGAAGTTTGCATTTACTGTTCGCATTTTACTTCATTCATACGCGAAGCTGCATATAGTTGTATGTTTGCTGAATGTGATTTCAGCACTACAACGGCATAATGTGGATATATCCACTGCTATTGCATCTCACACGGAGGAATCCGTGAAATCCGCATTAACATATATACGCCATCCGGCGGGAGATCGGAGAAGCCGCGTTCAGTATGTGCATGATTCCTTCCGATCTGTCCTTTGCATAGCCAGGTGCATGTCGGTACCCTGATGAGTCTAGTAGAGACGAAACATGTACCTCTGCCGTATCACTGTGGCGGGGAGGGTAAGTTTTGACTTTCTTCTCGGTATGGTGGTACAGGTAGGCCATCATCTCGATGGTGGTGGAATAGGATAAATTGCGTTTTATAACAATTTATTCTAACTGTGCAACCTCTAACACAGAAAGGATATGATGGAGAGAAGTTTGCATTTACTGTTCGCATTTTACTTCATTCATACGCGGAGCTGCATATAGTTGTATATTTGCTGAATGTGATTTCAGCACTACAACGGCATAATGTGGATATATCCACTGCTATTGCATCTCACACATCACACATCCGCATTAACATATATATATATATATATATATATATATATATATATATATATATATATATATATATTTGAATATAAGTTAAAATAATGATAAGGGCATGTAACCGTTTATTTTTTCAATTCACAAATAGTTTATAAACTATTGACTTGGAGAATACCATATTCATTACAAAGTTATAAAGAATTTAAAAATTATGCGTATAAGGTATTTTATTTCAATTTGAAATCTTCCAAGGTGTTGTGCCGACTATAGCTCAAGGGCAGATCCAGACTCTCTCCTTGGGTGGAGGAGGTGACACACAAGAGTACAATATGGCAAACGAAAGCGAGTTGTCGATGAGGGGAATACCAACCACATTCACGTTCCTAATACAGAAGGCAGAGGTGAATCTATTTTTCTGAATTCCAAACTCTTGAGGGAGAGTTGCACAGTATGGCAAGCGAACACAAGTTGTCGACGGAGGAAGGGAGGGTCAGCGACATTCATGTTTCTAATGTAACAGGCAGGGACGAGTCTATTTTTCTGTATTTAAGGCTCTTGGTAGGGACAATCGCTCCCCCTCCCTTGGATCCGCGTCTCCACAGCGTCGAGTAACTGCAGCTTGTTAAAGTAGAATATGTTAGTTTCCAAATGTCCGTATTTAACTTATGCTGTATTTTACAGGAAAATATATTTAGAATTCTTTAGGCAACATGTTAATAAGTCCTGAAAAAAATTACGGCTCTGAATGCTTAGTGGAGCGGTGGCACTAAATATGCTTATTTTCCAACTTGACCCTATGATGCAACCCAGATTTATCGAAACTCTAATTACATCGTTAATTTTTTTCAAAATTTACATATTTCAGAAGAAGATTTTCTTCTTACCAAGAAACTATAACAAGTCTGTGTTTTTCTCTGTTACGCTAGATGTTCTTTGTATAGCTGCATACTTAGTACTTGTCCATTCATAAAACAACTAGTGTGGCATAAATCCATTGCACTATATTGTGTACGCTATCTACTTCGATATTGTGTGTTCACTTATATGTATTAACATTAAATTAAAGGAACTGTTGTCATTTTCATGTTCTACTATAAACTACTTTACACTTAGCTAGTGCTGTTATTTAAGAAATGAAAAGTAATACATTTTCGTTAAGAATCAAAAAGAAACTGTAGCTGCGCATGTTCATGCTACTTTTTCTCCACAACAACTAATTATTTAAATTCCATCGTTATTAGGTTGATAATTTCAATAGTTTATTAGCTACTGTTGTGACATAAACATCTTATTTAAAAAATAACTACCAGAAAACTAGACGTGAACGATATTCAAAACTTGATACCCAAAAATATGGTAACTTAAATGCTATAGAATATTAATTAAATGGCTTTATTTAAATATATATTTTACAAATCTTAACCTATAGAATTTTAATAGGAATTTCAAGTTGGTGGGTACTTAACCTCAATACCATTACATGCAGTTGCCAAATCTATAGTTACATGCATGGGGCATATAACTGTATTTACATATTATAAAGATACTTCCATGGTAATCACGATGTTTCAAAATTTTTAAAAACAAATGAAATCGCAAACTTTTAGGTGGAAACTTAAAATTCACTTTAAAGTATGTACTCTACAAGCCTATATTTTTCTATATACGTTTAAATACTAATCATTTCTGCTTTAACCCGCGACTTCATCCGCGTGAAACTTGAGAAATAAAAATATGTTAGATTATGAAAATCCTCTCTTTTGATCTAATCGATAGAAATAGTTTTACATTATTTATAAAGAAATGAATATTTATGAACAATATTTAATCATTAAAACTAATAAATGGACGCTCTATGTTCTTAATCGTATTCAGTGAATATCTCTTCCATATCATCGACAGAAAACATTTTTTTTGTTTATAACAATTCAATTGTAATAAACAATTGTTAATTGTTAAAACCTAGGCAGAATCGTTCACAATTATGGTCCGGCAATGTTGATAATATCTAATGATAATATTTTCAATCTAATCGGTAGAACCAGTTTCCAGTTGTTATTCAATTCAATTTGTTGAATTGTTCTAAACGATATTTAATTGTCAAAACTAATTTAAGAACATTCTACGAACATTTTTCATCAATGTTAATCATGTCGAGTGATGATATCTTTCATCTTATAGGTAGAAACTAGTTTTGACTGTCTATAACTAACTCCATTGTTAAAAAAATTATTGAATTGTAAAAAATAATGCAAAATCGTTTACAATCATATTCCAACAATGGTAATCATATTTAGTGAAAATCTTTTACATCTAATCGGTAGAAAGTATTTATAATTGTTTGTTCTTACAAACAATATTTAATTGCCGAAAGTAATGATAAACCGTTTACAATCTTTTTCAGACCATGTTAATGTTAATCAGTAAGTATATCTTTCGTTTTATCGGTATAAACTACATTTCATTATTTATAATAAACACAATTGTTCATAAACAATAAACAATTAAAAATGCAGCCTATATCACTCCTGACAATCCCCTCTTGATGTCTGTAAGGTTTTATCGAAATCGGTTCCGCAATTTAAAAGATTAGCCCGTACAGACAGACACTTTAATTGTATTTATACGTACTAATGATAAGCAGTTATTTAATTTATATGTACTAATGATAAACCGTTAAGGATTCGCGAACTTTTTAAAGGGAGTTAGTAACATCGCAACAGGCAACAATCCGTAAAATCACGAGTCGCTACACCCCTGGCGATGCCAGTACATTCTCGAACGAGCCGCTAATTTCTATTTCAATGAACCAAGACTTTTCCTGAATGCGCACGGAAGAAAGAGAATACCGCCGATATAAAAACGCCTCAGTTACATATAAGGAAGAATGGAGTCGAACTGAATCGTACGATGAGCTGAAGAACCTCAAATGATCTCAAATAAATAAATGAGTTAGTAGTTAATGCATAGTGTGTACAGGGTGAGTCAACGATTGGATGAAGTAGGTTTGTGCCTTTTCGGTAAAATTAACAAACAAACTATATTTATTGTTTGATACAGTTTATTTTTACGCAGATTTTAAAAATATTTAGGTCTCTACAGGGTGAGCCAAAAAACTAGGACAGCATAAAGTTGTATTTTTTTAAATAGAACACCCTATATACAAATCATATTTTCGATTTAGCTTATAATTTTAAATCTTTTTTATTAAGGGTTTACAATTACAAAACTTTATAATTTCTGAGATGATTAAGTTTAAAGAAAAAAAGTCACATTTTCAAGCATCAGTTCAATCCTAAATAACGTTTTCAATTTTGTGACATATATATTCAAATTTGGAATTTAGCAAAGCCAAGGACAAGTTAACATAATTTTTACCTAATATTTGCAATAAAAGCTACAGGGTATTGAACACATCGGCTCAAATTTGAACAAGTTTAAATGAATAAATATCTTTTTTTTTAAAATGGTACACCCTGTATATTTTCATGTTATTTAATAGAGTAATAAAAACCCTAAAAGTTTTGTTCAATATATCCTATACCTATTTATAATAGTTTTTGAGATATTTCAGTTTTTCTTATTTTCCATACTTTTTTACAGAAATAGTCTTCATTATCATAGTAGCCATGGCAAACACAATGTAAAAGAACATTTTTCTGTGTGTCAAATTTATAACTGCAATCGCTTCTTTTGGTTTTTATGTAGTGTAGTTTGGTTTTTTTTGCATTTATCTTATATTGTAAAATGAATTTTCCAAAGAATGAGTTAATAGATATGATTTATACAATAGGAGAGGCTCAAAAAAATTGCCTTCGTGCACAAAGAATTTACAAAATGAAGTATCCTGATAGACGCCAGCCTAATACCCATACTTTTCAAAACTTAATGCAAAGATTTGATTCTTTTGGTACTGTTGATTATCCAAAACGTAAAGTGGTCAACAAACCAGTAACTAATGAAGAAAAAGAACTACAAGTATTGTTAAATGTTCAGAAAAATCCTTATATTGCTAGCCGTCAGTTAGCAGCATTATGTGAAACATCACGATCCACCGCTAATCGTACTACCAAGAAATGTAGGTATCATCCATATCACATGGAATTACACCAAGAATTGCATGGACAGGATTTTGAAAGTCGTGTAAACTTTTGTCGTACAATAAATGCGGAGATTCAATTAAATCCAAATTTATTATGCAAGGTAATGTTCAGTGATGAAGCTACTTTTAGAAGTAACGGTGCCGTAAATAGACGCAACATGCATTATTATGCCACAGAAAACCCATTTTGGATTAGAGAGGTGCAACATCAAAACCACTGGTCATTAAATGTTTGGTGTGGTATTCATCATAATCGAATTATTGGACCCCACTTTTTTAATGAGCCACTAAATGGCCATAGTTACCTGAACTTTCTACAAGAAGAACTACCCCAACTACTTCAGGGTCTCGATAGGGATGAGCTCGACAGTATGTGGTTCCAGCACGATGGTGCGCCTCCGCATTACCATCGTGAAGTTCGTGCGTTTTTGGACCAACGATATCCGCAAAAATGGATTGGACGTGGGGGTTTCATTGAGTGGCGACCAAGGTCTTGCGACATCACCCCATGAGATTTCTTCCTATGGGGTTATATTAAAAATAAGGTGTATGTTAATCCACCAACAACAGTGGAAGATATGCGAAACAGGATTAGGGATACCTGTAGAACAATAACGCCACTAATTTTGTCCAGGGTCCGAGAAAATCTGCAAAAAAGACTAAATTTGTGCATTGCACAAGAGGGTCGTTTATTCGAACACTTATTAAAAAGAAATAATTAATCTCAGTATTTAATAGGTAATTTTTTTGTTTCAATTTAGTATAAAAGTAAATATGTATTTGCATTGTCGTTATTGTTGTGTTAATTTTTTCACATTATGTTTAATTAAACTATTGCCGTTGTAACATAACGAATAATGTATTTTATCATATTTAACCACATTCTGTTTGTTTCTGTAGTTTCTTTTTATTATTTTTCATGGCTACTATGATAATGAAGACTATTTCTGTAAAAAAGTATGGAAAATAAGAAAAACTGAAATATCTCAAAAACTATTATAAATAGGTATAGGATATATTGAACAAAACTTTTGGGTTTTTATTACTCTATTAAATAACATGAAAATATACAGGATGTACCATTTAAAAAAAAAAGATATTTATTCATTTAAACTTGTTCAAATTTGAGCCGATGTGTTCAACACCCTGTAGCTTTTATTGCAAATATTAGGTAAAAATTATGTTAACTTGTCCTTGGCCTTGCTAAATTCCAAATTTGAATATATTTGTCACAAAATTGAAAACGTTATTTAGGATTGAATTGATGCTTGAAAATGTGACTTTTTTTCTTTAAACTTAATTATCTCAGAAACTATAAAGTTTTGTTATAGTAAACTATTTAAAATTATAAGCTAAATCGAAAATAAGATTCGTATATAGGGTGTTCTATTTAAAAAAATACAACTTTATGCTGTCCTAGTTTTTTGGCTCACCCTGTAGAGTCCTAAATATTTTTAAAATCTGCGTAAAAATAAACTGTATCAAACAATAAATATAGTTTCTTTGTTAATTTCACCGAAAAGGCACAAACCTACTTCATCCAATCGTTAACTCACCCTATACATAAATATTAGTAGTGTAAACCAGTTTAGTAATTTAATTTTGTGTAAATAAGTTACAACAAATAGCCAAGGTTTACAAATCGCACGTGCTCACGTGGAACATGAAAGTAAGTGAATGAGGAATCATTGGTTAAAAACGGCTAGTTTTTTCAAATTTGATGAAAAGCTGAACGACAATCAATTGTTTCTTATACTTCAGTCCCTGATTTAAAACCAACACAGGGTAGAAGGTTCCACCAGACGGAAAGCAAAGAAAAAACAGGCGAACTGAGTGAGAAAGAAGGAAAGAAATGAAAATATGACAGTGACTATTTACAAATGGGTTTTTATTTTAGCGGGGAGGAGTCAAATCTAAACCTTGAAACATAACATCCGGGTCACAAAGATAAAACTTTTCAGTATTTTAAAAGAAAATTGGCAGGTAATGAAAAGTATAGTGTTTTTTCTCTTCTAACAGATTTAAATGAAGATATTAAAATGGTTCTCATTTTGCATTAGTTACAGAATTGTATGATCTGGATAAGCACTTTCAGTGGTAGCAAATTTGATTGAACTGTGTCCTAAAGACATCACGAAGTGTATGTTTGGAGAAAAAACGGCAAAGGAAATTGACCTTGTTCGCTTATCAAACAACACAGTGTCCCGAAGAATTAACGATTTGGCAAATGATGTGGAAAATGAATTTTTGAAAAGAATAAAATTGAATTATTTCTCTATTCAGCTTGATGAATTGACAGATTGAGGAAACGCGTATTGCTTGTCTATGTTAGATATATTTTTAAAAATTTCATTCAAAAAGATATATTATTTGCAAAACCACTGAAAACTTATATGATAGGTGCAGCAATTTTCGATATGATCAATTTTGAAAAAATAAATAAATAAACTGGTCTCTTTGTTTGACTGTGTACACTGATTGAGTGCAAAATTAATAACCGGCACATTCTCTAGTCTTGTGATGCAGGAAAAGAAGATCAACGGGAATATTGGGAATATTGAATTAATTCATTGCTGTATTGATAGACAATCACTGGCGTGTAAGCGGATTCCTGCAGAGTTATCTAGTATTTTAAGCGACTTTGTAAAAATTGTATATTTTATAAAATCGTGTGCTATAATCTCTCATCTATTTCATGCGCGTTGTGCAGACTTTGTAAGCCATCCCGTTCCTTTATTACTTCATACAGAAGTGACAGGGTTTTGACTCGCTTGTTTGAATAGAAGTTTGAGAATTTTTTCTTGACCATCCTTTGTCCTCTTGTGTATCTTCCATACTTAATTGACATTTTTTCTAAATTAGATGATTTAAATGTGTCTTTACAAGGCCCAAGTATCAGCATTTTCAATATGCAATGGCAGCAATACTTAAGAAGTTTAACTTTTGGATTCAATGTCTGCAAGTGAATGAGTACAAATGTTTTCGGTCTTTCAGCACCATTTATTAGAAAATGAAATTCAACTTAAGGAAAATATTAAAAGGGATATTACTGAAAATCTCAAACAACTTCAATTATCGTTCAAGTGCTATTTTTCCTAATATATAGATCGACCAACTGGATACGTAATCCTTTGAAATATAAGATAAATTGAGTTGAGATAAGAACGAAATGTATAAATACAATGCTAATTTCGTATTTGGTACTGTAATTTTCTTGTTTTCCTAAAAGAAAATTGATAACCTTAGAGATATTTTCATACTTCACTTAAAATTGTATTTTTGGAAGTAAATTAATACAAACTGCCCATTTGCGACTTTTGGTCTATAAGCTAAATTCAGAATCTTATATTTTTCCTACAAAAACCAAGAATTACAGATTAAATACAGTCGAAATAAGAACGACACAATGATTATTTCGCCTTTATTGCTGTAATTTCCTTGTTTTCCTAGATAAGTTATAATATATATGACTTACCCTCTGACAATTCCTTAGAAACTGTTTTTAAAGATCACTCTTCTAAGAAATAAATATTCTGTTTTGGCGGAAAAAGCCATTAAAATTTTATTGCCATTTTGTATCACATATTTATGTGAAAAAGGATTTTCATCATACCCTTACCTGAAAGATAAATTTCTAAACCTGATCTAAGACTCAAATTTTCAGACATCGAACAAAATTTTGTGCCACCGAATACGCACAAATATCCCATTGAGGGTATTTTTGAAGTTCTGCATCATTGTATTAATTTTGTATTAATTCTTTTTTACTGGTTAAGCTATCACTTTAGTTTTAATAATATTTGTCTGTAAATATTTTACAATTATGTTTTAATTTTTCTTTATGAACTATTATTCAATATGGAGATTTAATTTTAATTACCCAATTTTACTGTTTCATTTACCGTTCCTAATGATTACACAGGAGGTTCGCCAATTTATTTCGGTTTTTAGAAAGGATTTGCAAGAAGGAAAAGGTTAGGAACTGCTGCTCTAAATTATTAAGCCCTAATATTAACTAAAAATCATATTAATTTAGTAATTGTGTAGTAGTAGATTATTATTAGATTTCGTTTAGTATTATTATTTTAATTTGTTGATAGCTAAGAGATATATTAATTTCGCATAATGTGTAATTATTTCTAGGGTATGCATACTTCAGATTTTCTTGAAATTAGTTAATTTTTTTGAAAAAAAGTAAATAGTACGTTTTTTCTAGACATTTGCCTAAAGTATATAAAAAGTCAAGTTTTAGCTCTAATATCTAACACCTGTCAAAATTTTGGGACTATGAGTTTAGTAAGGAATCCGTCCCTAACTTCCTCGGTAATTACAGAGGTTTTTTATCGCCTGGATTGGTGAGTCATTATCGATTATGCCAAAATTTTATTAAAATATACAAGTGTACAGCCCAAAAAGTGAATCACTTGGTACTCCTTTTGGCTCCATTATGAAGTTCCATAGGAAAAAATACACGAAACACTATGGTTGTTTTATCGCCTTCTGTACACTGCCCAGAGTTTGACATATACTTATCGAACACACTGTATAATATTATTCTGAATCTAAGACCAGATGATCTACGTAATGAATGTATTTAAGGATTATTTAACGCTCGCAATTTCGAGCACTTTGAACCGATTTTCTGTAAGAGATTGGAGACGCTCCAATTGCTACGTCTCCCTTTAAGAAAAGTTCAAAGCAGATGTTTCAATATGTCTAAAAATTACATACCGCTTGATATTTTACTTATTAAAAAATGTTAAGGGAAAAAAAGTTGACAAAACATTAATGGACGGTGTGGCAAATAATAAAGCATTAATTGTGACTATTTTATCCTTTTAAATTTTTTGTTTCTTATATATAAAGTAATATCTGAACATATTAAGTGAAAGTAAAAATATGATTTAAAAAATGTTAAAATATTTTAATTCCTCTACAACTAATACATCAACAAATAAACGATTAATTAGTTACAATAATGATCTTACTAAAAGAAACAGCGACTAAAAGAATTATTAAATTCTAAAACCATCAAGTCCATCAATTATATGCAACGTTGCAATAGTATAATTGTAAACATTTGGTAAACTGATATTTGCAAGTGAATACCCATTATTAAACGTCAGTTAAGTGCTTTTAACGTCGGCTTATGCCATCATATTTAATAAATAAGCGAGACTTCATTCAAAGGCTGCCAAATCGTGGGCTGTAGTTCCTGTGTTTTGTTAGAATCGGAAGCAGAAAAAAGCGATTCGTTTGTTTTGACAAGCAAAAAAATTATTTGTTTATTTTTAGTTTTGTGCATTGTTCGAATTGTTAATTGAATTTGTATGGTGATACGACACTGAATGGCATTTTTTTGGTCAGGTGGAACTAGGTTTGGTCAACACCAGCTGATACCCAGACTGTATTGTGCGAAATAATGAGCTGATGAAAATAATTAAAGAATCCGGTAGTTTTTTTTATTATAATTTAGGATTTTTAAATATATACCCGAATTTATTGGAGGTAGAGACAAGAGATAACTAAAGAGAAAATTAGGTTTGGTTCAGGTCCGTCCACGATCCGATCACACTCCAGTTTTAGCTTGCTTAAATATTTATTTATTATTTTACCAGTCGATTTTTGTTATCGATATTACTCAATTTCAGTACAATCACGAACCAAAATAGATCAGTCTAACCAAATAGGTTTCAGGTTAAAATAGATACAGATACAGACAAGAAAAGCATTGTCCAAAATTCCTGACTTATGTAGATATTTAGTGTCTCGCGAGTATTATAGCCATGGTTATCGCCAAGTGATGATGTACCTTGTCGCTAAGTCCGAGCAATATTTTTAAGAAAATATGAAGTTCTTAGGATTTAAATAACTTCTTTAGATTAACTGGACAACCCGGCAATGTTGCGGAATCATTATACTGTATTTTGTGAAAATTGGCACTTCTTTTCTTTTCACTCGAGATTTCATAGTGGTTTGTGCAACACAGTGAATCAAACTGTAAAAAATGGTAAAAGACTGTATAATTTGCAAGAATAAATAAATATATGTATACTCATCTCCAAAAGGTGCGTGGTGAAGTAACAGATTTTGTTGTGACGCATAAAACTGTGTAGTTTTTTTTTCACGCATTCTTATTAATTCTGATTGTAAACAATTGTATAATTTGAAATAGGCTTGACTGCTTCTCTTAATTTAAAACCTCTTTGAGTCTAATAGAATATTTGTCTCCATCCTCATCGATATTATAAATATGTGTTTGTTTTCCTTCAACTCCACCTCGATCGTTCATCCTTGATTGAAAATGTATGTAGAGATGCATTGAAAATTTACAATGAAAAGCGATAAGACTCGCATACAAAAAAAAACATCAACTATTAATATAATTTCTAGAATAAATAACTAACTCGTATTAAATAAATTGACCAATTGCAACAATTTTTATAAAAATCGAAGAATAATGTTATGAGGAAAATAGAAAAAATATGTTGGGAAGCACTATTATTTCAAGCTGGAAAACTTTTTAGTGAAATAGCCTGGCCTCCTATGTTACCAGATTTAACTGCTTTTGACCTTTTATTATGAATAAAGTCTATGCCTCAACCGAATACAATACAAGAGTTTAAAGAAATCATATATAAGACTAATACCACTCAAGTCCTATCAGAAAATGAAGGATATATCAAGCAACGAGCTCATATCTGTGCGGCTTTCAGCTATGGACATTTGTCACATATTTTATACATAATTTCAAAGTTAAAATTAAAAATATTATTAGTTATTTTAAAATCTGCTTTGTTATACCATGGGGAAATGGTTAGTCATTTGATATTCTTTCTGGACATGCCTACGATTTAAATCGAAACATGTGGTGCGATGTTGCCACGTTGACGTGGATTTTAAATTTTATTAGGATGGCAAACTTGGTGGTTCAAATGCAATTAATTGTGATCATTCCAGTATTGTAGCACGAAACAGATCATTCGGCAAGCTACGTTGGTCTAAAAACAAAAATCATAAGTAAACTGAAATGATCTGAGCTAAACTTATCTCGATTTCACAAAACAAGCTATTTCATATAAGTCACCTTCTGGCCCACAATTTTAAAACCTCTGACGGTGATTAGTTTCTGTTTGGCATCCTGATTCTGTTTGGCTGGGGAATGAAGAGTTTAAACAAAACCTGTGCAATTTTATAGGAAAAGATTTGACAACAATAGGCGGCATTTCGTGGTATCATTGACGAATTATAATAATACGGCTCATTCTTATGGGAGGATTGGAAACGCTAAGTATTAAAACTCGGTCATTGATAAAAGGTAGTTTTTACTATAAGTAGTAAAACGACAAGGAATGAGGTATATGGAGTGTTGCTGTATTGGATAGTTGATCTAAACTACGGGTACAAGTTGTTTTATCCCTTGATTTATTATATTTGTATAAGTTTACAAAGGGAACATTGTAATGATCAAACTTTTCAGTAAAACTTCGCTAGACTGCGGCAACCTTGCATTTAAATCGATAAAAAGGTGGAACTTACCCTTCTTAGTCGGTAGGAAGGGATATGCAGAATTGCCACGTTTTCAACATAAATCCGAAAATTTAAATCTTTTATACTTGTTTCTAACAAAAGCATGTATATTACATTAAAATACTGATATCTAATCATTGACAATATGGTAAATTGCTTTTTATGAATGCGACGGCGTACCAGTTTGGCGTATTATTTAGGAGCGTCAAAATTATAGCACAGGATAGGAATTCTTGGTATATTTCTTCTATGGCGGTGTTCATAGACGTAAGAGAAATTAATTTTACCCAATAGACTGCAGATTCTATAGAAGAACGTTAACTCAAGCTTAAAAAGAGATAGAGCGTTTTTAAGGAATAGTACCTGTCTTTATAATTTCGGTCAGGTGACAGGGATATCCAATGACGTTTGGAGGATCATGCTTAGCTCCGCCATTAGAAAGGCAGGTACTACTCGAAAATACTCTATCATGAGCATGAGCCATCGGCAGTTTATATTAAGTAATATTAATTTCTCTTACGTCTATGGTGGTATTTGTCTCATAACCTGTTTTGTTAGCGTCTCGTTTTCCGGTTCGATACTTCATGTTTTCCGCTACATTTTTGCAAAATATTGTATACAGCTTTAAGAAAAATATGCCACAGTTCAGAATATTCATATGTGTTTTAGTGAAAATGGTAAATTTTAACGCAATAGGTCGGAAAATACACAAAAATAACAGAGGAAAGTGGAATTTTTTTTGGAAAAATCACGCAAGTTCGTCGAAAAAAAAACATATTCGTGTTCTAAGACCCGAAAATAGGAGGTATGTAAAAAATCATCGAAAAATTCGGAAAATTCGTTGTTTCTACGGTTCTCAATAATTAACTTTAATTTTTTTAAATTATCATTAGAAACCAATAGACTTAACAACTTAGACCAGTATTTCTCAAGCATGTTTCGCGAGATGTATATAGAGGGTTCGCGAAAAATATATTGTAATGGTGGAGTTATAAATTAAACATCACAATAAGCAACAATCTGTAACGTGATGAGTCACTACGACTCTGGCAATCTAAATACATTTTCGAACGAGCCGGCAACTTCTACTTGGGCGAACAAAGACTTTTCCCGAAAGCGCGATGAACGAGAATAACGTATGTCGATGAAAAAACGCCGTAGCCACATATAAAGAAGACGAGTGATTTCAAAAAGATAAATGAGTTAGTAGTGTAAACCAGTTTAGTGATTTCTTTTTTTGTAAATAAATTACAATAAATACCTAAGCTTTACAAATCGCACGTGCGCACGTCAAACATGAAAGTAAATAATTATTACTCCGTAAATATATGATGGATCGTTGGTTAAAAACAGTTAATTTTGTCAAGTTTAACGAAAAGCCGGACGAGCAATCAAGTGCTTCTTCTACTACACTCCCTGATTTCTAACCAACATAGGGTGACAGTTGTAGTGACCTACCATCTCACCAAATGGAAAGCAAAGAAATAATATGCGAACAGAGTGAGAAAAAACGAAAGAAACGAAAATGTAACAGTGACTATTTACAAATGGGTTTTTATTTTACTAGGGAGGAGTCAAAACCTAAACCGTTTGGTGTAATCTGTAATGAAATACTGGCTAACAGCAGTTTAAAACCATGTCGTCTCCGTAGGCACTTTGGACCAAGATATCTGGATCACAAGGATAAACCAATTGAGTATTTTAAAATAAAATGGGCAGGTAATAAGTCTATTGTTTCTTCTTTTCTAACAGATTTAAACGAAGATAGTAAAATGGCTCTTGAAGCATCATTTCGAGATAGTTACAGAATTGCATGATCTGAACAAACACATACATGGCAGAAAATTTGATTGGACCGTGTACTAAAGACATCACAAAGTGTATGTTTGGAAAGCTACAAAGAAAACTGACCTTGTTTCCTTACCAGACAACATAGTGTTACGGAGAATTAATGATTTGACAAATGATGTGGAAAATGAACATTTAAAAAGAATAAAATTGAATTATTTCGCTATTTAACTTGACGAATCGACCGATGTAGCAAACGCTACGGTATTGCTATGTTAGATTTATTTTTAAAAATTCCATTCAAGCAGACATATTATTTGCAAAACCACTGAAAATGACAAAACATCAATACGACAGGTGCAGCAATTTTCGATATGATCAATTGGCTATTTGAAACAATTTAATAAGTTGGTCTTTTTGTTTGGCTGTGTATACTGATGGGGCAAAATTAATGACCCGAAAATTTTCTGGCCTAGTGGTGCGGGTAAAAAAGATCAACGAGAATATTGAATGGACTCATTACTGTATCCATAGACAGGCACTGGCATGTAAGCACATTCCTGTAGAGTTATCCAGAACGCTGTAAGAATAGTAAATTATATAAAATCGCGTCCTCTAAACTCTTGCCTATTCCATGAGTTTTGTGAGGACTTTGGAAACCTCCACATTTATATACTATTTCATACAGAAATTAGATAGCTTTCTCGTAACCAGGTTTTAACCTACTTGTTTGAGTTGAAATCTGAAGTTCAAGCATTTTTTCTTGATCATCCATTTCATTTGTCCTATTGTGTGTCTACAATAGGTGCAGCAATTTTCGATATAACCAATGGCAATTTGAAAAAATTTAAATAAATCGGTCTGAGTGCATCTGATATTCTTTGGTTGCAAAAACTTGCATTCTTGGTAGACATTTTTTCTAAATTAAATGATTTAAACCTGTCTTTGCAAGGCCCATGTACGAATATTTTCAATGTGCATGATAGAATAGCAGTCATGCTAAAAAAAGTTCAACTTTTGGATTCAATGTCTGCAGGTGAATGAACAGAAATATTTTGGTTCTCTCTGCACCATTTAATTAGAAAATGAAATTCACTTAACGAAAATATTAAAAGGGAGATTACATAGCGTCTCAAACAACTTCAATTAATGTTTAAAAGTGTCATACTTTCAAGCAGAGAAAAGGAAAAAATATATAAAAACAGTTTGTTTCCTGCAAACACAAGTCTGGTATTCTCTCCATACGCGTTTCGACCACCTTATGGCTCGTCAGTGGAGATGTATAGAACCGAGAACAACATTCGCAGGAAACAACTGCTATATAAAATATAAATTCCAAAGTATATCGGTAGGATATTAAAAACCTGTGGACTTCGATGCCAGACTGAAAAATATAGCCAGTCGTATAAATTCAATTAATGTTCAAAGCAAATATCCCTGATTAACCTACTATATCAAGATCGAACAACTGGATACATAATCCTTTTCAAGAAGATATAAATTCGGATACTTCTTTAACTTTACTGAAAAAAAGAAAAACTCGTTGACTTATCCTTTGACAATTCCCTAAAAATCATTCTTTAATTGATTTTTGGTTCAGTGTAAGAAATGAGTATCCTGTTTTGGCGAAAAAGCAATAAAAGTTTTATTGCCCTTTTGTACAACATATCTATGTGAGAAAACATTTTCAACCTACACTTACCTAGAAGATAAGTATAGAAACAGGTTAAATGCAGAACCTGATATAAGACTCAAACTTTCAGATATCAAATTTTGAATTTCTTTGTTCTACCCACAGGCACAAATATCCCACTGAAGGTATTTTTCAAATTTCGTATTACTGTATTCATTTTGTATTAATTCTTTTTTGTAGGTTAATTTATCACCTTAGTTTTAATAATGTTTGTCTGTAAATGTTTTACGATTATGTTTTAGATTTTCGTAATGAACTGTTATTCAATATGGAAAATAAATTTTAATAACCCAATATTACAGTTTCATAAAATGTTCCTAATTCAGCGGGTAAGCTAATTTATTCTGGTTTTTAAGGAGGATTCGCAAAAAGAAAAAGTTTGGGAACCGCTGATTTAGACTAATGGTAACATTAGTCCGAAAATTTTCAAATCGAAATTTAACGAATTGACGAACGGGTTGATCGTAACTTAAGAGAAACAAAAAGACAAGAAGAATAACTAAAATTTTAACGGAAAATAAAAATTTATTTTTGATAATATCTTGAAAAAAAACATTTCAGAATCATTTCAAACGCAATTGCAGCGTAGATAAAATATTTATAGATCTGCAAAGTTTAATCCCAAAAATGGCAAATTTACGATCATAAAATGTAAACATCGTAGATCAGATGTCGGCATGCGCACTACAAAATGATCAGGTGACCATCGACAGGACCGAACTTCGAAAATCTATTTAGTTAGTTCAATTAGTCATAAATGGTGTCTAAATCAAGCAAGTTATCAAAGTTGCACCCATAGTTGCAATCTTTAGTAAAAAAGTCGGTGTCATGTAACTTTCTTGTTCTGGGAGTCACATCATATGGGCACAAATAATACCTGAAGCAGAAGGGAATAATCCGGTCTGTGCGCATGTCTACCGATGGCAGTTCGTTTAGTAATTTCTTATACTGTGAAAGTAAAATTGTGAAGAAAATGTATCTTACTATTTCTCTAATCTATTGTTTCCGTCTGTGTGCGTTAACTTTCTTGTTGTAGGGTGGGAGTGAATAATTAACATTTTGAAGGTCCGGCAATTTATTCTCTAATTAATAAAAAATAATGACCTTCTTTTCCTTATTTTTTTTTTTTCATTTTTTAAGAAAATATTGATACGAAATGGGTTTGTCAACCGATATGCAGAATTTAAAAATAATTTTAAACTTATTTCGTAATATTTTGCTTTTGTTAACATATTAATGAATTTTTAATTTGACGATTTCAAAGTGGGGATTGCCATGACCACATTAATCTTGACAATTTCATAAAATGAGTATGGACATAACTAATCTGAATTTAGTTCCAAAACCAGTATTAATAATGAACAACGCTTTTTAACGTCATGTCCTCAATCTTCAGACATAGAAAATAGTAAATCATAGAATGGCTACAGAACAAAAAAAAAACATTTGAGCTGGGTGGAAACATCGGTTAAATATAAGGTGGATGAAGTTATGCAAGAATATGGACATTGTGCAACTGGAAAAAAGTCGTTGACAATTTGAAAAAATAATTCAAATATAGCTTAAAAATTATAGAGCCCATAGCCGATTCTGGCTAAAATATAAACCTCGTTCTGAAATATTTTATGTATATAACAAAATAATAACGCATTATAATTATTTTAAGTTATATATGTCTGTTTTAAAATATTCCAACTTCATTTTGAGGATGTATGTTTTTATTTATGTAAGTAATCTAATAGATGGAGAAATTGTACCATTTCTTGACATATTGATGAATGTAGTTTTTTCATATGATAGAATAAACTATTCTATGGTTTGGTACGAATTTTCAGATTTTTTTTTTAAGAATTGATTGCTTAAAAGTTCAGTTTATCTTTTGGTACCCATTTGGAAAGTGCTCAAAATATATCATACTACATGTTTTGGAAATTTAATGTTATACGAAAACACTATAAATCCAAAAACGTAAAGCAACACTATTTCTAACCCTATCGAGAAAAAGGAAAATAAAACAAATAAAATATGTACACATTCCATTATATTAAATAAAAACACAAAAACAAATAAAATAAATCACTTAAAATGCTATAAATCCGTTTAAATCGCACGCAACTCACAAAGCAAAAATAAACACAAAAATGGCGTTGAGCCGATACTGTGCTGTTTACGGATGGCGCTACGAAACAACCGATCGATAATAATAAGTCGCTTATACGCATGCCCTTATCTGATCAACGTCCAAAAATATGACTGGCGCCCGATGTGCAGAAACGCATTTTTTCACCCATGGTTTGCCATTTTTTGGCTTTAGCAGCCGACAAGAGTAAGGGTCCATTGTAGAGGTTAGTGAATTGCAGTAATGAATTATTCTTTCAAGTAACTCTTTTCTGAAATTTACTGGCGTTGAATAAACCAATCCTTTTTGATTCCCCCAAAAAAAGAAGTCAAATGGATTTATATCAGAATATCTTGGTGGCCATAAAACAAGCCCGCCACTACCCATCTGATAATTACAAAATTATCTTTTAAATGACGACGCGTTACATTATTAACCTGTGTTGAAGAACTATCAGACATAAACCACATCTGCGGTTTAACTGGCAAAGGCATTAAATTTTAGTGCAAAATTTGGAATTTGAGCGCCCCAGTTAGTTAATCTATCTTACAAAATGAAACAAATACTTCCCGATTAGGCCCTTCCAAATATTAACGACAAATCTTTGTTGGTGCCTAGTCTGTACTGCTGCATGAGAATCTCCAGGTCAAAAGTTTAAATTAGAAAATTAATAACGCCGTTCCTGGTGAAACCAACTTCGTCTGATTTTATCTAAATTATTGTATAAACCAGTTTGAGTAATTGATCTCGCAAAACAGTCATCTGGAGAAATAGCGTGTACCTTTTGAAGACTAAAAGGAAGAAGAAATTGTTTTTGAAAGTTTTCATGGATAAACACATTTTGTTGTTCCTATTCGACCTGTGAATTTTCTTATGCTTTTGGAAGGATTGTCAGCAATCTCATCCAAGATGTGATCTTCTAACTTGAAGGTCCTACGTCACCACGTTAGCACATTTCTGTTTTAATTTATTATTTTCCCAAGTTGCGATCAACCCTTAAAGATTCTTCGATCCGATAAATATTGATTTGGAAATCTCACGAAATTAATTCTTCTTGTCTTCTGAGAGTTGGATTGCGCTTGTCTATAAATGAAATATGCTGATATTCTGCACATGCATAGGGCTCCGTTATTTAATTTAGATTTGAGATCTTTGACAAATCCTCTCATATGAATATTGATCATGGTAAAATTCTAGATGGGTATTATTGTAGTATTCTAATGTATTTGAATTCATCATATCTGGCAGAGAGACGCAAACAAATTAATTTTTTCCTAAAATGGTTGTTTAACATATATTATCCTTACCCCATATATTTAAATGATGATTTAGAGGATGAGATAATTCATCATAACATCTAAGTGCTATTATTGGTTACGTATTATGGTAGTAACAATTTTCAAGATTTTTAATAATACTATCAACCGTTACTGATTGCTAAACGATTTTGGAATGATACTCATTTGAGTATAGCAAGAAATGAGTAAACGGAACACTTTTTCGAAAATTTCAAAATTTGATTTAAAAAAAGAGACGTCATAAAAAACCGTAAAAAGAATATTTTATGAATAGAACAAAATTGTACTAAAATTGGACAACACACAGATTTTTTTGATATGTTTTGACATCGACTAGTTCATAATTATACATGGCATATATTCTAAAATATCTCTAGTTATGGTGCTAAATATGTTATAAAAAAAACCTGGACATACATAAAAAATAAATACATTGCGATAGAATTTAGAACCTCCTGGGTTAAGAACTCGCAAACATAAAAAATAAATACATTGCGATAGAATTTAGAACCTCCTGGGTTAAGAACTCGCAACATTTCGTAAAAATAGAAGTACAACCAGAAGACCATTTTATTAGCTTTGACGTGGAAAGCCTATACACCAACGTTTCAGTTAAGGACGCACTAAAAATCATAAGAAAGAAACTTGAAGAAGACCAGACCTTAGCAGAAAGAACATCTTTACTACCGCACGCCATTTTGGACTTGTTGGAAAGTTGTTTGACTAATTCCTATTTTCAAGAAAAGGAAAAATTCTACATCCAGGATGACGGACTACCGATGGGATCTTCACTCTCACCGGTGGTCGCAAATATTTTCATGGATTGGTTCGAGACGTTTGCAATTGAATCCACAACTAAGAAACCAAAGTTATGACTCAGATACGTAGACGATACTTTAATTATTTGGAGGAATTATAAGAAATCTTGTAGATAGAGCCTTAACTCTCTGCAACTCCAACGAGAACTTGATGAAAGAGATAGATTATATTAAAAATGATCTGATAGCCAACGGATACCCAGTATATCTAGTGGATAGATTTCTTGAACAACGCAGAAATATGACAATATCGACAACGAATGAAGAACGAAAACCAAGATTGAACATCCCCTATGTTAAAGGCATTTCAGAAAAAGTTAGAAGGATAGGAAAACGATATAAAATCAATGTTTTTTTCAATTCGAATAACTCTCTGAGAAGTCGGCTCACTAGGGTCAAACCAACAAAGAGACATGAAGAACTGTGTATATCAGATACCATGTGAATGTGGCAATTCCTACATTGGCGAAACAAAGAGACCTCTTGACGTAAGGATCAAAGAACACCAAAAATGCACATCTCGAGGAGAAACAAAAAAATCTGGTGCCGCCAACCATGCCTGGACTCATGGACACCACATAAAATGATCTGAAGCTAAAATACTACACCGAGAACAACATTGGAGAAAACGGAAATTCAAAGAAGCCGCGGTTATACATCAGAACCCAAGTTGTTTTAGTAAAAGTGGAAACCACTCCTTAATAATTGTAAACTAAAACTAAATTCAGCATAAAAAAAATAAAAAAATATGATTTTGCCATAGTAGGCATGACTGCACCCATCTCAATCATACTCTACTGCATTTACTTTTAGTATAAATAGTCATGTAGGCAAGGGATTTATTTATTTTCACTTGAAAACGGCTAGAGATAACTACTAGCCGAAACGTCGTGATATTTAACAAAAATAAAGACAATGGAAGTCCAACAGATATCTACTACTTTGCAAGTATTTGTTTGGTACAAATTCAATTAAAACTGGTATTTGAGGAATTTCCAGAGTCAAAGAATTTTTTGTTGTTCAATTGACGATGGTCTACAACTTTGTATAAAATGACTATTTTTTACGACCTTAGAAACTCAAACCAGTTCAAAAAAATAGAAAAATAAACTTTTTATAAAAAAAATTGAACCGACTTCTAAAAAACGGTCTGAGTGGGAAATGCTATGACTTACTTAAATCGTACTTGGCAGGCAGGACTCAGATAATTACATTTAGCAAAGATGACAAAACATATTATTCTAATAAACAGAGCATAACACAGGAGGTACCTCAGGGATCAATCCTGGGTCCCATATGTTTTTACTCAACGTAAATGATCTTCCTTCTAGATTTTCGCGTGGCTTGATCTGTCAGTACGCAGACGACACGTCTGCTATAGTAGCTGGGGGATCAGTGACAGGGTTGTTTGAGACTGGTACTGACATTGCAGGTCAAATGACAGGATGATAATGAGAACTTACTGAGACTGAACTATGAACAAATGGAAATGTTATGCTTCTCAAAAACAGAAGCCAATTAATTGTTGGTGTTCGTAAGATTGACATCATTCCCTAGACTCGGTGGGGTTTTTGAAAGTGACTCTGGACTAGCAGTTGAGCTGGGAATCTGAAAACCATACATCTAGTTAACAATAAACTATGGAATAGGTATCTGGGGATCTTCTAGCTGTGCGGATCGGATCTTCAAGACACAGGACAGATTAATTAGATGCGTGTTAAAACTGAGACCCAAAGAATCATGTAAGTTCTTCTTTGTAAATCTTGATATTATGATTGTACCATCTCTTTATTTTGTATCACTAGTTAAGCTTGTTAAAGGAAGTTTAGATCAGTTTCAGTCCAATCTTTAGCAGTATGATAATAGCATGCAAATAATTACAAGAAACTGTAATGAACTGCGGATACCAGCTCATAGCTCAACATTTTATTAGAAGGGTTATCATTATATGACAGTTAAGGCCTATCGCTCACTTCTCCTGACATTGCAGGTATAGTGGGGTACAGAAGGGCTTTGATCCGATATACCAAAAACCAATGGTTATACTACTTTCGATTCGGCTAATTGTAGAAATTGATCTGGATCCAAATATTAATTTTTTTCTTCCTTTAATTGTATACTTATGTTTCATTCTATTTTAGTTTTTACTCATCTTAAAATGTACTATGTAATTAGTCATTTGTGTGTTTTACTTTATTTTATTTTCTATTGGAAAATGGACAGTTTATGGAAGCTAGCTCTTCCTCTATTGTGACGTGCTTTGTCTTTCTGTTATGGAAATTCTGTTGGCAGATAAAGAATATTATTATTATTATTAAAAATAACAATATAAATTTTTATATGAAATTGAAATTTTTGATGTCGGCGTCAAATTATAACTACATGAAACAAATAACTACTAAGACGAGATACGTACAACCTACGGTAAGAAAGGAATTATTAATAAAATATTTCTTAATCTTTTTATGTGAATCGTACATTTTGTCAGACATGAATTCGGCGCCGAAATCAAAATTTTCAATTTCATATAAAAACTTAAAACAAATATTTATTTTTAATTATAAGTAATTTATTATTAAGACTATTTCATCTATGTTTCTCACTAATAATTAATATTATTAATCTACAATAATTTTTATACTGCAGTACCTATTGAACTATTAGCTTTAAAACTTTATGTAGGTACATTTTTTTAGGGAGACTAACTGTATCTTGACATACAAAAGGTATTTTAAAGGATTATTGTTAACAGCAAACAAAGGGTATTCTTTCACGATAAAAACACAAAAGCCATATATTTTTATGATAATAGGATGTGTTACTTCGTAACGTGGGAGACTGATATTATGTTATGTAATTGGTGATCCGAAACAATGATCTTTATCGTAACATATTTACCTTTTTAACAAGATAAAGTCATGAGGCTTGATAAAGCGCCTAAATTTGTTTTTCCTTAGTTAAAACATCTCGTGACTCACATGCATACATTTTCACTAATAAATACAAGGATAGACTAAATTTCCACTAATCCTGTTGTTTTGAAAATAGTCTCATAATTATGCTATAAAAATATTCATTATTTGCCAAGCTACAGCGAGTTAAATAAAAACCTCATTTTTTTCTTACTTTAATGTGGAATTTGACAATGCTCCCCCATTAAAAAAATAAACTTAATATTCTTATTCAGCACCTTCGAAAACATAGAGGTCGATTCATTTTAGCGACTAGAACGAACCTGGTCACTATCATGCAATTTTATTGCCCATAATATATATTACGCATTTCTTTTAACGGGAAACATAGGGCTTTATGTGGTAAATATTTAAATTCCTGCTAGGAACATTTTTACTAAAACAATTCTGATGATTTTAAGAATAAAAAATACCTTTATATCTGCGATCGAGCCTGTATATTCAGTGCATCCTACTAGCGATTACATATGGTGCATAAACTTGAATCTTCACGAAAGAAATGGTAGATAAACTCAGAATCAGAACAGGATGTTAAGTGTGTCATTGCGAGATAGAAAGAAAACGTGTTTCTAAGCATCTTTTCGCGGGTTTGCTGTTCGTCTGTTATGAGCAAAACCCGAATCGCAATCAAGCCTAGTTCAAATATGATAATTGACTAGGTTGCTTAATCAAAAACTAAAATGTATTTCTATTTCGGGATTCACCTGGTCTATTTTCAGTCAACAGGTCCAGTCAAGGTTCGAGCCGAAAAATATTTAAATCTCCAAATACCAATTTTGAATGGAATTGTATCAAACAAATATTTAGTCTGCCATAGTAAATTCACTCTATTGAGTTTTAAATTTTCTTGAGACGTAAATTTTTTAGTCTGACATATTTTATCCCGCATATTGAGTTTATATACGCCCCAAAAACCCTCCAATATTAATTTTAGATCAAACCAGAAAAATGTAAAATTTTTAGTACTCCATATTGTATCTGTCATATTAACCTAAAAAATTAACTTCAGATTCGTAACTTACGACCCCGAGAACCTCCTAATACCAAATTTGAAAAATATGAATAACTTAAAATGTTCAACCCACAATATTGGAACTACCGTATTGAATTTCAAAAAAATAACTCCTTAGTACCATTTTGGACATATTGAATCTCACACATTAAATTTCCTTAAAATAATGTTAAATCCGCTGTGACAGTATTTGATCATAGACTCCTGCAAACGGAACATTTTGGGCAGCGTTGGCCATTCCGTCTACCATCATACTGCTGACCCATAGAAGTAACTATTCTAAAATCCTACAAATAATTATCACAAAGACAAAAGCTCCCTGGAAGTCCAGTCGCTCATCTTTACTTTTGCAGTTTAGTTCCAAACAACTACAGGTTATTTAAGGCTTACTACTATCAAAACTCAGGACTTCAGGACTCAGGCAAGGCTGCTAACTAGCTCATCAGATGACATCTCTTGTCTAGAGCTCTCACAGCAGTGCGTTCGCAAGTTAATCGAGAGAAGGTTTTTTAATAAATTAAACAAAACAAGTTTCCCAAAACACTTAAGTCTATTAACAAAAATAAATAGGAAACAGAATTATTTACAATGAGAAACTTAAAATTAGTAATGAGTAAATATATTAAGATTCTAAAATAATTGCTCGGTTGGCTGTTTTATTAGTAAAAATGTAAAACCCAATTTAGAACATAAAACATATAAATAGCATTTTAAAATATTAAGCAGAAAAAAAAATAAAAACGCGAGAAACAGCTATTTATATTACTTAAACAGAAAATATTAAAGTACCTAAATTCTCGAGTAGATAACACAAAATACTCCCTTAACTTTCCAAATTTGGTGGTAATAAAAAAACATATTATCGCGTTCCCATGGATAATATCTATCCACAAAGAGATTATTTAATTACTCATTTTAGTAGAATATAGTTCTCGTTAAATAGTATAAAATAATTAATATTTGTTCCATTACACCGCCACTTACATCCTCAAAATTGACGCAGTAACATTTTTGATCAAAATTGGAATATGCAAAACTTTTAATTCACCATATTGAATTCGCCCATTGAATTGTTTAAAAATAATTTTAGTTTCTTAATTTGCACCCTCAAGATCGCCCCTAAACTCATTTTTGAGAAAATCGAATGATGTAAATTTTGTAGGACGCTATATTGGATCCTCCATATTGAATTTTTAAAAAATAATTCTAAATTCGTAATTAGCACATCCAAAAATCCCTCTATACCGATTTTGGACAAAATCGACACAAGGAAAGTGTTTAATGCGCCATATTTAATTTCTTTTAATTTCAGATTCGTTAGGTGCGACCCCGAAGACTCCCCCATAGTAACATTGGAGAAAATCGAAAAAAATTAATTTTTCTTGTTTGCCACATTGGATCCTCCTTATTGAATGTTTTAAAAATAATTTCAGATTCGTTATGTTGTACCTCCAAAGCTCCCCTATACCAATTTTGGAGAAAATCGGATATTGAATTCGCGATAACAAATTTTTTAATAATAATTTCAAATTCGTTATGTGCCATCCCGAAAACTCCCCTTACGAATTTTGAAGAAAATCATAAAAAAAATTATTGTCCGCCATATTGGACCCTAAAAACTTCCCAATGTCAATTTTGAAAAATATCGAACAAAATCCATTTTTCTGTCCGCCATATGGATGTTTTTTAAAATAATTTCAAATTCGTTATGTGCGACCCCGAAACTCATCCATACCAATTTTGGAGAGACAAAATTAGTTTTTTTTCGCCATATTATCAGCGCAATATTACTGCACCAATTTCATCCAAAATGATATAGGACCACTGCAGCAACTTCCTAAACATAACGTCAAAAAATCATTTAAATCGATGCCGCCGTTCCGGAGTAACCTCATTCTCTTAAAAGTCGGTTAAAAAGGTGTATTAAATATCAGGACCAGTTTTTTTGAGGGGATGTGAGATCAGGTGCCGCCCGAAAGCACCGAGTTTAACGAGAAATTCTTTCGGGTAAATAAGATGTGATCTACGTGTAGATCACGAAATAAAAAAAAATTCATAAAAAAAATAATAAAAGGATGAAAGATACCACAAAGCACTGAATAAGACAATAATATAAGGCTTAAAGATAAACTCCGCATACCACAAAGCAGTGAATAAGATACATCTGAAATATCTAATCAGTTTTAAGTGAATTATGGAATGAAGTTGAGTGCTGTTCGATTTATCTGAAATATATATAAATCAAAAAGCTCACGTAATTGCAAAACACTATCTTATAAATTTTACCACTAGAATTGAAGTGGTCATCTTTATAAATCACATCTGCTTTATTGACTATCAGAAAGATTTTGACAACGTAACGCGGGAACTGCTATAGGAAAGATTACAGGAGATGAGTACACATGATAAAGATATTAGAATAATAAAAGTAATTGCGGTAAATTGGTAATAATTGGAATAAATCTGAATTGATGGTAATTGCTAACAGAGAACTACGGCATATTGAAAGAAGTGCAACAGGGATGTGTACTATCACCTGTTCTGTTTAATCTTTCATTTGCGTTGAGAAGAAGTTTACGAAGAACTGGCGTAGAAAGACAACAAGAACACTTTCGGTATATATCCTAGATATGACTACGTAGCTAATACTACAAATTAAAAATGAAAGTAGACGTAAGCCAGGTCGAAAACAACAATCTTGACTGCGCAATAAAGAAACTGGTGTGGTATATCAGACTCTGCAGCAATATTTAGACATGGTAAGGAGGGCACTCTATTTATAGTATAACTGTGAAATGAGCAAATGAGCACATGGCACCCGAAGAAAAAGAATTTGATAAAAAAAAAACATACACTGCAATGGTAGTATCCAAATATATGGAAAATTTTGCACATTTTATTAATCATATCTAAGACTGTTGGCATTGGATAGCGAAGTATTTCTAAATTAAAACTAATAAACCTATTTGAGAGCTACGACGTACCAAGATCTGCCTCTCTCTATCCATTGAAAGTAAGCTTGCCGAACATTTTGCTGCTTTAATAAACGACTTTGCTGACAAAAAGGCTAGTGAAATAGATTCTGAATGGTAATGAACAATTTTGTATATTTCTATCTAATATGATATAATTGGCTAACAATATTTCCGGTACAATTAATACTCCTATCCAATATGATACAAATCATAATATGATTATAATTTTATTTCTTATTAAACAAATTATTTTTCCATTAATTTTTATTAGTCCCAAGTTTTTCTATACAAACTTTCTTGAATAAATTATGTGTGTATATATCAGATCCTAGATCAGATCATTGGGTTATTACTAAAATAAAAAAAAATCCAAAAAAGACAAATAAACCGTGCCATAACAGACATTGGTGTTTTGGTGTTTAATTACAGTCTCACCTTAAATACGTCGATAAAAAGATTGTTTTCGGCAAGGTTGAGGTCGATTTTGAGAAATTAGACCTCACTTTCCCCCGGTTAAGTGGTTTTGTAACTAATGTATGTATATATATCATATATTAGAATTGCACTCCTAACATGTGGCATAAAGCGCTGATGAAAGAATAACTAAAAGTTAAATAAATCAAAAGAAAAACTACTTTCGACTTCTTAAAATTGTTTGTCTACCGCATATAAATACAGACCCGTTCAAACTCTACGCTTGACTTACCCATCTTACCCAGCGCATTCATCAAAATTTGCACTTGTACAATAGGGCTAAAATAATAAGCAGTTTAAAAGGCTTATATTTCTTGAATGAGACGATTAAATAAGAAATATTATATCAATAATATCACACTCGAGGGGGTAAACAAAAATAACAAAATTTAAATTTAAACAGTTTTTTATTTTTCGTAAATTAGTGGATGATAATTGTCAGATAATATATTTACTAAATACTAGTATGTCAAATTTTTTAGGACTTTGAAAATTTTCTCTCTAAAAATTAAAAAACGATGGGGGGACAATGAAAAGCTAATTTGGAGACTCATAATTCTCGAATGAAATGACTAAATAAAAAATATTGTATGACATATTTAATTAAATTTTTGAATATCTATCCAAAGATACCCCACTCAATGAGATAAAAAAATATCATCCCCACTTTTGCAAACAGGAGGAGGTATCCTAATTTTTTTCCGATTTCGCTCCACATCTAATTTTGAATTAATTGAGGGTATATGCCTGCAAAATTTTACTGCAAAATATTAAAAATTGACGAAGTTATATTGCTGTAACCGACGAACGAACAAGCATGATAAAACTCTAGGGGTTCGCAGCTGGCTACGAAATCCTAAAAATAATATGTCACCAATTTTTAATGTCTTAAATAGTAAAGATCATAATTCATAATTGGTGTATAAATTTAAAATGGTAAGGATACACTAATAAACAGACACTTCTTTCAGATATCTATTTCACTGTTTGCAAAAAAATAACTCCATTCTAATATTAAAAATATTAGGGGGAGCAACAGAGAGTCCATATACATCCCTTCTGTTGTTTTACAAAAATGGAAACCAAATTCACAGAGCATAATTTAAATGTTTTTTTGGTAGTGTTGCAAAATTTATTTATTATTACATTTCTGCAATATTTTACTTTCAAAATTATTTACAATACTAATAAAATTAGTATCTTGTCGCTCGTGGGCCTATAGTATTTTTGGTATTTCTGTTGGCCAATATTTTTTCTTACTTTGGTTTTTAACTGAGAGAATTTCAGCTAATATACTTTACTCAAAAATAATTGGCCTTGAATGTCAATCTTAAAGTTAATATATTGAATCGAAAATTTCCCCCGAGTTGCATTTCTTTCTCTTTATTTAATATTGATAAAAATGTAACCGTGTCTTAGATTCTTCCTTTCACTTCATAAAATAAATACATTTCTATTTTTTTGGTAATACATGGTAATACTCATCCAAAATCAATATTTGCTTATCTTTCCTAAGGGAAATATTTTAAATTGCATTCTCAGCAAAAAAATTTCAATACTCGCTAGCAATCGTTTATTTTCATTTGATTTTATATATTTAATCATTAGTTTAATACATTGTTGGTCGTTTACAACCTTATCGCGTCTATTAATTAAGTAACGCATGAATTGCAACAATATTATTTATGACTAATATATTGAAAAACATAAATAATATAAACCTAATGAATATAACTCAGTGGTTGTCAGCAGGTACTAAATAACTACATAACAGTTACTTGAATATATGTATATATATATATATATATATGGTGAATGTAAAATTTGGTGTACCTTTAATTACTATCTCTACATTTTCTCACATTCAAATCTACTGAGAGGCTACAGTTCTTTTCTCCAAGAATAAGTTGTTTTTACGAGAGATAGGCGTATCTCTAAATATACTAAAATGTGAAGTTCTATATTAAAATACGCAAAATCTTAAAAGAAGAAAACTACCCATTGTTGACTATAGATTTGCTATTTTTTCCTTGTAATTCTACGGTTAAAAAAAGCACAGAATAAAATTATATTTCCAATGTATTGTCAAAATTAAGAGAAATTTCCCTATACAAAATATTTACTAGATCTGTAAAATATAATTCCAAAAATGACAAGCTTACAATGTTAAAATGTTAGCATAGTTTAGGTAAGTTAATAAAACGTAAGCATAATTCAGTAACTTTGACTATTGACATGATCGAACTTGTTTTGACAAAACGTGAAAATACGCTTTGTGAATCTCATTATACTACATAAAACAGACAAAATACAAATAAATAAGTCACTTAAAAGACTATAAATTCGTATAATTCACACACAATTAACAAGACAAAAATAACAAAACTTAAAAATTGCGTCGAGCCGGTACTGTTCGTTTACAAACCAACCAATGAATAACAAAAAATCGCTTATGCGCCTGTCGATAAGTGCTAATTTTTGAAAAATATGACGGGCGCCCCACGTGCACAATCGCACTTTTTCGTCCGTGTTTGGCCTTTTTTGGCTTCAACCGCCTACAAGAGTCAGTGTCTGGAAATTCTAAAATGATTTGTCAATGCCAGTTTAATTCGGCCCAAACGTTTTAATCCGATTCGAATTATATATCAGCTGCTTACAAAATTTCTATAACACTTTTGTTATATATACATAGTTAGTTATTCCTGTTTTTAAAAAGGACTTCACTAGTGTCTGCTACACTCTTCCTCTGTTTGAAAGCAGAGGGTAGATTATAATAGGTTATAAGGTACTATAGAACAAAGTGGCCCTGCAGGAAAAACCAGTTTGTCCAACAAATAAATGAACCCGCAATTCGATTGCGTTTTATATCAGCTATTCGATAAATATTTAATTGGAATCTTGTTACCAAAATATATTTTTTAAAAATTTTATCTCTTTGACTTATACAGAATGTCCGGGAAAATGTGGGAAATCTCCCCAATATGAAAAAAAAAACACGAGAAAGAAATATTACAAGTTCATATAAACTTTTTTCGTACAGGCTTCCTCTTCGGAGATATGGGCTTCCAAAAGGTGCAATAGAATCAAGTTGACTTACACATAATTATTGAACTACCTAGTTTATTTATTATTATTTATGTTTTGTTTAATATGATGTATACCAAGTTAGACCCTTCAAATTACTATCCAAGAAAGTGTTGTAAATTACTCACAGCTACAGGGACAGACTAGCTGTGACACATATGACCCCCTTTTCTTTACGCCCTGTATGATAAAAACTTTGGACAACGTTTTTTACATACTATTGACTCTTCATTCATGTCGCTAATCCTAACTGTTTTCGAAAAAACGTCATTTTATTTACATCGTTAGTCCCCTAACTTCTGTCGAGTTGAATACGGAAAAAAGGAATTTTTCCCTGTCATCATAGTTTCAATAAAAAGTTAAATTAACTGCTTAGTTAAACATTTCGTAAGAGGGCTCCGTGAGGTCTGATGTACCGCGGAAACAACGAATTGAAGACTGAAGTACTCGCCACATTAACTCAGCATTGTTCCTTATTTGATCACAATGAAACATAATTCTCCGTAGAAGTTCCTCCCTACTATCGACCGGAATGGACTAGACCAAGGTGTTTTACCTACAGGTAAAAATCCAACGGCGATAGGTCGGGAGATCGAGAAGGCCAGGCAATAGGTGCTTCTCTACCTATTCAACGGTTTCGATAGACGTTATTCAAGTGTCCTCACACAGCAACGCTGAAATGAGATGGTGCTCCATCGTGCATGTAGTACATGTTTCGGCGGGTTTCAAGTGGTAAGTCTCTACTCATTCGTGAAAGGCGTTCTGGAAGATCTCCAAATAAAGTTCTCCAATGATTCTTGCCAAGACATTAATTGATTGAAACTGATGTTGATGATGCGAAACAATAGTTGCATGAGGATTTTCATCAGCCCATACATGTGAGTTGTGTAAATTTATACCATTTTTGGTAAACCCTACTTCATCCGTAAAGACAATAGTGCTAATGAAGTTTACATTATTTCGCTGCTGATCCAATAGCTAGTTTGCAAATTACAGTCTACGGGGGAAATCTTCAGGAATCAGTTCATGCACTCTTTTCAAATGATATGTATATAACAGCTGTTCTTGAAGAACTTGATTTACTATTGTTTTTGACGTATTAAACTGCGCTGATAATTTTTGAGTGCTCGTTAAAGGAGTATCACCTACAACATTTAAAATATTTTCATCTTATTGCGGCGTAAATACTCTTCTTCTCCGACCAGCATCAGTACTTCTTTTCCCAAAATTTCCTAAAATTATGAAGAAATGTAATAATATTACCTTATTAAATGGAACCGCCTACCATTCTCCTTTAGACATTGGTCAACTCATTGAAATGTTTTCTGATCTGGAAGAGTACGATTAGGATATCGGTCGTGCTATAACCTCCTAGCTTCCAAAGCATTGCAAGATGCAAAACCACACATCAGATGTATATCTGCATACTCAAATAACGTGTATTCGATAATTCGAATTATTTCACAATTAATTTCACCACGAAATCCAAAAAACCATATAAATTAATACCCAAATAACAAGTCAACGTATCTGCAATTCACAGAATTAGACATTTTTAACTTAAGAGGTAAACTCTAATTTTGGATTGAATATTTTTTATCATAAGGTTGAAGATTGAACATTTGATAGGAACAAAGATATGTCTTTTATCGAAATACGCCAAATACATGATGTAAATAAAATTACTTTTTTCGAAAACGGTTAGGATTAGCGACATGAGTGAAGAGTACTTAATTTTTAGTCAATAGTTAAAGGTATGTAAAAAACGTTGTACAAAATTCTTATGATATAGGGCGTAAGAAAATCGGATTATGAGTGTCACAGCTAGTCTATCCCTGCAGCTGTGAATAATTCACAACATTTTCCTGGATACAAATTTGAAGGGTCTTACCTGGTATACATCATATTAAAAAAAAATGAAATATACCTGGCGGTTCAATAATTATGTGTAAAAAACTTGATTCCATTGCAGCTCTTTAGGAGCCCATATCTCCGAAGAGGATACCTATACGAAAAAAGTTTCTATGGACTTGTAGTATTGCTTTCATGTATTTTTTTCATATCCGAGAGATTTCCTACATTTTCCCGGAAACCCTGTATAACTAGTTCAAGTTAGTGGATGTTTAAATAGCTTAATTTTAATAAAATAGATAATAATTTTGAAAATGCAAATCAAATGTAATGACATCTAGTGAATAGGGAATTAACGCCGTCAAGTAACATTACTCTTCAGATATTGGACTTGCCTCGAGACGCTCGTTTCAAACTTAAAAAAAAAATTAATTGCCTACTTACCAAAATACGGAAAACGTTTCCATTTTTACACACTGCAAATATTTTACTTATAAATAAATATTACATTTTAATTCGATCAACAATCCACTTCTTCTTAAACTTCATAATTTTACAAATCACGATATATTGTTAAATACATGTTGTATAAATATAAATAGAAGTAGTCATTAAAATGAACATTTCATGTCTCCAATATGTACTTCAATATAGGTAAAATTTTCCTTCAAATTCGATATTTACCATAAGAAACCAGAGGCATTAGAATATCCAGAATAAGAAAACTTTTATAATTTTATAAAAGTGAAATAAATAAACCCCTAAAACTTTTTCAGTTTAATTTACATGAATAATATAGTGGCGAACTGCAAAATGGTTTCATTTTTTGAGTATTAAATGCCAGTTGCACGGTTTTTTTTATCGAAGGTATCATGTGACATTTTATTTGACAGGCACTTGAATTCTTTATTTAATGAACGAAAAATTCTTAAAACATTTTATTATTAAAATGATGTTTCTCTGAAATCAACATTAATTTTTGTAACTAAAATCAATAATTTAGGAAAAAAATTAATAAATACATTTTTTTCAAGCTATTCTGTGTTATTTTTGGATACAAATGATATTAGATAAAAAATCTTAAAAAAATATCGAAAAACATGAAATATCATTCATTTTACCTAATTACTTCTCTTTTTGTTTAATAATAGGCACAATTTAATTATAAAAGATATAATAACACTTATTTGAAAGCACTACCGAAAATTTTCTTATCTAAATTACACCTGATGCAAGACTATAGCGTCAAGAATACTGAGCTGCAAGAAGAGCTCAAGAGACTTATCAAAGTTCGAGAATTTATTAGGGCTTTTCTAATTAGGGCCTGAAACATGATAAGAAAATGTGTGATAATATTTTTAAAAATCAGTGAAGTAGCAATGGGGCTTTGGAAACTATAGACCTCTTGAGTTCTATATTTTAAACAAAATAGAACTATATTTGCTTTAAAAAAAATATTCTTAATAAAATCTTTTTTAAAATAAGTTTTTTTTAATATTCAGTTCGAAATTTTTCTCCTCCGAACCTCATTTTTAATCAATGCAGTTTTTTTGGAAAATATTTTATCATAGAATTTTCTTTTATTTTGTCAAAAAGGTGGAGTTTGCGATAAGAATCGCAAACATCGCCAAAGTTATTATTTTAAAATATAAGGTATTAATTACTTTGAACCTATTTTCATTGATAAAATTAAAATTTATCATGAGTATTTTAATTCCAATATCGTTCACAAAAAAAAAGCTTAAATCACTGGCCCTAAATTTTCAATAGCATTTCAAAAGACAATATAACATAATGTTCATTTTTATATAAACATTCTTATAATCATACATCGCATATCGAAAAAACGTTGTCATACTAAGCTATGCTTTATAAAAAATATAGAATTTTCCACCAATTTAAGACTCTTTCTCAATATAATTTCAAAATAATGTGTGTTCTGCACATGCAAAACTTTCTTATCCGCATATACAAGATACATTTCTTTTTCCTGCTGCACGCAAGGTAGAAAATTGTTTTTCTGATACGGGTATACAAAAATGTGTAGTCGTTTTCAGGACATCAGACAAAAGTATGGCAATAGTGTTTTTTGTCGTCAAAATGGATTCCATATAAATAGAATGTCCTGAAAATGCTTCCGTATCCCTAAATAACTTAGTACCTACTCTATCCTACTATATTTTTAATATATGGATGTCGGTACAACTTTAGTAAACTGATTCACTAAAAAATAATAATATATGATGTCCAAACTCTATCCAGATATGTAAATGTTTACAATGTACTCCGAACATGGTAACCTTTTTTGATATTTTATGATAGTGTCTATTATTGTGATGATAGAAAGACGTTTAAAACTAGTTGGAACTACATGATATACAGGGTGTCCGATAAGTATCTCCTAATTTCTCGGAAGCATACAGAGGAGGTCAAAATAACCCTACTTTGTCACAGAAAAAATTCCTAAAGTGCTCCTTAACGGAGATACAGAACCCTTTTAGTATTTTATAGAAGCCATAAAAACTCATTAAACCATACTACAGTAGAGGTTTTAGATCTTCAGAGAAGTCAGGAACGGACTTACAGCCACACTCGTTAGGCCTAATCTTTGACACGTATCATTTAACAGAGCTGAAAACTGATTTTTAAAATATTTTGGTCAATTCTCTTCAAAAAAAGGAACTATTAGTTTATTTGGATAAAACTGGCGGTTTTCGAGATAAATCGGTTTTTATGCGAAAAAATGCTAATGCTAAATACAAACAGGTAAAAATCAGGTTGTTATTGTTACTACCTACAACATGAATTACTATTAACCGAACTTGTCAAAACCGCCTTCAAGTAAAAGTAATTTAAAAAATGGACGAATATTCTTACGCAGAGTATGCTGATATGCATTTAATTCATGGTGAAGCGCTGTCAAATTCTTCGAAAGCAAGAAGACATCAAGCTGAAAGATTTCCAGCTCAAACATTGCCAGCTCCAAAAACCTTTCAAAGGGTCGATCGAAGCCTAAGGGAAACAGGCAAAAGATGATTAGAAAATAATTATTAGAGTTAACGAATTAATTTTTTACATGTTTTATTCAGGGTCATTTTTGCTGCGACGTGGCGGTGAGTGCCTTCCCAGGAGAGCACCAGACCCTCAGGTAGAGGATGCAAGATATTGCCTACACCCTTCAAACAGCATAAGAAAGCTCGCAACAACAATGTTACAAAATGTACATGAAACTCTAACAGAACAGTTACTTCACTCTTACCACGTTGAAAAAGGATACCCTTTGTCTCCGAATGATTATCCCGCAAGACTTTAATACTCCAACTGGTTTAGACCTAAACCTAAATCTAAATTTTTCTGACCTTATTTTGTTTACCGATAATGCCGGTTTTACAAGAAATGGCATAAACTAACACAATTTACATTTTTAGGCTGATGAAAACCCGCACGCTATAATTCAAAACAAATACCAACAAAGGTTTATTGTAAATGTGTGGGCTGGCATCATCGGAAATAAGGTTCATTTGTTTTGGAAGGAAGACTCAATGGTGAGATTTATTTACAATTTTTGCAGTAAAATTTAAATAATTTATTGGAAGACGTACCTCTTGATAATATACATGATGGTGCTCCACTTTATTTTATCAGTATAGAACGCCAACACTTAACTAATGTTCCTAGCCCTCGATTCCCTTGGACTTTTACTACTGGGGACATCTAAAAAAACTAGTTTATTCAACACCAGTAAATACTAGAGGAGAATTACTATCGAGAATAGCACAGCATTCTAACGAAGTCTATTATAATGCTGGAATATTATTTGCAGTGCAGTGGGAAAATATTCAAAGAATAAGAAAATGTATTGAAGTACGTGAAGCCCATATTGAACATCTGCCAAAATAACATTTAAACGTTTTCACTAGATTTGCATTTTAATAACATTGTAAATTAATTGAGTCCCGATCAACCCAAAGGTTTTTGGGCTTGACAATGTTCGAGCTGGAAATCTTTCAGCATCGCATCTTCTTGCCTTCGAACAGTGAGACAGCACTTCCCCATAAATTAAAGCACATTATGTTTTAATAAGTCTTGATAGCCTCTATAAAGTATTAAAATTTCATTAAATTATACAAGTCGGTTCAAAACTTAGAGCCGATAAGGTAAATCGCTGGATACCCCTTTAGGGCTCTGTATCTCCGTTAAGGGGCTCTTAAGGATTTTTTTCTATGACAAATTAGGGTTACTTTGACCTACCCTGTATGCTCCCCAGAAATTAGAAGGTACTTACCGGACACCCTGTATATAAATAACTAATTTTTCCTCTTCCCAATACAAAAATTACTCCTATTCTAAAAATATTTACGGACAGAATCCGAGGACCTTCAGACAAACAAGTTTATATCCCCAAGGGCCTCTGACTTTTGCACTGCAATAATCTGTTGACCACGTAGTAAACAAATTAGGTCTTTCAATAATACGTAAAACTGCCGAATATAGAAGTGACCCCCAAGCATATCCTTGTCTTTCAGAAACAAATATCCCAAATGTAGGATAAAAACTATCTCTCTCTACCTTAGAGGATGCAATCACAAACAATATTCCCAGTATACATATTATAATTCTCCCTATGACAAGTGCTTCCTTCTAACACTATATAGCCCTCCCTCCCCGACCGTAATAGCACACCCAGTATGTTTTAACCCTCCAATGACTGGATGAAAGAGGAAGGTAATATTTTATTATGTGTAAATAAGAAATCATCAGATTAATCTCTTGATTGGATAAACCGGGTTAAGGATTCCGAAAACTCCGCTTAGAGGTAACAAAGTGATTTAGTCTGCCTTCAGCAATGGAAGCAGAAGGTTTGTTGTCACTTTCAAGTCTCAGAAAAATTCACATAGAAAACTTTAACACCAAGTTTTTGTTTAATTTTCAGTGGCCTACCCTCAAAGACTTCACTGTAGCTCAAAAATCTATTGAGAAACTAGAGGCAAGTTTGCAACGTACTTGTGTTGACTACCAGACAGTAAAAACTGAAAATGAGACCCAATTCAAGAAACTAGACGGACTAAATGCACAGCTAGATGGAACTTCCACTTGGAACGCAAATTATAATCATTTAATTACAAAAAATAATTGGTCAGAACGCAGAACTAATGACGCTTATCACAAGGTGTGAGAGTGATCTTATCTTTAATCTTAAAGTCTAAAAGTAATAATAATAATAATACCAACAATTCTGATTCTAACTTAAAATTGTCAAGTATTTTTAAAAAATTTATATAATAATATCGATCTTACTAATAATACAACGATGATTAGCCAGCCTCCGAGTGACAAAAGCAAATCAGACAATGGAAAAAGCCAATTTTAAACTGTTGCTAGGAAAAAACGTAAGAGTTTTAACAATAACAATACATTTCCAATTAAAAAAGAAAAATTCTCTTTTTCCACCACTTTCGACTTCAGCTATCCCTTCCTTACCATCTTTACCTAACCCAACACAGAACCAAGAATAAATACTACTTATGCATGAAAAATCTGACGCAAACATCAAAGTTGACAAGCCTGTCAAGGTGCCATCACAGTACCTGTGTGGGTAAAGCTACATCCTCCAACAGCAGAAACTATAGAACATTAACAAGGATTCTGGAAAGTAACAATACTCCATTTCATTCCTATAATTTCTTTGAAGACAAATTACTTCATGTTGTTATCAGTGGGACACTAGAACAGTGGCCCACGGATAAAATAAAACGCGATTTAGAGGATTTAGGTTTCATTCTTGCCTCGGTCACGAGATGGTGCAATCACTTATGTCTCTTGTGTTGGTCACTCTTCCGAGGACTCGAAAATCAATATTTGATTTGAAATTTATAGACAATATTAAAATTTAAAAAATGGCAAGTCAAAGAACGAACAGTGTCACAGATGCCAGTTGTTCGGCCATACACACACAATATACAAAGCCCCATTTCACATATTAATGTGATTTCAGATAGGGGCAAAAATTAAAATGCAAAAAAAAATTATATCCAAGAACAATTAAGGCATTGAATACTAAAAAATCTTCAACTTTGGAGGCTAGTTCCTCGTCACAGCTTGTGTGGGGATCTCAAAACAATCGTCAATTGTAAACGCTCAACATTAATAATTCCTCCACTCCTCAGCAAGCTCATTTACAACAATCCATGCTGAACTTTAACAATTCCATTCAAGTGCAGTTCAGGTTATTTTTGAACACTTTTAGTTCCATAAATAACAATATTCCCAAAACAAATTCCATCTACTTAAGGATTGCCTCGGTAAATATTTACATCATCAAAAACAAGCGTTTGGAGATTATCAGCTTCGTGGCAAGACACGGACTCGATCCTCTCTTGATCCAGGAAACCTAATTCAATGGAGAGCGATTCTCGTGCTCACACTTAACCGTATTCAAAAAATGACAGAGTTATCAGGCCACTTGGGAACACCACAATACTGGTCAAGAAACTAGAGGCCTACTTTTTTCCAAATTAAGACGATCACATTGAAAGTGCTTTTGTTAGAATCAAAATTAAGATTAGGAACCTCATCCTTGGATCAGTATACTCGCGCCCTACAGCAACCTTTAGTTTCCAAAATTTAAGAAATGTATTTAGTGTTACCGATGCAATTCTTGTACGAGGTGAACTTGACGCCAAGCACCGGCATTGGGATGCCAGGAGCACCAATACTAAAGACCTTGTTCTTGAGAATGGTTCATCTGCTAGATGCTAGATGAACGGATTAATTTTGCTCCCGTCGGCTTGCCAAAGATCCTGGATATTTTCCTGGCAAGGAATATGGATAGATTATGCAGACTGTTCGTCTTTCATGAGCTGACGTAGAATCATCTGCCCGTAATCATTGAATACGGTAATCCTAAGGCGCAAAGTGAGGGATTTACTAATAAAATTTTCACTAAATGGGTTACATTTCAAAATTTTCTGAAGTAAGCGCAATATCCAAAATATATTTTGGACCTTCAATCACTGGACGCAGCAATGAAAGATCCTCAATTTAAGCGCGGACCGAAGAAAGGAAATAAAGGTCGATAGAACCGTGCAAATATACCGAACTGTGCCAATATTTAATACTGAAATCCCTTTCATAGAATATGCAGAGATTAAAGGTGTGTGCTAAATATTACTAAGGCGCCAGGTTTGGATGGCCTACCTAATGCGGCACTGAAAAAAACTCGGTCAAAACTCTGTCCGCTATAGTTAAAATAGCTAATGCAGCTTTTCAATTCGGTCGCTATTCCTCAGACTGGAAAGTAGCTGAAGTCATAGTTATTCACAAGAAAGGCGAAAATTACACCTTACTAGATTCTTATAGACCAATTAGTCTACTTTCCAGTCTGTAGAAGGTGATAAAGCTTATTAAACGACTTTATAATCGACACAAATATCCTGCCTGCGGAGCAATTTGGCTTTCGAATAAACCATCGCTGCATCCATCAGACAACTAGGCTGGCCATTGACATAACCAAAAGCTTCAAACAGGAGTTCGCACAGGAATGATATTTTTAGACATAAGTAAAGCTTCTGACAAAATTTGGCATAATGATTTGATGGTTAAATTAAAAACGTTGGACGTTCCCAATTACTTTATAAAAGTAGTTCTAGATTTTATACCAAACAGGAGTCAAAAGTTAGAGGAATAAGGGCTGAAGTACCTCAGAGCATCCCTTTGTCTCCAGGTGTTTTTAATTTATATACTAGTAACATTCCAAAGGATAACTTTACACAGTTCTACTTGTTTGCTGATAATACCGCGATAGCTGCTTTCTTTTCTAAATTCCACACTGTAAGATTACGATTACAGTAACATATAAATAAAATTGAGAGGTGGATGTCCGATTGGAAAATTAAAATAAACTCAAATAGGACCCAAGCAGTTATGTTTACTAAGTCAAATTCTCCTAACCTCGTCGATCGAATATCCATCTCCAGTACAGAAATCCAATGGAGCATTCAAGAAAAGTATCTCGGATTAATTTCTGACAGACGACTCAACTGAGTCAATAATATGACTTAGTTACTAAAAAAAAAAAAGAAATCAAGTCACCGCGCACTGTAGACTCTTATCAATAAGAACAGTAAACTTAATCTCACAATAAAACTAACTCTTTACAAGGTTTTCCTCTGATCAATGACATCTTATAGTGTTCACAACTGGATCACCATCAGTAAGTTAAGACTAGAAAGAATTGGAAGCTTTCAAAACAAAATGGTAATAATGATTTTCAAAACTTCATTCTGTTTAAGAAATACTATTATATACAGATATTTAAAATGTGAAACCATCAAAGAGTTTCTAAAAAATGCCATTACTACGTACTTTGACAAGGCAGTTCTAATCAATAATCAGCCACACCTCGAAATCATTTTAGCTACTTGCGTGATTGGCTAACACGGCAATAATTTGGCTTTCCTATCTTTTTCTCTATAAAAATCGTACCTAAAAACACTGATATCACTCTCTAAATAAGACACTTTCAGATTACCAGGTAGAAGTCTCAGAACCTCAAAGAAGATCCTCTAAAACAAAGAGATATGTAATTGAAATGCTTTGTTCGGTTTTAATAGAACCTCCAAAAAAATTATTAAATAAAAACTGAAAAAATATATTTTGAACCCAAGAATCTACTTTTAACAAAAAGTTGTCTAATAGATTTCGGAATTAGACGGTTAATTTCTTGATCGAATGGTGAATAAATTTTTAATAATTAAACTTCTACGCTTTTAAAGATACCAACCTAAATAACAGGATCAGATCCGAAGGGTTCATACATTGTTCTTTATAAAAATTACCGTCATGAAATTTCGCAGAGATATAATGAATGTTACTTACTTATCTTATTATTTAGGAACGATGGGTACAAACGTAATGTGGCCATATTAGTAAATATTTATGTAAGGACGATTCATGAAAGTCGCGAACTGCAAAATCTATTTCTTGGTGATCCAACAATGTTTCACTGTGAGAAAGTTTAAATACTAAAATGATATCCAAAACTTCACCAAGTATTTATACTTCTTAAATGAACAACAAAATAGCAAAAACAAAATTTTTATTCGCGTCGGATGTATGCACCACCATAAAACCCTTTTAACCACAAAATTGGCAAACTGCGAGTCCCATTATGGTGACCATTATTTTTTTAGTCGACAAAGGCTACATCATCATATATAATACGTGTTAAAAAAAAACGAACAACCATACAGTTTTTTACAGCAAATTGCTACGAATACGTAAAAAAAACCAAACCGTTTTATGCATCACAACAAAGTCTGGTACTCCATTGTGTTTTTCTTTTTTTAAGAGATACGTGTACTCCACACATTCATTTATTTATTCAATTATTCTTGCAAATTACGGAGTATTTTACCGTCGTCTACAAATTTAATTCACTTTGTGTCACAAAGAAGACAAACCAATATTTATAAGATTTTCCTAAATTCAATTAAAATCAAAATAAAATCACGAATGAAAGAAAAAGTGCCAGTTGTCAGAAATTACAGCACAATGTCTAATGATAAACAACATTGCGGGATTGTTCAGTTAATCTGAAGAAGTTGTAACATTAGGAATTCTAGCTATTGGTTGGAAAAACATTATAAGTAAAAATCAAGGACTTTTACGTAAAAGCAATCGTATATAGGTTGAACAATTCTATCCATTCCAGAAATTCCATTCTTTAATATCATATGATACGCAATTACTTCAAAAACGTTAATAAAAATTTCTTTAAATCATAACAATTTCATATTTTTTTACAACTTAGTAACTAGGCAGTTGAGAACTTGACTACACGAGTACTTGTAATACAGCAAATATTTACACTGGTTGGGAATTTCGGATAAGGTTTTTCTTAGTTGTCTATATGTTATTCTCCTTTCAAGCAGAGAAAAAAGAAAGAATATATAGAAATAGTTTATTTCCTGCAAATACAACTCTGGTCCTCTCTCCATACGCCTCATGGTCTCGTCAGCAATGTTCCCAACCTATCTCGTACGAAAAACGGTAGATCCGTTTGGAAAAAAAGGTATATTTCGGAGAAAAACGGTAGATCTGCTAGATAGACATTAAATCGAACTTTATATGGGTTATGTAAGAAAATAAGTAAAATCTTAATATTTTTGTTATATACGTTAGATTATCTGAAGCATAAGAAAATCAATATGAATAAAAATCAGTTTTATTAATTTTTTAATTAACTTGCCGACTTACATTATACTATCGCTACTCTCGCTTTTTTTTTGTTTTTGAACGAAAATTGAGAATTGAAAATATTAATTGCGAAATTTCTACCAACCTTTCTATATACAAAATCTATTCTATATGTGAAAAGTCAAATTGTCAGGACACAAAAACATATGTAAAAAGATCAGGAGCCCTGAGTTGGAAATGAACACAAACCATATGAACTCGAGCCACCGTTATAATATACCGTTTGAAGTCACAATAGAGGATCGAATGGCAAGTAAAAGAGAAAAACCGGAAACATTCTCGGGTGCAAGTATCTGGTACACTGACGGTTCAAAAACTAGTGAGGGTACTGGAGCTGGGATATATGGGTTACATCCGAGGAAGGAATTAATCCTTCCTCTTGAGAAATACCCAACAGTATTCCAGGCAGAAATATACATAATCTTACGGTGCACAGACGAGATAAACAGGAGAGCTTACAAAGGAAGCAAATCCCCATTTACTCTGACAGCCAGGCAGCCCTAAAAGCCCTCAAGGGCCAAAACGTATCATCGAGACTGATTTGGGAATGTCAGAGTGAGCTGGAAATTCTGGCAAAAAACAACAGAGTTATGTTAAAGTGGGTACCAGGACACGAAGGCATACATGGAAATGAAAAAGCTGACGAGCTGGCTAGAGCAGGGTCGGCATCTCAATACATAGGTCCAGAACCGGCCTTTGGGGTGCCGCGGTGTGCGGCCCGGGAAGCAGTCAAAAAATGGATCAAAAGAGAACATAAAAACCACTGGATGAACAGACAGGGTTTAAACCACAGCAAGTTATTTATTGGGAATCCTGACCCGAAACTTGCAAGAAAATTACTCCAAATGAGTAGGAACCAATTAAGGACTATTACGGGTATAATGACGGGACACATGGCCGTCAAAGTACATCTGAATAAAATGAATCTATATAACGGAAACCTCGACTGCAGACTATGTGGACAAGCCGAGGAAACGGTGAAGCATATCATATGTGACTGTGAGTCACTGGAGAGATTTAGACAACAAACATTCGGGTCAGTAATTCTGGAACCGGGAGAAATACTCACTCACTCCTTAGCAGAACTGTACAGATTGAGCCAGGGGGCTAGGTTGACAGAGTGGCTATAATGTCTAGGATGAGCACAATAGGCCTACTCTGGCCGCAGTGCATCCGGCTTTAGGACGGACCCGGGAATATAATAAAAAAAAAGTCAGATATGTGTCTGTTTTTTTTTTATTGTGGCACTGGTAAACAAGGAGAGAACAATCACATATGAAATAAGTAGGGAAGAACGACTACCAACTTACATGTACGGCATTTCACCACCTACTGAGTTGAAGAAAATTTTTCGTTCTTTAAGCATGAAATCGTTTAGATTTCGTAACGTACCTGTTTTATAATTATTATAATAATAATATTATGCAAATTTACACGCCAAACGGCTTCGCATTCCCTCCAGGAAATATTGACTCATACCAGGTACACAAAGATGCCAAAAGTATGAAGTTCTGTAGAAACCCTTTCCATGTTATCCGGTCTTAGATGACGTGGTCTGCTGTATTTCCTACGAATTTTTGGACGGTTCGTTCGGTTGCAAGGAGATAATTATTTATTTATTTATTTATTATTATGTCAGATTTATAAGCCAAACGGCTTCACACTCCCTCCAGGGAATATTGACTCATACCAGGTACACAAAGATATTATGCAATAATAAAAAATTTTTTTGTAAGTACTTTAAATAAATATGTAATAAATTATAACCCAAATGGATAGTGATAAACGTTAGGTCACTTATAACCTGTAGAACAGTAGATTGAAAAACGATAGACTATCGTTAAAAAGGTAGGGTTGGCAACACTGCTCGTCAGTGGAGCTGAATCGAACAGAGAGCAACATTCGCAGAAAATAACTGCTATATAAAATATTAATTTCAAAGTATATTTGCAGGATATTAAAAGTCTGCCGACTTCAATTTCAGAGTAAAAAATATTGAAAATCGTCTGCTTGAAAGGAGAATAACATAAAGGCAACTATTTAAACACGGCAGACAGATTTCCTTTATTTCTTACTGAAATTTTTGATTTTTAAAAGATTGTGCTTGTCTTTGTTTTAACCTAAATTCTCTTTGAAAAAGACAATCGCCAAATACTTTAATGCAAGATGCGGCTCCAAAACCATAGAAGACAAATCATTAAAACATCTGATAAACATCGTACACTAGTGGCTTAAAATTTTTGTAATTATTAATGATGATAGAGAGGAATATCTTATAGGAGATGCAAAACATTGTCGCATTTAGCAATGCCCCTGGTATTAAGGACATATAACTAAGCGATCTAATTTTCGACCACCGTCGATGTACGGATGTTTCGTCCCGATACCGGTGGTGGACTCATCAGTGGGATCCACCGGTATCTTTCTCAGACATCCTTGTACGTTCCACAAACTTGGACCTCTATTTAAGTCCAGTTTTGCCAGAATGCGGTGGTAAGATGTTAAGTTCCACAACATGCCCCTCTAAGGCATTTGCTTTCCGGCTTTAACTGTCGGACAGTCCAAGCCGTAAGAAAGCACAGGCCTGAAAAAGAAGTGGAACGAACATCCTAGGTGGTCTTTCCAAGTTCGGGTCAGGCTTAATCAAGGCCAACGGCGGTTTAGACCTTTGTCTGCCGCCGTCCCTGCTCGGGCGCCATGTCGCATTTAGCAATGCTCCTGGTGTTAAGGACATATAACTAAGCGATCTAATTTTCGACCACCGCCGATGTACGGAGGTTTCGTCACGATACCGGTGGTCGACTCATCAGTGGGATCCACCGGTATCTTTCCCAGACATCCTTGTACTTTCCACAAACTTGGACCTCTATTTAAGTCCACTTTTACTTAAAAGCGGTCGTAAGAAGTTCCACAACAACATATAAAAATGTATAGAATTGTTTTTGCTTTTAAGCGCTTTTTTGCAGAGGGTTAATTAAAAAAAATTGGTTTAATTTATAAAAAAACTTATCTCGATATTCGTAAAGTATTTTAAAATCTAGGCGTAGTATAACGGGTATTACGTTTCCAAAAAACATATCTAGTTTAGATAAAATTATTGGAAACGCACGCTAAATTGAGCAACGGGATCGAATCATCCTTCAGGTACCCTTTTTTGAAAGACCATAAAGCAAAAATTTAATCGAAACGTCCATATTAAATTTTAAAAAAGTAGTTTGAATACTTTAAATATAGTAATTTACACCTCTAAAAATCATCATTTTCCTTTGGACCAAACGGGAAATGTTATATTTATAGTCCGCCTCATGGAATTTGCCATATTTAACTTTAAATTCATAACTTGAGCCCCTACAACCACCAATAAAATTTCAACCCAAATTACGAAGACGGAAGTTTCGAAGATGCAAGCCGTGATAAAATATTTGGTTATCAAATGTTTTTCACAGATTAAGGCAAAGTTAGACGCTACATTGGAAGAGTCTATCCCATCATTTACAACAATAAAAACGTGAGTTGTCGACTTCAAACGTGGTCGTACGCGCACGGTAGAGCAGTCGACAAGACCCAAATCCGCCATTTGCACGAAAGCGTTAGCAAAAAATGTATTCGAGCACTGAAGCACCGATGACGCAACTATATATCTTTTATGAAAGATTATGCAGAAAAATAAAATACATTTCCGTCATAATTTCCGTATGTTCCTTGTTAGGCCAATCCCATCATCATATAACGTATTAACAACTTCCAGAACATAACTTCGCCTACATCTAAAGCAGGTCCCGGCAATTGGCGAACCGCGGTCTGAATCCGGACCGCGAAGGGAATAAAACTGGACTGTCTACGTCTATCCATTTATTTCTATTGTACAATATTCATGATGGATACATCCTACGTATCTATTTTGGTATACAAATTACCTTTTAATTTTTTTTCTGCTGTCTCGATTGAAACATTATAATCATCCGGACCCCACTTGAAATTAATTGCCGACCTCTGAAGCTTCATAATTTTTTTATGTCTCGGTATATTCAGTTTTTAATAAAAACTGTTATTCTTTGACATCGTTTATCCAAAAAAGTTATACCTAGTAGGTGTCGCTGCGAACAGTTGATTCTGGATAATTGAATTAAAATGTGTTAGTGCTTTGGGACATTATACTAACGCAGAAATGACGGGAAGTCGATGAGACTATACAGAAACCAATTTCTAAATAGACGCGTACCAAATCACCAAACATTTGTGGTTGCTGAAAGGCTTTTTCGAGAAGCCGTTATTTTTGCTCCTGCAATGATTGATTATAGACGGAATCTTACTTCCCCGAAAGTTCATGAAGAAATTTTAGAACAAGTTGAAGAAAATCCGAGTCTGATCACGAGGCACTTAGGTTTGGACCTTACAGTTTCTAAAGATACAGTAAACCTGGCTCCCCGAGAACATCTGTTACATCCAGACAATACAAAAGCTTTTACCTCTTTACCTCGAATTGCGACTAGACTTCTGTCGATTCTCTAATAAACGAAGAACACCTGATGTAAATTTCCCAAAAACATTTAACTTATTGACGAGTGTTGCTTTACAAGCAATAGTATGTCAGATTTACATAATGAACATGGTTATGCTGGTAAAATCTCGCATACAATAAAGGCTATGCATTATCAACATGGATTTAAAATTAACGTATGGGCCGAGATCACTGACAAATTTATTATTGGTCCTGTCATCTTACCACCTCGTTTCAATGGTTCGTGGATCATGTAGTAGACTTGCCAAATTTATTGGATAATCTTCCACTGGCTACTAGACCAAATATGGGGTTTATGCACGATGGTGCATTCTCACAAAATCGGTGGATCGCCAAACAAAGTGATAATCCTGCAAATTAGCCACCCCGCTCACCGGATTTAACGCCTATAGATTACCGTTTATGGAGAAATCTTAAACACTCAAGAAGAAGTCTGGACACGAATACAAAACACTTTATGCTTAGATGCAGAGATTATGGTAAAAGTGCAGTTCAATTTTCTCTGTAAAAAAAGAGATCAACTGGAAACGAAGGTAATTTTGAACATTTACTTAGAGTTTGATTAAAAAAATTAAATAAAGAGAGATTTTCTGTTTTAGTTTGTTATTGCCTTTATGTTTTATTCTTATTGTTTTTTGAAAGTTTATTTTTACATTATTATCATTGTTAGCCAATTGCTGTATAAATTTTTATTACTGTTGGCCTAGTGGCCCTTAAACAAGCTCCAGATTTATTGAATCAGTCTGGATAAAGTCGACTCTCAATATGCAATAAAACATTTAAATTCGATTATCTCAGAAATGGTTGCTCGAAGCAACACCTACTAGGTAAAACTTTTTTGGATAAAAGCTCCCAGGGAATAAGAACTTATAATTAGAAATTTAATATACCTAGGTACAAAAAAGTTATGAAGATTTAAATGTAGACAAAGTGCTACTGGTGGCGCCCTATGCAATGTACATCAAAACTGTGGTCAGATCTGGATTTCTCATTCTAAAAAATCCCAAGTTCGAAGTTTAGTGCAAATCAAGTTATTATTAAGATAAATATTTACAAAAACTTTTAAAAAATTATAACTTTGACACCCTGTATTTCGGAAACTTTTGAACTAAGGTAAATTGGGCTAGATTTTCATATTTTATCTCAGGAATTTGCGCTAGGATTTTGTATAGACGTTTTAGAGACACCATGTCTATGAATAAATTTTATAAGAGCCTTCAACAGGAAGACTCGTAGGGTATCGTCAAAATCGAATTTAAGAATTACGACACGTATAATAAATAACTAATAAAAATTTTTATATTGTTATCAAGTAACACACGTTTAGTTCTCTGCAAACTGTCATTTTTATAATGCCCACTTTCTACAACATTTTCCAGGCCTGATCTTATTTTCATCATACTACCCTCATCCCTATGCTTCTAATTTTCCGGACTATTCAAATAATGCCAAATGTTGCCTTTAATTATCTGATTAAAATCACGTTAAGAAATTAAACTCTAATTAACGCAAGTGTGCACGCTCACTCGGCGCATCAGAAAGATTTAATTTTCAAGATAGATGTTTACTACGTCTTCTTACAACAGTAGGGGATGTACGGAGAAATATGCATTTTGCACAATACCAGTGGCAACTCATGATCAAAATATAATTAAGGTTTGATTTTTAACCCATAATTTAACTAGATTTGATTTTAAACTAGCCCCTACCTGCGGTGATGGCATCAAAATAAGTAAATCCACGATTAGTATTTAATTTCAATCCAAAACAATCGTTAGTTTCTGCTTTTGGGTGAAGTTTTTTTAAGTCATTAATATGAGGAGCACTAGAGATTTTTCCTTAACAATACATAAAACTAATCACAATCGTTGGTAACATCAACGCACTTGCACCACCTTTCTTTTACCTTTAAATTTCTGAACAATAAAGTACCCGTTACTACTTTAGCAAAAAGTCAGGACCTGCATCTAATCCATGTATACGGGGTGTCTCTAAAGGGCTATACAAAACGCTAGCGCAAATTCCTGTGACCAAAATATGAGTATATAGCTCAATTTACCTTAGTACAAAAGTTGATAGTTTCCGAAATACAGTATGTCAAAACTATAATTTTTTTAAGCTTTTTTGTAAATATTTATCTTAATAATAGCTCGGTTTACGCTAAATTTGGTACTTTGTGTTTTTTAGGATGAGTAATCCAGATATGATTTCAAATTCGATGTACATTGCAGAATGTGCCACCAGCAGCACCTTGCCTACATTTAAAACTTCAGAACTTCTTTGTGCTTCGGTATATTAAATTTTGAATTGAAAATCCGGATTCCTTGATATTTTTTATCTGAAAAAGTTAATAACTGTCACTTCGAGTCGGCGTTTCTAAGATAATCGACCCGCCGTAGTCCTCCTTCACACATTATCTAGGCTTAGGACTAGACCAAGAAATTTGGAGCGTGTTTAAGGGCTCACAGGTCAACAACAATAAAAATGTACATAACAATGAGCTAACATTGATACGTATCGCCATTACTTACAAAAGAGCATCGTCAAACAATTCAGTTTGACAAACCGTTATAGTTTAATTTTAAATTTATCATTTAATTCTTAAATTTTTCGTTATGGCCGATCTTCACACTAACGCAAAAATGACCGATACGATATTAATTTACGAATATTGTCAAGAAGATGGTCGGGAATAGGTTAGAATATACAGAGACCAAATAGACGCATTCCGAATCACCAAACATTTGTTGCTTTTGAAACTCTTCCGACTAGAAAACCGGAGGTTGAAGAAGAAATTTTGGAACGAGTTGAAGAAAATCCTAATCTGGGCACCAAACCCTTAAGTTCGGAACTTGAGTTTCTAGAGATACAGTGAATATGATTTTAAGAGAGCAGCTGTTGCATTTATTCCACCTCCAGACAGTACAAGAGCTTGTGGCAGCAGAAATATCATACCTTTTTCTATTTAACTCTTGGTTATATTTTATTATACTATTGTATTTTTTTAAGGTTCAATATTTTTTATAGTTCATTTTAGAATGCTACACTGAAAAATTGATATTTTTCTAACTCTAGTAAAATAAGCTATACCTTTTCTTACATTTTAAGGATTGCATCAATAAACCAATCGGACCATTTTATGGTCACCGATGACTCGGGATTTCCAACTGCTTGCGCAACAGAATCTCTACGGTGTTGTCATTTAAGCGGACTTATTTCTAAATTTCTAAATCATTATTAGTAGACCGCCAAAAATTTGGAGAACGTGACAACATCGTACGAGACTAGTAAATTATAGGCACATCCATTTAAAAACTTTCAATTTTTTAATTAGAGGGCTATTCAATTCTATTCTATTTTATTCAATTTCACATCGGTTTTAATTCAGTTAAATATTGCTTTAAGAGTCTTCCCACTTTGAATCAGTTTTCAGTGCAAGCTCGATTTTATAATAAACATTGTTAAAACTCATAAATCGCGTTGCTTAATTTCACACTCGCACATGCATACTAAAAACTATAAGCTTAGCGCACTACAAATGCAAATAAAATTTTTACAAGAAAAATTAAACCGACTTCTAAAAGTGCGCTAAAAACTGAAAAATAACTATAAATTTTTATATGAAATTGAAATTTTTGAAGTCGGCGCCCAACTAATACCTGATAAAATGTGAATTTTCTTATCATAAGTTGTACATATCAGTAGTTATTTATCTCTTTAGAAAGAATTTGGCGCCGACTTCAAAAATTTCAATTTCATATAAAAATTTACAGTTATTTTTCACTTTTTAGCGCACTTTTAGAAATCGGTTCATTTTTTTTTGTAAAAATTTGATTTTTCGATTTTTAGTTTTGAATTTATTATGATATCCATAAATTATTTGAACTAAGTACTAATCGAGATTAGTTTACCTCGCAATGACTCCAAGGTGGTAAAAAATTATCCATTTTATCAACAACTGTAAATCACCCTAGAATGAACCACTAAAAATTCTTTTGATTCTTAGAGTTCTCCAAATATCAGTGAAATTGTGTCAAACTTTTAGTCTGCCATTGTAAGTCCACTATCTTAAATTTCAAATTAATTTTAGATTGATAATATAGACCCCAAAATCTTCCAATATCGATATTTAAAGTACTTAAGACGTAAATTTCTTAGCCCGATATATTTTATACCCCATGTTGAGTTTTTATACGCCCCAAGAACCCCGCAATATGACTTGTAGACAAAATCGGAACATGTAAAATTTTCAGTCCCTCATATTGTATATTATCAACTTAATAGTTGTAAGAAATTAGCTTCATATTCGTAATATAATAACCCAAAAACTCCCTAAAACGATTCAGTCCCACCTTTGAAGAAAATCGGAAAATGTAAAATTTTTAGTCCGCTATATTGGATTCGTCATATTGAATCTGAAAAAATACTTTTAAATTCATAATTTACACCATCAAGAACCCCTTATTATTTTTGGAGAAAATCGAAAAATGTAAAATTTTCAGGACGCCATATTGAATCCGCCAGATAGTTTTTCAAAAAATATTTTAAATTCGTAATTAACACTAACAAAAACCTCCCAATATGATTTTAGACAAAATCGAGAGGTGTAGAATTTTTAATACGCCATCTTGGATCCGCCATATTTATTTTTTTAAATAATTTCAGATTCGTAATGTGCGATCCCAAAAACTCCCCTATATCAATTAAAAAAAAAAAGCGGACGAAATTAATTTTTTATTCGCCATATTGGATACGCCATATTAAATTTTTTAAAAATAATTGCAGATTCGTTATGTGTGACACCGAAAACTCCCCCGTAGCAATTTTGGAGAAAATCGGACAAAATTTATTTTTTCGCCCACCATATTGGATCCGCCATATTGAATTTCTTAAAAATAATTTTAGATTCGTCATGTGCGACCCCAAAAACTCCACTGTACCAATTTTGGAGAAATCGGACAAAATTCATTTTTTTGTCCGCCATATTGAATTTTTAAAAAATATTTTGTATTCATTTTGTGCAACCCCAAAAACTCTTCCACACCAATTTTGGAGAAAATCGGAAAAAATTAATTTTTTTTGTCCGCCATATTGAATTTTTTAAAAATAATATCAGATTCGTTGTGTACGATCCCAAAAATTCCCCCATACCAATTTTGGAGAAAATCGGACAAAATTAATTTTTTTGGTCGCCATATTGTCAGCGCCATCTTGAATATTACTGCACCAATTTCGTCCAAAAAAATATGGGATTACCGCAGCAACTTCCTAAACATAACGTAAAAAATTTCATTCAAATCGGTGTCGCCGTTCCGGAGTAATCGGTGTACATACATAAAAAAAAAACATACACGACGAATTGAGAACCTCCTTCTTTTAGAAGTCGGTTTAAAATTGATGACCCCGACGTGATTTGAATGTGTGTTAGTACAAAAACAAAAGAAGTATTCTGAGAGAAGACTCCACAGTTGCATCACGACGTAAGTACCCTCGCATGAAAATTTAGTGACATTTTCATTTCGATTCCCTAGTTTCAATCTAAGTTAGTGGCATTAAACCAATAACTTACCGAGAAACCTTTATTAAGAACTTTGCGTAATATCAGTCTCTTTTGTCGAAATATTTCTTTCCTATTTTGCACAAGATGGCTAATTATGAAGTTGCTGCTAACCCTGCATCAAATTCAGTGATGAATTTCACAGCAACCAGTACTTCACCCCTCAAACCCCGAATTCCTGACTTCAACCCAGCAGATCCGGAGTTCTGGTTTATTTTACAAGGTTGAACGTTGCAGATACGCAATGACGATTTTTAGAGGTGCTCGCGGCATTACCTCCGCTTTGTATCAACGAAGAACGTGATTTCGTGATCAAGCAGATAAACAATAATTCTTATGATCAATTCAAAGAACAATTAAGTGTTTCTATACTAGCCAGGAAGAAAAAACGCGTCAACTATAAGAGAATAAAGTCATGGGGGATGAGAAACCGTCTCAGTTCCTTCGACGACTACAATCCTCCGATTTTAGAACCGAATTAGCCAGCATCAAATACAATTTCACAGCAGAAACCGCACTGGATCGACAAGGCCGTTCCTCACGATCGCGTTCGCGCTCACATAAGCGACCTCACTTTCGTTCAGGTGATCCTAGTCCTTCTGGAATATGCTGGTACCACAGGAAATTCCAGGAAGCCGCTCAAAAATGAGAAAATCGTGCAAATAGATTTCGGAAAATGATCACGGCAGTCGATAAATGCGGCAAATGAAGCCTGCCCAACGAGATCTCGCCACCTTTTCATTTGGGATAAACTTGCAAAAGTTCATTTTCTAATCGACACTGGAGCCGACATTAGTGTGTTTCCACGATATAGAATACAAGGGCCACATGTCAAATCCACTTATGACCTTATGGCTGCTAATGGAACACCCATTGGGACATATGAAATGATTACACGCATCTTGAACCTAGGTTTACGGCGAGACTTTTCATGGCGATTCGTCGTTGCTGATATTTCAAAGCCTATTTTTGGAGCTGATTTCTTAGCGCACTATGGTTTACTGCCAGACTTACAAAATAGCTTTCTTCTGAACCCAGCTACTGAGTTTACCTTCCGAGGCTAGGTAAATGAGAGTGACTCACCTAGCATTCGAACTATCTGGAAATTCGTCGTTTCACACCCTTATCCAGAAGTATCCAGAAATCACTCGCCCTTCCGAAGCATTGAAAGGAGTGAAACATCACACCAGGCATTATATCATTACCACACCTGGACCACCAGCAGCGCAAAAACCAAGACAACTTGCGCTTGACAAAATGAACATCGCGAAGCAAGAATCTGAAGCCATGCTTCATTTAGGACTTGCTCGTCCATCTTAAAGTCCTTGGGCTTCTCCTCTGCATTTAGTCCCAAAAGATGGATATGAATGGAGACCGTATAGCCGATTACTGCGCGCTGAATAGCCGCACTTACAAGACTGTTCGCAGATGCTATATGGAAAAACCATTTTCTTTACCATTGATCTTGTACGTGCCTTTACCGAAGAGGATATTCAAAAAACCACCATTTCCACACCCTTTGGACTTTTCGAATTCCCATTCGAGGATTGGATTTCTGTTTCGCTTACATCGATGACATCCTCATAGCTTCTGTATCACGGGAAAAACATCTAAAGCACATAGAAATACTCTTCATACATCTAAAAAACTATGGAGTTGTAGTAAATCCAAGTAAGTGCAATTTTGGTTTGCCTGAAGTTAAGTTTCTAGGTTACCTGGTATCTAGCGCCGGTTCACACCCCCTTCTAGAGAAAGTAGAATACGGAGCCGGATTATATAATATACTATCCTTTTCCAGTTGATCAGCCAACAGCAGATCTTGCACGACCAAGTGTACAAGCCGGAGAGCCTAGAAGGCAACACATCACCAGCAGGAAATCCATTGCCTGCTAACGACAATCCACCGTCTAGGGAACCACATGTCCAGGGTACACCACCAGCTGCAGAGCCGCCTTCTAAAAGTCAACCGAGCACAGAGCTACGGACCAGATTCGGCAGGAGAGTCCATTTCCCGGAACGTTTCCAAGCAAGATTCTCGTGTGCCAACTCCCTGGCAGTAATATAGCTGCTCTAGGCCCCTCATACTCTTTTGTTAGAAATCTCCTTCATACCTTTTTCTATTTAACTATTTGTTATATTTTATTATACTATTGTATTTCTTTACGGTTCAATATTTTTTATAGTTCATTTTACAATGTTGCACTGAAAACGTGACATTTTTCTTATTTCAGTAAAATAAGCTATACCTTTGTTAGCCAGGGTTAGAGAGAAAGCCATGTAATTGGTCCTTGTCAAATTTAAAGACAATTTGAAAATATCCAGCAACAATTTTGTAATACTTAAACCACTTTCCATTTTGTCTCTTACCCCTTCCCAAGAATCGTCATTTAAAATCAAAACAGTATCATCAGCATACGACACTAATGAACCGTTTATTTGTAGACCCAGCAAGCTATTTATATATGTTAAAAACAAGGTAGAGATAAAAACTGTAACCTGTGGAACTCTTCTTTTTGCAATTTGCTCAGTACTAAAACGTTGGTAATTTTCACTTGCTGATGTCTATTAGAAACGTAACTTTGGATTAAAGTTCATACAGTTCCTCGCACCCCATAATGTCTCAATATCCCAAAAAGTTTATTATGAGATACTATGCCAAATGCCTTGCCTAGATCGATAAAAGCCGCAGCATATTTTGATCAATATTTAGGAGATTACCAATTTCACTTGTTCATGGCCTCCTCAATACTGGAACCTTCCAGGAAACTACGTTGTTTTACAGAAAGAATATTATTATTTCAAAAATATCACCAACCTCTCCTTAACACATGTTTCTAACACCTTAGAAAAATTGTTTATGAGACTTATAGGTCTATAATATTTTTTTTCTTTCCTTCGACTATTCTTATCAATAGTAATAAGGATGTTTTAAAGTATGAAGGCACAATTCCAGTTGTAAAACTTTTATTAAGGACGTGTAAGAGAGGTCCAGTTATTTCAATATGTGTTTGTTTTAATAACAGAGGATCCAAAATGGAGAACTTGAGTTTTTTAAAGAAGCAATATATTTATTTAATTTTGCGTTACAGGTGACAAGGACGTTGAACACCGTAAATTGAAATTTATATTTATAGGCCTGGTTCAGCCATTATATTTTCAATATTTACAAAGTAAATATTACAATAATTGGCAATATCAAAATTATTTTCAAAATGACCACCTGTTTGGTTTTTATATTTTCATAGTAAACATATTTTGTTTTTTTTTTTTCATTTACTTGGCTTTTGTAATAGTCATATTTTTACTTATCAATTCATTTATTTAAATAATTACGGTATTGTTTGTATTCTCTTTCAAAGTGAGGATTGTAACTTTGCAATAATTTCATTCTGTCCCTGTGCTTAATTGAATTCATTATTCCATTTGTTATCCTTTTTTTTTATTATGTAGCTTTATTTTTCTTGCAAAGTAGATAGTTGCGTTCAACATTAAGGAATTATATACCGTAAACAAATTTTTTACTTGATTACTCAGGGTCAAGGTCCTGTAGAACAGATGACCAGTCCTGAGCACTCATAGAACCTTTGAATGTTTCTATGTCAAACTTACTAATTCTAGTTTCTGAATACGAGGTACGTTTTGTATGATTACCGGTGTCGACAAATGCGAATATATATATATATATATATATATATATATATATATATATATATATATATATATATATATATATATATATATGTTTATGAGGCTTTCAAGGATTCCTTCCGTGTGAGATGCAGTAGCAGTGGATATATCCACATTATACCGTTGTAGTGCTAAAATCACATTCAGCAAACGTACAACTATATGCAGCTCCGTATATGAATGAAGCAAAATGCGAACAGTAAATGCAAAGTTCGTTCCAACCATATCCTTTCCGTGTTGGAGATTGCACAGTTGGGACAAATTGATAAGGAACACAATTTATCCTATTCCACCACCATCGAAATGATGGCCTACCTGTACCACCATACAGAGAAGGAAGTCAAAACTTACCCTCCCCGCCACAGTGATACGGCAGAGGTACATGTTTCGTCTCTACTAGACTCATCAGGGTACCGACATGTACCTGGCTGTGCAAAGGACAAATCAGAAGGAAGCATGCAAATACTGAACGCGGGTTCGCCGACCTCCCGCCGGATGGCGTATACATGTTTATGCGGCTTTCACGGATTCTCACACGGAAGGAATTAACGTCGGATTAAGAACCTGTCGTCTATGGAAAGTGTCGTAAATAAAACAACAAAATTTATCTAACCTTGTTTATTTATATCTAAACCTATAATGCCTATACTCAAATCTTCTTCAGTATGTAAAGTAAGACCACACTGTCGTAAGACATCAGCATCTATTACACCTTGTTGAGTAAGACCGGCGATAATAGCCTGATTTTCTCTATTCTTTTCACAAATATTTCTTATTGCTAATATTACCCATTGAATTATAACTGTGAAAATAAATTAAGGAAAAAATAGGTTATAGAACAACGTGTGTAAAATTTTTCTGTCTGCAAAGTGTCTAAATCTAAAACATTAAGTTGATCAGTGTAATTCCCCATATTTGCCTATATAGGCTGTGATTGCACTATAGTATTGGAGTATGTACTGTAAATACCAACCTGTAATGGAAAACTATGGTAGGACTAAAACATTTATTTTTCGGTTTAAAGTATTACACTAATTCTTGAAATTTTCTGAATTATTGTTTACTACGTTATCACTAATACATTATCAAATATTTCTTGTTGTCACTCTTGCTTGAAAATAATTTTAAATTAGGGCCATATACTTACATATGTGCTTGTGTTATTGATCTAGTGGCAGTTATATACATTTATTTTCAAAATGTTGGCATTTAATTCATATTTTATTGTCTGTCATGCATTTTATTACAAAATATCATTTCATAATTTAAAAATTAAAGTGAATTTAGTTATTTGTGGTGAAACAAGTAAGTGAAAAGTGTTTATTTTTCCTCTATTTAAAACAACAGTATGTCGCTGATTAGACTGTAAAGATGAAGCAGCACCAATTTGTAGCTCTATATAAGGAAGGAAATAATCTAAAATATACTTACTCACATCTCATGAAATGTCGATCAATCGTATTGAATGATTTAAAACATATTAAGAGAATTGGTCAAAGGAGCAGAAATTGTATAGTAGCTATTAACCAGTGGCGTAAATAACGCCCACAGTGCGGGGGGAGGAGCAACAAACCAGGAGCGCCCGCAAGTCCCTTCATGAAAATGAGTAAATACGAAGGATCAAGACGGGTCCAAAATAGTAGGACGCATTCAAAAATCTGTGGGAGGCGCACATACTCTTAGTTACGCCACTGCTTTTAAGGATAGTTTTTTGATACTTAAATCTAAACAAAATCGCATGACGACATCCGCGCATCTAAATCTGCTTCTGATGTCATTACCAACTGCCTATACATATCATCACGTAAAACGGCATTTATTCTAAAGCACAGTACAATGCGATGAACTTTTGTGATACCACGAATACTGAATGTGTGAATGGTAAGAGTAAACTGTATAACAAAAACTATACTTCTTTAATGTAATATTATTAAGGGGGCATCTCACTTTAGACGCTCAAAAAAAGGTCATTTTTGCAATTTTTCTTAGGTGTTCCTATTATAGACATCAATATAATTCTTTTTGGGGTATATTAATACACTATTAAAGGATGTGAAAACACTATTGATTTCAAGTTTTATATAAAAAATTGTAGTCTCACATGGAGTGTCAAAAAAGATAAATCGCTAGCTCTGCTACTTCATCTAAAAAAAAAACAAAATAGTTTCATAATCAGTATACTTGTGGCTGCCACCGATAGTAAAATTATGAATTTTCATGAAAAAGTAACTAAATGGCGAATGTTTAAACAAAAAGTTACAAAAACGGAGGTCTTTTTTGTAAATTTCATCCCGAGAAAAATAGTAAATATCAATATTTTGCCTTAATTTTACTACAAAACATAGTCATACATGTCTAGAAAACGTGATTAAAATTTGGATAGGACCGATCCAACGGTTCTTGAAAATTCCTTAACGCCGCATGCAAAAACGTTGTTTCGAGAAAAATATGTTTAAAGTTTTTTCTTGAAAAATCAGCGATGCCTTCTAATTGTTTGTAAAGCTCATATTCTTGTAATCTCTTCACTGGATTTTGGTCTCCCTGGAATCTTCAAAGTTGCGGCCGTTCAGAAACGATCAATGTCGCGCATACATACAAGAGACTAAAGACTCGCACACTCTTATCGAGCGTTCGGAGACCCATTTAATAATGCTCTCAAAACTATAGGACTATTTAGATCTTATGAAATTTTCTGAGAACATTCTTCAGTGTTCATACTTCTGAAAAATACATTAAAAAAAATCGATTTTTTGAAGTTGATAAAAGTGGGATACCCCTTAACAAAAAATGGAATGAGAACAATGTTAACGAAGCCACCGGCCTATAACCGGACCTTCAATACGGAAACCTATAATTTAACCAAATGTGACCAACTATCACCCTTGGCAATTAACAAACTCCATGTTCTATTCCCAGCGAAAGTGTCTATCCCCTATTACAAAAATATAACTTTCGATACGGATTCAAATACTTAATCAGCCTTTAGTACATACCGACTCTCCACCAACAATGCGTCCAAATTTTTTGAAAATCAAGTGATAAGGGATCAAAGCACATCATATCGGCACCCATTAAAATAGGTCAACACCTTAACCACTAGCATCACTACTTAGGCTTGTTACTAATATTTAATCTGGAATAAAAGAAACTGTTCCAAACGTTTTAGGTCAAACTAACATTTCAAATCCTAAGCAGTATGTCACTTAGTGAATTAATCCCATGACATCCGTCACCTAAACATTACTCATTATAAAATTCCAAAAATAAATACTCACGATTTGTGATTTTTGTAGCAATAGTAAATGACCCAGGTGAAAGTTAAAGGGAAAAACAAATTGCAAGGGGGTATGATTTAACCAACAGGCTCAAGCACTGAGGAACAAAGAAAAAGCGATGTTGGTAAAGCAAATTTAGAAGGTTTGTAAATAAACAGTATTTCAATTTTTGCATAAATAAAAGGATACAAGGATTTTTTTCATCGATGTTGCAGCAATCTAGCAAAACTGGAATAACTTCAGCTTGTCTGGCCTAAAAATAAATAATAAAATTTTTAAAGGACTTTTATATATATTTTTATAGCCATTAAATACAATTCTGAAGATATTTTTTTATATGAATTGTTCTCCTGCATTATTTATTCACAATACTTTTTTTCATATTGCTTTTACAATACCATAGAGAGGTAAAATGGTTTATTTTTGTGACCACTTAATACATTTTGATTAACATTAACAACCAAAAAAAAGGCCCCACTTCTTTTTCTATTGATTTACATTATTTAGTGACTTCTCTAATTCATTTTTGGATATATTCGTAATAATTAAATGTATATTTATACAATGATATGCAAAAAGTCAGCATAACATGAACATTAAAAAAAAATTATCTCAAATAGGATAAATTAATTAATTATATTAAAAAAGTTTGATTTTTGTACTTTTTTTAGTTTCCCCAATAACAAAAAGTTAGGAAATTAAACTTATGGGGCAATTTTATATAATTCCATCTTAGCATACACATACTCCCTCCCCATCATGGAACAATATATGATCAAATTCTCAAAAAGATCTTACCAAATCTTGCATTCTTCTGTTTTTCCAACACAGATTTCCAATCAACCTAACCAAATCAGCTTTAAAGCCAAAAACGGGATTTCTTATTACAGCACTACCAGGCTTTTCATTTGGCGTCAACTTTTGTATAGGAGTAAAAATATTATTGGATATCTGACCCAGGCGATGCATGTTCAAAAGTAACACGCCAGCATTTATAAATAAATCTTTATCGTTTTGTAAGTACTGTAAGCTTTTTTCTTCACTGGAGATGTGAGAAAGCAATTCGAGAACATATGATACTTCTTCTGAAGCATTGGCGCAACCTAAAAGAAATTCACAATACTTGAAGTTTTCATGAGAAAGTGCTTTAATTGAGTTATGTTTTAATAACTTACAATAATATGTTTTCAAATTTATCTATATAATAAAACTCCAATACACTACAATACACTACCATAAAATACTAAATGAGTTTAAGTCAAACCTGCGTAATACGCGTTCTGTATCATAAGAATCTATTAATTTTTAAAAATATAAGTAGTGTAATAAAACAACGAGGGCTCAGTATTTATGGCTATCAAAAAGCAATGCATGAGAAAAATAGTTTTATCTCTACTATCCAAAACTATGTTATGCAATGAGCTATTAATAATTTTTATTGATAATTTTTCCTGGTTATTTTATTATTTACAAGGGTCGTTCAATCTTTATGAATTTTTTGAAAAATTTTCTTCTGATACTCTACCTAATAGACCTAAACATATCTCTAAAATGATTTAAGCATTCTAGCCAAAACGAACAGGCATATAATGCATTGCCAACATATTCCGTCTTTCCTATTTTGATATGTAATTTAAGCCAGTTTTGTAACATTACCGCTAACACAAGTCTGAAAGGTTCCCACACAAATTAAAAGGTAAAAATCCAAATCCAACAATTTTTTACATAAGTAAATTCATTTTTATCTTAAATATGACGGAGATATTAAGATTAAATTTTTAAGAAAATGAATTAACTTTACGTGATTTTCAAAGTAGACCTTCTAACTTATAAGTCTATAAAAAACAATAAGAGCTTTGAAGTTTCAGAAAACAAAACATAAAGATACGAAAATAATTTTTCAAATCGATGTTTTAAATAAAGAATATGAGATCATAAAAAAATTTGAGAATCTTCTAACTTGGTCTACATTTTTCCTTATGTAATTTACATATAGAGGCTTCAAGAACTGCGAACAGATCGGATTTTTAAAGAACAACAAATACGTTATGTCTTTCTTCTAGTAATTGCACATACTGCAATATTTACGTTTTTAGTTTTTCACTCTTTAGACATATTTTCAGACGAATTTTAAGGAAGACTCTGTTTTCTAAACACTCATATACCAATACTTTGGCCTTCCTTGTCGACACTTCGAGCTCACTGGTCAATAGGGATGTTGACTGTATTCAAATAAAAATATTATTTTGGTGCGAAACGGTAGTTTCCATAACAGAAATTCAAAAAACAATATTTTTCTTTATTTTTAAGAAATTTAATTTTTATTTATTTATCAAAATGTAATATCTGAAGTCACGTGACAACGAACACCAATCAAAGCGCATGACGTCACTGAGGCATAAACGTCATCGCTGTCAAAAACAAAGTTGTTAGGTTAACATTACTTTATAGTGATTTCCGTACAATTTCTTCGAAATTTGCTTACTACTGAAATTTGCTTACTACTGCCTTTGAAATACGATTCTCAGAAGTTTTCCCATGATGAAAAGTGGATTTATTAAGGCGTTTATTACAAAAATTACGAAAAAACTTAATATCTCCTTTTCAGTAAACTGACATCTGTGTGAAGTTAGCGACGTTTTTCAGAAACGTTTCTATCAATCAGTTACACCTACCGTCTGAACAAAACAAATTAGACAATAAAATATTTTTCGAAAACTACCATTATATTGAAGAAAATAGAGAACGCTATAAAAACTCTCAATACCCTGAACAAGTTAAGATACAGAGTTGAGAGTGCCAGCAATGGAGAGTTTTATATTTTTGCAGGGATTATTTGAAAAGAACCGTTGAGAATATATTGACATGATTTTTAAAGGTGCATTAAGACCGCCATTTTTTGATAATTTATCTATCCTACACAATTAGTTCAAATATATACACGAGAGGTCGCCTCTAAGCAGAACAGAAGTAATAAAATTATCTTGAAAAATAAGCCTTTATGTGTTAAAAATGATCGTACAATCTGCGAACTTTATATCTAGTCTAAACCCAAAAAGGGTTTAAAGAATATTTTTATCAGTAAGTATTATTATAGATTATGTTACATATTGAAAATAATATAATAATTTAGATAATCAAAATTCATACTTTTATTTTATTACCCGGGTACTTTATTTACCAGTTGATGTATCGATTACCAGGTTATCCTGATTTAAATAATATCATTGGAAAAGAACGACATTTATTGGTGTCTGTACCAAGAAATTAAAGGACTACAACCATTTATCAACACTTTTCCATATAAAGATAAAAATATTTTCACTAGATTTACTGAATACACAACGGGCATTAATTCTGATGGTATATTAATTGTACGGGAAAATTCGTAGATTCCTGACTTTTACCACTGATCTTATTAATATAAACCTTATTTCCATTACAATACTCTGATCCGACTCTTTTCAAAATCTCATGAATTTTATTAAAAAATGTTCCGTTGGATTGACTAATAAATATTTTAATTTTGAAATGAAATTAAAAAGAAACTGTAAATTACTTCAAGTAGGCGCCCAATTATTTTGAAGGGAAGAAGTCAGACAGGGTAGTAAATATTAATAGCAATGAAAATCGATGAGACTCCCCATCTCTAAAATCGTATCTCTACTTTCCCTTTTTACTTTTGACATGTAGTTGTTTCTTCTTTTTTTCGTTTGGTGATATATCACCTCATACAAACCATGAGCTCTAAAAGTTCTTTGAGGAACCGATAATCCAATATTATTCAGTAGTTGAAAAGTATCAATACAAGAGTTAACAATTTTATAAAGTAGAACGAGGTCAGGATATATGCACACACAATGGTAGCAACCTCAAAGCATCGGCAATATCATTATATACAGACCGCTCCCGCTACGTTCCCTGTTTAAAAGCTTAAACTTTTTCCCAACCTTGGGACGCATATTCTAAGACTGATCGGACTACAGAGTACTTCAAAGCGGTCCATACTATTAAAATCCATAAGCATTCCCTTCATAAACCCGAATAACTTTAAACCTCTGTTTACAAAATTATTGATGTGTGTCACAGCGAAGGGACCTATCAAATGTAACACTCTGATCCTTTACATATTCAACACGATTAATCATATTAGTATCAAGCAATCAAAATATATCCAATCCCTTTTACGATAAAAACTAATAATGGAGCATTTATTAATATTGAGATGCATAAAATTTGATTTACACAAAACAGAGAACCGAGTTAGATCCCGCTGATTGCCCTCGCAGTCGTCGCTACCCCTGACAACCCAAAATATCTTTAAATCATATGCATAAAGAAGACATCTACTGAAATTATGGTTTCCATAATAACGTCAATAAAGCAGTTAAAAAGGAGCGGGGCGAGGTGAGCATCTTGAGGAACACCAGAAATAATATGTATGGTAACTATTTATCCATTGTTGAAATGATCCATAGATGCCCAAGCCTTCTAGCTTGTACATATGAAGTTGGTGGTTAACCTTGTCGAAAGCCCTGGAGAAGTCAGTGTAAATAGCATCTACCTGACACGTATCCTTCAAAGCTTCCACCAAGTACTGCTCAGAAGCAAGCAGGTTAGTAGTAGTTGATCAATCTGCCATAAAGTCATGCTGTGAAGTCGCTAACGCGCTGCAAAAGAGGACATATCTATTGGTAAACAATTCTTACTAAATAGTGAATATTTCGAAATTCCACGATAATTTTCGAGCTCTATTTCTATTCTTGTAGATTGGCGTAATGTAAGTAGTTTTCCATGCTTTTAGAAAAACAAGCGTTGATAAAGAGATATTAAAAATCCGAGCCAATACTTGTAGACAAAATGCCTCGACAATTTTTAAACCAAATAAGACCGGCACCCCATCGAGACCGATATACAATTTACTGTTCAAGTGATCTATTGCATTAAACACGTCCACCGGCACAATTTGATAGAAACTAAGGTTTATAGTTTTTGTGTAAATAAAACTACGGGTCTCACAATGTTGATACATGTAGACTGTGGAGAAGAAAGCTCTTAACTCATACAGGCTTTTGATTAGAACTAGTTGTTTATAACTTACGGTTCAGGGTTTTTAATTTTTCCATTAGATACAATATCATAGTGAAATATTTTAAAAAATCACGAAATTAAGCACTTAATCCTCCAAATTTTATTGTCTAATTTGTTGTTCAGACCGTAAGCGTAATTGAAAAGTTCTCTTCTAAAATTCATCGCTGGTAGAAATGTTTCTGAAAACGTCGTCAAATTCACATGGACAACATGGGGTATCAGAGCGATTTTCGGCTTTTCGGAGCGAAATTTGAAATATATGATTTTTAAAGTATTAATTGTATAAAAAAAATTAATATTAAACATTTTGGGCTACATTAGGTACTTATGCATGGTTTTAAACACTTTCCCAAAAATAGTCAACATCCCTATTGAAAGGTACTGAGAGCGACAGGAGTCAATCAAACATGGGTACTCCAGGGTTAAAATTGAACACAAACACAAATGAAAGGGAAAAAATCTAAAAACTTCAAGTTTATCCTTATTTTTTGCAGGCAACAATATTTAAAAAAAAAAAGGTGAAATCTTATAAATTGTGAAGACTTGGTAAAAATACCAATATTCTACTAAAAATACAAGTTTTAAAATATTTGTAGTGAGGTATCAGGTTCGGTGCCAACACGAAAAATGATATTTGAAACACAAATTCTGAAATAAGCTTTATTGCATTACATCTTAAAAACCGAGCCCTAAAAATATAAGGGTTTTTTAGAGGTTTAGTTTTTAAATTGGCAACACTATTTCTAATAACTGTAAATTTGACAGTTGGCAGTTGATTTGTAATCACTACGTTTTGCCATTTCACCGTGAACAGACTCACGCTAGAACAACCCTTGCAAATTGTGTAAATTTATTTAGAGAAACCTGGTTCAGTTCGCCAAACTTACCGTGCGCCAAGTCCATTTTACGATCGATATAATCGCCCATCCCAACAATTTATTCGGCAAACCATGGATTGTTTTCGCACTACGCACACTCTGGTTGTTAATACGCATTCACAAAGACGCCGTACAGTGCGCACACAAGTTATTGGTGCTGTGGAACGTAGTGTCGAGCAGGAGCAGGACTCGAATGAGTCGATTCGCCATCGTGCACAACAATTGGATTTGTGCCCACCCACTTTGTGGAAGATTTCGTGAAAAGATCTTGGATTGAGAGCTTACAAGATCCAGCTTGTGCAAGAGTTGAAACCGCGATGAGGCTCATCATGGTTGAGTGGCTACATTATATAAACAAAATTTCCGAATTTCGAGCGGAGAAAACCCAGAAGCCTTTAATGAGATGGCCTTAGATCCATCAAAATTACTGTTTGGTGTGCCATAGGTGAAACCATTGGCCCATATTTCTTTAAAGATGATATCGGCCAGAATGTTACCGTCAATGGAGAGCACTATAGAGCCATGATTACCGGCTTCTTCGTTCCTCAGTTGAATGGTATCGATGTGACAGAGCTTTGGTTCCATATTTCGCGTAATGAACGTGTGAACTGGCCCCCACGATCGTGCGATCTCACAACTATGGATTACTTTCTTTGGAAATCTGTAAAGTCACCAGTCTACAGACGTTGGAGCACTTGTAAGTCAACATTCGTCGCGTAATTGATATACGGCCCCAACTGCTCGATAAAGTGGTCGAAAATTGAACTTCCTTTCATTCAAGCCAGCCCGAAATCATATTTAAACACCAATGACATACAATTATATTTTAAATAAAATCAAAAACCATAGCTATTAACATTATTTATACTTGCTTTATTTCATTTTAACATTGGTTACCTCTAAAAAAACGTCCTTTATATTAAAGTTATTTAGGAATTTTTGTTTCTCACATATTTCCACTTGTGACATTGCCATAATAAATTTAGTGACAGATAAAACTATGGCCCACTTTTTGACACATTTCTTTTTTCTAGGATTCAATATTTGCAAATAATTCAAGGAGGGTTCAAAATAATCATTAATAAAAAATATGTTTTATCTTTTCCTATATTTACCTGCTTGTGTAACTTGAAATACAACATTCCCAGATTTGTTAAATATAGTAGTAAAACGCTCCAGGCATGATACAGGAAGGATCTTTACTTTAATGAGTAAATTCCCCGAGTTTGGGCTAATCAAAACTTCTCGTAAACAGCTTAAAAGTGCTAATCTTGTTTTAATATGAAGCTCTTCAAATATTTGCCAAAGAAAGTCCGTAGAAATCAATTTTTCCACCAAAAAATCTAAATATTCATTTGCCTTTTCTGGATCTCCATGATACAATATAATATGATTGATTAAGTCTTCATCTGTTATCTCAGTATCTCTTAAAAGATTGTACAATATGGCACTAGTTTCATATAAATTCCCATAGGAACCAATAAAATTTCGCTTTAAAGAGTCAATAAAATAATCTCCAATTTTCTTCCTAGCTTCTTTTCTTTGATCGTTAGTACCAACACTCAATAAGTTTAAAAATAACTGCAAAAGATATTTTATATAAAGTTCCGGGCCATTTTTCTTTGTAAATAAGCACTCTGCCAAGTTACCAACAACAGTGTAAAACATTGATTTGTTTACTACATATTTTGCTACATCTTCGTTGACGACATATATTCTAAATGATTTTAAAGTTTCCGTAAGAGTTTCTTGTACTGAAGCATCCAAACTGTTGTACCAAGAAAATTTGCTATTTATAGTTTCTATTATATTAAGAAGTTTGTTTACCATATCTTCTGAAAATCTAAGACTTATAATTAAATCTAGAACTTAAAGTAATTCATATCTAGGGCCAAGAGGAGTAAAAATGGACTTCTAAAACAATTTTAACAATATTTTATATAATTGGTGCAGCTCAAGTGGATCGTAACTACTAAGATCCAGTTTATAAATCTTCCAATGGGTTTGTCCCGTTTACATTAGAGATATTTCATTGGTGGGATATGGCCAGTAGAGTAAAGAAAAACTTAGAAAAAAAAAGTTTCTGATGTCTCGCTGTATTAAAGATTATATAAATACTAGGGCAGTTTAGATACAACACCCGTTAGACAACCATTAATAACTGCTCCCAAACAGAAACTAAGGAGAAACATTTTTTATAGATATACAGTCTGATTTCGGGACAAAATAATGCAATAAATGATATATGATGATTCATGTTGGCCCTTGTTTGTGAAGCATTAAATTTTAACACCAATTATTCGTTTATCATCCATATCTAATACTCGCCTACAATATTCCTCTACCTATGTGCATGAGACAGATACTTTACATAGTGAGCGGCTGTTCAAGAAAGTGGTAAAATATCTACTTGTAAAACTCTAGATGAACAATTAATTTTTAATGTTATATTATATTTCTTGTTTTATTATGTATGTCTGGTTTTGTTGATTTATTTTTTTTTCTTTTATGTTGTTAAACTTTGCTATGTTGTTAGTTATTTATATTTGTTAAACTCAGTTTGGAAAAATTTAATTAAGCTTAATTGTATAATACTTTAAATTTTCTTTTTTTGATCAATTCTGCGTTTATCATTAGAAAATAGTGAATCTCAAGTATTTATCAAGTTTTAATTCCATTTGAATTAATTTTATTGTAACCTATATTTTTACACGTTTTTATCTTCAACTAAGAATATATCTATTTTTAGGTTCATCTTTAAGTATGAACAATGACACTTAAATATAAAAAAATAAATATTAAACTTCATTATTAATGCATCTTACAGAAATACACTTTGTGACATTTCAAAGTCATTTGGCAATGTTTCTTATTCAGTATTTATCAATAAACTGGTTCAGAAATAACTACTAATAATCTAAAGGAAAGTACAAAGTTTTAGGAATACCCATTATTAACTCAAGTGACCCATCCATAAGTAAGTTAATCTCTTATCTGTACTTTAAAAGACTGAAAAGCAACCTATATAAAAGCAAATTGTAACAACAATAATAAATAAACTTTATTAGGCACAGTGACCCAAACCGCTAACAACCGAGGTGTTCTTGCCTTTTACATTACTAAATATACTTATAATACAAACAACTAAATATAATATAATAGTGGAAGTATTGTTAGAAACTTAATACTTATCACACTGCAAAGTTTGAGTATATGACATGCTTTAAAAAAAACATGTAAATAAATAATTAATAACAATAATAAGAAACAATCTTATAGCTCTAAAAGAGATTCATCTAGAGTTTGGGTAGGATATTTGAGTTTAGGGTGGATATTTGGATTTTTGACAAGGATGAATGGATTCATAGGGTTAAGGTTCTAGGGGTTTATTGGCAAATTTTTTATTTAAAACTTGGAAACGATCAAGAATAGGTACGGTGTGAGTTTGTTGGTATAGGAGAGCATTGGAAGGGTTATGAAGGATATTTGATGAATGTCTCATTCTTATGGTTCTCATACTGCTTCCCTCACCAATTTCAATGTTACGGAGGGCTGATTTTCGAGCGTTGCATAGGAGTACCCGACTATATTCGAGTATCGGCCTACAAACCATCGCATATATTCTTGCTCCTACAGGTTAGTGACCGGAAATGTTTCGTCCTGGGAAGTACCTTCTTGACATCTTGAGTGTGTAGTTTAAAATTTAGCTTTTGGTCCATGACAATGCCCAAATATTTGCATGAGTTACTAGGACAAATGATGTAATTGAAAATTGTAACTGTAGGAGAGGCATCGGAAATTTTATGATGAAAAATGAGAAGTTTAGATTTTTGAGGATTGGGCATAATGCGCCATTTCCGCATCCAGTAGTGGCATTATAAAAAGTTTAAATATTGGATATGATTTTCTCAAGAATTGTGTCATGAGATATAATAACCGTGTCATCGGCGAATTGTACGATGTATGATTTCAGGTTACTAAAGTTAGAATCCACTTGACCATGGTTATACAGATCGTGGCAAAAGACATTGTATGGGAAGGGGCATAAGGGAGAACCCGGCGGCAAATCCTGCTAAGGAGGAAAGACCTCTGAAAAGGAATTATTTATGTGCATTTTTAGTTCATTATTGGAAAGATATTCCTTTAGGAGTAGTATTAGATTTTCGGGACAACCAATTATATGAAGTTTGTACAGTACTCCATTGTGCCAAGAACTATCAAATGTTTTTCATATGTCCATGAAGAGAGCAGCCGAATAATGATTTTCTTTAGAGGACGTTTGCACATTGGATGTTAAAACTGCTAAAGGGTGTATGGTAGATACTGCTTCTTTGAATCCAAATTGGTAGCATAGTATACTCTGCCCAAATAGAGAACATAGTCTATTTTTTAGAATAATTTTCAACTGTTTTCCTATTACTAAGAGTAGTGTTATAGGCCGATAACTGGAAGCAAGGGTGTGGTCCGAGTTTGGCTTGGCAATAGTGATATTGATACCTTCCTTCCATTCGGGGAGGAAATATAAATTTTTGAGACAGTGATTAACGAGTTCAACAAGGTATAAATTCACTTTTGAGTCCAATTTGCGAAAAAACTTTCTGGATATGTTATCATAACCTGTTATTTCGGTGATCTAGGTCAAACATAGGATCGGTATTTATTTTACATGTTTCATTAAAATAATTTCCAAATTTTTCTGCCTTGTCCTGGACCTGTAGTGTTTCTCGCTTTCAAATAAGTAGCTGATTAGTTTATTATCTTTATATTTGGAGGGTCTAGGAATTTGCTGCCAGTAGTTTTTTCCTTGTGAATCTGAACTTTCTGACATACGTGCAAGTACTTTGAGGGTCTATATTGCACAATTAATTTATGAATGTCTCTATTTAAACTGTTAAACTACATTTTTATTGATCGTTCTTTGAGTGACTTTATATTTTCTATAGAGATGTTTTTTCGTTTTGACTAGAAGAAACATAAAGGGGGTGATATATATGAAAAGAATTTTGTTTTGAATTGAGGTGTATATTTGGTGATGGTACTTGCAATTAGATTACGAAATTCAGAAATTTTTTCTTCGGTGATATCTTCATGGCCCTTGGCCTCTACATATGCTATTATTTCCTTGTTTACTTCTGTTATCTTACATTTGTGGAAATTATACCTCATGTCTTCAGGATCAGTTATTGGAGCAGAAAGCAAATCCAAGGAGAATTCAATGGCCATGTGATCGGACCCCAAATCTGGTACAAGTTTTATGTTGGAAATATTATTCCTTAAGTTTTTTGTATAGAAGAAAAGATCAGGAGCGGTGTCTTCATTTTCATTCATAATAAACATACAGCAATTTACTATTTTGCACTTTTTCAAAAGTTGTTATGAGGGATAGGTATTTAAAAAAATTTTAATAAAATAATCTGTATTATAATTAATAATTTAAATGCCAAATTATTGTAGTAGATAACATTCTTAAATACTTCTAACTTAAACATGAGAAATTGAGTTAAATATCAGGTTCACACTTAGAATACTCGTTGTATCCAACTAGTTCACCTACATTTTAAACCTCTCAGATGTGCTTCGAAATACATGTAAAGCCAGTAGTCCTGCATATGTGTGAACAACATAATCAACACGCAATACAGATATATGCGAGAGGTTGCCTATATTCTGTAAAGGACACGGGCACTTAAAAAAAGAAGAAAAAAGTTTATTGCATTTTCAGCGTTTTACAAAAGGTCTCTAGCAGTAAAATTGAACGCACGCTCCAATCCGTTCAATAAAATAATATTTTCAGAGGAAGTAATAAAATCATAAATAGCATTCATGGTAGAACACAAAAAACGATGAGCGTCGGTCGAACGTGTGTTTAGTACATTTGGTTTCGTGCAGTCCGTTTTAAGAAATAGATTGGAGATTGAAAAAGTGGAAAATTGGTAGTCTGTCAGTTTAATGTATGTTGATGTAACAGACAACTTTGTTAAGTTAATATCATCTTTTTTTTGGCACTGGGGTGATCAACCTTACAGTTATCTGAAAATTATATTTTGTCATATTAATAGGTTTTTTCAATGTTTACCAGGAACAGTGTTTATTATTCATATAAACCAATAAAACAAACAGACAGGGACATATGCATTAGGCCACTGGAGCCCGGCAGGGCGACTTTAAAATAATCAAACAAGGATTTGAAAAGACATATAAGGTTAAAGTGCAACGTTACATATTCTTATCTCATTATAGTTCAAAATTGATTCCATTTAAAGGCGACATTAACTCAACAAAAAATTAGGATTTTTTGTAACAGTAAATAAAGTAATTTAGTCAATATTTCTATGACTGTAGCAGATAATTTAAATCATTTTTATCTATTAATAATAACAAGGACTGTAAAGTCTTACAATATGAATTAAATTATATACAAAATTTGTGCCATCAAGATAAATTAAAGTTAAATGTAAGTAAGTGTTGTCATATTGTTCCCTTGAAAAAAAAAATGTTGCTGAATATCTTTACACTATTGTAAGAATTCATAAAAAGTTGAAAATGATTCAAAATTGAAATTTAATTCTCATATGGACAAAATTGAAATTTAATTCTCATATGAACAAAATTAAAACGAATGCCAATAAAATGGATTTATCACTTATTCTTGTAAATCATTAAATCATTTAAATACAATTCTGGCTCTATATAAGTCCCTTGTGTTGTCTATATTGGAGCACATAGCATCACTTGGTGACCTCAATATATGGGAAAAAGAAATCAGCTAGTATGGGTTTAAAAAAGTTTTTAAAAATTCTATATTATGAAAAATTTTGCCATATACCATGCGACTATCTATATGTAAATCACTTCGCTTCACTAGATTGATGCATGAGTGTATCATTTAGTGATCACAATATGTAGAAAAAGCAAATCAAGATAAAGAAGATTTGACTGTCCAAAAATTATTAAAGATATTTTATTTTGATACTCTTTAGTCAAAAGAATCACAATATTGCAAAATTATTTTTTATGAATATTAAGTAAGATTAATAAGTTCACTAATAAATATAAGATTTAAGAATTTGTTTTATCTGCTTACACCAAAAACAAACTGTTATAAGAACAGTCTTGTTATCACATGTGTAATTTGACAAATCAATATTCACAAAATTTAAATGTTTTCAATATTTCGTAATTATAGTATATGTAACTGGATAACTCTGAGATGCTATTGAATAAAATAAAAAAGAAATAAAAAATATTACGTAAAAATAATAATAAATCACATCAGATAAAATAATTTTCAGACCTAAAGTAGTGTAACTTTACGAACTCTCATTATCAGGATCTTCTAAACAATGTTTTTGCAAAAATTTTATTATAAATATTTACAAGCTGTTAATCCTAATTTTAGTATTATTTTAATTATTATATTATTATCGATTTTACATTGTTATGTTCCACTCTAGCTCTGTAACTAATAATTGTAAAATAGACAGTGTTGTCTGTCAATAAATAAATAATAAGTAAATGATGTAACATTTCATTAACTATTTCATTTATGATGGTATCGTTCAACATGGTGTGACATTTATTAAGAATAAATATTACCATAGGTGTTCCTAACATTTACTTTTTGAACAAATGCATTACCAAATAACCGGAAGATTAGAAGTTTCACATATAAGACAAGCCTCAGAAGAAAATATAATGCAGTACTTAAGGGTAAAATGGTTTGACCATATTTATATCAATTCTGTAAATAAATCAAGAAATCAATCAACTTTTAGGATAGACAAAACAACTGGCTCAATGATAACCATTGTCTTTTGACCACACCATGATTTTGACAAGTTATATTAATGGATACAAAAGAGTGTAAATCCAGCTTCACTCCACTTGACCCTATTTATAAACTTACTCAATTCCTCCTGGCAACTTTTTTTTAAATTTCATCTTCAACCATTCGGTGATACCTGCCCAGTTGTATACATATATATCGCCGTCTTTTAGTAATGTAAACGCTTCGACTTCAAGATTTTCTTCAAAATCATGTTCCATTATCTCCTAAAAAAATTAACCAGAACTAGATTTAATTTGTCTTTCTTCGTTGATGATTAAAAATCATAAACATATAAATGAAATACAAGGTAAGGAGCGATTTTTTGAGGTTAAGAAAAATATCAGGCACGTTCGACTGAAATAGCATAAACAAATCTGATTTCTGGTTATTTAAATTGGTTATGGTAACTAAGAAGTATATGTGTAATTTTGTTATCAATTCTCGAGCAAGATAATCGTTTTTTTATAGTGTAACTTTAACCTTAAAAAAAACTAAATTATTGAAAAGGAAACTGTTTGGTTCAATCTTTGAAACTAAAAAACTACATTATTTATGTTCGAAACTTCCTTAAAATGACGTCATACTTAGTAATCGAGTACTCATATTTCAGTATTTATAGGTCAAACAAAAAAAAATCCACTTCGAAAAGTTACACAGTTTTCTCACATATATGTTGTAGTTTTTGTTCATTTAAACATAAAATTAAACTTTATAACACATATAAAGTTTTATTTAATGTCTATCTGGCAGATCTACCGTTTTTTTTTTCTGAAATTGACCGTTTTTTCCGAACGGACCTACCGTTTTTCCTACGAGGTACGTTGGCAACACTGCCAGTAGTTTATGCTTGAAAATCACGAACTTGAGATATAAAACTGGACTGCTCGTGTTCCATATCTCCCTTAGAGCCGTTTTACACACACAAGAATTATAGCCAAAATTTATCTCATAATTATGTTGAAAATTTTCATAAAACTAATTTGCTGTTTTACACATCAAAGAATTATTATCAAAATTTTGGTGAAAATTTTCGGCATAAAAATATAGAACGTGTTCTATATTTTTATGACTAAAATGTAGAAAGTGCGCGAAAATCGACCCAGAATAAAATATGTGAATTGACAACCCGCGTTTGGTAATCAACCTAATCTCAATGTTTACTCATTGTTTCTTGCACAAAATATCCCTTATTTTATAGTTTTTTTGATTATATATGTTTGGAAACTTTCATATTTATGACATTTTAAGGTTATTCCCAGATTATTTAACTGCTTGAACGTCACATGTTATGAAAATGCGCATGAGCACGGACAAAATTACCACCAAAATTATATTCAGATTTCTTGTACGTATCAAACAGGGTGATATTTTATTGTAAAAATTATCTACAAAGAATTTTCGGCAAAAATTTGTTGAAAATTTTTGTTATAATTTTCGGAATAATTCTTGTGTGTGGAAAACGGTTCTTATAAAAAAAATGACCCTACCGTGCTACGTGGAACAGTTTCTAAGTAAAAATAATCTTAATCCTTCAAAATTTTTGGTTGGTTTTGGTTAAGATAGGTTGGTTCAGGTTTAGCTTGATTTTGGTTAATTTGGAAAACAGAAACTAACCTGAACTAATCTAAATTAACCTAGATTTAAAGTTTCCTGGTATAAACTTTAAAATTTACCCATTACAGTTAACAACATAGTTTAATGTTTGTAACGTATAAAAAGGGGTAAAATGAATCTTAACCTTCCAAAATTTTGGTTAGTTCTGGTAAGTACAGGTTAAAATTAGTCTTGGTCATAGACGTAGAATAAACTAATTATTACTTAATCTAGACCGCGGATCCTGTAGAAAAAGTTGGCTCACGCTTAAAAAGAGATGGAGCGTTTTCGAGGAGCAGGCCCTCTCTTTCTATAGGCGGAGTTAAGCACGATTCCCCTCTCGCTTGACCGCCATGATGGATCCCCACCAGAAAGTGACATTTAAATGGACCAATTAGAAGCGTTCTGTCTATTTGTTGAATCATAAGGTATTTTCTCGTGGGGTAACCTGGTTTAAAGCATGTTTGGATCCGTTTTGAAACACAGTTGAAATGACATTACTATTTCCGAACGCACGAATACGATAATGACGAAGTGCTCATGCTCACTTATTTCAAAGCATGTCTATAATTGTTTCAAAATAGGTGCAAACAATTTTGATGTGACGTCATTACTTCATTACCAGAATGCAACCATTTTAATATTCCTTGAACTGGTCGAAATAAATTGACGGCGACAAAACAGCTGTGTTGGAGACTGTCAAGGTCGTGCCGTCGTGATGCGTTTTAATTCCAGGGTTTTAATTTGAAAGATTATTAACTTTATTCAGTAATTTATTATTTGTTTGTGTTTAACATGGTGAGAAAACATGTTGGATATTAATGGGATAATTTAATTACGTTTAGGTAAGTACTTATTTTTTAATTTTAAGTATTCATGGCAAACATATTTGTTTTGAAGTTTATTAAATATTGCGGCGTTTTTGTTTTATGGTGTTTATTACAAAAAAAAATTTCCCAAAAAAATATTTCAGCAGTATTTTTATCATAACAGAACTTAATTATAAGATTGTATTAATAATTTTAAGGTATGAACTTATAATAAATAATATTCCTGAAATTAGAAATTTAATGAAATTAAATGTCTAAGCATTTTTTCAGTATTTTTTGTATAGTTACTAAATAATTTTAATTGTTTTCCAATAATCATATTTGTCTTGCTTGTAGAAAAAAAAATACTAAATGTTGATATTATAGTTATTAACCAATACAATTAATTTTTTTATTGAAGGCCTGTCAGCATAGATTATACGTATCCCGAAGTATCTATATCAAAACAAGATATTGATTACCCTAAAGATGATGCTGATAAAGAAAGGTAATAATATATATGCTAATTATTTATTTCCAATACCATCACAGGTTGAAACAGGCATATCATTGGCCCTATTATATGTAGTCAAAATTGTTATGTCAGTCAAGTGAACGCCAGTTTTGACCATGAGTGACCCAAGTTATGATTAATGTCTAAAAAAACTAAATGAACTTATAATAAAGTTTCAACATTTTCTTAAAACCTAATCTAAAAAATAAATATAAGATCAAGAAATAAACCATCAGTAATCTATTGCATTAGTAATATTGGAGATCCTTCCGTTAAGTTTTTGGTTGAATAAATTTTTAGGAGCACTAAATATGTCAGTGAACTTTTAATTTTCATTATAATTTAAAGCCATTGAACTAATGAATGTTTTTTTTTTTTGATAATTTGTTCTAACAGATTATTAATCGAGTTTTGTTAGGTATACAAATACTGATTTTAGGCAGTGTTGTGTTATCTTGGGCTAAATTACTAAATATTTTATAAAGGTAAATAATACTACTTAGTGTCCTCCTGTTGTGAAGCACCATTAAATTATATCATGGACTCTTTTCAACAATATATCTGCAATACGAATACATTTTTTTTGGACTTTCTCGATCATTAGGATATATTTCACATAAAAGGGAGACCAAATCACAGTAGTATTCTCAAGTTTAGATCTAACCAAACTATTAAAGAGAGTTTTTAATGTTTTTTCAGTAGTAAATGTTATGGACTTTTAAAAAACAAAACCTAAATGTTTATATGCCTGCCTAACTATTGCTTCAATTTTAAACTTATCAGGAAATGATTTGGCTTTGATCATGTTTGGTTTAAAAAACACATTTTGAATTCAATTTTAACAATTAACTGTTAAACTTAAGATTCATGATTATATTGCAGAAAGAACAATGATCATAGTGCAACGTGTATAACTATTATCTTTTATCAAATGTATAAAACTAACTTTCATTTTAATTATAGGATTTTATTGCCAGAAGCTGCAGTTGAAATATTAGTGGAGCCTAGACACAATCTAGAAGATGACTTAATTTCAGTTTTTTTGATATAATCTTAAAACAGTTATAGTTATGAATAAATATTTTATTAATATTTCAAAAGTTGATTTTTCTTCTTTGTGAGAAGGAAATATTTTGTTATGACTTATTGTGATCTGTTCGTCATTATTCACTCTGGCACGAGTTTTATAATAGTGATATAAATAAATATTGTTACAATTATTACCTATAAAGTTTTTATTGTGCAAATATCACCAGAAAATAACAGCTCACTGAATACAATGTATTGTTCTTATATATATTATTTTAAAATAAATTTTTGTGTTATGTTCAGTCTGTTCAAAAAATTGCTGTAGAGCCCACTCCAGACCAAAATTCCATAGTGAATCAATGATTTAACAAGGCCCTTATATGATAAATCTCAAACTTAAAATTTCTTTAAGGATATAGAATTTGTGGATTAAATATCTAATTTTGTATGAAATATACTCCTTATGTACCTTTTATCTGGTTGGATTTAAAGTTCATACATTTAAAAAATTTATAGAAATTGGAAACCTTGGCCAAAACGCTAACTAGTAACTCTATAAAAAAAAATAAAAAAATTAATACCATTTTCTCCAGTATTGTAGATGTTTTATGTTTTCAGTTCTATTATGTCTGTCCTTTTTTTGCAGTACTGTTCAAGTACAGGAACTAATATTCTTACAAAGTAAGGTAATAAAATAACAGTATGAACTTAAAGCAAACAGTATATTACAGAAAATATATAATGAAATACAATACATAACCATTTTTCAACTTTATTATATATATATATATATATATATATATATATATATATATATATATATATATATATATATATATATATATATATATATATGAAGGTAACCAAGTTCTGTGAATTTATGTATATAAGATACCCTAAGACCTACAACTTATGCGAATTTTTACAAGTTGAAATAAAATATGTGACTTTTTGCAAATGTACTGGATCAAATAGATAGACCTATTTAATACCAGCAATTTCAAATTCATAATTTTTAGGATGAATTTTAATCTTATTAGCTAACTGGAAAAAAATTTGATTCCATTTCTGTTAACAGGGAGTGTATATTTACACCTATAATACATAATTTTTTAACACATTCTTTTAATATCAAAATGATTTCATTACCTTTTAGGGGTTTATTTAAAAAAAAATTAAGCAAAATGGTCTGTCTCCAGTTTTGATACAAATTTTTTTTTTTAGTCATACGACGTTACCAATCATTAATGGTAAATAAAAAAAAAATCATAAAATTATATGCTCTTGGGACAAAAAAATACTAAGTTAATGCAAATTGTGTGTTCAAAAGTGTAACGCTTTACAATAGGTTTTTAATTTTCTTCTGGTGCCTGATATTTTAGAATTTTTATAAAAAGTTGGATAAAAATTATTACATAAATCATAAAAATCATCTATTGTGGAATTCTGATTTTTTTCACTGTAAAATATTTCTGAAATTACGTTTTTAAAAGTATTAATTATTTAGCGCATCTTTTTCCTTAGGTGAAGAATATGACAAAAAGTTTGGAGTCTGTGTTGATAAAATTGATGAAGTTAGTTGTGGATCTTTTTTTTTAACACTGCAGTTGAGGTACTGGTTGAGGATCAGTCTTCATTATAAGGGGGTATTTGTGCCATATCTGATATATTTGCCTTTACACTGACATCGGTATGGGTTCCACCTAAAATATGCAACTTATCACTTTTTAAAATAGACATATTTATTTTTAAAAAAAATCAATATAAATATTATCCTCATTCATATCAACAATCAGAAAAAAGTAATAAAAACACTTGGCAATCTGTCAACTGACTATTTTTGTAAATTGAGTTTGGTGCTTACTGCTTTATGATTTATGTATGAACAGGTCTAATATTTATGCTGTGTGAAATATAACATGCATTTTTTGTATGTACAAATTCAACTGAAATTCTTTTTTAATTTGACAGTAAAATTATTTATAAACATATTTCAGCAGCAATTTATTGCAACATTATTATTACAATTATTTACTCACCTGTATTTTCTTAATCATCTGATAATAAAAGCAAAGGTTGGCTTATAATTGGTGGTGGATCCGAATCAACAGAACGTTTCCAGTGTGGACTTTCCTTAACTGTAATAAGATAAATGGTGAACAAATTTTATATTTGGATAAAAAACATAAAACTTGTGTTGTTTCATAGTAGCATGAATGCACTTATTTTACTATGAAATTATAGCCAAATTTATGAGTTTATATGTGGATAAAACAAATAACTAGAAGTACTTTATTTTAAAAAAATTATCTTTTGTGTAGATTTATTAACAGTACAGGGACGCTGTTTTTTTATTTCATTGGAGAAATGTAACAAGATCAGAAATAAAGATTGTTATTATTATTAGTAGTAATAAATAAATATTTAAACTTCTTTGTCTGTATCTCATTAGTATTAGTAATTTGGATAATTACTCGTAATAGTGGAAACACCGATTTTTTCGCTGATTTTTGGATATCCGCTATTTGGGGTCGTGAAATATGAACTTGAAGTTTTCTTGTGGCGGTCGCATATAATTTTGCCAAAAAAATATTTTCAGTTTCACACTGTATTTTCTTACCTTTTTCTTGAAATAATCCCACTTGCACTAAAACACAACTGAGCATTTTAGATAAAACTAAATATCAAATTTGGTTAAAATATAGCAGAAAACACTAAAAATCAAGCTGAAAGGAAGCATGAAGGACATTGAATTTGGCGGGAAAATTGATGCTGTGATTTTAAACAACCATTAAATTGTAATTGTTCTAACAGCAATTCCACTACATTTATAATTTTCATTACAAAACTGAATATTAAGTAAAGAACAGCTCAATTATTAAAAAGAGATTAACAGAGAAAAATCGGTGACGTCACATAATACTACATAAGGATGAAATTAGTGAAAGTGTTCTAAAATTGTTTGACGTGGGTCAGATTTCCCAGAAATAAAGACATGTACTATATATTTCTTTAATACATAGAACAAATCAATCCTCCCTCAAACAAGTATGAGCCAGGTTAGTTCAGATTTATACAATATTTATGTATGTAAAGATGGCTTGTAAAAAGCAAGACAAAATTAAAAACCAAAACCTAAGAAAACTGGTTATTAGGGTGCGTCTGTCTGTTCATCTCTTCCTATCAATCTGATGCACCCTTGTATTATGTTCTTGATCATATGATCTAGCATCAAAAAACATGCAAAAAGGATGAACTACATGGCGACATTGCATTAGTCTGCCAATAGGGCCAACACTTGTTTACGTTTGTTTTTCTGCTCAATTTTTAGTATTTTCAGCTACACGTTAATAAAATATGCGGTTTTATATAAACTGTGGTTATAGTTCAGAATGTGCAAATGTGTTTTAATGGAAGTGGTAAAATTTAAAGAATAGGTCAGAAAACATATGTAAGAGAAAATTTTTTTTTGGGAAACTATGTGCGACTGCAAAAAAAAAACTTCAGATTCATGTTCCATGATCCCAAAATGGGTAAGCAAAAGATCAATGAAAAATTTGGTGTTTCCACTATTTCAAATAATTACTGAAATTTGTTTCAAAATTTTTTTTTTACATACAAAAAGAAAAGTAGTAATATCGTGGCAATCAAAATTAAATGAATAATAGACCTATGTACATACTCACCAGTATCTTTCAAAAATCTGGAAGGTGTTCCGTCAAATGACCCATCAGTCGAGACAAAAGAGATAATTGTAAAAGCTGGGAATATGGTAGGTACAGCATTGGCAAACCATATTGTAGGAATATTACTCATGACCTTCTTCTTATTTTCAAAATCACATACTAAATTTGAAAAACATCTCTAGGGTCTTTTTCAAGTAAACTTTGTCTGGAGTAAACCAGATTTTGCACCTAAAGAAAGATAGTCTAATTTTAGCCACACATTTTGTTAAAAATCAATGCTAATCATAAAAAACGTTAATGAAAATTGTTTTCAAACATAACTAAGTACTTCTAACTTTATTTATACAAGAAAAAAAGGCTTTTAAATTACAAGCCTTGCTTAGACCAAAACAAATACAAATTATTGTTAGGCGGATTTTAAAATAGTTATATACAATATGTACATGTTTTTCAAGATAATATTAGAAAAAACTGGTCTTGCAAATATGAAATAACGTCTGGACTTACCTAGAAGCATCTAACGGCAACTTAAAAACAAATTATTCCTTGGCCTTTCCTTGAATCACATTGAGATTCAATGCATGATCTGTTTTTGCTTTAGTATTTTTACATTAAGTAGCACAAGTTTTATTACAGAAAATTACCACAAAGGAACTAAAATCCAAAAGTTAATATTTTTTCACCACCCGATTACTGATAACAAAATAAAAGACAGCTGGCAACTGTCAAATGTCATCATTAGCGAAGGAACAAGGATAGAGAATCGCTTTTGTGCGGGAACGAGTCTATCCCTTCTTAGAGGGGAATCACGCTTACGTAGCCTCTTAGCTCCGCCTATAGAAGGAGAGGGCCTGCTCCTCGAAAACGTTCCATCTCTTTTTAAGCGTGAGCCAACTCTCTCCATAAGGGTCCGCAGTCTAGATTAAATAAAATGTAATTTTATTTAATTTCTACTACGTCTATGGTCTTGGTTACTTTAAAAAACTGAAATTAACCTGAACTAACCTAAACTAACCTAAATTGACCTAGATTTATTAATTTAAAAATGTCATTCTCCAGCAGAGACCACGTGGAGGCGGGACAAGCTCTGCCATTCGACAGTTTCTGCTAACGGACATAAGCAATATGATCAATTCATATTATCCGTTTAAAACTACTGGTATTTGGAGGAAAACAAACAAAAGCAACTATTATCCTTAAAACCTTTAATATTTAGGGTCAAAATCGCACATCAAAGTACTGGTATTTGGAGGGAGAAAAACAAAGCAACTATAATCCTTAAATCCTTTATTATTTAGAGTCAAAATCGCACATCGAAGGCATAGACATAAGAGTAATTAATAGTACTTCAATAATCAAAGGAAAGGAAAACATTCTTTTTGGAACCCACGCACTTATAAAGTATATGTACTGATCGTCAAATAAACAAAAAATGTCCGGACCATGCTATGCGCCATTTTGGGTAAGTTGAAGTTATAATAACAGTGAATACGCTGTCGCCACTGAAAAATTATAACGACTAAACGTAATCGTTTACCTCCCACTGATAAGGTTTGAAGCAATTTGCATACCTTTCCGAAATTTCATCGACATAAGTAGTTGAACGAAACGAATCGTAGAAAGAGATAAAATGACAGTATTACGTTATAACCATACCCAACTTATCCAATTTGTGTCAATTGATTGTTATCGCTATATTCTTTTGAGTAATTATCAGTTGATCAAAGTGAATAAAGTGAAACTGATAACTTCATGTTCTTTTGAATATGCATTTACTTGTCATTGGGCTGAAGTGATCATGATTACTTCAAGTGATAGAAGTGAAAGTGATAATGACTCAAAAGAATAGCCCTTATATGTGACTATTATACTATTGGTCGGTCGTAAAAATAAGTTAAAAATTTTTATTATATTTTTGGTTGTTAAAAATAACTAGTCCTTAAAAAAAAGCAATATGTTGACGAACCGTTTCTTCAAAACGACTTATTTTTTAAAAAAACAGTTGAAATGTTAATTAGGTAGTACCCCGTTATTTTCAGTATTTTCTAATTAAAATTTCCTTAGAAAGTTGAATGTTTCGCAAATTTCAAGTAAATTTTATAGGTATAAAATATTGTTTTACAGAAACAATTATCCTGGGCTGCGATTCTATAAGAGTAAAGGGAAAGAGAATGTCATAATAAGGATCTTCTATCTTTGTTCAGTCTGTATTAACACATAAGTATATCACTGTCCTAAAAGAGATAAGGAAAGAGAATGGCAAAAAATATGCTTACAGAATCGGAGCTCTGGTCTTTTTTATTGAATATACTCGATTAACCTTTCAAGTAAAACAAGGAAGAGCGATCTATTGTTTGAGATATAGTATAGAAAGAGATAGTTATCGTCTAAACCTGTTAGTTAGAATAATAGAATTGACATTCATACACGACACATTCACGCCAATGTAAGAAACTAGCAGGAAATTCAATGTTGCCATACAAATAATTGCACCGAATGGCGGCCAATAAGGAGGGGGTCAAAAATTATTTTCATGAGCAGTCCAGTTTTATATCTCAAGTTCGTGTTGAAAATGCAGAAGCGAAAGAAAGAGTAACATAAAACTGATATTCGAAACTATAGGTAAATTCTTTTGAGTAATTAGGTATATTCTTTTGAGTAATTATCACTTTCAGTTCTGTCACTTGAAGTAATCATGATCACTTCGAACCAATGACAAGTAAATGCATATTCAAAAGAACATGAAGTTATCAGTTTCACTTTTTTCACTTTGATCAGTGATAATTTACTCAAAAGAATACAGCCATTATCACTTTCAGTTCTGTCACTTGAAGTAATCATGATCACTTCGACCCAATGACAAGTACTTCGAACATACCCCTGTAGAAAAGGCGCGTTCTTTTATTCCATCGATGATTTTGCGCACTAATCGGAAATCCATCAAACCGTTCTTAAAATAAAGCGATAAAAATGCGATTAATTATTACACCGTTCTTTTTTTATCGATGGATGCATCAGCAATCCATCGAATCCATCGGCTTCAGACCCCGATGAATGCGATGGACAGGTAGTGGGGGAAAAAATAACTGTTAATTTTGAAGGTTATATTTTTATTTCTGTCTTGAAAAGAAATAATTGCCACTATTTTTGATTTATTGTTCGTTATATATAAAAATGACAGAATTTCTATATTATATAAAAATATTTATATAAATATAAAATAAACTTCCAAATAAAATATTGGATTTTTAAGGTTAGGTTTTTGGAAAAATGTCACATGTCAATCGGAAATGAGCGTTCTTAAATTCAACATAATTTCATTGAAAATCCATTTATGACGTCACAAGAACCCATCGGACTAATTCAGCGCTTTTTCATCGATGGAATAAAAGAACTCGCCTGTAGCATAACGTCAGAACTAGGGCCCGGTTGTTTGAACGCTGAATAACGTAATAATATTTTTATTTATATTTTGAAAAGTGTTGATAAACAGTAGATATTTAATATCTTGGTACAGACATGCCGATTTTATGCTATCCTTTTCTAATTGCATTATTTAAACGAGTATCATCGGTACGTCCTTCGAACATACCCCTGGGTACGTCAATTCTGAAAACAAAGTATGAATATATGGTTGCCTAAATTTTTATTATTATTATTTTCAATATGTAAACAATCTAACAATATTTACCGATAAAAATAAGTTTTTAAATCCTCTTTTTGTTAATATTAATTGTAAACTTCGCATTTATAGTAATTTCTAACACTTAAAAACACCGAAAAAACTCACGACAAGCAATTAAACTGAAAGACAAGATAAGTAAATATGTTTATGTCTGTCAAACATCAAAAAAGCGTCTCCCCCACCGACCATAAATAGCCTTCAGACAAATCTATTGTTGTTTATATCTAGAGTATGATCGAAGGACAAGTAAATACATATTCAAAAGAACATGAAGTTAGCAGTTTCACTTTTTTCACCCCTGGCTGTATTCTTTAGAGTAATTATCAAATGATCTAAGTGAAAAAAGTGATAACTTCATGTTCTTTTGAATATGAATTTACCTGTCATTAGAAGTGATCATGATTACTTCAACTGATAATAATTCAAAAGAATAGCCCTTCTTTATAAAACTTGTGCAGACTTTCCCATCCTTATTATCTAAATTTCATCGTAATTACCTTATACATATTTTTTGTACATAGACTTGAGGGAAATTAATACTAAGTAATATTTTCTATGTCTATGATTTTATATGTGTATGGTAACTATACAGTTACGTTCAAAAATTGACTAAAAAAACCTTGCTGTCACCACGAGACGATCACTAAATGGCTCCAGGGTTGCCAAATCAACCGTGAGCAGTATTATTATCATTCTCGTTTTTTATAAGAGCCGTTTTCCACACACAAGAATTATTCCGAAAATTATAACAAAAATTTTCAACAAATTTTTCCGAAAATTCTGTGGAGATAATTTTTACAATAAAATACCACTCTATCTGATACGTCCAAGGAATTTGAATATAATTTTGGTGATAATTTTGTCGTTGTTCATGCGCATTTTCATAACATGTGACGTTCCAGCAGTTAAAAGGAAGATATAATCTGGGGATAACCTTAAAATGTCATAAATATGAAAGTTTCCGAACATATATAATCAAAAAACCACAAAATAAGGGATATTTTGTGCAAGAAACAATAAATAAATATTGAGATTAGATTGATTACCAAACGCAGGTTGTCAATTCACAAATTTTATTCTGCGTCGATTTTCGCACACTTTCCGTATTTTAGTCATAAAAATATAGAACGTGTTCTATCGACGAAGACGAAAATCGACGCAGAATAAAATTTGTGAATTGACAACCCGCGTTAAGTAATCAACCTAATCTCAATATTTACTCATTATTTCTTGCACAAAATATCCCTTATTTTGTGGTTTTTTGATTATTTATGTTTGGAAACTTTCATATTTATGACATTTTAAGGTTAAGAACGTCACATGTTATGAAAATGCCCATGAGCACCATAGACGTAGAAGAAATTAAATAAAATTACATTTTAGATTAAATAAAATGTATTTTATTTAATTTCTTCTACGTCTATGATGAGCACCGACAAAATTACCACCAAAATTATATTCAGATTTCTTGTACGTATCTAACAGGGTGATATTTTATTGTAAAAATTATCTCCAAAGAATTTTCAGCAAAAATTTGTTGAAAATTTTTGTTATAATTTTCGAAATAATTATTGTGTGTGTAAAACGGCTTTAAGGTTATATTTGATTTTTTGTTTTTCATTTTTGGATATTGGGTGTTTGGAGATTAATTTAGCGTCCTTTTATTTACACTTAAAAACAAATTTTACGTGCGATTTATGTGGAAAAGATTTTAGTAAGCTAAGTAATTTGAATAAACATTGTCGTGAAATTCATTGTGTATAATTCCAACCTCGGAAACCATTTAATTTTAAATGCTTGAATTGTGATTATTTTACAAATCTAATAGAACATTTGCGAAATAAATATTCTCAAATAATTTCAAAAAAAAAATGGTGTTTCATACTATTGTGAATATAAGAAAGAGTTTTATATTCCCAATGCTACAGGATGATTCTGCAAACTCGTCCCTACCGATTCCAGAAAAAATCTCGCCAATCGAGCGAGTAAAACCTCTGGAATTCGAAAAACAAAATTTCCCATAAGAAAAGCATTGAGAAATTTCACAGCAATTTCGGCTAAACGCTGATTGGTTATTCTGAACACTAGGAAAAAAGAGGAGGAGCTTACTAACGAAGTTAGCAAATCTATAAAAGGAGGGCAAAATCGAGTCAGAGTTCAGTATTCGACTTGGCTAGGAAGAAGACAATTAGGAAGAAGAAAAAGAAGACTGAAGACATCAGTGGTGAAGAAAGAAGAAAGAAACGTGGAAATTCGCATTAAAAGCTGCTGTTTTTACGGCAGAACACTTTTTCTGCGATTTCCTATCAAGATTTCCGAAAATTCTGCTGGATTTAGGACAATTCCTCGTAGATTCTGCACAGAATTTTCAAGACCAGACCATCCCCGCAACCGCGACGATCTTTTCGAAGGCAGCATTAGAACTTCTAGACCTTCGTAGAAGAATCAATAAACTTAAAATATTATATACGGAATTTTTGGGCGTTTAGTAGCTATCACGTGCACAAAGATAGTGAAAAACCAAAAATTCAAGAAGCCTTAAAGCGAAAGCAAATTTCCGGAGTAAATGCGGTGTCTGAGGTTTCCCTAGGTATAAACTAGAGTGAAATAAGGACAGGTAGTATCTGCTTACGAACACCTGAGGTAAGTTTCAAAACTACCAGGCCCTCAGACACTACAGTTCGAAAGTCGGGTGTTATTCGTAATTGTATACACGAACTGGGGTTGCAATTACGGATCACCGACATAAATTCCGCGAAATCATTTCTAATTTGATTGGAGTTTTTCCATTACTCCCTGGTATTAAACTAGAGGCTTCTGGAAAGCCTTGAAAAAAAAGAAAAATCGACCACAGTCCTATATAAAAAATTCTTTTTCTAGGACGGGTCACGCCCGATTTTTCTTCCAAATTAAAGAAACAGAAAACATCGTTTTTTGGCTTTCAAAAACGTGAGAAAAATAAACATTTCCCCCCAAAAGACATTTCCCCGTCCCTCTCTCACGGCAACAAAAATCCGCGAAACGGAAAAGACAAAAATTTCGGAAACGTATCGAAAACGATTACCAAATTTGCGTCTCTTTTCCGATCCACAAGATACCGACAAATCGACAATTTTTGATAGACTTTCGGATACACTACCCGACAAAAAATCTCAAAAAATTTTCGAAAAGTTGCAACAAAAAAGCTAATTAAATTTCCATTGATAATTAGCAACCCCCATTTCTTTTTGATACAAAGACACGTTGAGCATCTCAGCTCATCTCCTAACGCGTCCTTTGTTTTAAATTGTCCCAATTTTAATTTTGGCAAAACAAAACAATTTCATCTTTTTTCTAAATTTAAGAGCATGTCTCAAAACCAAGTGCCCTTATTAAACAGCAAGAAAGGTGAGGCGGCTTGGCCTTCAGCCGGGTCGGGTGGTTATGGTGGGTCCTCTCCGGCACCACCTGCTGGTGCCCCATTTGCTTCTTCACAGATGAATGAAAACGATTTGATGAATCTAGATGATCCAAATCGCATCTTCTTCAGTTACCCTGCGACACATGACGTTCGGTCCAGCAGCAGACCAAACGTAGACTTCGTCGAAATCGAAAACGCGACACGTTACGACGTTTCGACCACGATTCTTCCCGTGTTTTCTTCAATGCCCAACATCCCAACAGCGACAATCCCTGGTTCACGACCTTTGGACCAAGAGATTCGACGCGATGCGCCTACAGGACGTTTTAACCCCGAAAATATTCCATTGTACCTGCATTCCACACCGAGTTCGGATGACTCTCAGCCTAACACGCCTTCTGAGTTCCATTACAGAACACTAAGCGAGACAGGTTATTTTGGCCCAGAACAATTCGTCAATAGCCAGGGCAGTATTGCAAATGTGCTAAACCAGGACGAATTAGTCGAGACCGAAATAAGAGGGCCGTCCCGTGCCCGATATGGCATCCCTGCCGAGGATTCGAACCTCGACCCAGCATTTTCATCGACATTCGAAAGATGTGGCAATTTGGAAAGTGACAAATATGCAGAACGCAATTTGACTTTCAAACAAATGGATAGCGATAACTTCCATGAACCTTATCGCACCCACAACGTTTCGATTTTTGAAACAAAAAACCATCTTCAATGCGGGAGCCCGGAGCGGAGCGCAGCACATGGAACGACACCTAGAGGCATGAGAGTGCCTCAAAACTTAAATAATTTGCCGGCTCAAGATTTGGCATACCTTGCACAGCTTGAGACCGCCAAAGCCTTAACAGCTTTAACGCAACAATTAGCGAGGCAATCCCAAAGCTCTTCAAAGTCGATACTCAGAGCCAACTTTTCTGGACTGGATTATGAAGATCCAGTGGAATTTCTTCACGAAATGAATTGTTGGTTTGCAGAGAATAACGTCTCAGAACGAGACCGAATTTTCTACGTAATTGAGCGATTAAACGGCATCGCCAAAAAATGGTTTGAGCCGTATAAACCCTATGTAAAGCATTACGATGACTTTACATCCAAATTTCTTGAAAGATTTCAAAATGTTGAAAATCTAGCAATGCTACAAGCAGATTTATACGGAACGTCGCAAAAAGTGACGGAATCTGTAGAAACTTTCATTTTAAGAAAACATGCACTGTTTACCAGGATCAATCCAGCAGGCATGATTCAACAGTTTATTCCTGTTCTGATAACTCAGTTGAGACCTGAGATCAGGTCGAGACTACGAGGTATCCCTTTGACTAGCTTAGAACGGTTAACTACGTTAGCTAGAACAGTGGAAAGGGATATCATTGACGAGGATAGATCAAGACAGGAGCGATATTCAACAAATAAAATTGTTGTAGATTCGGTGCCACCGAACAAAAACTACAACATGGCATCCCTGAACCAACCTACAAGAAACAATCCAATGGCCGATTCCAGGTCAGGATTCCGCACTGGTAATGATCAGCGATCATTAAACCAGCCATTCAACACTAATCAAAGGCAATCGAATGTTACTTTGAACAGCAGATTTCCTTTGAACAACAGTCAGAAACCTGTTAATAACAACAGAAGAAGAAACGACGATCTCCCGCCGTGTCGATTATGCAGCGGCAGACACTGGGATAAAGATTGTCCAACGCAACAGCGAAATCAACAAAGAGAGCATCCGAACGAGAAGCAACCTGCGAAAATAAACGTAGTATGTCAACATCAGACAAACGCGACTCCGAATGCGCCCAAATCATCATCGTCAACGATCTCCGAACTGGAGCCACCGACGAGACCACCGCGCCATAAGCGCAAGAAACCTGCAAGACCGGACTCGGAAAACTTTCGAGGGGCCGGCACCAGCAACGACAAGACGCCGAAGTAAGTGTCGGCCCCGACACCTTACTGGAGCGGTCTTTTCAAGCAAAATCAAACACAGCCGCTACGCAAACAATCAGTTTCGATTTAATATCCATCGATTCTGATATTGAAGACGTTTGTACAGATACAACGTCGCAAATAACAACGATGCCAGAACTGCAACACGCAGTATCCTGTGATCTTATATCACTTATTGATGCACCATTAGACGACGGCGTGTTGATAGACTTGGAGGAACCGTTGAAGCCAGAAGAAATCGACCCTCGTTACGTTATGGACCTTATAAATTGCGACGACTTACCCGGTAACTACCGATCAACCTCTGACTCGCATCACGTTACGCATGATAGTTCACAAGATGGGTACGGCCATGGCGCCATGGACCAGAATACCCGAACCGCACGTGCTGATAACGACAAAGATGGAGCAGAAACCTGGTCAATGCATCTCCGGCCTGAGCAAAACGCGTTATTTGGAACAAATAATGTAACCAGCAGCTTCGAATCTCTGCTTGACGACGAAGTACCCGATGATATCACACAACAATGCCTGTCTCCTTCTACTTTGCTAAGACCGATCACGAACGTGATTGAGAGTGAAGAACAAAAATTAAGCAAAGACTTAATTATTGCAGCCGATACCACAAATGAGCAAGAGACTCATGGATCACCTGCACCAATTCAAGATTCAACAAATGAGCAACAGTCTCAAGAATCTATACCAAGCATCAATGAGAAAGATATAGAACAACCAACAGTGATAAAACTGAATTCTACGGGTTCAGCGAATAATCCTGTGGTTACGATCACGACGAAAGGTCATACTATGCGTGCCTTATTCGACTCCGGAGCTGAATTTAATTTAGTCTCGGATCGAATACCCATCGACAACATCAACACTGCATCGGTGTTGCAAGTGCAACTAGCCTGTAATGACAGCATTGCACAAGTCATAGGAACCACTACAATGAAGATAGCGTTAGGTCAATTCGAGTATGAGGTAGACTTTCTCATAATAGAAGGCCTCGACTCCGACATGATCCTTGGAAGTCCATTCCTGGAGAACGAACGAGTTGTCCTGGACTACGCTCGAAAGAGCATATCAGTAGGACAGGAAAAAAGGCAGACTTTATACTGGAATACGATCCAAAACGTCTTGAATCATGACGTAGAACTTCCTGAAATAACAGCGGATAATGCAGAGTTACGAGATCTTGTAAACGAGTACCAAGATGTCTTTCAAGTAGGACTGGTACAACCGACAACAAGAACGACGATGCATAAAATCACTCTTAGAGAGAATAAGGTGATTAACAAACGCTGTTATCCTATGAATCCTAGAAAAAAGGAAATTTTTTATAATCAGCTGGATGAAATGCTTGCCAAAGGAGTCATAGAACCCACGACATCCGCATATTCATCACCCCCAGTGATTATAGAAAGAGCAGACAAAGAGCCGAGATTCTGTGTTGATTATCGTTTGATCAACGAAATCAGCACAGATGAGTCATCGAGTTTACCGAGGGTAACAGATGCACTCAAAGATATCTCGACGTCTCAGTTCTTTTCAGTCTTAGACTTGAAAAAAGGGTACTGGCAAATACCGATGGACCATATGAGTAAGCAATATACCGCTTTCAATACTCCTGACGGTGCCATGTACCAGTTTAACGTTATGCCGTTTGGGCTGAAGAACGCACCAAGTACGTTCCAGAAACTTATGACGACTGAAGTATTGATAGGATACATTCAAAAGTTCGTCATAGTTTACCTCGACGACATTATTATATACAGCAAGACTGTAGATGAACATCTACATCATTTAAGACTAGTTTTTGAAAGGCTAGCACAACATAACCTAAAAGTCAGTGGCAAGAAATGTCAAATACTCAGGACTGAGTTAGACTATTTAGGTTATCGTATCCGAGGAGGAGAAGTACACCCTCTAGAGATGCACAAAATCAAAATCGATAAGCATACTGTGCCGAAAAATAGAAGAGACATTCAGTCATTCTTAGGCCTATGCAATTGGCTACGTGAGTACGTGCCAAATTTAGCTTTCTTGACAGCACCTCTATCAGACCTACTCTGTCAAGATAAGAAGTTCAAATGGACAATCCGAGAATAAACAGCGTTCGACGAAACCAAAGCAGCATTAGTGAATTGCCAACCGTTGCACAGGCCGAACTATGAACTTCCGTTCATACTTCAAACTGACGCAAGCGGTATTGGCATGGCAGCCGTTCTGTATCAAGAAGATGGAGAACGAAAACTGATAATTTCTCATGCGAGCGCTAAATTCAATAGTGCAGCGAGAAATTATCACATTAACGAGCAAGAATGTTTAGCCGTTATGTGGGCAATTAAGCTCTTTAACGGTTACTTGGAAGGAAGAAAATTCATTCTTCGCACCGACAGTAAGGCTCTAACTTGGCTGAACAAGTTCAAGGACTCAAAAGCCAAACTTACTCGTTGGGCGATGTTACTGCAAGAGTTTAACTTCGAGGTTCAGCATGTTTCAGGCAGAGAAAACGCCTTGTGTGATTACATGAGCAGAGAACCTGCTGACCAAATTGCTCACGAAGATCAGCCGGATATCAACAGACTGGTTGTTCCTACAACAAGTGATACAGCTGTACTTCGGATCAATCAAATAACGGAGCTTACGAAAGCTACCCTTCACGACAAAATTGTCGCATCTCATCGAACAGTACCGTACATACAACGTACTATGGGAGTAGTACGTGCACTGGAAACTATTCTACCAGAGATGGTAGGACAACGAAAAATGAAACGAGATTTCACAGTCAAAAATGGACTCTTGTACCGAAAACGTCAAGAAGGCGATAAACTAGTAGTGCCACGCAAGTTGGTAGAACGAGTGTGCTACGTGTACCACGATACCAACGAAGCGGCTCATCCCGGCGCACTAGAAACGTACAGAGCCATCAGCAAACAGTATTTCTGGGGAAGACAGCAGGAATACATAAACAAGTATGTACGTAATTGCATTACCTGTAGCCTCTGTAAAACTCAGCAAAGGCAGGAAAAGGCTCCTTTACGGGCTCACTTTCCTAAATTTGCATTCCAGATGCTCTCAATTGACATCCTAGGACCGTTAGACGTTCCTGCACGAGGCACTGGGAGAAAGTATATTGTCATTTGCGAGGACTTATTTTCGAAATGGGTCGAAGCAAAGGCAATCGACAGAGCTACCTCTCAAGAGGTAATAAACTTTTTAGAAGACGAGGTATTCAGCAGATATGGATACCCCGAAACAATCATCTCAGATATGGGATCGGTTTTTACAGCTGATAGATACAGAAGCATGTGCGAAAAACACCACATCGAAACTATCTATTCCAGTTTAGCCCATCAACAAGCGAATCCTGTTGAACGAAAAATTCAAGAGTTCAAAAAGGTTCTAAAAATCTTGATGATACACAGAGCCGCGAATTCTTGGGAAGAAATGATTCCAAAAACACTTCAGGTACTCCGAAGTAGATCTTGTCGAGCTACAGGAGTAACACCAGCATCCATAGTTCTTGGCCATGAGCTTTCAGCACCAGGAGAATTTCTACGGAAATGGCCAACAGAACGACGCAATCAGACAAAACAAGAGCGAGATAGGAAACTGAAAGACGTTAGGAGACGTCTCAACCAGTACCTACTCCGCGACATTCATGATGAGTCAGAACCGAAAGTAAGCTTCAAAATCGGCGACTTAGTGAATACTAGAGTTCGTCAGAGAGCAGCTCATCAATTGAGCCCTTACTGGTCTGGCCCTCATGAAGTAGTAAAAGTAAATGGAGATACGACCTACGATGTACTCGTAGATGGAAAACAGGTCAATCTACACGTAGATGACATACGACCTGCACCAAGTGGCAATAGAGTGACGTTTGAGTCAGATGATGACGAAGTCACTTCGGAATCTGATATCTCGGAATATGAATTTCCACAGAGAGAAGCTCTCGATACAGATTCAGATTCGGAGAACGACGAACCACCACCTGTTGAAATACCTCAACAAGTTGCTTTGCCACAGCTCCATGTTACGGCGATGGATCAGATCCCAGCCGAACAACAAAGATTGTTAGATGAGTTAGAAGAGCTCGACAACAATCGTACCAGACAATAGCCAATGACAGCAAACGCCAAATACCCTCAGTTTCTAAATCTGGAAAGACCAATTTAGGAATGGAGCCCGTTCTAGGTGGGGGGGTATTGTGAATATAAGAAAGAGTTTTATATTCCCAATGCTACAGGATGATTCTGCAAACTCGTCCCTACCGATTCCAGAAAAAATCTCGCCAATCGAGCGAGTAAAACCTCTGGAATTCGAAAAACAAAATTTCCCATAAGAAAAGCATTGAGAAATTTCACAGCAATTTCGGCTAAACGCTGATTGGTTATTCTGAACACTAGGAAAAAAGAGGAGGAGCTTACTAACGAAGTTAGCAAATCTATAAAAGGAGGGCAAAATCGAGTCAGAGTTCAGTATTCGACTTGGCTAGGAAGAAGACAATTAGGAAGAAGAAAAAGAAGACTGAAGACATCAGTGGTGAAGAAAGAAGAAAGAAACGTGGAAATTCGCATTAAAAGCTGCTGTTTTTACGGCAGAACACTTTTTCTGCGATTTCCTATCAAGATTTCCGAAAATTCTGCTGGATTTAGGACAATTCCTCGTAGATTCTGCACAGAATTTTCAAGACCAGACCATCCCCGCAACCGCGACGATCTTTTCGAAGGCAGCATTAGAACTTCTAGACCTTCGTAGAAGAATCAATAAACTTAAAATATTATATACGGAATTTTTGGGCGTTTAGTAGCTATCACGTGCACAAAGATAGTGAAAAACCAAAAATTCAAGAAGCCTTAAAGCGAAAGCAAATTTCCGGAGTAAATGCGGTGTCTGAGGTTTCCCTAGGTATAAACTAGAGTGAAATAAGGACAGGTAGTATCTGCTTACGAACACCTGAGGTAAGTTTCAAAACTACCAGGCCCTCAGACACTACAGTTCGAAAGTCGGGTGTTATTCGTAATTGTATACACGAACTGGGGTTGCAATTACGGATCACCGACATAAATTCCGCGAAATCATTTCTAATTTGATTGGAGTTTTTCCATTACTCCCTGGTATTAAACTAGAGGCTTCTGGAAAGCCTTGAAAAAAAAGAAAAATCGACCACAGTCCTATATAAAAAATTCTTTTTCTAGGACGGGTCACGCCCGATTTTTCTTCCAAATTAAAGAAACAGAAAACATCGTTTTTTGGCTTTCAAAAACGTGAGAAAAATAAACATTTCCCCCCAAAAGACATTTCCCCGTCCCTCTCTCACGGCAACAAAAATCCGCGAAACGGAAAAGACAAAAATTTCGGAAACGTATCGAAAACGATTACCAAATTTGCGTCTCTTTTCCGATCCACAAGATACCGACAAATCGACAATTTTTGATAGACTTTCGGATACACTACCCGACAAAAAATCTCAAAAAATTTTCGAAAAGTTGCAACAAAAAAGCTAATTAAATTTCCATTGATAATTAGCAACCCCCATTTCTTTTTGATACAAAGACACGTTGAGCATCTCAGCTCATCTCCTAACGCGTCCTTTGTTTTAAATTGTCCCAATTTTAATTTTGGCAAAACAAAACAATTTCATCTTTTTTCTAAATTTAAGAGCATGTCTCAAAACCAAGTGCCCTTATTAAACAGCAAGAAAGGTGAGGCGGCTTGGCCTTCAGCCGGGTCGGGTGGTTATGGTGGGTCCTCTCCGGCACCACCTGCTGGTGCCCCATTTGCTTCTTCACAGATGAATGAAAACGATTTGATGAATCTAGATGATCCAAATCGCATCTTCTTCAGTTACCCTGCGACACATGACGTTCGGTCCAGCAGCAGACCAAACGTAGACTTCGTCGAAATCGAAAACGCGACACGTTACGACGTTTCGACCACGATTCTTCCCGTGTTTTCTTCAATGCCCAACATCCCAACAGCGACAATCCCTGGTTCACGACCTTTGGACCAAGAGATTCGACGCGATGCGCCTACAGGACGTTTTAACCCCGAAAATATTCCATTGTACCTGCATTCCACACCGAGTTCGGATGACTCTCAGCCTAACACGCCTTCTGAGTTCCATTACAGAACACTAAGCGAGACAGGTTATTTTGGCCCAGAACAATTCGTCAATAGCCAGGGCAGTATTGCAAATGTGCTAAACCAGGACGAATTAGTCGAGACCGAAATAAGAGGGCCGTCCCGTGCCCGATAATACTTTTCAAGATAAGTTTTTTTTGCTTATTTTATATACGATTAAACACAATTTGTTTCAAAATTCAAATCTTGGAAATTTGAAACAGTGTACAGAAAAATATAATCATATTTTGACAACTGGGGAAAAAAATTGAGGGATGAAGTTTAGTATTTTAATTGTAGTAGAAGTGATATGGTTAATATTATCATTATTAAATATGTGAATTGTTTCTTACTAATACATAAGAATTTTTTTCTAGTAAATACCGAGGCTAGAAAAGAAACAGCTAAAAATATAATTAATCATTAAAGAAACATTAGGTCTCGGAGGTCATCAAAATTTACGCCTATCAAAATGGTCACTGTTTTGGGTGTAATCAGGCATAATTTGACATTTGTTTAATTTCAGTGTCACTAAAAGATAACTTGGCAACCACGGAGCTAGTTTGGGATTTAACGTGGTCTGTCACCTCGTAGATGTCAAATGTCAGCTTCCTTATTACTCGGCTTTTTAGCTTGTTTTGAGTAAAATTTGTGTAGTCATTTTCTTGCAGTTTGTTTTCTGTTGATTATTTTTAGATCTTAAAAACCGTGTTACGGAAAAATCTATAGGTATGAGAATGTATCCTAAAGCATATCCTAAAAAACTTTCATATAGTCTTTAACAAATAATAAATTGCTTGATCATTGTCATTTGATTAACCTCCAAATTTAATTATTTTTTCTATATTTTTATATATTTTAGAAAATGTTTCTCACCAGAAGTGAATACGACCGTGGAGTAAACACCTTTTCACCAGAAGGTCGTCTTTTCCAAGTAGAATATGCCATAGAAGCTATTAAACTAGGGTCTACAGCTATTGGAATTTGTACAAGTGAGGGGGTAGTTTTAGCAGTTGAAAAACGTATTACTTCGCCGCTTATGGAATCAACTACGATAGAAAAAATTGTTGAAGTTGATAAGCATATTGGGTGTGCAGTATCGGGACTTATGGCTGACTCTAGAACTATGATAGACAGGTATAATTTTTTTTCTCTGATACAACAATAATTTTCAAATCTAGGGTAGAGCACCAATCTATTAGACAAAGACGAGACACAGAGCGGCAAAGACTTGAAAACAAATCTGTGCAGTATCTGGTATCCCTTTCATTGTGCATACTAGTGGGACATGACATGATCAGACATACGGATTTCATTTCTGTATCTCGTCTTTGTCTGGTAGATTAGTGCTTTGTGTTAAAATATTAGACCCAATAGTGAACCTATCTGCTACACATGGCTGTGATGAGGGAGGTGGTAACAAATACCTTTTAAGTTGTTCCAAACAGAAAATATCAAACCTAGAAACTTTGTTGGACATATGAACATTCTGGATGCAATTCCAATAGAATTCATGTCAAAACTGACAGACTTCATTTCTCTAAGGTATGAGTTTGACATGAATTATGAAATAGTAACGTGATGCTACTAAGTGAAGGAAATAGAACTACCTTGACTAGGGAAGAATTCACTGATAGATCCAAGATGGAGAAGGGGGTTAGAGTGGTAGTATGAGGCTCAGCTTTAGGCTTGCAAATTGCCTAGAAAAAATGCAAGCAGTTTAAATCTGTGCCTGAATAGAGACACTAAGAATATGAAAATACCCATACTATTAGAGAGCCAAGCAGCCCTAAAAGCTCCCGGGTCAAACACTGTTGTATTTAAATTGACCTGGGACTAGACAAGTCCTGAAGCAACTGGTAAGAAAGAACTGGATAACCCAAATATAGATGCCCGCACATGAGAGAATCAAAGGAAACAGACAACCTTTCTTGGCTCAAAGTTTGGCAGACTACACTAGAACCACATAAGTAAAGAGCTGGGGACAAGATCAGAGAAAACTGATGTAGAATAATACTCCTAGTCTAAGACAAAGGAAGTAATGCATAAATCCATTGCATTGCGTCTACGAGCGCCATACAGTCAGCTGCCTTACAGTCCTGAGAGGGACTCAGCACATACACGGGATGCCCGAAAACCTTCGATTACACATCACACCCGTGAGAATATCCGACATAACATTATATATATATATATATATATATATATATATATATATATATATATATATATAGTAAAAACATTAAGTAGACAACAACAAATCAGTCTAAAATTATTAAAAACAAAATTTTTTCAACAAGTCAAGTTTACAAGTAAAACAAGTACAGAAATCATTGAAATTATTTAAAAGAAACTCTTGAATACTGTAAAAGCTATTTTCTTCAGATAGTTTTTCATTTTGGACTTCAAACTGCTGTTCACCGAGGTTTTTAACAACATTAGGAAGCACATTAAAAAATTTCAGCCCATAGTTAATCCCACCATCCCTGACTCTAGCAGTTCTCTAAGTTAAAGTAAAACAATTCCTGCCCGTCCTGTTATAGTTGTAACCACTATTACAGATATACCTATCAGCATTCTTTTTGATATTTATTTATTTATTTATTTGTTTACAAACCCTACAGATTTACATCCAATTACAGAGTAGGACAAGAGACTTAGTCTAAACAAATCAATATTAATAATAATAAGAATATAAACATTGCTAAACACTAACATTCTACTGTATCTCTTACATTATATCACACAGCAATGCTCTAACCCTATTTGATATTCTGATATCACAAAAATCAAATCTTGATCGTATTTGATTATATAACCTACACATTACCATAACAGGTGAATTATTGTAATAGTTAGTACGAGTATTATCAATATAAAAAACAAGTGGATTTCTGGTTCTATATGGCGGAGCATAAAAGTTAATTAAGGCTAACAAGTCAGGAGCATTTATCATACCGTTCAACAATTTATATAAAAAATAGATAGATGATACCTTCCTTCTACTTTCAAGTGTTTTAATGTTATGATTATTCATAATATCTATTTTTGGTATATGCATTTGATATATGCCCGTTTCTTTGTAATAGATATATCTTAAGAACTTATTCTGTATTTTTTCTATTTCGTAAATATGATTCTCATAACATGGACTCCATATTATTGAACAATATTCCAAAATACTCCTCACATAGGCCACATACAACAACTTAATACACTTAACATTAAACTCTTTACAATTTCTAACTATATACCCATACATCTTAGAGGCCCTACCAGTTATATCACATATATGATCTTTAAATGTCAGTCGAGTGTCAAAGGTGACTCCAAGATCCCGCATTTCGTCAACTCTAGTCAATGCCCTCCCATTCATTTCATAAACATGATTTAAATAAATTTTTTTCCTACTAAAACTAAGGACAAAACACTTGTCAATATTAAAATGCAAATTATGTTTGATTGACCATTGATACAGTATGTCCAAATTTTGTTGAAGGACCTGACAGTCATTGTAATTATTAATTTTTATATATAATTTAAGATCATCAGCAAACAATAGTACTTTAGATGCGTTAATTTCATCAACCAGATTATTTATAAACAACAGAAAGAGCAATGGACCTAGGTTAGAGCCCTGCGGTATACCTGATGTAGCAAAGAAACAATCAGAATAATAGCCTTTAATAGTCACCCTTTGTGGTCTGTTTTGCAAATAAGATTTTAAGAAATGTACAAGGTTGTCATGAAAGCCAAATTCCCCATGTAATTTCTGTATAAGAATGTTATGCGATACCCTGTCAAAGGCCTTGGCAAAATCTGTATAAACAACGTCAACTTGGTTCTTTTTATCAAGGTTTTCGGCTATATATTGGGTTAGTTCACATAAATTAGTGGCCGTAGATTTTTTACTTAAAAACCCATGTTGTCGATTTGATATTTTATTTTCAACAAAATTATATACAAATTTGTATAAAACAGATTCAAATATCTTTGCCGGACATGACAATAGGGATATAGGTCTATAATTTTTTACATCACTGTTATCGCCTTTCTTGAAAACTGGGCAAATTTTAGCCTCCTTCCAAATTTGGGGAAATGTATTGGTTTTCAGAGAAAGGTTAAACAATATTCTAAGAGGTTCAGCCAGAAAGCCGATCATTCCTTTAAACACAAATGCAGGTATATTGTCTGGACCAACTGCTCTATTAACTTTAAGGCCCTTGACAGCATCACACACATCCTCATAGGTGACTTGATCAATACACAAAGAATCAAAGACTCGAAATTCATCCATAACAAGGTCATCGAGATATCCAGAGTCATCAACAAAAACAGAGCTGAAATATGAGGCAAATGCATTTGATATCGATTTCCCATGGATATACTCAACATCATTTAGACGCACCTTGTTTGGAACACCAACAACACCTCTATTACCATTAATATATCGCCAAAATGACCCTGAATCCTCGCAGATGTCTGACTGGATTTTATTTATATAGTTTTCATAGGCATTTCTTATATCTCTTTTTATTTTAGCTCTTAATTGTATAAATTTATTGTATAATTCTACATCCCCAGTTCTTTTACTGTTAATTCTCAATTTATCTTTAGTTTTTATGTCTTTGATAATATTTTTTGTGAAGTATATAGGGTATATTTTTGTGCAAGGTTTATTTTTAGGAACACAAATTTCAAATATTGCAAATACTTTGTCATAGAAACGTTTTACAGCCATATTGACATCTTTGAAAGATTTCAGGTCATTCCACTCTGTATGCTGAAATAACTGATACATAGCCTCAAAATTAGCCTTCCTGAAGTTGAATCTGAGAACAGTATTATTATTAGGTAAAATTCGCGTTTTAGGAGTTTTAAGTACTATTTCTATGGTTAAAGGGGGGTGATGTGGGTCAACTTCAACAAAACTGAACGTACTTTCACAAACTTTACATCTAGTATTAGTAACTGTAACATCAAGTATATGGTTATTTTTGTTTAGTACTCGATTTAATTGTTGGCAGTCAAAAAACTCAACAAGATTAATGAATGTATCTATTTGTTGGTCCCTAAAATTAGTTGTGTAATAATCATTTAAATGACTAATATTAAAATCTCCAACAACAACAATTTTTGACTGGTAAATACATTCTAGGCTTTCTATGTAAGAGAATAAGTCTTCTCTTTCTTTTAGAGGGCAGCTAGGTGAAATATAAACTACTAATATATACATAAAATTAACATTATCTGTGAAAATTTTGACCGCTAAAAAATCTATAGATGATATACTATAATCTAATTTTAATAAACTGCATTTGTATATTTTCTTAACTGCCAACAATACTCCACCGCCACGCATATTATCTTCCCTATTTCGACCTCTAAAAACCGTAAAAGACTCTGGAAATAATTCACTATTATTTACACTATTGTTTAACCATGTCTCACTTAAAGCTATTGCATCATATTCATTTTCTGTTAAAAAAACTGAATTGTAAAACACTGCTATTTTACTATTAAGGCCCCGCACATTCTGATAAGCAATGCTGAATGTCATATCTTCGGTATGATGTTTATCACTAACACCATTTTGGTTTTCAAAATTGGTTACGTTACTGGTAAAAAAGTATCTGTGGATGAATAATTAGTTTGCTGTTGAAGTCTATGAATTCTTTGTACATATACCGGGCAAGATGTATTTCTAGCTGAGTGATTTCCTTGTGGTAATTTAGATCTCTTGCAGTTAGGACAGTCAAAGGTATTTGCATTACATTGAGTACCCTCATGCATACCTCCACATTTATGACAACACATATTTGCCGTACAGTATTTGGCAACGTGACCAAATAAACAACATTTGAAACAAATCGCTACATTGGTATATTCTTGTACATACGCCGGACAAAGGTCAAACACTAAATTGTTGTTTCTAATAAGCCACTTAAATAAATCCGGAGGTACCTGAAATATCCAATTTTCTTTAGTATTGTTTCTGCAATTTCTCTTTGTAATATATTTAAATTGACGTTCCACATCTTGACCAAAAGTTTGTATAATATCTGGGTTTTCAGCAACAAATTCTTTGATAAATGTCTCAGAAGTGTATCCTTTAAAAATTCCTGTTAACATTATCATTGGATCTAAATTAAAAATATTTTTAACTTCAACATTATCATTAGTTTTTTCAAGTGTTTCCTTCAACTTATGTTGTTGAGATGCATCACGGCATTCAATCACGACACTCCCGCTTTTTAATGGTTTGACTCTTTTGAAGTTTCCCTCCATATTCGTAACTTTAAGATTATGCTTTAATTCTTGCATAACCTTTCGAGAGTCATTGTTTCCTTTAAGTCTAACTATTGTTTCATGTTTTTTGTTTTGCGGCGGCGGAGTTTCCCATTCGGATATACGCGCATTTGATGTAGGGTTATTACTTGCTGGTGTATATTTCAGTATATCCCTAAACGAGGGTTTTTGACTCACAGGACTAGTAGGAGCTTGAGGTATATCCAGATTACTATGCGGAGACGAACTTTTATCTGTCGATAATTCTTTTATTCTATTTATAAGTTCTAAATTATTTTTTTCCGTTTGACCTATTCTAAATGCCAAGTTTGTTATATGCTTATGTACTGTAAACAAATCAGAACTGCTATTTTGGGCTTCTTTTTGTGGCATTAGCTCAATATTTTTATGAATTCTCTGTAAGGCATCAAGTATTTCATTTAAAATAGCTTCTGTAGAGTTTGTGGTGCAAACTTCAGTTGACTTGGTGTCTGTCCCAGCATTCTGTCTAGATTCAGGATTCATCTTTTTCATTTTACTTCGTTCTTCTACTGTTGTTGGACTTGATTCGGATCTAGGTCGTTTTTGGGAATTAGTAAATTCATCTCCAGATGCAACATTTTCATCACTGGCTTTATCCTGCTGTTTGTTGTAAATTGTAGAACTTTGAGGTGGAGTACGCAAAAAGAATTTCTTTGGTTTAAAAATTTGGTCCGATGTTAAATTACCGTCATGCGTGCTAAAACTCTCCTGAGATGCGCCAGGATTTTCTTTATCACTGAGAATGTTTACATTATCTTGTACCTTTTTTTGTTCCGGTGTCTTTAAATAATTTTTTACTGGCATGGGTTTTGTGATATTGTCGATACCAATAATTTTGTTTATATCTGCTGGGCTAAAATTCATTGTACCCACAGACAAACTACGTTTTTTAATTGATGTAATCAATTTCTTTTCCAATTTCTTATCACGCTCTTCATTACCATCACTATTTAAGTCCATAACGAAAATTTTAACATTTAATTAGCTTTCACACTGCCAAAAAAACACGAAAATAACGGAGCGATTTTAAACACGTCTATCATGTATCGATATACAACTTAATGCATAAGGCAATTCATGATATAAATAGAAGGCAAATTAAGAATGCCAAGGGAGATAAAACTGGCCCTAAAACATTCTCTGAACCCCACACCAGACATGATCCTTATACAACGCCATTGTATTGCAAATGCCCTGGAAGCATGCGATGAATGTCCCCAACACAGGACAGCGTAGCTAAGATGCGAGTGGATATGACCATAGTAAGCCTTCATAAGAACATCATTAGACACTATGTTTTTCAGATTACATAATATAAATATATTTCTGCTTAAAATACTTAAAAGATGTTCAGCATGTCGCTTCCATGTCAGCTTAGGGTCAAGATATATGCCCAAGAACCTTACAGCTGACTCACTTAGATTCAAAGCCCTCAGCGAAGTACTATGTGATTAAGTAATTAATTTTTAATATTTGACTAAATTTAAGTAGTTCAGACGCAAGTATTCAACACTTATTTTTTTTTTATCAAAACTTTGCTTTACACTTCCATTAGCGGTATTTAACTTTTGTTCTATTTATTTAGAGCTCGCATTGAATGCCAAAATCATTGGTTCGTATACAATGAAAACATGAGTGTCGAATCTTGTGCACAAGCTGTATCCAATTTAGCTATTCAGTTTGGTGATTCTGATGATGATGGAGCCGCTATGTCAAGACCTTTTGGAGTTGCTATTTTGTTTGCAGGTATTGATGAAAAAGGCTCCCAGTTGTATCACATGGATCCTTCAGGTAATAATTTCCTTTATAAATCTGCAGGCTTTAATTATTGGACCCCAATATGATGACATATTAGTTCTGTAATTATTTTTGGCTTAGCAGTTTTTACTATCATAAATCATAATTTTGGTGTTACATTTGTTTTTTAGCAATAAATGTGTGCTGATAATTTTTTTATTAATTTAAAATTTAAATAAATTGTTCAGAACACTTATTTTTAGCATTGTTACTATATACAGATGTTTAGATATTAAATTTTTTGATTTTTAGGTCATAATATGAAGATAAAATTATATATTTTGTATAAAAAAAACTACACATTATTTAATCAATATTTATAATGAGTTTTTGCTTGAATAGTGATGTTTCCTTTTTCCAAACCAGTTTGATAAATAGTAAATTCAACCACATGTAATTTTGATGTTTTTACAGTTTTAATTTAAATTGCACCACTGCTATTAAATGGAAATTAGATCACCCAGCTAACTTTAATCAAACCGATCAAAAAAAAATAATAATTTTTGTGAATACTATAATATATAAAGATGTCTTCTTTTAGTTCTGGATGCAAATAATTACTCTTCCCACACATTTTTTGTTTATACACATTTCATAATGTTATCAAAATAGTTGAACACACTCCAAATTTTCATTAGAACTTTTTTGGCCACATTAGTTGCTGTAAAAATATACAACAAACTAAAAATACAAAATTGATAGGTACATTCGTCCAGTTTGATGCAAAAGCTATTGGTTCTGGGTCAGAAGGAGCTCAACAGAGTCTTCAAGAAGTATACCATAAAAGCATGACTTTACAAGAAGCTACCACATCTGCTTTAACAATCCTAAAACAAGTAATGGAAGAAAAATTAAATTCATCAAATGTCGAAGTTATGACAATGACTCCTGATAAGTTATTCCATATGTTTGATAAAGATCAAGTCGAAGAGGTAATTTCTAAGTTAACATAAGGATAAACAATTAGATAAGGATAAACATTCAATTATACATGATTTTTTTTATTAAATTTATTATATTATGATGGTTTGATTAAATAATAAATCCAATTGAAAAGGAATTGTTTTAAATAAGTTTTGTTATTAATAGTCCTCTTACTAAACCCTTTTTTGAATTGCTGGAGTTAAGTAACTAATAAATACTAAATGTGTAAAATCTTGAATAAATAAATAATACGTTAATTTTCGTTTTTAACTATATAATATTTTCTTTAATTTAAAAAATAAATACATTCAATTTAATAAGCCACTGCCTTTATAAATATATTTTTTTGACTATTTTGAGTTAAGAAATATTAAAATTATTTAATTTAATTTTTTTAACAGTAGTTGTAAGGAGGAAATATTTGGAAAAAACATTTATATCTACATGGGATGTAAAAGAAGTTTTAAAGTTTTTAATTATTTTTGAATTCTATTTGAAATACATTCTATTTAAAACATATCTTGCCATTTAATAGTGTTTGAAATATTTATACTTGAAATTAACATTGGTAATAATTCAGAATAGAACATAAAAAACTAAGTTCAAGTCATTTGTCTTCAAATTATATAGTTAAAGTAGTATGAATAACACAACATAATATAATTTTTTAGGTAACAATGACTATTAAATCTTGACTCTTGGAGTTTTATGCAATACATAGTTTAAAATAAAATTCAAAAAAAGTTTAATATACAACAAACGTTTGTCTGATTTGCCACACTTTTTGAAACGACCTTATATTTAAAAAAAAATCAAATTGCCTCATGTTGCAACTTAATAACTTGACATTATTTTTTAACATGTTCCCGTTTTTTATGATTTAAAAATTTTCTATTGATTCTTGAAATATTTGCTTAATTTTTGCTTTTTCTAATGTTATATAAAATATATCTATACATTTTTCTTACTACACCACATTTCAAAATCTTTCCGAACACCTATATTTAAAATAAACGTTTATATATTTATTCAGCGTTATTAAAGCTGGAAAATGGTTTAATATGAATCGTTAGTTGGCAATAACTTTGTATCAAAGAGGACTAAACAGCCTCACACATCATCTACAGATGTGAAACTCTAATGTACTGGAGACACCTTCAAAGGCCAATCAATCCGGAAAGCTTATACCCAGAGGATAAACTAGTGAACAGGTTGCTAAACTTGATTAATATGACCAACCTGTTTACATAGAACAGATACAACAGACGACGCATTAAGTCACTAAACTGCAGTGTAAGGGCTTCTTAACCCTAGCCTGCTACAACATCCAATCAAATTGTTGGCAATAAATTGATGTAGTTCCCTGAAATGAATACAATACTGACTACATAAGCAGTTAATTTGGACTTCATTTATCTTATTTTTAAATATAGATTTACTTCTGGGCCATTAGTATTTTATTTTTGTTTTAATAGCTGTTATTTTTCTAGGCACTTGGGAGAGTATTTCCCATAGAACATCCTTTACCTCTTGTTGTCGGAAGCCCGAAATCTTAACTCTGAGTTTTAATTTTTTAGTTTTTAGTTGTTCAAGTATTTGTGTATGTTGTCTTATGAAAAATGGTATATTGGTTGCATGTTTATAACATTTTGTATTTGTTGTTTTTATGTATCATTTAACTGTAGAATAAATCATTCATTAGTCAATCTTTCTTAAATTTGTGTTTAATTGTATTTATTATACGTACCTGTTGCTTTTTCTTACACTGCTACACAGATATAGAGAACATTTATGAATCTAATAAATATGTTTTAACTAGGCCACAATATTGTGCCTAATCGGCTGTAAAATAAAAAAAAAATACTGTTTAAATTATTTTTATTTTCGCTGCTTGTCAGGGGGCTCCTTGAAGATTAAAAACAGTGATAAAATTTGTAACTGCTGAGAAGACATAAGTCAAGAAACTTTTCAGGTATTACAGAATTAATGAAAAGTTTATTTAAAAACTGGATTATTATATCATTTCTAAAAACCAAAATTGTATTACCAACTGGACAATTGCATTAATTTTACATTGCTTTAATAAAAAATTTGAGATTATAACCCCCTTTCTTTTCCTAAATTTTACTTTTTATAATTTGTGAGAAAAATTAACATGATTTGATTTAAAAACTGAAATATTATATCATTTTTAAAAACTAAAATTGTATTTTCAACTGGACAATCGCATTCATTTTACATTGTTTAATAAAAATTTTATGTTATAACCTTCTTTTTTTTTCTAAATTTTACTCTCCGTAATTTGTGAGAAAAATGAATATCGTTTGTATTTTTATAAATAAAAAATATGTTCAAAACATTACATGTGTACGAAGAGACAAAGAAATTAATACTTTAATTTCCCACTATTTAAACGAAACGTTTATAATATGGTTAAGTTTTCATTATCTTGTATTCATATTTAACTAATAGAATAAATAATATATTTTGTTAGTGTAGCAAACAGTTTCATAAAATTAGCGTTAACCAGAAGAAAAAAATATGTTGGAAGGGCGTTTAAATTTTTAACAAAAATATATCTTGGTCGTTCATAAAACGAATAAAATAATTCGTTGGCGTGTCTACAATAAACAAAGTAAAATATTTCTAACAATTAAAACTCTCGTTAAAAACCGTGTTAATGCATACAGGCCTGCTTGTCCATGAAATCACCCAATACAGCGAGAATCTAGTACCCGGGGTAGGTGGAAATCTGCCATAACATGTACAGTAACACTCAAAAGTATTTTGAGATGACAAAATTTTTCATTATCTTGGTCTTACATAATTCTATTAAAAAAAATAAATAAATAAATACATATCTTCACTATTGACGTGTCGTCATTTCTCAAAGGGATCGAATTTCAACTTGTTTGTTTACTTTATAAGTAATGTAAGAAGTACGTATAGCACTGACGCACACTGGGGGAAAATGGACAAACGTCAGCATCAAACGCCAATTGTAAAGGATCAGGATATTTATATATATATATATATATATATATATATATATATATATATATATATATATATATATTAAATTACTCAGGAGAATATATTCTAAAGGAACACCTGCAATAATACCCTAAACTTATGGACCCAATATTGATAAAGCCCAATCCCGTCAACCTTGTATTCGTGAACTCAAAACCTATAACTATGCCTATAAAACCCCAATCCCACAAGCCCCAATTTTGTTAAAGAAAGCAAATTACTGTTCATGGATTAGGGTATTGTCTCAGGTGTATCGTTAAAATACGTTGTCCTGAGTAATTTAAAAAAAATTCAGATCCTTTAAAATTTGTGTCTGGTGCAGACTTTTGTCCATTTTTCCCCACTGTGTGACGATTTATAAGTATTTTGACAATCATTTAGTTACAATTTGTCGAAGACACGGTCACATCAGAGCGTGAGTTTTGTGTTTTATCTTTATACTAATATTTAATATGCCTAAACATAATATTTAAGTGATCTTAAAGAAGCTGTTATAACTGCCTTAAAGAATTTTAAAGTTTCTCGGTAACTTCTTAGTGCCTTGAATGAAGTTTATTGTGACTTTAAAGAAGCTGTTATAACTACCGTAAAGGAAGTTTGTCGGTGGCTTTTAAATACGTTGAATAAAGTTTCTTGTAAACGCCATTCTGTGGAAAATCAGCCTTGAAATGTCCCGAAAAAAACGTTTTAAAGAAGATTGCTAAAAGACAGAACAGTGTTATTTAAATCCTGGATATTAATATAGTACAATAAATGTAACAGTCTAAATCAATCACTCATATTTAAAATAAATAGAGCAGTGGCGGATACCAGACAGTATGACAAGCGAAAGCAAGATGTTGACCCCGGGGGGTAGCAGTTGGAGCACGTTGGCACGTCTATTTTTCTGAATTCGAAGCTTTTTTTTTTTTGGGGGGGGGGGGCGATCGCCCTCCCTGGATCCACGCATGTAATCGAATAATTGCAGGTATGTAAATATATAATATTTGTCTTTCAGTCAATCCTAAAGGAAACACATAGAGTATAATGAGAATTGTAGTACATTAGTCGTAGTTTAGAGCAAATAAAAAAATACTGGAGATGAAAATGAACTCTCGCGAGCAGATCAGATGTCAAATCTTGTTATTAAATAGTTGAGATAATGATTTTTAATTATAAGCGTGGCCGAATAACACAAAAATTTCTCGACGAAATGTTACAAATATTAGAAAGATAATTTTCTTAATTTAGGCGTGAAAATTTTGATATAGAGGATGATTCACGGTGCAGTAGGCGTATTGAGGTGACTACTAACAAAAACGTTGAGTATGGAAGAAAGCTAATTGTAGAAGGGGGGGGGGAGTGCAGCCAATCCAGGGGCGCCCTGAAGTCCCTTGATGAAAATGAATAAATACGGAGGATCAAGGCGGGTGTAAAATAGTAGGGAACAATCAAAAATCTGCGGGGGGGGGGCCATACTCTTACTTACGTCACTGTCTATAAGCATGCACACTTTGAGTAAATATTCCATGACTGGCGCTATGACGGAGAATAAAATGTAGTAGTGTAAACAAATAATAAAAAAAAATAGTTACAGTCAAACAAATTATATGAATTTAGTCATTATATCCGTTAACCGACTGAACATGCCTACGAAATTACGATGTAAAGTGTGGGTGTGACTTGCTAAAATAATTTAAATACGATAGATTCGAAGTAAACTTTCTCACTCTGTGAAAATATCTTAGGCTTATAGCGGACTTTCTGTTTTGTTTCCTTATCTTACAAATAGGGATATTTATGTTGAAAACATTAATGATGTTTTGATTAAAACTCTCCAATTGATCAGCCATTCTTAAAATTGTTTGCCAGTTGTTTTACAAAACTTTGGTAGCTTTTATTAGTGCAGTTTCCTCCGTATGTAATATTTTTAAATTTTTCGTTATGCTTAACAAAAAAACATGAAATTATCGCCTCATGATCTGACAATTCTAAGGATACCACTTCAGTTTTATAATCAATAATCTTGGAAAAATTTGAAAAGTGTCAATAGATGTACTAGAATATTTGGAGATACGAGTTGGCTGTTTAATAAGCAATAGATTCTTTATTCGCTGAGTACTCGTTACCACGATTTTAGAATTAAAATATAAGTTTGATAACAGTATTTTCAATCTTTTCATAAATTCCCCTATGCTACCGTTTATGGATCTATACAATATATATATATATATATATATATATATATATATATATATATATATATATAGATTCTTTTAAAATATACCATTGGGTACCCAATGGGACACAACACCGCTCAGATTATATGATTTACAAACGATGTTGCCTTGACAGCGAGGACAACTTACAAAGAATGCTTTTCCATCTCAATCGAACAGCCAAACAGTATAATATGAAAATATCTGTGGAGAAAACCAAAGCAATGGTAATAGCAAAAGAACCGGTAAGATGCAAACTAATGGTTGATGACAAACGTATCGAACAGATTGGGAAGTTTAAATACCTGGAAGCACATATAACAAGTAACAGGGCAGTAACGCAAGAAGTACGCACACAAGCCAACAAAGCGGCCATGATATCAGACTAACTAAGAGACATAATCTGGAACAATAAACATATGACGGTTGAGAGCAAAGCAAGAATTTACAAGGTCTGTGTAAGACCGATACTGACCTACGGCGCAGAAACAAGAAAAGAAACAACAAAGACAACAAATTATGAGAACCACAGAAATGAAAACGCTGAGATTGATCACGGGAACAAGTTTAAGAAATAGAATAAGAAACGCAAAAATACGCGAGGACAGCGGAGTGGGGGATGTTGTGAAGTGGGTTCGAGACCGTCGTAGGCAGTGGAAAGATCACGTGGAACGATGACAGACTAGCAAAAACCCTGATGAGAGAGAAATCAAACACCAAACGGCCGCCTGGACGGCCCCCCAAAAGATGGAGAGACAGCTGGATTTCGACGTCAAACGAGGATCGATGAGGCATTGTGTAGATAACAGAACTTGGTTCTACCTAGAAGAAGAAGAAAATATACCATTGAATATTCGAAATACCCCTCAAAAAGCAAAGAGTCATATTTTGTAACGTTTTCCACAGAAGAAGACTCTGACAACTTATCGTTCACAAGTATCATCATGCCGTTATACCCCAACATACATACATATGTTATATTATTTTGTTCTTTTTCACTCTCATTTAAAGTTTGTCTAGAAAATAGTGTATATCTATTTCTCAATGTCAAAATGTATTTTGAAGTCCTAACCGATTTTCTCAAAAAATTTGTTTAAACCTCATTTGTTCAAGTAACATCTACCCATTATAAAATTCCTAAAAGAAAATTTATTTTATTTATCAAGAATATCGATATTTACAGAAAAAGTCTTAGAATAGTTACAATATTAGAAACTTTTGATTTGACAGTTTCAATATTCATTAATCATGTTTTAACTATTATAAATAGAAGGTGCAACAGCAATAGTTCTAATTCTTGGTTGATTTTTTGTCAAGGTCAGTCTCATCATCTTGAATATCCAGCTTATCCTTGGGTTTTGTTTTAATCTGCAGAAGAGTTGAAAATCCACTTTCGCAGTGGTGAGTAGGTGTAAATAGCATTAATATTCGTAAACAAGGCATTAACACTTTATTTTTCCTAGAATATATCACACACTGAAGAGACATTTCACAGGTCCAAAAATGCATCTCATCCAAAGATATATGAAATAAGTTTTGTGTTAGTGTAACTTCCTGTTCAGGGAACTCCAGGAAATAACGTTGAATATCAGATCCAAGGGCTTAAAGGTGGTTGTTCATTTCCTCTTTTAGTTTATCTAAAATTCCCGTCTCCGATTCTTCCGTTTTGGTGTGAAGGTTTTCAAACGTGACAAAGTTTCCAAGATTTACTTTACAGTGTCAGCTTTAATACGAACGCCTGGATATAATCTCTGAAGTGAATAATGTGTTTTTCTTTACCCTGCCATTTGAAATTTCACTTGTTTAGCAGACATAAGATATCAGATAAATAAAATACTCTAGATATAGGTCTCATCATTAAGATGTGTCCTAAAACTCACTTTTCCTCTCATTTCTAAAAACTGTTGTATTTCCTTTTTCAATTCAAAGACTCGGTCGATAACATTTTCTTTTGATAATCAACGAACAGCAGAATAAAAAAGGAACATTTTATCACCTACTTTTAAATTTGCTTTTTAAAATTGATAATCGGCAATCGCCAAAACAAGCCAAGGTGACACCCTTGGACTCTACGACTCACCGGTTGAGAAACACTATTTTTTTTTCATTTTCCTTTCACATCTGTCCTTAATTTCATTGTAAAAGATGAAACATTTACGAGATTACAAAGTTATGGCACACCGACGAACGGATGGACGGACGAATGAACATTAAATTATATGTGTTTCTAGTTGGCTACGGAGACCTAGAAAAAGATTACAAAATAAACGCTACAATTTTTATAAAACAAAAAAAAAACATTTTGCTGCATATTACTAAATCTAATAGCTATCCTTTAACTGTGCTAGTATTACAGTGTGTTGCTTAGTCCAGGTTAGGGTTCTGATTAAAAAGATTTACTCGTGTATTGCATCTCGTAGTCATAATAGACTATGAGAGATATAAACAAAATAGGCTTACTTTTATCGATATAAAATGGCTGAAAATAACTTTAGTTAAATTTAATTGTTAAAAATTTATACGAAAAGTATAACTGATTTTAATATTACTCTAGTAAATGATTCTTTCTGGTACAAAGAAGTTTATAATTTATATTTTTTATTATTTAAAATTGTTTTACATAAATGGAGCATATTGACATTCAAGTTATGAAGGGTGTTTTTTATAGAGGTATAGAACTTTAAGTTGGCAACACTTTTTTAACGCTTCCAAATTGTGCAAATTTATTTTGAAAATCATGGTTCTGTTCGAAATACGTATCGCGCACTGCGTCCATTTTACGGTCAACATAATCGTCCATCAGAGCAATTAATTCGATTAACTATGGAACGTTTTCGCACCACGTTTACTTTAAATGATAATACGTATCCACAGAGACGTCGTACAGTGCGTACAGAAGAAGTCATTGCTGCTGTAGAGCGTAGCGTAGAGGAAGACCCGATTCAGTCTATCCGCCATAGTGCACAGGAATTGGATATGTGTCCATTCACTTTATGGAAGATTTTGCGGAAAGATCTTGATTTCCGTGCTTATAAAATCCAACTCGTGCAAGAATTGAAGCCACACGATCACCTAGCAAGGCGTAGATTCGATGAATGGGCCCAAAACAAGATTACCGTTGATCCCGATTTTCATAAGCGAATTTTGTTTAGCGATGAAGCTCACTTTTGTTTGAATGGATACGTCAATAAACAAAACTGCCGTATTTGGAGTGATGATAATCCTCAAGTGTATGTTGAGACACCGTTACATCCAGAAAAACTGACTGTTTGGTGTGCTTTATGGGCTGGTGGAATCATTGGTCCGTACTTCTTTAAAAACGATGCTGGTCAGAACGTTACAGTCAATGGTGACCGCTATAGAGTCATGATTACTGACTTTTTCGTTCATCAATTGAACAACCATGATGTGCAGGAGCTGTGGTTTCAACAAGACGGCGCAACATGTCACACAGCTCGTGCCACAATTGATTTATTGAAGGAAACGTTTAGTAACCGCATAGTTTCACGTTTCGGACCCGTGAATTGGCCTCCAAGATCGTGCGACTTGACGCCGCTAGACTATTTTCTGTGGGGATGTGGGGATATGTGAAGTCACTAGTCTACGCCGATAAGCCCGAAACGATTAATCACTTGGAGGACAACATTCGCCGCGTTATTGCCGATATACGGCCACAAATGTTGGAAAAAGTCATCGAAAATTGGACCTCCAGATTAGACTTCGTCCGAGCCAGCCGTGGCGGTCATATGCCAGAAGTCATATTTAAATTATAATGCCAGAAAGTTATCTTTCGAATAAAGTAAATTTCATGTCAATTTAAAAAATTCATCTTTGTTTTATTCCATTTAAAAGTTCTATACCTCTATAAAAAAACACCCTTTATGTATACTAGCGTTTAAGTTTTACAACAAATTTTAAATAGGTTTTATATTATATTTTATATCGAAACTAAATAGTTTTGACAGTATGTAGATCGGAAAAATTATATTCATTTTAATAGGATGCAGCAGCTTAACCACACAGATTTGGCATAAGAGATCTCATTGTAATGAATATTGTTTTTCTTGGCAAATCTGATTTTTGTAATGCAGGAATTTTCAATATAATAGCCAAAAGTATTTAATAAATTTTATTTTTATTAGCTAATTGGGTGCATGCGCTGGGAAACAAAGTCAACCAACGAATAAAATATAGGTTTAATGAATTAACTAAAATCAACATTAGCTCTAACGGACTTTGCTAAAATGCATAACGTATATATATATATATATATATATATATATATATATATATATATATATATATATATATATATATATATATATATATATTAGCAAATTTTCCGGAACAGCTTAACTGAACCTGAAATACAATTCTACTATTTGACTGTGCATTCAATTTACCGGGTACGTCAACAAATGTCAAGTAATGACATCACTTATAATTATTAACTGGAACATCTTGTATGTTATGAGTCATTTTAAATCTCCAACAAATTTAGAATATTTTTTATAGCATACCATATGGGGAAATTCAACTGATATTGACAATTTAATCTAACAAACTTATTCTACCCTTTCTAATTAAAAATTTCAATTTCCATGGTTAGTAGGTGTTTATCTAAATAGGTTTTGATAGTCTATCTGATTTTTCCCATACATTAGTTTCTGATCACTGGTATTAGTCTTTTTGTTATCTAGTAAACCATTACTAATCGAAACAAAATGCTATTGTTCAGCTAATAGAACAAGAATACTCGTATATGACTCTGCTGATGATGATAGGATACGGAGCTAGACATAGATTCTTCTAACCAGCAAACACCCTTTCTAGTCAAACTTTTCCTTAACGGGAGTCCATTTCCAAATCAACTGCCAATAGGGTATTCCATAATTTTGAATATATGGGTAATGTAAAAAATCTACCAAAGACGGGACGTCCGAAAAAATTTGCCTATGACAATAAATCCTTGGATATTATGCTTGCCCTGCAAGAGGAATCACGGACTTCTATGTCAAAATTGGTTCTTGTATAAGATAATACGGAAGATCAATTAGAAGAATCCTTAAAAAGTAATGTTGCTTCAAGAACTATCAGAAGAAAATCCAAATATACGTATGAAATTATGTCGAGAAATAATGGACATTAGAGACTTAACAACCTGATCTTGTAAACTACATCTTATTTTCTAATGAGGCCACATTCTGTCTTAATGGCTTTATCAACAGGCACAATTGCCGGTATTGGTTTAACCATATTCCTTAATGTATGATATAACATCATACGCAACATCCTCAAAAATTAACCACCGAATATTCACTAACATGGTATAACTTTAAAACTGATCTAAGTTGGCAGTAGAGGGTTTAAATTGACAAGTACATTGATAAGTCAAGCAAGTATTGAGCCTTGAATAGATGGATAAAAATTATTTTCTTTTATTACTAAACCGACAAAAACAAAAAATTTTGTGTATTTTCTGGAGATAACTATTTCTCTTACCGACTTCAAAGCTTTTTCTCTAGGTTTTCTTCTTTAGTATTCTTAAATATGCATTAATTTGTTGACATTTGTAATACACATCTAACTTCCATGGCAACTAGATCCAGCCTGAGTCTTAAACCTTCTTAGTGAATTTGGCTGTAAATACTTGGGCATGCATCATTGGAAATCACATTATATGACCTTATTTCCTTCATGAAAATTCGAAAGCTAATTTGCTACGAAATAAAGTTATATTCAATTAAATTATTTTATTTCATGATCTGATATTGAGAAACATTTGGTTTCAAGGAGATGGAATGCTAGTGCATTTTGGTATACATGTCATAGATTATTTAGATGAAACATTTCCTGAAAGGTGAATAGGTAGTGTGACGCGCTTTCGTAGGCGGGGGAGCAAGGTCGTGCTCTACGGCTCTTCTTCGTTCACGGCAGCGGAACATCGGTCAGTGGATATTTCTCGTGCAGACAGTCATCGGTCAAATGCTCAGCGCAGGGGTATCGGGTCAGCGGCAGCTACGTAAATGCGGGATATCCCTGCTCTCTCAACTGATCAACGGTCTGACTGCCTGAAGGTCAAAACATCCACTCGGGGGTCGGTTCTCGGGCGCCACCCTCGGGATTTAATGTGGTCGAGGGCCCACTTTATGCACCGGGCAGCTTATTACAGTGGAGAAACGGCAAGCCAGGGGTCAATTGCGTGTATTAGTGCTGGCTGTTGGCTGCCATTTGTTATATATAATGGTAAAAATGGGACTAGGTAATAAAACAAACGGTTATAAAACATCCTGTATCCTGTATTCCATTCTTTTATACAAAGACATGGCCTAAAACTAACTTAAAATCTAAGATATACAACAATATTAACAAACAAACAGTCTGAAGGGCAAGAGTATGTTTTAGAGCTGTTCACGGTCGCTCATTCTGTTCGGTTGCGCTGAAGACGGTAACCCGGCGGTATCATTCGCGACGCTATTCACATATCTCGTACTATTCGGTCGTGACGCTACTCACGACGGTTTGTATGCAAACTATCGCGCCTCGTATCTAAAATCCGCGTTCCCGGTTCACGGCGCTTCGTATTAAAACTCGACCGACGGCGGTATACGCGGTATGTAACAACAACACGGCGTCGACCGGCGATAGGCGGTATCTCTACACAGCGACGGTCTTTACACGTGGCGGCGGCGATAGGCGTCGGGACGGCAGTTGTCTAGCGCCCTTGTCAACGGACCTCGGCGGGCACCTGGCGGGAAACACATTCCTGGTCATTACCGAAACAATAACAAACTTACGGCATCAGTGCGTGTGTGCATCGGTGACGGTAGGAAGGAAAGAAAGGAACTGACGCTGCCCGTTCTTATAAGGGTCCTCGACAGCGTCAGCAGGATGGAGCGACATTGCCCGTTCTTATAAGGCTCCTCGACAATGTCGACCAATAGCGGTAGGAAATTAGGAAAGGAACCGTCACTGCCCGTTCTTATAAGGGTCCTCGACAGTGACGGTGGGATGACGCAACATTGCCCGTTCTTATAAGGGTCCTCGGCAATGCTGGCCATTAGAGGGGTAGGACGTAAGGAAGGAATACACCATATACACACAAGCCTAGCCTCATCTACATCACTAGACCAGGAAGGCGCGGCCCAGCAGGCGACCCAGTCCAGTCCGTTTGGACTGTTGACCCGGGTGGAGACCGTTTGGTTCTCCCCGAAATAATGGTCTGCTCGGACTTAAATAGACGGCTCGAGCTCCCACTACGCTGACGTGTGACGGTGTGCGGTGATCGCGCATACGATACTGCTGTATGCGGCGCGCGATTACTATGGTCGGACGCTCTGAAAATCTCGGAAAATGATATTTCCCGGCATAGCGCGGTAAATCTAATTATATTCCGGTAATATTGAAACATTAAGAAATCTTTTCCCGCAAGAATCAGATTTTTCGGATGTTAAATAAATAAATTGAATCCCGGTGAACATACACTTGCCCAAAAATTTAGTAACTTCGTTACAGTAGAATAGGGCCCATTGAATGGTCTTCTAGATCACCCAATTTAACCCCTTTACATTTCTATCTCTGGGGCCATTTAAAGAGTATTATTTGAAAACAGAATTTCACCTGCAGTGCATGATATCCCTCATCAACATTTGCGGAGCATGCTTTTCCAGTTGTCAGAAAGTTTTGGATACTTTCACATGACTGAAGAAAACATTTGATTAAATATTTGTGAATTTAAATTATTGTTTTTTATTGGTTTTAATCGATTTCTAAAAGAAGGAGGTTCTCAATTCGTCGACTATGTATTTTTTTTTATGTATGTACACCGATTACTCCGGAACGGCTGCACCGATTTGAACGACATTCTTTACGTTATGTTCAGGAAGTTGCTGCGGTGATCCCATATTTTTTTGGACGAAATTGGTGCCGTAAAATCCAAGATGGCACTGACAATATGGGGGCCAAAAAAAAAAAAATTTTGTCCGATTTTCTCGAAAACTGGTATGGGGGAATTTTAGGGGGCGTACACAAGAAATCTGAAATTATTTTTAAAAAATTCAATATGGCAGATCTAATATGGCGGACGAAAAATCAATTTCGTCCGATATTCTACAAAATTGGTATGGGGAAGTTTTCAGGGTGGCACATAACAAATCTGGAGTTATTTTTAAAAAATTCAATATGGTGTATTCAATATGGCGGATAAGATATTTATTTTGTCCGATTTTTTCAAAATTGATATGGGGGAGAATCTGAAATTATTTAAAAAAAAAATTAATTATGTCGGATCCAAAATGGCGGATTAAAAACTCTATCTCTCAATTTTGTCTAGAATCAGTATTGGGTTTTTTTTTGTTAGTGGTAATTACGAATTTAAAATATTTTTTGAAAAACTCACTCTGGCGGATTCAATATAGCGGACTAAAAATTTTACATTTTTTGATTTTGTTCAAAGGTAGGAGTGAATCATTTTTGAGGATGTAAATAGCGAATATAAAATTATTTTAAGAAAATCTAATATGTCAGATGCAATATGACGGTCTAGAAATTTTAAATTTCCGGATTTCATCTAAAATGGTACGAGGGAGCTTTAAAGGGTTTATATTTAGACTAGATTAAGACGTTAAAATTATTTTTTGAAATTTAATATACCGGATTCAATATGGTGGGTTGAAAACTTTACCTTATTCTCATTTTTTTAGTTTTGGTATTAGGGGGTTTTCGGAGTCGTGTATTATGAATATGAAGTTAACTTTACTTAGGTTGATAAGATATAATAGTAGGGACTGCAAATTTTACATTTGTCGATTTTGTCTAAAGTTGATATTGCGGGTTCTTGGGGCGTATACAAACTCAATATGCAGTATAAAATATATCTGGCTAAGAAATTTACGTCTGAAGTTCTTTAAATATCGATACTGGAAGGTTTTGGAGCCTATATTACCAATCTAAAGTATAATTTGAAATTTAAGTTGATTGATATACTATGACAGACTAAATATTTGGTTTATACAATTTCACTGGTATTTGTAGAACTCGTAAGAATTTTTAGTGCCTCATTTTAGGTGATTTACAACTTTGGATAAAATGGGGTACTTTTTTGCCACCTATATATATATATATATATATATATATATATATATATATATATATATATATATATATATACATATATGTACAAATTATGGTAAGGAAGCAATTACAAATAAAGTATTTTTAATATGTTTATGCGAATCACATTTTGTCAGGTATTAGTTTGGCACCGACTTCAAAAATTTCAATTTTATATACGAATTTATAGTTATTTTTCACTTTTTAGTGCACGTTTAGAAGTCGGTTCAATTTTTTTTATAAAAATATTATTTATTAAAAGGTTTTTTGTTCGTATACCTTTAATTGTCAATATTTCCAAAACACTTAAATTGACCCATAGGGTTGGCGATACAAAAATTCTTCGAAATTTATTTAAGACATGAAATAGCTGATAACATATGGGATAACCCATTAAAAAAAAATTACAAGCGACATCGTCATTTAACAATTGTTGACGTTACTGGCATTAGGAATTCAAAATCAAATAGAAACATTTTGGTTTTTAAGACTGAAGAAAACCCTGATCCGCTATCACTTTCCGCCCAGTATATACATACATACATACAGTCATGAACAAAAGTATGGAAATATTTTTATTTTGCACATTTTTTTAGCACGCCTCGTATTCAAAAATAATTTGTGCTATTTATTTTATACATTTGTTTAGGTATTGAATATTATCACATGTTTACGTTTCGGGCTATATACATTCCTCTCTTATCTGCCTTTTTTGTTTATGTCTTGGACATATGTATGGACACATCATTTCTTCTGTGCATTTTGAAAATTTAAAATCATTTGGATTAGTATCATTAGATTTGTTATGCCACTGTTTTTACTAACACTGTGTTAAGAATGGGCACAAATGAGTATTTGTCGAAATAGTTGCGAGTTAAAAAGACAAGGTGTAAAGCAATGCACTAGAGCAAAAAATTTAGGTTTAAGTAAGGGTGTTTTTTTCGAAAATTCTAAAGAAATTTTGGTTACTGGGGAATGTTAATAATCTGACAAAGTCAGGTCGTCCTAGAAAAACTAACCCCTATGTTGAAAAGTGGATTAAAAGAATTGCGATAACTAATCCGTATAAGTCATCTGTCCAAATTAGTGCAGATATTTCAACATTTCAACACAGACATAACACCTCGAATTGTGAGAAGATGTTTTTGTGAAGTTGAATTGTTTGGAAGAGTTGCTATCAAAAAACCTTTACTCTCCAAGAAAAATCGAAAAACCAGAACTTCAGTTGGCTCAGAGGCATTTAAATTGGATACCTCAAAACTGAGGTACGGTGCTTTGAAGTAACAAACATAAATTTAAAGTATTTGATTCAGACGGGAAGGTTGTTTGTTCGAAAACTTGTAGGAAAAAAAATTGATATTAAGCATCAAAAACCTACTGTGACACATGGGGGTGACAGTATTATGATCTGGGGATACTTTTCCAGGTTTGGGACGGGCCCTACAGTGAAAATAACTGGGAAAATGGATCGATTTATGTACCGCGATATATTACAGAATACTATGTTGCCCTATGCCGAAGAAGAAATGCGGCTTTTATGGAGATATCAACAAGATAATGACCCCAAACACTCATCCCGTTTAGTAAATAATTGATTTTTAGAAAAACAGTTGATTTACTGGAGTGGCCTTCTCAATCGCCGGACTTAAATCCGATGAGCACCCTTGGGAACACTTGGAGTGAAAAATTAGGAAAATAATAATTCATAATGAAAATCATCTATGGGAATTTTTACAAGATGAATGGACAAAGATTCCAGTTGATGCATATCAAAATCTTGTCGATTCAATGCCAAGAAGATGTAGAGAAGTCATTAAGGCAAAAGGGGTTTCAACAAAATATTGAACTTTGCTTTTTTAATTTGAACAGACTAAATTATTTTTTTATGGAAACATATTCTATCCATACTTTTGTCCCAAGTGTTTTTTTATTTATCATAGGAAAAGTTTGTTTGATTTTGTATTTTCATTTGTTGAATAAAAAGTTACCAATTTAATAGTATATGTCTATTTTATAATATACAATTAATTATTGACGACCAAATATTAAGGATATAAGCAGAAAACAAACCTTTCCATACTTTTGTCTATGACTGTACATGTGAAACATGAGAAAAATTTCATTTGAATATAGGTTCGCAAATGCTTCATAAGGGACCTATGGCCGTTTAAGGTGGCCCTCGAACAGGATTTTTATTTAATATCTTTGGAACTGCTTGAAGCACTGATGTGTTTTCTCGTAACAGAATTAACTTCAATAAATATTATTTTTTGATGTTAAGAGTAAGCGAAAATTTAGTCACGGGCGTTCCGATAGCGGGGCGGTCTGATTTATTTATTCCTATCTGTTTTACATGACACTTTCTAACAGTTCTACTTGAAAATTACGATTCTGCAATACTAATTACATAAAAGGATTTTCTTGTAATATTCACTTCACTAATAGTTTAGGAGTAAATATTTGTTTTTAAACTAAACAGCAAAATAGACTTATGACGATTATAAACTTGAAGCAAAAAATTTCAAGTAGCTTGTGGTTAATGTCAAAATAATAAGATGGTGGCCGACCTCTCGATGGTGGTGGAATAGGATGAATTATGTTTTATTACAATTTATTCTAACTGTGCAACCTCTAACACAGAAAGGATATGATGGAGCGAGGTTTGCATTCACTGTTTCGAATTTTATTTCACTTACATACGGAGTTGCATATAGTTATACGTTTGCTGAATGTGATTTCAGCACTACAACAGCATAATGTGGATATAACCACTGCTAATGCATCTCACACGGAGGAATCCGTAAAAGCCGTATAAACATATATATATATATATATATATATATATATATATATATATATATATATATATATATATGAAGTAAAAATCGAACAGTAAATGCAAACTTCGTTCCAACCATATCCTTTCCGTGTTAGAGGTTGCACAATTGGAACAAATTGCTAAGGAACACAATTTATCCTATTTCACCACCATCAAGATGATGGCCTACCTGTACCACCATACCGAGAAGAAAGTCAAAACTTACCTACCCCGCCACAGTGATACGGCAGAGGTACATGTTTCGTCTCTACTAGACTCATCAGGGTACCGACATGCACCTGGCTGTGCAAAGGACAGATCGGAAGGAAACATGCAAATACTGAACGCGGCTTCGCCGACCTCCCGCCGGATGGCGTATACATGTTTATACGGCTTTCATGTATTCCTCCGTGAGAGATGCAATAGCAGTGGATATATCCACATTATGCCATTGTAGTGCTGAAATTACATTCAGCAAACGTACAACTATATGCAGCTCCATGTATGAATGAAGTAAAAATCGAACAGTAAATGCAAACTTCGTTCCAACCATATCCTTTCTGTGTTAGAGATTGCACAATTGGAACAAATTGTTAAGGAACACAATTTATCCTATTCCACCACCATCAAGATGATGGCCTACCTATACCACCATACCGAGAAGAAAGTCAAAACTTACCTACCCCGCCACAGTGATACGGCAGAGGTACATGTTTCGTCTCTACTAGACTCATCAGGGTACCGACATGCACCTGGCTGTGCAAAGGACAGATCGGAAGGAAGCATTCAAATACTGAATGCGGCTTCGCCGACCTCCCGCCGGATGGCGTATACATGTTTATGCGGCTTTCACGTATCCCTCCGTGTGAGATGCAATAGCAGTGGATATATCCACATTATGCCGTTGTAGTGCTGAAATCACATTCAGCAAACGTACAACTATATGCAGCTCCGTGTATGAATGAAGTAAAAATCGAACAATAAATGCAAACTTCGTTCCAACCATATCCTTTCCATGTTAGAGGTTGCACAATTGGAACGAATTGTTAAGGAACACAATTTATCCTATTCCACCACCATCATCGATTTTTACTTCATTCATACACGGAGCTGCATATAGTTGTACGTTTGCTGAATGTGATTTCAGCACTACAACGGCATAATGTGGATATTTTCACTGCTATTGCATCTCACACGGAGGAATACGTGAAAGCCGCATAAACATGTATACGCCATCCGGCGGGAGGTCGGCGAAGCCTCGTTCAGTATTTGCATGCTTCCTTCCGATCTGTCCTTTGCACAGCCAGGTGCATGTCGGTACCCTGATGAGTCTAGTAGAGACGAAACATGTACCTCTGCCGTATCACTGTGGCGGGGTAGGTAAGTTTTGACTTTCTTCTCGGTATGGTGGTACAGGTAGGCCATCATCTTGATGGTGGTGGAATCGGATAAGTTGTGTTCCTTAACAATTTGTTCCAATTGTGCAACCTCTAACACGGAAAGGATATGGTTGGAACGAAGTTTGCATTTACTGTTCGATTTTTACTTCATTCATACACGGAGCTGCATATAGTTGTACGTTTGCTGAATGTGATTTCAGCACTACAACGGCATAATGTGGATATATCCACTGCTATTGCATCTCACACGGAGGAATACGTGAAAGCCGCAGAAACATATATATATATATATATATATATATATATATTTTTAGTTGGTAATTTTCTTGGGAATATGGTTCATTTTTATATTGAAACTACATATATACAGTAGTCATACTTATTGTATATATATATTTTTATTTCTCAGGACGTTTCGATTCTTTCGAATCTTTTTCAACTGATGCGGATGCTACAAAAATGTACATTTTTAATATTATTATATATGGACAAAGAGGTTAAAAACTTACCAGAACAGAGATTTTTGTTTTAAACAATAGTTAATCACATCAAACAAAAATCTCTGTTCTGGTAAGTTTTTAACCTCTTTGTCCATATATAATAATATTAAAAATGTACATTTTTGTAGCATCCGCATCAGTTGAAAAAGATTCGAAAGAATCGAAACGTCCTGAGAAATAAAAATATGTATATACAATAAGTATGACTACTGTATATATGTAGTTTCAATATAAAAATGAACCATATTCCCAAGAAAATTACCAACTAAAAATATATTTAATGGTTCAAGAAATAATTAATTCCTATATATATATATATATATATATATATATATATATATAATTATATATATATATATATATATATATATATATATATATATATATATATATATATATATATATATATATGTATTTTTCAATTATGATTAATTTCCGTATTTAATTTCTTTTTCCATTTTTTTTCCTTTACACGCTTCTTACCTTACAGTGCCAAAAATAAACAATAAATATTTAATAATATATTTTGCTACTATATAAACAGGATATTAATAGAGCCGCAGGAAAGAATTTTACCAAAGATTATGGAAAATAAAGAGAATCAGTAATTTCATTAGTACTATAATTTTTAAAGTTTCATATATTTTTATCAAATCTGATTATCATATAGGGGTTTAAACCTTAACTCCTCGATGGTGTGCGCCTGATTATGCATTAATTTGCATGTACACTACATAAAATACGGTATTTTATTTTTACTTTTCCTGTAAAGCGCATAAAATAAATATCTCTTGTAAGAGAAAGTTGATCCGGTTATACAATACTATCATGCAAAAAATGATGAAAGAAATAAAAACACCTAATTATACACTCTTATGTATGTGGAGTTTTATAGCACTTCTGGTTTCATTTGGCGAAACATAAATTAATGACAGGAGTCGATATTAATTAGGTACATATTCTGATAAAAGTAAAATGAAAAATTATGATTTCGAAACAATATTTTTTTGGCACACCTACTTATAAAGTAAAGCTGTTAATTAATTTACAATATGTTTATAATTTTGCTTGTCATATGGTAGGCGTGTAAAGCTTAATGTCGATATCAAATAATCACTTCAAAGAGGCCCGAAAATGATTTAAAAAAAATGCGAAAATTCGGTTGCAATAGTCTAATAATCTGTGAGCTATCTTGAAACCAAATCAAACTTGCGTCCGTGTTAAATGTTAATGTCTCAAATTTATTATTATTACATTTACATAGACCATTGGACCAAAATAGAACAACAAAGATCTTTTCTTTAAACAATATATTTTAAACAAAATTTTGGTTGACAAATATTTATAGTTAATAATGTAATAATAATAGAAGAGGTGCAACAAAAGTAAAGCAACCAAGATTGTATTAAACAACATTTAATTTTACCTATTACACCAAAAAAACATTAAATACATTTAAGAATCATAATAGCTAGAAGTATTATGGTAAAAATTAATAGAACATTAATTATTATTTATTATTTAACAACAACGTCACAGCATTGAAACAACTAAATTTTGAACTTCTCTCAGATTTTTAGTGGGGTGCGGGGATTGCGCCGGCTACTGTAACACCGGAACGTTACTTTCCTGAAATCACTCTTGAACAACTTATAGAGAGTGCTTTTGATCATTATCATGATAGAAAATAAAACACTATCGCATTTCTTACTCTGCATAAGATAGCATTATATTTTGCATTATTATAAAGGGGAGAGTCCCCCAGAATCGACCGGCATCCAGTACCGGCCAGTTGCAAGTTCTATTATCCTACAAGAGATGGCGCTTAGACTTTTACCGCGCGGTGGCAACCTGTCGCGACCAGTTTACTGCCAGTGCAAATATTTGTCTTGCGCGTAATGGACGTACGCTATTAAATTATTATTGTGTGGGTGATTCTTCGAGTTTAGATAACCAGCTTAAAATAAGTCAATCCTGGTATGTATAGGCTAATTATATGACTATTAAAAAATATATTTTGAATCAATCTTTGTACATTCGTTTTGATCTGTAATCGAACATAATTTTTATTCCGTTTCCTACAGTACCGGCCACAACATTGTCCTCCAGTACCGGCCATTCTTTAAGTTCATTTTTAATGGGTGTAATTTGATTACAGATACACGGAAATGCCAAGTGATAAAAATGATGGTGAGATGGAGCAAAAGAAGGGCACCTGGGATCCTCCAGACATTCAGCGAGCCGTAGAAAAGGTTTGAGTGCACGTCAAGCCCGCAGATCACTATCAGGTACTACGAACTGCATTAAATGACAAAGTTAGTGCTATTGAAAATAATAAAGATATGTTCATTAAGCCAGTTATAGGTCGTTTTCACAATACTTTTCATCTGAATACGGAAAAATATTGACAACATACGTTAAAGACTTGACAAACAGGCTAGTGCCTTCAAACAAACAAGAATTTCTATATCTCGCCCTTCAACTTGCCGAGAAGTTAAAATTACCTCACCAATTCAATAAAGAGAAAAAATCTACAGGGAAAAACTACTATTATTACAAAACCTAGTGACTTATCATTGCGGACTGCCGAATCAACGAGTTTAATGAGAGCAGTAGGGTTTAATAGACCTCAGGTTGAGCGATTCTTTGAAGGTCTTGAGACTTTGATGCAGATGTTTAATTTCACTCCCTATAAAATATGTAACTGCGAAGAGTCTTGTGTCAGGATTGTCCAGAAACATGCTAAAGTTTTAGCTACTAAAAACCAAAGACAAGTTGGAAAACACTTACTTCTGCAGAACGTGGAAAAAACGTGACTGTTCTTTTTGCAACGAGCGCTGGAAGTCAGTTCGTACCACATTATTTCATATTTCCACTATCCCGAGTGAATGAAAGACTTCTAATTAATACTCCAAATAAGAATGTAGGGGAAGCTCAGCCAAATGGCTGGATGAATTCCGAATTATTTTCGAAATGGATGCACCACTTTGCGAAATGTTCTAATTCTACAGCCCTGAATCCAGTTCTCTTGATTCTTGACGGACATGCCAGTCAGACTTAGGTGTTATTGAATTTTCCAGAAAAAATAATATTTGCATGCTGAGCACCCCATTTTACACGACTCACAAGTTACAGCCACTTGACCGTACGTTCACGAAGCCTTTTAAATCTGCTTACAATGATGCATGTGACTTGATTGCAAAATTTGTTGCTTCTGCTTTTAATCGAGTTTCTCGAATGGATACTACGACACAGACATACAGCCCTTTGATAGAAAAAATGTCTTTGGATTTTATTGGTTCAGACATGACAAACGTTACAGTAGTCAATTAACATTAGAACAATCGCTTTAATCTTCTCAACTGTCGGAACCCACACTTTCAACTTCTGCATAGTCAATTCTGCCAAATTTTAACTCTAAACAGCTAGAAATGACATCTTTAGCTTCTTGGGAACTTGGATCTCCAACTGCTGCCTCCGATTCCGTACCCCAAATTACAACTTCTAAGCAATTCGAGGCTCAAACTGCTGCTGCTGACGTCGAACCTTAAATTGCCTTTTCTCAGGAATCCAGTTCTCAAACTGTCGCTACTGACGCCGAACCTCAAATTGCCTCTTTTCAGCAATCCGAGTCTCAAACAGAAGCTGTTATTGACCAATCCACCGACAACTTTAAACCTGTACTTACAAAAATCTCATCGATTCCTGATGCTCCGAAAAGAAGAGCACGACGTCGTAAAACTGAAAGAAATGTGTAAGTTCTCCATACAAAAAAGTGCTGAAAGAGAAAAGAGCAGATAAAAGAAGTGTTGAATCAGCTAAGCGAGAAAAGAGTTTCAGAAAAAGACATCAATAAGAAAAATAAGTTTGGTTTCAGGAAAAGATGTCCCTAAAAAAGGTAAAGTTTGCTGTCAGGAAGAGATGTCAGTAAGAAAGCCAATAAAAATATAGACGAAAACTTGACTTCTCCTCGCAAACCGATTGAAGAAGAGACAATTTGTACTTTGTGCCTTGAATTTCATGAAAAGGATTGGATATAGCGTGGGAACTGCAAGGTTTGGGTCCATGAGGCTTATGCAAATACATCAGAGCTATCAAATCATTATATTTGCGGTCATTGTATAGTATAAATGGTTACATATTTACTGGCCGGTACTGGAAGCAAAGTCTGATTTTTCCTAGTCTTCAAATTGCAATAATAAAGTTGGTTATTTCGAAACATACCGGTAGTTTATTATTTTTATTGATAGCACAAGAGTTTTTTTACACATATCAGGAGGTATGTGTAACCCCTTTTATAGCTACATAGAAGTTTTTTCCACTTGTCTACTGTCGAGTATAATAGCCCAAGAAAGGGGGCAAATGCAATACTATGTCTGGGATTCAATTAAAAAGTGGATGAGACCCGTTTTACGTTGTCGGGGAATTAAATAAAGGTCTCAGCATGTTTGCTAGGATATATTCGTTCAGGTTTTGAGGATCCAAATTGACTGAAATATAGTTTTTTTTATTGTTGAAGCCAACATATACATTTTGGATTTAGTGGAGTTTTGGAATTAGTTATTACAAAAAGGCTAAAATGGCTGTTTTTAAAAGTGAATGATTTATCGCAGTAATAACTTTTGACACTTTTAAAAATGAATGAAAAAATTAATTATTAACCCCTTATTTATTGTTTAGAAAAATAGGGTACTTTTTTATAAACAATCAAAGTTACTAAATCGCTTGTACACTTTTTCTAACACATACAAATCGTAAACTGGTTTCGAAATGAGATTTTTTAAAACTCGTAGCTGCTTTGTTTATAACAATTAAGAAATTAATCCAGCAGCATTGAATAGACCGAGAGTAATATTTTATGAAAACATGATTTATTTTTCAAAACAGGGTAATTTATTTAATGCTAATTGCCTATAAAGTGGAGCGTATTTTGAGCGACGCAGCGCGAGTAATGGTGGGGATAGTCGGACGATGGACTCGAGGCGAGGCTAAAACTGAAAACGCAACTTTAAACCGATGACGCAAGAAAAATTTGCCATATCTCTGCGAAAATTCAACCGATTTCGACATTTTGTTTTTAAAACTGAGGGAACTTGAAAACTTATGAACAACTGCATTATTAGTTTTTCACGACACACGTAATTTTGCTTCAAAAATTTGTTACTAGTTTAAAATTAATTATATTTGCTAATCGCATCGATTTTTTTCCATATTTAGTTCGTTGAACTATATATTAACTTGGTATATAATAATAATTTTAAGTGGAAAATTATATAGGATATGTTTCAAATAGCATCTTGGAATATCAATTGTACAGATTTGTTTCAAATAATGAAAGGTGAAAACAGTTCTCTGATTGAATTTAGTCACTGGAATATTTATTTTAATTTTCTCCTTTTAAATATTTCATCTATTTCCTCATCATTACATTTTTTATAAAAAATGGTTCTTAACATATTATCACAACAGTCATCGTCGTAATTTTCATTTCATAAATCGTCCTCGTCGCATTTTATGCCGGTGGCATTTACGCAACTATCGCATTAAAATTTTCGCACATTTTCGAACATATTAAGCCGTACTAACGACATCCACATTGTTTTCTACAAGCAGTTTTAATACTGCAGCGGCCCGAAATACCCTCTGAAACCTCTGGGAGTATCATCGCATCGATTGAATGCACTGATTCAAACCTACTCTTACGTTTTCCAATCACAATTGATTTAATCCAAGTGATTACCGAACCAAGCGTAAATTTGTAAAAATTTTCTTAGAAAATGTTGTGCCACTGTACTTTCGGTCGGTGGTAATTTGTGAAGCTTAAACGAAGATTTTATGTCTGAAATAGGTTGTATGTAAGATCATTCAATGAAAACTCCATTTTACTTTTCATTTCTAATTTTTTATCAACTTTAATCAAATATAACACTTTTGCTATTTTTTAGCATTGTTGATAATTGTTTCTAATTTGGCAGAAACAATTTAAAATAGTAATTTTATCTAGACCAAAAAAAAAAGAAGATGCGATGTCACAGACAGTAAAAATGTATAGAAATGAAATTATTTATTTTAAGTCAGGGTATATGAAACTTTTACGTTTAAAATATTGATTAGGTTTTTTACAGGTTGTTATTTTATGAAAGACTATTTTTGAATATCCTTCTGCCAATTGTGTTAAAATTATCAGCAAGTCGATGTGGTTGCCATCCGTGACGATATTATATTCTAAATATGAATATAATATCGTATCAATTGCAGTCTGCACAATCAAAATATCAGTGTCTTCATCGCTCAAAATACGCTCCACTTTATACGCAATTTGTAATAAATAAATTAACCTGTTTTGAAAAATAAATAATGTTATCATAAAATATAACTTTCTATCTATCCAATGTCTTTGAATTCGTTTCCTAATTGTAAAAGCGGCTGCGAACTTAAAAAAAACCTAACTCAGGCCTTTCGATTACATGACTTGGAAACTCGACGAGTAATGCAGTAGCTTTAATTGTTTATTAAAAAGTATTCTCTTCTTTGAGCAATAAATAAAGGGTTAATAATTAATTTTTTTTCACTGCAAATTTACGGTGTAACTCTTTTTTAAGAAAATCCACTCTTGACTGACTTGAAAAGTTGATAAAAAAGAAGTTATGGCAATAAATATTTAGCGTCTTGTGATAAACAAATTAACATACCTCAGTAAAAAATTGACCGATTGACTTATACAAAAACTCGTTCGATTTGTTACTGAAAAAGCTTTCTTTTAAAGTAACAAAATGATGTAAAAATTTTTTATTGCGATAAATAAATTATTTTTAGAAAACTGCCATTTTGGACGTTTTTTTTTGGTCTTTTTGCAATAATTAATTGACAAGACTCATATTGTAGGTTTTAAATTCTCTACAACTTTTATTTAGAATCTTTTTCTCCAAAATAAATAACTTTGCTTCCAGAATAAAAGAACGATATTTTGGTTAATCTGGACCCTCGTAGTAGCGAAACTTCAATGAATCTCGAGTGGCAAATATTTTGGGGGATCTTTATTTAATCCCCCCTACAACGTAAAAGAAGTCCCATCTACTTCTTAATTTTATTTCTGACATAGCATTTCATTTGCTCCCTTTATTGGGCTATAAGGGACTTTTCAGTCGATCCTCTACTAATTAGCTTTACGTCTACCAATCTTCTGTGAACAAACATAATTTCTGGAGTTTCGGCAATGTAGGTGTGGACTTGTAAGGATCATTTTGATATTTTTTTAATGCACCTTTCGGCCTATTCTCCAATTCTATAACATTAATGAAAAAAACGCAATGTATTTAAATGAAATATCATATATTTAGTATATTATAATATCGGGATTTGTACATCTTTTAAAAGCACTGGTCTACTTTTTTCTGATATAAAAATCTGCTAGCGCAGCGATTTAATCTTTGATGTTAATAAATCTTTGGCTGAAGTTTATTCTACAAGTATCGTGAAAAAGTAAATAAAAATATAGCCAGTAATATAATATAGAAAATCGTACCGACAAGTAAAGGGCAGCTGATTTCAAAGTGATAGTTGTTTTCTGCGAATATCTGTTAATTAGTTTCATTTTCATGAGATGTTAAAACATGATAATTTTTAGTGTTAGATATTGAAAAATCTTCATTAAAACATTCTAAAGATGTCGATTATGAGATACAATTTTTATTTTTGCCCATAAAAAATAAATTGTTGCACTTATTAGTGTAATTTTCGGAGCTATTGCTCCGAAAATTACAATTTTAGATAGGAAATTTAAAGTGGTCTATCTTTAAAAGACAGTTTCGTCCTAAGTGTAATACATTTTTTATTATATCAGATAATATTAGAAAATTCAGAAATTACGTCTCAGGCAAATGGTCTCCTATTAAGAGATACTAAGGGTTGCTAATATGACATAGTATCTCATATTAGATTCCTTTGGGTTTGAGATTTAGATTGAGAGAATACAAAAGAGATCAATTTAAATTAAACTTTTTATTTGCGAGACTTTTTAATCAACAATATCAGACGACATACATCATATAGATTTTTTTTATCAACAAGGTCTAGTAACGAATTTCTATATTTAACTTACATATAATTAAATGTCAGACTCATAATAATCATAGTAATTTTCATAATGCTACTTCTTAAGCAATATCAAAAATTAATAAATACCAAAAAGACAACAGTAGTTTTCTAAATCTTAGATATCTATATATAAAGAACACAGAAATCGATTTGCTGTTTAACATTGATATTTAGCCCATTTTTCTTCTCTTGTGTCTTCTAAAAATCTTCCTTTGCAGTATGGACATTCAGCGTCATATGACTCATTATCACTGCGCTGCTATCTGGAAGATCAGGCAAGTCTTCATCCTCAGAACTAAAACGATCTAGCTCCTTAATTTTCTTTTTTTCGTAACTTTTTTAATATTTTATTTGTCTTTTTAGAATCTTTCTTCTCGCCCTTTTTATTTTCCCTTACATTTTTTTATTTAAAGAGTCTATTAGCGAGTCTTTATATGGAGAATTAGTAATTATGGTAACTGCTCCATTTCGGGTTTTCTAGGACAAATCGCTCCTAGGTAGTCTCGGTATTGTCCTAAGTGCATGAGGTGACGTGCTAAGCACTGAATTTTCATACAAGGTAACGCGATTAGAAGAAGCTTGAGTCATGTCAAACGGATCTTCTGTCGAAGGAGTTTTCTGTTCTCCGGATTTTTATTTGACACTCCATGATCAGGTGCTTGAATCAGTAAACATCTATCCGGTGATTGTCGTCCTTGATCTTCCTCATTGAAAATTGTAAAATCATCTTCTGTAAAAAGTATTGTGATTACAAGTATCTAACCCAGTTTTACGAAAACCATTGACAGAGTTACTCAAGGTTGCACCTTTTGCAAAGGCAACGTTAAATAATCTTGCTATATATTTGTTGGTCAATGTTCGTCCTGGGTTGTCTCGTAGCCGCATTTCTATTTCTTGGGAGTAATAAGCTTTTAACGGTTTCTGGAATGCTACATCCACTGGTTTCATTAAGTGTGCACAATGTGACGGTAAGCAGAGTAATACATCATTGTTTAGAGCTAAATTTATTACATTGATGTTTCTTGTATGTGTGTAGTGGCCGTTTAGAATGAAGATTTTTACTTAGATTCGTAAAATTTATATAAAGCTGAAACCACTTTGTGAATAAGTGACTTTGGATCCAGCCAGAAAGATGGCAATCACTTATAGAATCAGCAAGTGCACCGTTCATTAGTTCTTGAGCCATATTTTTCCTTGGAAAAAATTATCAATGAAGGAACATAGCTACCAGAAGCGTTCATGCACGTCACTATGGTTATTAGTTTTCCTGTATCCAGAGAAGTCAACGCACCAACCTGCTTCTTTCCTTTCACGCTAATAATTTTGGAGCTTTTATGTTCTACCACTGTTATTCCGGTCTCGTCAACGTTATACACTCGGTGTGAAGCTGATTTTATTTTATCAATTTCTAGTTCAAATAAATCAAAGAAATTGTTGTCGGCAACTGGATTGAATCATTTTACTCTCATAGTAGAAACTGCTTCAGGTGTTCTTCTTCTTCCTCTTGTTATAGGCTTACAGCCTGTTTTTTTCCAACTCAATCATTCATCTTATTTGATGTTGAGATCCAGGACTCTCTCCATCTTTTAAGTGGTCTACCTATTGGTCTTCTGGTTTCCGGTGTTCCATCTCGGGCGATTCTCGCTATCCTATTTTGCGCCATTCTTCCTACGTGCTCATTCCAGGCTCTTCTGCGCTTCCATCCCCATCTTACTATATCCTGCATTCCATGTTCCTCGCGTATTGTTGAATTACGTATGTGATCTACCTGATAAATTAGAATGCCTGTTCATAAACTCACGTAGCCACTTGTTACCTGCAGACGCTTTAGTTAAGCTGACGGAATGCTTTAGATTATTTTTGATCACCAATTTAAACGCCATGTATTTGATATCCTTCAGACGTAACCTATAAAATCATTGGTCCAATTCTTTACAATATTTTTCTGGTTCTATTTCTTAATAGTCAAGCAAAGCTGGAGGTCTCCCCATAACAAGTACTTCTGCATTAGCATCTTTCTTGACATAACGTTCTAGAGTACTTTTAGGAACACTGAAATGTTTTGACGCTCTTAGGTAATCCATTTGATTGTTTCACACTGCAATCATATAATTGATACAATGACTGTGAACTGAAAGCATTTAGTGTAGTTATAAAGTTGTAACTTGTGACGCGTTTTCGTAGGCGGGGAGCGGGGGAGCAGGTCGTGCTCTTCGGCTCTTCTTCGTTCACGGCAGCGGAACATCGGTCAGTGGATATTTCTCGTGCAGACAGTCATCGGTCAAATGCTCAGCGCAGGGGTATCGGGTCAGCGGCATCTACGTATATTTGGGATATCCCTGCTCTCTCAACTGATCAACGGTTTGACTGCCTGAAGGTCAAAACATCCACTCGGTGGTCGGTTCTCGGGCGCCACCCTCGGGATTTAATATGGTCGAGGGCCCACTTTATGCACCGGGCAGCGGACAGCTTATTACAGTGGAGAAACGGCAAGCCAGGGGTCAATTGCGTGTATTAGTGCTGGCTGCTGGCTGCCAATTGTTATATATAATGGTAAAAATGGGACTAGGTAATAAAACATCCTGTATCCTGTATTCCATTCTTTTATACAAAGACATGGCCTAAAACTAACTTACAATCTAAGAGGGACAATAATATAAACAATTACACGGACTGGAGGGCAAGAGTATGTTTTGAGAGCTGTTCACGGTAGCTCATACTGTTCGGTTGCGCTGAAGACGGTAACGCGGCGGTGTCATTCGCGAGGCTATTTACGTACCTCGTACTATACGGTTGCGACGCTATTCACGACGGCTCGTACGCAAATTATCGCGCCTCGTATCTAAAATCCGCGTTCACGGTTCACGGCGCTTCGTATTAAAGTTCGACCGACGGCGGTATACGCGGTAACAATAACTCGGTATCGTTCGGCGATAGCGGCGTCTCTACACGGCGACGGTCTTTACACGTGAGGGCGGCGATAAGCGTTGGGGCGGCAGTTGTTTAGCACCCTTGTCAACGGACGTCGGAGGGCACCTGGCGGTAAACACATTCCTGGTCATTACGGAAACAATAACAAACTTACGGCATCAGTGCGTGTGTGTATCGGTGACGGTAGGAAGGAACGAAAGGAACTGACGCTGCCCGTTCTTATAAGGGTCCTCGACAGCGTCAGCAGGATGGAGCGACATTGCCCAAGGGTCCTTGACAATGCCGACCAATAGCGGTAGGAAATTAGGAAAGGAACCGTCACTGCCCGTTCTTATAAGGGTCCTCGACAGTGACGATAGGATGACACAACATTGCCCGTTCTTATAAGGGTCTTCGGCAATGCTGGCCATTAGAGGGGTAGGACGTAAGGAAGTAAGTGTATGGTAAACACCATATACACACAAGCCTAGCCTCACCTACATTACTAGACCAGGAAGGCGCGGCGCAGCAGGCGACCCAGTCCAGTCCATTTGGACTGTTGACCCGGGTGGAGAACGTTTAGTTCTCAGCGAAATAATGGTCTGCTCGGACTTAAATAGACGACTCGAGCTCCCACTACGCTGACGTGTGACGGTGTGCGGTGATCGTGTGACAGAATTTGATTATAGACTCTTGCCGATGACATATTGAGGTAGCGTTAATTATCTTATCTATAATCATTTTTGTCCCATATTAATTAGTAACTATTTTAATAACCTACAATTAAAATTTCACAGTAATAAAGACACTCTGGAAGTCTGGTCGTTCAACTTCTCTCTTGCTGTTTTAGTACCAAACACTACGGTTATTAAAGCTTACCACAACCATGACTCAGATCTTCAGGACTTAGGAAAGGTTGATAATTAGTTGGTCAGTAGACATCTCTTGCTTTGTAGATCTCGCGACAGCGCGCCCGCGAGTTTATTCGCGTGAAGGTTTTAATTAGATTGAATAAAACAAGTTTCTCAAAACACTTAGTCTATTAACAAAATAAATAGAATAAAAACGAACTATTTACAATGAGAAACTTAAAACTAATAACAATTACGAAAAACTACCATAATTGCTCTTCTCGGTCGTTATTTTAACCAAAAATCTAAAACCCAATTTTGAAAAAACACGTATAAATAGCTTAATAAAATATTAAACAAAAAAAAATAAATAAAACGCGAAAAACAGCTATTTATATTACTTAATCGAACCGAATGAAAATCGCGAAATGCCCTACTAAAATAACCCACGATAATCCCTTAATTTCCCAAATTAAACAAAGACAACCTTCCCTCCCGACGATTATACCCGTGACGTAATTATTCTACGGCACTGGTATGGTACCGTACTATCCGACATTCAAATTGGAACTAAAATTTACTATTCCTTAAAGAAGTGTATTCGCATCTTACACCCCCCCGACACCCTTCTGTTCGAAGATTTGGGAGTTTTCTTACTGAAGGCGTTAGCTGTACCATACCGAATGTTTGATTCACGAATTGACCTATGAGCATCTTAAGCTTAATTTTTATATAACACAATTGATAAAACTATTCTATTTCTCCCTATAACTAAAGGAATAGGATAATATAACGTCTGTGAAAAAACCTGAGTGCCCTTTATTCATAATGCTGGTATTTGAATCATTCTTTCTTGCAATCAGGAAAAACAAACGCTACGTACCTCCTTTCACAGATCAAACGTTATATTACAGTATAATGAGTTTATTTAATTATTCTTTTCTTTTCTAATAATGGGAAAATCGTTCAACGTTTTAAAACATTTTAACGGTATTCCACATACCATATGTTAAAACTACCCTTATCACATCTGGTTTTATATACTTAACCAGGGCAGGATTACTTGGACGGATTTATAGGCAGTTCTAAGAGAGGGTCTTTTACGTCTTCATAAATTAACTAACTTTATGTATTTTTTTTAAGAAAACATTTAAACGACAAATATCATAAAAGTTAAGTTCGATAACTGATTTATTCTTCCTTTAGACCTTCGTGGATAGTGATAAAAAATATAACTACCCTATTCCCACGGCATATCTATTCACAGAGTGATTATTTAATTATTTATTTTAACAAAATATAGTTGACATTGAACAATGAAAATAATTAACATTTGTTCCATTACAATCGCGCATACGATACTGCTGTATGCGGCGCGCGATTACTATAGTCGGACGCTCTGAAAATCTCGGAAAATTATATTTCCCGGCATAGCGCGGTAAATCTAATTATATACCGGTAATCTTGAAACCTTTAACATTGTTTTCCCGCAAGAATCAGATTTTTCGGATGTAAATTAAATAAATTAAATCCCGGCGAACATACACTTGTCCAAAAATTTAGTAACTTCGTTACAAACTTACCTCGTAAACATTTAATGACAAAAATTTGGTTTTGTGGTTCCGTAAAAATCCGCGCGTACACAACCTAACCTCACCTCTGGCTGGGAAGCACTAACTCACGTTCTGATCTGTTGCTGTGTGGCTCCTAGCGACACTAGCGCCAAGTGACTTCGGCGACTAGTTTGGCCAAAACCTAAATCTCATATTTGGCGACTATTTCATATTAGGCACCCGTACCCTATACTATAGACATGTAAACACCGAAGAAGAATTGTTGGAACGAATGTAAAATTCAGAAAAATACTTTATGCTTAGATGCAAAGATGAAGGAAAGGGTGCAGTACAACAAATTAATTTTTGTATAAATGAAAACCTAGGTCATTTTGAACAATTACTTAAAGTTTAAAAATTAAATAAATAAAATTTCCCTGTTTTGGTTTGTTATTGACATTGTGTGTTATTCTTATTGTTCTTTGCCAGTTCATTCTTATATTATTCTTATTATTAGCTCAGTGCTATGTAAATTTTCATTGTTATTGACCTGTTGGCCCTTAAACACACTCTTGGACCAATTTTAAGCCTGGATAAAGAGTAAAGAAAGGCTACGATGAGTCTTACTATGTAATAAAATATTCAAATTCTCAGAGAACGCTACTCGAAGTGTCACCTACCTTTTTGAATAAAATATGTCAAATTATAAGAATTTTAATTAGAAATAATATATCGAAGCACAAAAAAGTTATGAAGCTTTAGATATAGGCGAGGTGTTACTGGTGGTACCGTCTGCAATGTATATCGAAACTGTAATCACATCTTGATATCTCATCTTGAAAAACACCAAAATTACAAATTTACTTCAAATCAAGCTATTATTAAGATAAATATTTACACAAAAGTTTCAAAAAATTTTAGCTTTGACACTCTATTTCGAAAACTATCAACTTTTGGACTAGATACTCATATCTTAGCCTCAGAAATTTGGGCTAGAGTTTTGTACAGATCTTTTAGAGACACACTGTCTGCCATACCCAAATTATAATACATCTAGACATTTAAATACATATTTAGATAATTTTTAGTAGGTCATAAATCACCTAAACAATTTATTGAGATCCCATAACTAAGTTTTGGTTGCATTCTAATTCAGCTACAATAAATTTTTACGATTCTGAAAAATATGATTTTTAGTAAAAATTGATGTTAAACTATATTTCTATCTTGATACCCGATGTATTGTATATCAAAAGTAATGCAGTCAAGAATATTTTAAAAGGAGCTATCCACAGTTGCTGTCGAATAAAAAGAAATTGGAAAAAAGATCCCTCTTTACAAATATCAAAATTTGGATGGACTCGCTCCTATACTTGAAAAAAATGGACAAAATAGAAATGAGAAAATTAGAACGCCTTTGCCACTCTAACACCCATGTTTGATGTGACAGGTTTCTTAAATTTACAACCTGGATTGGAGAATGATCCTAAAGCCGCTAATTGACTAGTTAAATTTAATATGATCTGTCTACCAACATAAGATGAATTGACATTTTTAACACTTTACGAAAATACTTCTAATAATTAATTTAAAGCATATAATGTACTAATCTAAACATGCCCTTGCATGATTAACGTTTAACCTTTGGCATTTTATTGGACATAATACTTCAAGACAAAACGTTGCGTTTAGTCCACAAAAAAAATATGCAGCGGAAATTTGAGTACCTACACTAATAAAAATGTTCACCTTTCGTGACTTGCAAAAAGTTCAATTTGAAACCCCAAATTATGCTGATGTTTTCTAAATCAATTTTTATTAAATGTACTACCACATGATAAAAAAGTTACGCCCTATATTTTAGTAATAACACGTGGTAATAATATACTTCTCCCAAAAGCGGTGTAGATATCTTTTATTAACCCATATCATAATATCTTAAAAGAAAAGGTGTTAAAAGTTAGATAAGATTTTGATGAGTAGTTTTACTGGGTTGGTATACAAGGTAGTATATGTTTAAATAATCGCTAAAAATGTAATTATGATGAAAAGAAAATTAAAATAAATGCAATATTTTTTTTTGGACCTTTTTTCAACGTCAACCAGTGTTAAAAGTATAAGGTGCCAGGAGAGTAACTCTAGAAACTACAAAGGGTTTCAAAACGAAATATTTCCCCAGATAATTTGTTTCAATTTTGAGAAATTAATTATCAAAGTTGGCCAAATTGAATTTCATAATGTGTTTCAGTTAAATAAAAGTTTTGACATTAAAAATATAATATCTCGACAAGAAAAGAACATAAATAAGTTTATCTTATCTCATTTTGAAGCTTAGATCATGTAAACTACCAAAAAAATATCAGTGACATAAAGAAATTGTTAAATTTACTCCTTATACAGGGTAAGACTACTCCCTTGCAAGAAAAATGAAAATAAATTATAAAATGTCTGAAAAAAATTGTGTTTATGAGTCATAATTTAAGCTGACCATAGAACAGTAATTGTCATATATTTATAGTTCGTTTTCATTAACATTGAGTCTCTCATAGGGGTGAAAACAACCCCTTACAGTCAAAAAGCTAAAACAATAATTATAAAAATTATAAAAAAATTTCTGCGTCATATAAATTACGAGAAATACGAAAGAGATATTTGCATCAGATATATTAAAAATACACCTTATAAAGAGGGTAAAACTACCTACCTATCTCAAAGATAGCCCAAATGAAATGGAGGTGGACAGGTTACGTGGCTTGATAAATTCCCAATAAATAAACCCTTAAAATATTGCAATGGAGAAAAAAATTATATCAACTCTCACAGAATAGAGAGACATGAAGAAATTTGGAAGAAATCTGAATACAGCCGTAGATAGATGGCAGTTGAAAATTAAGAAGAAAAAAGAGAAGGACGTAATTAAACCGTAATAATTTTCAGTGAATAAATTTATTTAGCTATATTTTTTCAGATTTTTAAAATTTGCTGTTGGATATTTGGCGATTACTTTCGTAGGTCATATTTTGCAAATGCAGGGACTAAATAAAAAATGATATATGACATATTTAATTGAGTTTAAATACCTATCCAATGATATGAAATGCTCGATGGAGATACTCTAAATATTTTTTCAGATTTCACTTTTGGTCTATTTCTGAATTAATGGAAAGCATGTATCTGCTTATCCTCTTGGCACAGTGGTAAGAGTGTCAATCAATGACATTTGATAAAAAAAATCGATGGCGTCAGCCTTCGAGTGAATCGGTTAGAAAGATATTGGTTCGTGGTTGAGCTCCGGTGAAAATATGTTTTTGAAATATCTCGTCTGCTGATTGGCACGGTACTGACTGAGGATGTCCGTAGTATGTAATTGAAATAATAAAATAACGACTCTGTTCGGGGAGTTGAGATCTGCGAATACAAACGGGAAACCACCTTCTTCTTCTTCCTGTGTCGTGTCAGGACCCCCTAACGTTCACTATTACGCGAGATGATCTGCTATTCTAAATAACTGTTCAGCACTGTATATTCCGGTCCATTCACGGATATTACTCAGCCAGGCGATCTGCTTCCTTCCAACTCCTTTACAACCCTCGATTTTACCCTTTATTATGAATTAAATTATTCTGTACTGATCCCCTCTACATTTTAAAGTTGTCAGTAACTTACCAGTGGTATCTCCTTGATTAGTCTGTATAGTTACCCAGGGTATTCGAATCGTGTTTATTAGTTCGCCGTTGATTTAAATCCCAAATACTTTGTTATGTAGGGGATCCTTAAAAATTTTGTCCGAATATAAACTGAACAGCAGTGGAAAGAAAATGCATTCCTGTCTGACGCCTCGTTGAATTTGACATTCTTTGTTGAGCTTATCATTAACTCGGACCACTGTCATATGACGCCAATATAGATTCTTTATAATTCCCAGCTCCTTGCCATCAACACCAGCATTCTTTAATGTTTCTATGTTGTACCCTGTCAAACGCTTTCTCGTAATCGATAAAGCTTACGAAAATGTCTTTACATTAGTCTCGACATTTTTGGAGAAGTATATTTATAGGAAATAACGCTTCTCTAGTACCAAGGGCATTTCTAAACCCAAACTGGGTTTCTTCTAGGTCGCTTTTGCATTTATATCTTATTTTACTACGAATAAAACTCAGGAAAACCTTCAAGGTATAACTCATGAGACTTATTAATTCGTATTATATATCTTTTAGCACGTCCTATTTTTGGTAGCGTTATAAGAACAGACTTTAAACATTCCTCTGGTATTTCCTTAGTGTTGTATACAAAATTAAAAAACGTAACTAATACATCGATTATTGTCTTCATGAATCAGTTACAGGATTTTTACTAGGATGTTGTCTGGGCCAGTCTTTTCTGTTTTTTTTTTGTCTTATGCCGTGAAGAACCTCTGACTTCACAATTTCTGGTCATTCAGGTCTTTGCACAGTGTCTGATATGTTTGGTCTTTGGTCTTCAAATAATTCAGTTATGTAGGAACTCTAGGCGTTAAGGATTTTTGTCCACTAGTTTATTAAGGGTCTTTTTGTTGAATAATCCAGAAACTTCTACCACTATCAGAAGTCACAAATCCTTAGTATGACCACTAACACACAAACCACAAGAAGCCTTATCCGTCGCCAACGTACGAATTGGAGATGACAACTAAAGAAGAATATATCTAATAAATTTTATTACAACTGATGAAAAACTGTAACTTACAGACGGAGCGACTGACGGACGGATAGACATGACGAAACTATAAATGTTCTTAGTTGGCTGCGGAACCCTAAAAACACATTCTTCTTAAATTGTCTTGGGACGACATACCTATACAGTTTTTTTTTGAGAATTATCGAACAAGGATAAATCTTCTTGATGACAGTTTATGGTCACTAACATAACACTTAATTTTAATGCCAACGTCTACAAAGCAGTTGTTTAGTAAGCATTCAATAAATATTATCTTTATGCACTCGACCAACGCTGTACCGTTTAACTTTCTCTTTCAATTCCTAATTGACTCATGTCCGCCTTTTGTTGTGTTCTTGTTCAATGAATATGGATGTTACAAATCGGCAATGTCTGACTGTCAGAGGGTGCTCCTTAAACAAGAACACGCTCTAAATCATTTTAATCACAACCTTGTTTAAACGAAGTTATAAATAACAGAGTATTAAGATGTTATTAGGACGTTTACACGATATGTGCAAAAGATACATTAATTAAACGGAGGGTTCGATGATTTAGGAGGTGTGTTTAAACCATCGTATCCATTCTTTCACCTGCTTGTTATTTGTGTGTTGTGTGGTTTTCAATGTTGGAAAGTGTAGGAAATAAATATAAAGGAATTTTAAGAATTTTTTGGTTATTATTATACTGTGCAGATTAAGTACAAAACAACTAACTCGTCTGTTTTGATTCACTAATAATTGCGACGAGCAGTGGGAGAATTATTAAATTAATAAAAAAAAGAAAAGAAAAAGAAAGTGCTGGGTGAACAGCACTGTACTTAGATTATGAAAGAGAGAGGATTTCGGACTATGAAAGTCAAATTGTTACCATTTGTCACAACATATCCTGAAAATCCAAAAGCGTATGGTGCAGGACAAAGATTTTTGTTTGTTTATTGAATTGCAATAAAAATTTTGAAGGCAATGTTTAATATATATATATATATATATATATGTTTGTGTGTGTGTTGACTTAAACTATATAGCTATATACAAAATTTTTACTTACTTACGTTGAAAAACATTTTATTAAAAAAGAAATGCTAAGGCAGGGTCAATATACTCTTCTATTTTAGAGACCAATCTATCTTCATGATTTTATTTTAAATAAAAATTACTTCTATCTTCCTGGTATTGCAATTATAGTTTCAGGTATTTTAGCAATTCAGGAAAAATCATTGGTATAGCTCCATCGATCAAACAAGTTCTTGTTTGAGTGGTAGTTTTATAAAATTAGCTTTCTTCAAAATGTTCGGCACTAAATTTACAATTTTTTAATGATTCTAAATCCTTAGAAAAACTTAAACCAATTACTAGTTTTAATACATATTTTTTTTGTTAAAAAAGAAATAAAATAACTAAAATAATATCCATAAAATATCGATTTAAATAGAAAATAGGGAAAAAATGCCTACGTCTCTGGAAATATAGAATTCTGAACGAAAAAATGTCCTTTTAACGACAAATGATAAATTAGAAATGTTAAGACTCTCATAAATAACTAAATTTAAACACAATAAATGTTACTCTAAGTACCAAAAAAATTAATATAAAATTATCAATTTTACCTGTGAAAAAGAACTCCGAGTCATTTTTTTTTCCTCTGTGACTTTTATAAATATATGTCAAACAATATACCATGATAATGTTTACTCTTTTTTATTAATCATTGTCACTTTTTACTTTTAAAAACACTAAAAACCACGTATGATCCAATCCTTTGTTTGCCACATATAAAATGGCTGCCGTTTAAAAACGTCACAAACTAAACCATTGGATAGGTAAATGAGGATCTATTGCCTGGCTTGCTCGATCTCCCGACCTAACGCCGTTGGATTTTTACCTGTAGGGACACCTCAAAACCTTGGTATATCCCACTCCAGTCGATAGTTGGCAGGAACTTCTACGGATAATCACGTTTCATTGTTTTCAAATAAGGAACAATGCCGAGTTAATGTGGCGGGTATGGCCGTCCTCAATTTGTCGCGAATGTATAAGACTTCACGGAGCCCCTCTTACAAAATTTTTAACTAAGCAGTTAGTTTAACTTTTTATCGAAAGTATGGTGACAGCGGAAAATTCCTCTTTCTCATATTCAACTCGACATAAGTTAGGGGACTAATGGTGTAAATAAAATGACATTTTCTCGAAAACGGTTAGGATTAGAGACATGAATGAAGAATAGTTAGTTTTTGTCAATAGTTAAAGATATGTAAAAAACGTTATCCAAAGTTCTTTTCATCTAGGCGTAAAAAATGAGGTCATGAGTGTCACAGTTAGTACGTGCCTGCAGTTTCACAACACTTTCTTGGATAGTAGTTTGAAGGATCTGGTGTACATCATATTAAAAAAAATTAAAATATACCTGGCAGTTCCATAATTATGTGTAAAAAACTCGATTCCATTGCTGCTCTTTGGGAGCCCATATCTCCAAAAGGGTGCCCATACGATCAAAGTTTATATCAACTTGTAGTATTCCTGTTTTTTCATGTCGGGGAGATTTCCCACATTGTGCTCAAGAGCACTGCTATTACTCTCTCAACAAGACACTCTCAGATAGCCTAAATTAATCTATAGGAAGAAGCCTGATTCGGGTCCCACAAAGAAAATCCTATGAAATAGCTTAATAATTTTACACGAATGGTGTTTAAAAGGGAGTGAAAGAAAGAAAAAATTTGCTTCAGATTAGACGAAAAAGGGATGGCTCAAAAAGTTATTCGTTAAAGGGTTCTCGCATAACATGTTTTTTTTTTTACTTTTTCTGTTGTCGACTTTGAAGAAATTATCATGACACCATCTCAAAGAACCCTTTAAAACCCACTGAAAACCGCAAAAATATCTCACTCCTACCAAAATGTGAACAAACAAAACACTAAATATACACAGTGAGAATTTTAGAATGTTATAAGGTGATATCAGGAAAACTGTTTGCTATTTCTTAATATAAGGTTGAGTGAGTAATAAGGCAACAAGAAACAGATTCTGAGATATTTTTAACATTTATCCCGTCTCCACATGGCGGGTGACAACTGTGAAATATCAAATAGAAAAGTTTTTATTTCTAAATTTTGATTCTCTATCAAAAACTACTTATGTACACTGAAAATTTTTGCTTTTACTCCACTGGTTGCCTAGTTACAATTTAAGGAAAAAAGTAAGAAAAAATTTAAATCTAGCATTATATAAATTAAATTTAAATTGCTGGTTCTTCGTACCAAAAAAAGTTTGAATACAAACAGAAACCAATGAAGATGTAGCAATTGGAATTTTGGGTACAGTTGTTTATTGAAATCCACATATTGGTTTCAGACAACTTGCTAATGATTCGTAAATATGTCAAAAATCGGTGCTTAGCATTTTGCATTCGTACAATTTTCACCCTCGTTACATCGCTCTTCATCAGAAATTGTATGATCAAGAATTTCAAAATCGGGTAACATTTTATAACTGCTTAAGAATTTAAATTGAAGAAAATAATGGTTTTTTGAGAGAAACTATTTTTTCTGATGAAGAAACTGTCGTAGAAACGGACATATCGGTACATCTCACCGATATGTTCCGATCAAAAATAAGTACTTATACAAGTTTCAAGTATATAGAAAGTAGACACAGAGGTGTCAAGGGTGTCTGTGTAAGGCGTCGACAGACCCACTGATGAGTCGTACCGTCGACGTCGAGGACGAAACATCCTTTCAGTGGTATTATTAGAGCGTGTTTTGTGATATTAGGCCCGGCGCGAAATACGACAAAACCTTAATTAACTTTGGCCAGATAATTTTCTAACTGCTCTCCTCAGCCTATTTGCTTTTTCAAATTAAGGTGAATCGACAAAATCTTCACTATTGGGCACCTGAAAATCTACACTGGATGAGAGTTGCGGATAATCAGCAATTTTGGTCAGTCAATACAAGGTGTTCAATAGTTGGGGAAGAAGTGATTGGGTCAAATATTTTTGATGGTCACTGTTTAGGTTTCATTACTTTTTAGTTTAATTTATTCGCGTTTAGCTTGGAGAATAATCACGTAATACATTTCTGATTTGGACAAATGTGCAAAAGGACAGACAATAGGAGTAGTAGTACAGTAGTCGTATAGTATAGTACTCGATGTGTTGCAGGTCTCTCGCCTTATCGAAAAGGCTTATCTTCGTTTTGTTATCAAATATATTAGCTCTCGCCTCAAAACTATTATAAAATATGATGACAGTGTCCCCAATTCCTGGTTCCTGCATTGTGAAGCATAGAGAGTAGTGAACATAACCCGATCCTTTCTATCTCCCCACTCCTCGACCTTGACCTTGACCTTGCCTCACCCCTCTTTGGCCCCGCCCACATGTCCTTGCCATTGACCTTGAAAGTGAACGTGTGCTTTGGCCTTGACCTTGTGTTCAAGGTTGTGTGTGACCTTGACCTTGGTCGAGACGATCTTGATTTTGTTGGAAGTCATCTTGGGTGTGTGACCTTGAAGTAGTTATTTGTGCATTGTAATAGTTTGGGATGATCTTGAAATGATTTTGACCTTGCAAATTGTTCTATAAATTGTGTGAGTCTATTTGCATTCATTCAGTGTGAAATGTCAGATACGGAACTATCTAAAGAAAAAATTATAGAGCAAGTCGGCAGAGTAATTTGTTTATATCAGAGTAATTTAAAAAGTTTGTGTGATTTTGAAGAGAAGGATCTAGCATTTTTTCCTCTCGAATATTTAAAAACTTGCGTTGATACGCTGAGTTTACGGAAAATTTGGGATAAGCTGCCAGCGCCATATCGGTGTGACAAGGAACTACAGTTAAGCTTACCCTGTTACATTCACTATGAACAAATATATCGCCATTATATAGATGGGCCACCACCAGCAATAAAAAAGTGTCGTGAATGTAAAAAATGAGTGAATAATATGAATAGTGCTTTGCAAGAGACAGTAAAAAAATTGGGCGATGAGTTCACTGAAACGGCTAGTAATTATTTCAATGATGCAATGAAAAGTCGAGCAGAATGGGCGTCGCGCTATTGTGATTTGGCTTATGAATATGAAAAGGCTGCGAATGCATGTCGTAAATATTGCAGCAAAACAATAAATTTACAAGACTTTGTTCGTGAGATAAAAAAGTTGGGGTTTAGTGACTGTTTGGAAAAACTGATTAGGTTCATTGCAGATCCGGTTGTGTTAGATGAAATTAGAGTGTAGGACTTAAGTTTAACGTAGTAGTAGTTAATATGGAAAGTTTAGTGCGAGAAATGTACGAAGAATTTCTAATTTCTGCAGCCTGTTCGGAATTTTACGCATATGAAATGCAAGATTCGGAGGCTCAGGACTTTAGTGTATTTTTTAAGTATATGGACCATGCCGAAGTGTGTCTTTTAGCTAGTATAGTTTGTAAGAATTTTCTAAGAAATAAAAACAAACAATTATTATTGAACAAATTAAGGAAATTAGGTTTAGGTGATAATGTTACACGTATAGAAGAATGGCAGAAAAAAATCAATCAATAAAGTACATAAAATGTAGTTATTTGTTTCATTATATTTTGTCCTTGAAGTTATCCTTATACCAATTTAAATGTGTGACGTCATTTGACCTTGAATACTCCTCCCACTATTTCTATCGTTAAGCTACCCCCACCATTGTTACAATTCGACCTTGAAACCTCACTATAAAGGTTCGTGGGAAAAGAAGTGACTTCAAACAGTCGCAGATATCAGTGGCATAAACATCAAATATTGTGTTCGTGTAGTGTTCTGAAAGTGCTTTTATATTCACGGTAATTTTTGGATTTATATACCATTTTTTCAATAATGAGTATTGCAAAAGAAACTTTAGATGAAATTAATGAAATGTTTGGCAAAGATTTCGAGGTTTTAGAGAGAAAAAAGGTTACCGAAATGATTGTAGGCAAAGTGTATAAAATTGTAAAGATGGTTTCAATGACTACACGATTTGGTAAAACTCTTTTAGTGGCTTTACACGATGACGGTGATAATAGCACATTTGAGACTTTTTTGCCAAAACGTGTGGCCGAAACACTATCTGACGATATTGTAGATATTATGAGTAAAACTAAAGATAAATACACTCTAACTTATTTGGGGCAGGGCACTAGAGTTTTTGGAAACAATACTTGAACATTATTACGTTTTGGCTCATTGGAGTAAATTGTATGTAAATTGTTTGAAAAAAGGATGTAAATAAATTTAAAATATAGTTGCACATGTCAGAATACTTACGCGTGTTCATTATTTCTGTTAAAGATGTCTGCTGATGCGACGACGACGACGACGACCGCCAACGAATGTGTAGATAGATACATATTTTGGTTGGGGAGAGAATTAAGAAATTGGGCTCACGATATGTTAGATAGCGTAAATGATTGGTCGCATATTGATGTAACCAAAGATCAATATAAGAACGAGATCAGGGATACAATCAATTTTATGGCTGGGGCACACTTGTGCGACAAATTTTTATATGGTTCCATAGACATGGATACATTTTGTGCTGAAATGGTTGAAGAAGAATTAAAAGAATACCTCGTCAATATTCCACATTTACCAGGTGAGCTTGCTGCAAAATATGAATTGGTTTCTGCAACAGCAACAGCCCAAGACGTTGACGATCGAAATAGTGTCGGATGGGATAGAATTTTGAGCAACGAAAACGAAGACATGGAAAATTAATTTTTTATAATTTTTGTATTTGTGCAATTAAATAACTGTAAATAAATATCTGTTACAATCACAGTTTTATTTTATTTCTTTTATAAATATACCAACCCAGTAGATCATAGTCAGTGTTTCTTGTTCTCAGCTGAAATATTTAATATAAGTAGGGCAAATAAAAATAAAATAGTTTAGTAAAGATTGAAAATGAGTCGAGGAAACAACACAATTGATAAATTTGGTCGTCAGAAATATAATGAAAAATATCATATATTATCTGGGCCACAAGGGATTGGTTTTAAACTTACAGCGGATGGGCAGTATGATATGGGTGGAAAAATCATAACCAACTTAGGCGAACCTAAAGATGATGACGATGCTGTGACAAAACTCTTTGTTAATAGAAAGTTTTACAATTTTGCAGTTGTAATATGTGACATATTTAACAAGGATGTCCTCCCTATGATATATAAAAATAATAGTGAGCTTAAAACAAAAATTGAAGTTATGCAGAAAATACTCTATCATCAGCCTTTAAATGACTCATTAAGCGCACTGTCGTACGGCTCGACTTCAAAAAAAATCTAAAAAAAAGGGAAAGCAGGTTAAAGAATAGGAGAACGCACTCCGAGTGGCATAGCCTTGAAGATAACGTCGTAGTCGTCGGTGAATTGGACCTTCCCTCCAAGAATATTGAAATGTTATTTATGTGTATGATGTTTTATTGTCATTGTTTTTAATGATGAAGATTGAAATAAAAAACTTTATTTTACAATATATTGTTTATTTATTTTACATTTTAAATTAAAAATATAGTCATACAATATGTTATTTAAACAATATTAGCTTTATCTATCCAAGAGTTGAAGTGGTTGGGAAATCCTAGCCATTTGACAAATAATTGATCGGTGTGATTTTTCTTGCGTTGTCTAAGGACCTTTTCTACTAGATAAACGCCAGGACTGCTTGTTTTTTGTAGTTCTGATTCGTAAAAACACCCTCTTATAGGCTGACCTTCTAACGATTCCAACAAGTAAGTAGGTGGATTTGTAACGTTAACTTTTACAACTTTAAACAATTCGGTTGACCAAGAGGGCGTATATCCTTTCTCGAATAAGCTTTTGTACTTGTTAATACGCACAATGTCACCCATGGAAAACTTAAATTTTTTAGGTACAATTTTTAAATAATCGTATGCTTTAATTTGTGTTTTTTCTTGCACGTCTGCAGGCTTCATTCCAATGGTGCGATGTTTCGAATGGTTATAGGTTTTTGTTACTGCCGATAATATATGTATCCATTTGTAAGATCCTCTTGTCGAGAATTGTTTATATAAATTATTTTTTAAAGTCCTTATGACTCGCTCAACAATTGCAGCTTTCTTTGTGCTGTAAGTGGAATAATGATTTATATTATATTTTTTCATCAGGGCTTGAAAGTTTGTATTATAGAACTTCTTTCCTTGATCACTTTGCAGATTTGTTGGTGTATATGATGCCCCTTCAATGATGCTTTTCATCGCATTAGTAACTTCTATACCAGTCTTGTTTTTTATGGCTTTGGTATAGACAAATTTAGAGTAATAATTTATACAGACCAAAATATAACGATAACCATCGTTTTCATCAGCATACTGTTGCATTTCAGCCAAATCAATTTGCCACAAATCGCTATAACCTTTTATTATCGTGCGCCGTCTTACAAAATTTTTTCTAGCCGTTCTATGTAGTTCATTAACAATCTTGATTTTTTCTATACTGGGCTCCATATTATTAGTAATATTAAAGGTTTCAGATCGAAGGAAGAACTGAATAATATCATTAAATATTGAGCTTAATATATTATATCTTCTTCTCGTAATTCCTCTATGATTGACATAATTTCATTTTCGTGTCCAGTGTGACCGGCCATTTTGGAACTCCACAACAAACGTAAACGATCCACCAACTCTTTAGCTTTGTTCCAATAGACATGTTGAAATTTTTTCGAAGATAATTTCTTTTTTGTGGGTAACTGTAGTTTTTCCGAGAGATTTTTTCTTGTAATAGACCACCTAATTTTGTGCCCATTATCAGAGGTTTAATAATTCGTAAATATTTGTTCCATCTGGTCTCCCGTAAACCATCACTTTTTTTAAAATTGTTGTAGACAGCGCTCGTTGATTCCAAAATTTCCTTGTACGTTGAAAGTACATTATCACTTAATTGTTGTTGTTCCTTGCCTACACTTGGGGGTGTTTTAAGAAATAACAAATAATAAAGTGTCGGTGATCCACCATATTCTGCAATATTTTTCCCTTTTCTGTATAAGACAATATTTCCATTTCGAAAACGCACCTCTAAATTACCAATAAAATTTTTGTTATAATCTGTTTTTGAACCAAAACGTACACCATATACAGTATCGTATAGAGATGGTTTCGAACGTAATCCTTTCAGGTGTGCGTTTAAAGTATCGGAAGTTGTGGTGTCAGCGGATGCGAGAGATGTATTAGTTGATGCCGAGGGTGTATCAAACACCGATTGGCTAATATCTTCTTTTGAAATGCGATGCTGCTGCTGCTGCTGAATAGGTGTGGAGGTTTGAAAGGAATGTGTAGGTTTCGGAAAACCTGATATTTGAGTCGACTGCACTGATGTACTGAGACTATGTGACTTTGTAGCTGGATAATGTTGTTGCTGTTGTTGTTGCTGCTGCTGCTGCTGACGTTGCTTAACCACATCAGATATAGTTGTCAACGGCTTAGAAATGGGTTCGTAAAACTTTTCCAATTCCACAACATTAAATTCTTTAGCCGCTTTAATTTGTTTAAATTTTTTTCTGACGGCATTGGTAGCTTCCACTAGTTTACGTTCTAAGTCGATCGCGTTATTCATGATGTTAACAAAGGACGTTTCAACAATCAAATGAGCGTTTTCTCTTATTATTACAGTAATATATAGCTATCAAATCCTTTGCGGTATCTTCCCGATTTCACATCACTGTCTTTATCAATTACTAAAAATCCATACTTATTATCCCAACATTTTGAGCACATTTCTTGAAATTGAATAAAAGTTAGATCCGGTGAAACGTGGTCGGAAAATATGTGTTTCATATTCAACTCATCTTGTTTAAACATAATAATAAAATTGGCGTTGTCTCGCACAAGCTGTTTAGGCACTCGCGAATATGTTTGCGCTAGGTAAAAGGAGTCGATATTTTTATGACGTCCCATGCTAAAGTACGATCTTATAACATCTTGTTTTTCACATATAACATCATCAAAGATAAATATAGAGTTTGGTTTTGCATCGGATGGTTCCACAATATTACTGGAATCACTAAAGGCATAGTAGCCTAAACCTTTGATGGGCGCTAAAATTTTCCTTAAATACTCATATTTCGGTTGATACAGAGATTTCGAGTAAATATAGACATTTTCGAAACGTAGCCCAAGGGGGTGTGTAAGCAGCGAAATCATGACATTAGTTTTTCCACAATTGGATGGACCAATTAACAGGCCGCGAATAGAGGAAGGAAGTAGAGGACCGTGTCTCTTCATTATCTTCTTTTCAAATCCAAGTCCGACTTTTTCATCGAGATTGTCAATAGGAAATTTTTGTTTAAGATCGATAACGCGCATCTTGGAAAAATTTGATATTTTATAGGCAATTTTTCACAAAAACTGTCATTCAGATGCCGAGCGTCAAACGAAGTGGACGGTCTCACGTTTCCAACAAAACTGGATACGGTATTGTGAATTCGTTAATAAATAAATTACCATTCGAGGTACACATTCATGGTTATCAATATTGCGAACCCGGAACAAAAGTAATAAAACGTGTAACAAGAGGTGATCCAGGCATTAATCCTTTGGATGCCGCATGCAAAAAACACGATTTAGCCTATTTACATAATAAAGACAACATAAGTGCGAGACATCGAGCGGATTACGAGCTCGAACAAAGTGCTTGGAATAGAGTAAAATCGAAAGATTCCAGTTTAGGTGAAAAAACAGCAGCTTGGTTAGTTACAAACATTATGAAAGGAAAACAACGTTTTGGTATGGGTGTACCATCATCATTATCAACAAAAAAAACATCTAGTAAAGGCACGCGTCATACAAAAAGGAAAGGTGTTAATAAAAATCAACATGTTCGGAAAGCCAGTTTCGGAACAGCTATTCGACAAGCAGTTCGAAGGGAATTATTAAAAGCCGGAAGTAAAAATGTGTTGGAAAAAAATGTCATGAATGCATCTAAAATAGCTCTGTCGGCAGCACGTAGATCGGTAAAAGCGGCAGGTGGCAAAAGGAAGGTTCGTACACCGAGAATAATACCGATTCCTAAAACTGGTGGAATATTACCATTAATACCAATTTTTGCCGGGTTATCAGCTTTGGGTTCATTAGCCGGTGGGGCAGCGAGAATTGTGCGCGCCATAAAAGCTGTAAAAAAAGCAGCGAAGATAAAACCGGTGCCGGCCTGTATTTAAAATCGAAAGGAAATGGTTTGTTTCTAAAGCCATATAGTAAAGGTATGGGATTATTTTTAAATCGTAGATCAAAAAACTAATTGAATCCCTACCTCGAAGACCACTATCTAACATCGATATAGAAAAATATGCCAAAAAGAAAAGAATAGAACACTTTCGAGGCGTTTATATGAGGGATTTATTACCTAGACAAGGTCCTCGACGTTACGAAGCAGCAATAGTGAATTTGGATAATACGCGTGGTGCAGGGACTCATTGGGTAGCTTATAGAAAAAATAATTCTAAAGTAACATATTATGACAGCTTCGGCGATTTACCCCCACCGATCGAATTGGTACGATATCTACAAACGGGATCGGGACCATCAAAAATTATTTACTATACATACGATCGTCAGCAGGATTTTGGAACAGTCTGGTGTGGACATTTGTGCTCAAAGTTTCTTGTCGAATCATCAGCGTAAAAGATGTCATCATCATCGTCACCATTAACACCGCAAATGGATCGCAATAACTATACTAAAATGTTGCAATCACTGAAAGCATTTCATCTAGCCGGTGGATTAAGGAAAATGACCGTGAAACAGTTAGAAAACATGCCCAAGGAAGTAATGATTGCATTAGCCCCAAATGAAATTCCATTCGTTTGGGAAAAGTTGCCCGAGCACCTCAAAAGCGATATCGATATATTAAAATATCAGTGCGGTTGCAAACATTATTTCAGCAGCAGCAATTTAAACGAGATTACGGCTGATGAGGATCTTACGGCTAGAAAAATATTTTGTTGTTATTGCAAAATCAGCGATGTGCGCATAAAAGCAGAAAATAGCATAAAAACATCACTATCTAATGCAGTGAGAAAAGGTGTGAAGATGAATCTTTTTAAATGTTGCCGCTAAGAATAAAACCGAGATGTGTGATGTTTTAATGGTTAGTCATGTCTTATACGTTCACACTAACAGGACACTCGAGCGTCTTAAGCGCCGATTTTTATCCACCAGTCGAATTAAATAGAGAAAACAAATATGGTCTGGCATTGCTGGGATTTTACACATACAATTCAATTTTTAATGTGGACGAAAGCAACAATAAGTTTGCCTACATGAAGGAGGGTTACACCACCGAGCCGATACAATTGCAGATTCCACCTGGGGCCTATGAAATAGATGAGATAGGTAAAGCTATGTTGGAGGCTTTGAGGATTTCAACTGAAGAAAAGAACGATGGAATCTTTTACTTGGTCGCTAATAATAATACGCTGAAATGTGAACTGAAATCCCAATATACTATAGATTTCCGGGGAGAGGCGAGTATCGGTAAAATGTTAGGATTTAATCATACAGTGTTAAAAAGAGACAAAAAGCACGAATCAACCGAGATGGTGGAAATAATGAAAGTACGTATCATACGCGTAGATTGTAATATAATTTCCGGAGCATATATGAATTCGGTGGAAGGTCATACCTTGTTCGAATTCGATATCGACGTGGAGCCCGGTTACAAAATCAGTAAAGAACCACAAAATAATATTTATATGCCGTTAATGCCGGCAGGACGTCAGTTTATCGACAACATTACTCTTCGCATCTTGGACGATAGCGGTGATCTAATCAATTTTCAAGGCGAGAAAATAATCGTGAAATTGGAACTGAAGAAACTTTCATAGAAATGGGTTTTTGCTTCAATTGTCAATTGTGTGTGCTGTCGACTAAGATGGGGGAACCGCCGAAACATAATAAAAGTAAAAGAAGAGTTAACGTCAAGGTTAGTCGTCGTCCAGACGTTAGATCACAAACATCTCAACAGTTATCTGCCGAAGACTATAAATTTTTAAAATCAATCGGCCTTAAAGTGCGAAAATGATTTCCACCACCAGCGATAAAATAGAGGTTTTCTCCGAGCCCATCTTGGACAATTCCATTATTAGTCTAGAAGAGCATACATATAAACCATACGGATCTCCATCATTCAACAATTCGGATGAAGTCCGTATCCCCATTAATTTTCAAGATATTATACTGGATATCGCCGAAAGTTACATATATATCGAAGGAAAATTTAAACCCATAGACGCAACGAAAAGATGTTTTTTATCAAATAATGCCCTCGCATTTTTGTTCGATGAAATTCGCTACGAGATGGGAGGTGAGCAGGTCGCCGTGGTTCGTAAACCTGGAGTTACGACGACATTAAAAACCATGGTTTCATTCGGAAGTTTGCAACAAAGATCTCTCATGACGTGCGGATGGGGTCTCGACGAAGATATCGTAGACACGGCAAGTAACGTATTCTCCGGGAAATTACCCTTAAAATATCTTATGGGATTCGCCGAAGATTACGCAAAAGGTGTTTTCAACGTAAAACAAGAGCTTATTATGATTATAGCTCGCACTTTTACCAATTGTTACGTCGGCGAAGTAGAGGCAGAAATTAGTATCGACAAAATCGAATGGAAAATTCGTCACATCATTCCAGACGACTAGCAAAAATTGAAAATACTGTCTCGCATTAATAAAGGAGAAAACAATGCCAGTATTCAAATGGCATATCGTAAATGGAATCTGTACGAATTACCAGCTTTAAGGCAAACATCTTCCGACGTGTGGGCCTTGAGAACGAGTACAAGTCTGGAAAGACCGCGCTATATAATCGTCGGGTTTCAAGACAGCAATAATTGCGACAAGAAAGAAAAAAACGCAACCCAGTTTACCCACGCCGACGTATGCGACATTAGACTGTATCTGAATTCAACCGTTTATCCATACGAAAGATGGAATTTAGATTTCGCCAAGAAACTGTACGCAGCAGCCTATTACAATTACGAAAACTTCCAAAGCAGCTACTACGGGCGCGAGATAAACGATCCGATGATAACGTTCGCGGAATATATGAAAAACCCCGTTTTTATTATCAATTGCAGTCATCAACCAGAGGCGATTAACTCATCGACAGTGGATGTAAAATTGGAGTTCCAAACGAGAAAGAATAAATTCCCCAAAGACACTAAAGTGTACGCATTAGTTATTCACGACTCATTTTTTAGTTATAATGTATTAAACGGTTCGGTGACCAATAAATCTATATTTTAATGTATCTATTATATGTAACACAAAATAATGTTCTTGAATCAATAAATTTGTAATGAGTGAAGTAGTAGTTTTATATTTATTTGAAACCCAACCAAAAAAAAGCTGGCGGAAAAGCCCGCTCTTTAAGAAAGGAGTACGGGAGTTTAGAAAATGGTGGTTTATTAAGTGGAAAAAAGAGCTTAAATAACACAAGAAAAAATTTTTAAGGCAAAATATGAAAACAACGATTTAGAAAATTTGTAGGAAAGTAACGGTTAGGAATAGGGAAAAAGTTATAAGAAAAAATTATAGAGGAAATCGAGTACTATAAGCAAGCATTTTTCTCGATAGTAAAAAAGTAAAAAAAAATTTTTTCAAAAAAAAATTGAAAAATGGTGGATGCGCGCCAAAGTTGAAGTTTTGGAGCAAAATGATATTAGGAAATTAGAAAGAGAATTTTTTTCTACATATGGTAGTACTTTTCAAAATTCGGAAAGATGAAATTTTAAGAAAAGGGTTATAGTAAGTTAGTAATTTGGATTTTTTAAAGCGCTGTAGCTCGGGAACCGTTCAAGATAGAAAAAAAATAAAAGCACTTCGATAGCCCAAAATTTTGAGGAGAATGCGATGGTGTAAAAAAAATTACATTTTTTTTTTTTGAAAATGCTGAATACGCGCTAAAGTTGAAGATTTAGAGAAAAACGGTATTGGGAAATTAAAGAGAGAATTTTTTTCTACATATTGTAGTATTTTTGAAAATTTGAAAAAATGAAATTTGAAAAAAAGGGTTATAGAAAGTTAGTAATTTGAATTCTTTAAAGCGCTGTAGCTCGGGAACCGTTCAAGATAGAGAAAAAATAAAAGCACTTTAATTACCTAGAATTTTGAGTAGAATACAATGGTGAAAAAAAAAATTTGGAAAATCTTAAAAATGAAAAAAAAATTTAGACGAAAAAATTGAAATTCTCGAGTTAGGAGGCTAGAGCCGCCGAACGGGAGTATGTGGAAGTTGTAGGGGAGGGTTTTTTTTTTTTTTTTTTCTAAGTCCACCACCACCTATGAAAATGTTAACAGTCCAAACAAGGTTTCTATTATTTTTTTTTTTGTAATGTATTCTTCACAAAATATTAAGAATAAGTCTTATTGTCTAAACAAATCTAATTCCTTATTTAAAGTTTTTGAAAAAATCAATAATTCTATAAGCTCTCACCAATACACAACATTTAGAATCCGTTGGTGGGGTGGGGGTAGTTCTATATATATGAGACTGGACCAGTTACACAGTCATATATTCATCAACCCTCATACGATGAACATGGAGGAAGAAAGATCCGCCAGCTGAGGCTCATCCATCTTTAGTGATGACACCGTAGCCGACAACGTTGGAGACCTGCAAGTCTTCGACGACGACGAAGAGGTGGATTTTGAAATTGACGTCCTACGTTGGGACGACTTGGATGAGCCGATTCCGCTAGTGTATGACCATGATCCGGGTCTAGTGGAATTAGACGATGCGGGCGATTGGGTCTTACAAAGACTCGAAACTCCGTCGCCGCAGCCAGAGCCGGACTCGACGGAAGATGCGGTGCTGGAAATTCCAGCATCACCAACACCCGACGACCCGCAAGGCCCCTGCGATTCGTTAAGCTGTCGACCAGCGAGGATGGGGCACCATAAGCCCCACACTCTCCCTGGCCCTTTTTAAGGGCACACAACAACGGTCCTTTTCAGGACCACAAAATACTTTGATCGTAGTTTTAGTACATATTAGTACTTTGTTACTAATATTGTATGTATAGAATATACAATATTAGATACAAAGTATTAAAACTTTAAGTGCTGGTGGAACCCAGCTAAATCGTTCGTTCGTATTTGAGACCACAAACAACTTTTGGTCTCAATACGTAATACGACATTTGTTTTCACCCCCCACCATTAATTTGTCTCTATATATACGACCACCAATACTTATTACAATCATTTTAGTTCAACATGTCTGCGACTGAACAACAACAACAACAACAACAACCCATCCAATGTCCTGTGGTAGATTCTACCACAGAGAATTGCCTCGAGTGGGAGTCGGACGATCCCAGATGGGATGAACTTTGGCGGTTCATCATCGAATATACAGAGTACAGCACCACCACCACCCCCGTTGATGATGACGGGCCGTGCGACTCCACAACACAATAAAAGAGTCGCATGTTTTACAACCAAACGGTCCTTTTCAGGACCACAAAATAATTTGATCGAAGTTTTAGTTGGTTATAATACTTTGTAACCAATATTTTATGTTTTTTTCATAAAAACATACCATATTGAGATACAAAGTATTAGAAGTTCTGGCGACAGAACCTTAACTTCTTAAACCGAACCATGTTTTAGCATACTTGTAAATATTATCAGAAAATATTTACAACTATTGCTATTGCGTAGTTTTAGTGGATTATTCACTCTTTTTTTTATTACCTAATATTATGTGGGACAGGGCCTATATGAAATAACACACAAAAATAAATTTTCAAGTCATTTTTATTCTCATTATAAAATATAAAAATTTGATCAAACACTTTTTTTTATTAACTACAATATATATATATATATATATATATATATATATATATATATATATATATATATATATATATATTTACAAACTTAATACTATAAATTAAAAGCTAATATCTACAACTACCTAACACCTACTACATAAATTATTAAAGTCCTCTAATTGTCCTTTTAACCGCACAGATTCCACCTTTTTTAATTCTAATTGTCTTTCAAGTTCTAAAATGTCACTGTCACACGCGTTCACTTCTTTCACTAAGCGTTTTTTCATTTGATAAATGTCTGTTAATTTGCTCTTCTGAGAGTTGGTGAAGTCTTCAACCCACTCCGGTTGCGATGGCTCGGAATATACTAACGAAGAAGAAGCGGTTTCATTTGGTGAAGACGACGATGACGACGACGACGACGACGACGACGACGAAGCAGCGGAAACTTCATCGCCTTCAAAACACCGCTTAAACCGCTTCTTCATGGGTTTCCGGCACCCCAATATCGGCGACAGTGGCGCTGGGGAAGACTTCACCTCCGACACTATTTCCTTCTCTACGCTGGTCGGTGTTGGTGGCGTTGGTGGTGTTGGTCCATCGGGGCCTTCTATCACTTGCACTTCTACCGACAATGGCTCTTGTGGTGCTGTTTTCAGGAAGTCAGGTAACGGAACAGGGGTGGAGGGACGCTTAAAGTTAAACTTTTTCTTCTTCCCTTGTCCCACACCTTTAATCGCCGAATAAAATGTTTTTTTATCGGCGATTTCCGACTTCCGCATAGTCAAGAGCTTTTTAAATTTAGAAGCTTTCGGAGAAGACTCCCTAGGCCGCGATGCTTTTCGCACAACCACATCACTTATCACGTTGATGTTTGGCTCCTTCTCCTCCGTCCAGCATTCGAGGAATTGCGCTGCCGACTGAACTATCTCTTCGTCGCGACCATCATTGAGGGCTCTGTCTTCGGCATCTTCATGCTCCATGCCATTCCAATTCTCGAATACCCCCGGACTTAACACTTCCAAACCACTAATGTTATCCAGCATGCCTTGTTGCGAACCGCAGCTCACGTCAAGGGCATCTAAAAGAGACCGTACACTCGACATCTTCGATATTAAAACTCACACTATTAACTTTATCTTAGCACTGTACTGTTTGGTGTTCTGACGAACTGTGAAGAGCTCGAGCCAGCAAGTCTGCTTTTATGTCCATTTCCCCCACTACACCACCTTTATTCCTTTTGTTCGATGCATTAAGTATACTATTTAAACTTGTCAGATGCAAGGCCAAGGCCAAGGCCGACGTAACCGGCAATACCAGGGTCGTTTTCAAGGTTGTAATTTTCATGGATTTTTTTTTTGTCCCTGTCAAGGTTATTTTAAAGAAGCATATAAATATGGTACTAAACTTGTCAGATGCGAGGCCAAGGCCAAGGTCAAAGTACCCGTCAATGTCAGGGTCGTTTTCGAGGTTGTAATTTTCAAGGATTTTTTTTTTGGTCCTGTCAAGGTTATTTTAAAAAGTAATACATAATTAGAGTACCGCGATTGAAAAGTACAACATACTCAAACATCATGTTGCCAACTGATGAACAACCTAGTGAAGCAGCCAAAACATACAGTCATATACCAAAAGCTTTTTATTTAACTTGTCATCATTGTAAAAGACTAGGTGTCTGCTGGCGAAATGATCTTACGTACGACTTCAACTACATTGACCTTTTCAGGGTTAAATTTGTTCAATGCGGCTTTTGTGGACTAGTTTACTACCAGTTCAAGGACATTAATGAATGTGCCATCCAGAGAAGAAATTGGGTCATAGAAGAAGCTTACCTGTACAGAAGAAATTTACATGTATTTTATTTCTTAATTTTTATTTTTTTTTGTTTGTTATATTTTTTATTTTTTTTTAATAATAAAAAGTAAACTCAATCTTTTGTTATATTTTAATTTTTTTTTTCAATAAAACAATAGTAAAATGAATCTGTACGTGTATTTATTAAACATCACCTAAAATACGTTTTGCAATCCATATTTTTCTGCAGAGTCCGTTTATTAATGAAATAGAACCATATATTAGGGTGAAATCTAATGGTTTCAAATCAGTCTCACATAACAATGTCAGAAGTAAACACTATTGACAAGTTCGGTCGCAAAAAAAAATTTAAGGATTTTAACTTTATGCGAGGTCCTTTAGGAATAGGTTTTAAACTTACACCTAATGGAGATTACGACATGGGAAGCAAAAGATTGTGCTATTTAGCAGAACCTCTTGAAGGAGACGATGCGACCACACGAAATTATGTTGATAATAACCTTGCTCAGTGTGTGCAAGATACGCAGAAAGCTTTACATGACTCAACAATTGTTATTAAAGATATATTCAGAAACCAACTTGAAGGTTACGTACGCAAGAAATTAATTGAAACCGGTCAAGAACTTAGAGGATACATTGATGATACTGTTATTGCAATATATGAACTTAGGCAAGACGAACTGCGTGATGAACTTAACTCTAGAATGTTGAAAATTGAAATGACTATGGAGGATCTTGTCAGCAAACCTGTTTCGCATTAAACATTTACTCGTAGACCTGTGCGTTTAATTTACTATTAGACAAATTTTTCAACAATAACTTTTACAGTTTGTTATTTGTCGACACTTCATTATATTTATAATTTTAAAATAAAGGTTCAATAAAAAGCAATCAAGTAATGAATACATGTTTTTTATTTAAAAAAAAAAATACAATACTATCGTTACATATTAATGTTGTATGTTTAATAGAAATAATAAAAACAATACAAATAATGAAATATGGATTTTCCAGATTACGTGCTGTCCTGACTTAGAAATGATTCCAACACGGTGACTAAATTTGCTAAGTTTTCTTCCGGGTCTGTTTTGTAAAAATCTATGTCTGCATGCCCCCAAGGTAGAGTTTTGGTTGAACTGGGAATTACATAACGTTTATCATCGCTATGTGACAATGCTACTTTATTTATTATGTTGGTATAAATGTTATGTAATTCACTTCTAAATGTCTTCATCTTTCTTAATATCAAACCACCCCGTTCAACAATTCTTTGGTAGTCTTCCTGATGAAGGTCTTTCTCGATAACACATTTTTTGATACCTTTGGCTTTTTTTTATTCATTATTAATGGACTTTACATAATAAGCCTTCGCGCCGGTACCATAAAAACTTATTATCGGATCACCAGGAAACTCATCTTTCATTCTACCAACTACAGAATTACTTTTAATTATGTTGAAATTATTAATTTCGGGGTAATTTGATGTATCGAATTTTTCGGGGTTTTCTGATATAGTTTGATAAAAGTTTTCCGTATACACTTTTAATATAAGCGAGTCAGTATCGGTGTAAAGTAACGAAGTATCATCGCCAAACTTGGATTTAATAAAATTATAATAAAAATCGTATATTACAGTCTTTGATATATCTAATATGGAAAAACCGATATAAATTGGTTTATTGTACAATATTTTAACTTTATTCATATGTATAGCAACAAAGTTCTCGGTAAATATCGAGCTACTATTGAAATTGGGGCGGGATATTAGTGCTCTAGCTCCATTTCTGCCTACACTGTTATCCCAATGTGTTATTAATTTTATATCCTTTCGATTTTCCACATTTTCCATAGTTTTACCAAATATCGCGTTATTTTTTAATTTAAAAGTGTCCTTCGCAAATTTTGTGGTGGCCTTGTTACGTAAATTGGTATTAAAATCAATATACGATTTTAGCCATTTTGATTGCTTAAACTGTAATACTCGATGGGTTTGCATTACCACTAAGCCGTTGGCGATGGCTTGTTTTAAAGTTCTATAGTGTACAATGTATTTTTTTTTATCTTGTAAATTAGGAATTAATTTCGGTAATTTAGCGTTTTCTGTTGGCGGTATGATATTTTCTACTAGAAATGGAAGATCAGAATGTGCATCATGCAACTCAGTCGGATAATGCACATCCACTTCCAAAACGTAGCCATGTAAACTATCATCACCAACAGCCATAATATTTAAATCCAGAATTTCGCGCTCGCTTAACCATCGAAAACCACCATATGGTAATGCTTGTGACATACTATGACCATATAGATTTGTAGCATCAAGGTATGTTATAAATGAAGAAGGTTTTGTTGGGTCATAGTCTGGTAAAAAAATATTATTAGCGATGTGCTTCCTTTCTGTACACTGGCTTATGCCGCCGCGTATACCTTTCTTAAAAAAATGTATCATGTCTATATCAGTTAAGAGCTCTAACTCTACCTTAGTCATACGTAGCATACAATCAAATGATAAACTTAGAAGGGTATAGTAATGTGCTGGATCAAGTTTATCGAATTTTAAACAATTATTCCGAAATTGCTCAAAAACATCACACAATAGCAACACATCTGATTTTAAATACACGTCCGAATAGTCCCCCAAAGTTTTACACCCAAACAAGCGCCATACTTCTTTTGCTCTTCTATAGCTTTCATCGCTAATATGTTCTTCCCGTAAATTATCATAAAATTCATCTTTACTTGGAAGACATGTATTTTCCATTTTTTCTATAGAGTCAATAAAGCTATAGGGAAAAACACCCTTTTGACGCATCAAATTAAATTGGTTGATATTTGAAAAATGTTTCCGCGTTTCAATAAAATCGTCGTCGTTTAAACCGCTGCCTAAATTTTCCAAAGACGTTGACAGAAATTTAAAACTATCAATAAATCGCAACTTTAAATATTTCCTCTTGACTTTTCCACATTTACTATTAAAATAATCGTGCACATAAATGCTTTTGGTAAATGATATGTACTTTTCCTTACTTTGAGCCAAAACACCAATTGTATCCCCATATTTACATAACTCTTTTATAAATAAATGGCTGTCGTAGCCGCTTAAGTTATGAAATATGATAGGGATAAAAGAGGGTAATTTATAATTTAAATTACAAACGGAATGTGCAGCACCAAATCTTTTTGCACCAGTTATGTGACAGTGGTCTCGTACTTTAATCTCACCCTCTTCAAAAGGGCCTTCACATATACCACATATTTTAGCATCATTAAACTCCCTTTTTTCTTCAGGCGTTAACGGTTTCATAGGCTTAATATCTTTTAAATATGTGTTGTATAGAGCCCTTAAATCACACTCGATACGATCCACAAAGACTTGAGCTGCATTATTCCCCCGAAATAGCTCAAATTTCGAAAGTGAGTCGTCAAAAGAGCATTTAATTAAATAAGCAAAAGAATATGGTTCATGTTTAAAACTTTTTACAGTGTAAGAATTTTGTGGGTTTGGTTGTACCGTTTCAACGGGTTTTAAAACAGATTCGAAATCTGCATAAACCACGAATGGAACGCGCATTTGCTTTTCTATACCCTCGAATTTTAAAATATTTTCCGGCACACTCTTTCCAAATTTATCGATTTTTAAATCCACTGAGGGTGTTTGCGTGAAAATGTGGTTACAATCGTAGCTTTGATGTAAAGTTAAAGCTGACGGTGTACTAAAATAAATGAGGCAACCATCACAGAAATATATTTTATGTTGTTGACAACTAATTTGACTTGAAACTAAACGTGATAAATCCCGAATCCAACAATAATGACTCTTTGAACAAGTCGTATCACAAAAATGTTCACCGCCATCTTTACTACTACAGTCTTTTGTAATTAACAATCCAACTTTTTTGACGCATACCTCAGTGGACCAATAACTTCATGTATTACTTCATTATTTTCATATTTAGATTCCAGACCGTATACGTTAATTGATATGTTGTTCATTTCCTCAAATTTTTTAATGTCACGTAATTTTACTGGAAAATCCATACCTGTTACATTTAGCACTCTAGAAAAATGGGGGTAGGATGTCTTCTGTGAAGGCTCTGCCGTTGGAGGAAACAATGCTGATGTTACAGCCCACGCAAAGCAAAATTCGTCCTGGTTAATCACGTTGACGACAGCTCCTTTCTTTTCAATAGAACACGGCAACTTGATGTATGATGAGCCACCCATAGGCATATACTTGTTGATACCAACTTCCAAGTATAAAATTCGCACAAGAGCCCATCCTATAACAAGAAAAATAATATATAAAAATCAGTTTAATATATCGGGTTTTGATTTGTCCATACCTGAATCTTTCTCCTGGAACTCTGTCGCCTGCGTTTTTATTAATTCGGTGAAAGAATGGTAAACGGCATCGAAATCACTTTCTACACTAATTATTTGATTAGCAGTGTTGAAGGATTTTTCACTGAATATTTCTTGTGATGGAAGCATGTACTCGCCAACAGCTGTCATGTTAACTTTTAAAGCATGATGCACATGCAATAAATTATTAACAAGTTCCACCACCTTGGATTAAATGTCTGCAAAGAACATTACGTAATCGGAATGCTCCATATCACTGCTAACCCGATAGGTTGCAATTCTCCTTTTGAAGGCACATTCAACGAGTTGCACACCATGACATACCGGCAAACATGAATTATTTTTATGTTGTTGTGTTCGTTTATGCGCTGACATATGATTTATTGGAACATCTACATTACATGTAGCGCAATTAATTACCGGAATCGTCGATGTATACTCTTCAATTCGGAGCCGTTTTCCTCCAGGCACTTCATTAAATCTCGCCGCACACGATTCTCTTTGATGACGTCTCATATTATAACTATTAGTAAACTTAGAACCGCAATTTTCACAAACATATGCCATGATTTGTCAAATATTAACACATGTACTACCTATACAAGTCAGAGCCAACTGATGAATGAAACTGCCCCATACCTTATATAAAACCATTCAAGGTCACCCCAAAACCACGCAACATATCTTCAAGGTCACACACCCAAGATGACCTTCAACAAAGTCAAGGTTGTCTCGACCAAGGTCAAGGTCACACACAACTTTGAACACAAGGTCAAGGCCAAAGCACACGTGCACTTTCAAGGTCAATGACAAGGACATGTGGGCGGGACCAAAGAGGAGTAGGGCAAGGTCAAGGTCAAGGTCGAGGAGTGGGGGGATAGAGAGGATCGGGTTATGTTCACTACTATAGAGTTATCCTGGTGGCCACCAAGAGGAAATTAGTGAAGTGATTTCGACTACAAGGTAGGGGATTTTAGTATTTGTGTCACGTTGTCGCCGTATTTTAAATTTGCTTATTATTTGTATATTTTCTCATCTCCGCAACTAGCCTATATACAGTCCGCTAATTACGCCTAGTCTCAATCCCCTACAGTCACCTATATATAGTATTTTTTTAAGAGACAAATTACACCAAATTCTAAACCATTAAGGATATCAACAAGGTGTGGGTTTCAGCGAGATGATACTTCTCGGCACATTTTTTGCGAAAAGATAGAAACCTCTTAATTGCTGTAAACTGGTCTGTGAACTCTTCCGAATTAACCTCCTTAGATTTTTGTGTGAATTTATAAAAAATAAAGTTTTGACCTCACCAGAAAATATGAAGTGCTGAATTTGACAGGATTCGATATTAATAATAAGAATCTATAAACCTTTTAAAGCACGACCGTCGTTAAATTTACGATATGTCGAACTATATTTCATTTTTTCCCTATTAAAAAAAAATCATAACTAGGCAACCAGTGGAAACAATGGATATTTTTTTGGCGTACTTTAGTAGTTTTTGAAAATTGAAATTAAAAAAAAAGAAATATCTTTCTATTTGATATTTCACAGTGGCTATTAAAACATTTTTGAGTCCATGGCGTTTTTAAAATTTTAAGGGCGGTTTAATGAATATTTAAAAAATATTAAGAATACTTTTATTAAAAAATAATACGTTTAAGATTGGTCGTTTCTTCCCACCAGTGTTATGTCTTTGTTTGCAATCCAATGGACTTTGATTTTTGATTGTTATAAAATTGTATTCTGAATGAACGCATTATAAAGGAAATTAACAATTCTGCCAACAATAAAAAATTTTCAGTTGTTAAAACAAACATAACAATAATAACAAAAATTGCTTAAATTAATTTTTTATCAATATTTTTGATTCATCGAGGATGATTTCTTATTATTTAAAAAATCTAATTTATATAGGTTAAATTTTGTTCTGTACAGAAATTTGAATTTGAGAGGAGGAGTGCGATTGTTTACCGGTGTGACATTTATATATTATTCAAAATTTCCAAAAAACTACAATTTAGTTTTTGGTTGGCAATTTCAAAACAAGTTATATTGTCTATGATTTTTCTAAACTGTAACAGTTTATAAATATTGCTTATATATAATAGTAGCAAAAATGAAATATGGTGTCCACAGATGCGAAGCACTGATTCACTTACACGTATTTTGAAACACACATGTTTTCAAATAACTCAGAGAAAGCTGCATTTTTGATCGAAAAACGATACTTACATATTTCTGTCTCTCACAAGTTGTCGACAATTCCTGTCGTCTAATACTGTGAAGTAAAATAATATTAACACGAGATTATATATTTTTAAGATGAATTAATGTTTATTTATTAAAAGACTGTTTAAGGGTGTCCCAAATAAGTTTAGACTAAGAAATTCCTTGAGTAACTATAACGTTACGTTTGTTCTTCTTTCTCTAAAATTTGATAAATGCCCATAGATTTAGGTAAAAACCGTGGCAAATTATCGAGTGAAAGTTGAAACTTCGCTACCGAAAGCTAATATTCTGGAAGAAATTCCGAATTCACAAATCAACAATTTAAAAAATAGTCTTAAAAATCTAGAAAAAAAAAGTTATTGTGGATTAAGTATTATACATTTATGTTTTAAGACTTGTTAGTATTATTGAAATAGAATGACGTGCGCCTCGGTGGCATTGTGGTCAAGTAATTGCCATCGCACCATAGAACTACCGGGTTCGGTCCCCGGTATATGCAAAGGATATTTAATATTGGTGCATGTGAATAACAAAAAATGTTTGGGAATTTTAATATTTCATTTAAAATTATTTCGTGGTCGAAACGCCAGTTCATAAGAACAAAAGTCAAGGTATTGCATTACTTGGAAAGAGAGAATGTAATAACCAAAAACACAGAATGACATTTATAAATCTTTTATTCATTGTTTATTATCATGTTTCTTTCAAAATAAAGTTTTCTAGAAGCTTTTAGATATATTTAAATATATGTTATGAGAGTGGTTATTTCGCATGAGTAATAACTTTCGTATAATAAAATCCATTAGATCCAGAGAATTTGTTTGCAGCAAGAGTAAAAGTGACGTTCATGTGTAACAACATCTTGATATCTTACTAGCAGAACAACAGTTGCTTTATCTGACTTGTTTGAAACAAATATAAAGATTCTTGAAAATAATCATTTTTCTTTTACGAGTTGTTAAATAATATGTCTTTTATAGTTACCTAAAATTTTCTTTAGGATATGTATTGTATTAAAAGAAATAATTGAATACTTATTGTAGGAATTAGATTATATAAGAAAATAATATATTTTTATTGTTTCATGATCAGATACAAAATATTTATTATGACAATAAATTCGTTTATAAAGCATTTAAAACAGTTATTAACATGCCATATTATCCGTCATTTTTGCAAAAATTAAAACACCAAATATTTTTTAAAGCGACATCGAATCTAAAATGTCTTTCACAGCCGCAAATTTTAAGCGTACCGTATGATTTAACAAAATATGATCATATCCCGTTAAGCTCTAATCTGCCTATCAATTATTTTTAGTTAAAATAAAATTAGAACTTTGGTTTGACCATTTTGATTTCGAAATAAGAGACTAATTACCGCCTGTTATTTACATAGCAAAAATCATCTCTCATCGGGTAAATAATATTGACATGTGGAAATTGCCAACAAGGCTCTGCACGAGACTCGCTAAAGAATTGGATAAGCTTAATAAATATAAATCATTTTCTACTTTATTGTCCAAAAAATACTTAGTGCTATGATTTTGAATGAATGTGCACGCAAAGTGATTGAAAATAATAAAACATCTTTAAAATTATTCCAATGAAGAATGAGCTCAAATGTCTAAGAGTATAATTGGTTTATATTAAAACATTTTGAAATACGGAAATCATATTACTCCAGTGTTGTCACACTGGCAGTGAAATGGCCAATTTCTGATGGTTTTGAATGGTACAAAATCCAGTGTTACTCCGTGTGATAACAAAACTAAAAAAATCAATAGCTACCGCCAAAAACGATGGCAGAAAGACAAGATGGCGGGAGGCTAGAGGTTAGAGCAAAAATATACAGGTGAAGGAAAAATTAATGGACTAGTTTGTACATAAGAAACGTAGCTGAAGAAGTCCCTTGGTAGTCGGAAGTGGTGTATCGGATGAAGCAGGAAATCTGAAAGATGCGAAAAAACATACAGATCTGCATGTCTAGAAAATAGCATCTAACACCACAAAGGATGAATTTAGTTGTATATTTGAAAAATGCGTTTCCAGGTGTGTCTTGTGAATTGCTTAGTTCGAAGCTACCTAGTGAATATTCAAATTTTCTGTTCATTAAAAATGCCCTGGAACAATTTATCTATAGAGATATAATGCAAAATATAATGCTACCTTACAAAGTGTAGGAAGTGCCATAACGTTTTATCTCTGAAGAGGATAACGATCTAAAGCATTCCACGGGTTCTTTAGGAACCGTTCTAGGAAAATAACCTTCGAGTTTTACAGCGACGGACACCATACAAAGACTTTTACTCCATTAAAAATTTATGAAAAGAAATAGATAATTGTATCTGTGCACACATGTTTTTGAAATTATTTAATCAAAATTTCAAAATTTTCACCGAAAATTCCGATTTTTCCATAAAGATTATAAACTAAGATATTAATGTCTATTCAATTTTATTTCCAGTTAGAACTATTTTGCCACCTAATCTGGTATATTGAAGGAAATTATGTCTGTTCAAGCGTCAATATCTCGAAAACTATTGCATATAGCCCTAAAATATATTACATGAAAAATATATGTTTAGAATTTTAGAAATGAATTGAAAAATTGCCGCTTAAAATAAAGTTGTTCTATTCAAAGTTTTATCTAGTATACGCGTGTAATAAAAAATAATTTTAAATATGATGAAAAAATTTACAGATCCAGAGAATTTTTAGTGCATCACAAACATACGCTGTGGCATAAATTCTGCAACGAACAGAAAGGGCATAGGTAAAGAAAGAGTCGTTTTATTATAACACCATTTCCCGGATTCATTATAAGAGAAAGAAAAAATTTTAATCGTCAGAATCCGTTAGAGAAAACGTCTACGTCAATTTTTACATCTCGTTTAGCTATCTGTAAATTTTATTTCATTTTTTTACAATATTAAAGTAAAATTATAGAATCAAAAACATTCTATTTAACAATTCGATGCTAAGACCTGGAACCTTATTAGTTTACGATAATCCTTCTTGATTGATCACAAACAACACCCTAGGTTATGTAAGTTATATTTCTTAAACAACTGGACGAATAAGCTAAAAGAATTTCAAATGATATCGTTATATAAATAAAAAGGACACTAAGATATATTTTCATTATTTACCCATAAACCATAGCTTATCAGGTTATTTTTAACTCCAGTAAGTGCATATAACACTATAAAACTAAAGGTGTTCACGAAACCTGTCCTCGCTACCCTTTTTCTTTCGATTTTCTTCATTATCTTAATAAAATTGACCATCAGCATTCTCCAACCACTAATTTGCTTATAGAATATAATTATCTGTAATAAAACTCACCATGGCGGTCCTATAATAAAAAATCTATTCTCCTTAACTATATTAAGATTTATAGATTTTGATATAAGCAAATGCTTTGTCTTATAGGGTTACAGGGTGATGAAAATATTTTTCCACCGCAAAAAGACGGTTATATTATATGTATTCGCTTGCAGTTATGCCATTCTACTACTATCCTAAAGGATCACAAAGTTAAGCAATAATAATTTTTTGCTTCGTTGGCAAAATATCCTAAATACGATTTGTAAAATGTATATTTTACATTTGATTTCGATCAAAGCTTGTATTCAAGCATCTTTGGTCGCAGATTACGAATCTAAAATGCAACAGATGGTATTGATTTATTGATTGATTGACTTATCATCGCTCAACTCAAAACAATAGATGTAGAGAGCCTGTAGTCTTTTATTTTGAATGCATGCATTTATAATCGTGTGAGACTGAAAGTGCTTTTAACATCAATATGTTTTTATTAAATATTCATAATTATTACACTTACTTAATAAATATACCGTTACTTTCTGATGGAGGTTTAAAATAAACCTTGTTTCTTTTTTAAATATATACTAAAGGAGATTAGTTCAAATTGTTTCCAGTAATTAATTATCTATTGATATAAAGTTTTCACTGAATTAATAATATATTATATAATGATTATTTTATATTGTCATATAAACACATTTCTTGACATTTATTTTTGGGGGAGTCAAGCTTTCCTTTTTACATAAAGAAAACAAATTTAATTTTCGAATTTCAGATTTTGAGCGGTAAAAAATGGGATTGGGCCACTACTATAGCTATTTTAATAATTTATTTTTGATGTTATATATATATATATATATATATATATATATATATATATATATATATATATATATATATATATTGCTTTTCCACTGTTGGTATAGTACCCTTTCTACTCGGCTTCTTTCCAGCGCTCGCATGTAAATCGTGCTTTCATACCTATGTTCAGATGCATTTTTACCCATCCTAACGCATTTTATCACCATAATATGAAGGCCGATTTGTAGTAAATTTTTTCTCGTATCCAAGCCCTTTTTCAAGGTTTGAATGGAACTATCTCTGAAGTAACTAGGCATTTTGTAATTTAACTAATTCTCCGACAGTACCAAGCTTTATCACACATAATCTACGCTTTATTAACTATAATTTCGCCACCGGCTATGTTACAACTTGAAATTTGTCAAAGTTATAAATTTTTGAAATACTTCTATTTTGTTTATATCGATTAAAAATTGGCGAATTTACTGATGTAACAGAACATTTGATGGCTTTATTAGTTTTTCACTTTAAGGTGGAAAACCAAAAAAAATCCCCTTTTAAGTAATGTTTAAGAAAAAATTGGTAGCGGGAAACATGGACATTTTGACCTACAAACCTTAAATCATGGACAGTTGGTTTACACATAATAATAATAAGAGGTTAAAATCTCTAGGTATAATAGTATAAAAGTAACTAGCATCGGGGTTTTTTTATAGTTTACCGCCTAATTTTCTAAAATAAGGAATTCGTGTTTAAAAGATTATGTTTACTAATCTATAATAAAATCTTAACAAATTTAAATATCTTTATACCTAATGGGCTATTGACTATAATAATAAACGAGATAATAAGAAAAAAAATTAGTAAAACGTTTTCTGTACAGAAAGCATATCCTTTGGAATGTAAAAAAAATTATTTCCTCTACACAACAAATTCAAAAATAATGGAAAAAAGAAATCAAAAATTCGCAATTTTTTTCCATGCCATATAGGTACGGGCGTTGCTTCAGAGAAAGTTGATATTTCACTCGTTAAAATTACCACTTTTTTGCAATTTTTATAGATTTTTCTTTTACATCATTTTCTTCGAATTTTTAATTTTATATTTGTATATATATATATATATATATATATATATATATATATATATATATATATATATATATTCATGTAATAAAGGGCAATATAAGAGGAGGGAGGTCAGGTGCTAATTATTAGTACTGCAAAAGAAATGGCTAGACAATCCGTTAATATAGTTATAGTTGGCCAATATGTGGATCTACTCATAATATTAGCGTTGTTATCTGATCCATATCAAAACACTTATTTATTGCAAGCATTAGAAAAGTAGATAAACAACTGTATGGTCTCAATAGCTTTCAATATCCACAATAACAGCAATTTATTGGCTTCATTCATGCCTTTAATGGTTCTGATATCACATCTGCATTTACCAATATTGGAAAAAAGAATTACATGACATTTTTTTTTAAACTTTGTACATATAGAAGAAGATGTAAGCGTTTTTTACAATGTGATGCAAATGAGGAAGTAATAGGGAATGCAGCAGAATCTATGGTAGTTTTATTATAGGGTGCGGAACCGAATGATAAGTGTTTAGCTAAATGTCGTCGAGCATCATATTGTCCAAGAATATGACATTTAAACAGTCATAATTACCTCCGACATCTGATGCTGCAAGATTGCATGGACTGCAAATTTATTTGCAAATGCAACAATGGAAAGGGCACAAAGTAAATTCTATTGAATGGAGTTGGAAATCGACCAAAAATGGTTTGATGATGCTTCCCGCAAGCCAGCGATCTGCATCACAGTCTCTTCTTGAACACATAGCATGTAAATATTTGAAAAGTCGTCAAGCAAACTGTGGCTGAAAAAAAATTAGGCATTAAATGCTTCATTTTCTGTAAAGAATGTACAGGAGTCCACTGCGAAAATGCAGCCAATCAGAACATCTCAGAAGCGGATATAGAAGATGTGGATGAAGAAATAGATATTGCTCTTGACAATGTATGATAGTTTGAAGAATTGAAGAAATAAAATAAATTGAGTTGTGTTACCTTGAGCATAAAGTTTTTGTTCTCATTTTATGCTACTACACTAATTATTTAAAGAAAAAAAGATTTAACGCAAAACTCAACGTTTCTGTTGAACATTTTAAAACCACGTTTTATTTAATATTATAAAATTAATATAACATTAACTTTCATTGCATAAATATACATTTTTTAAATTAAATATGCGAAAAATTGATGGTATGGTAATGTGGTAAATTTGAAATGGCTATATCTCGTTTAAATTTGGTCGGAAAATTCATTTTAACCGGTAAAACGTCAGAATTCTTTTCTCTGAAGCAATACAGGGTGAGTCAACGATTGGATGAAGTAAGTTTGTGCCTTTTCGGTGAAATTAACAAAGAAACTATATTTATTGTTTGATACAGTTTATTTTTACGCAAATTTTAAAAATATTTAGGACGCTAAAGGGTGAGCCAAAAAACTAGGACAGCATAAAGTTGTATTTTTTTAAATAGAACACCCTATATACGAATCATATTTTCGATTTAGCTTATAATTTTAAATCTTTTTATTAAGGGTTTACTATAACAAAACTTTATAGTTTCTGAGATAATTAAGTTTAAAGAAAAAAAGTCACATTTTCAAGCATCAATTCAATCCTAAATAACGTTTTCAATTTTGTGACAAATATATTCAAATTTGGAATTTAGCAAAGCCAAGAACAAGTTAACATAATTTTTACCTAATATTTGCAATAAAAGCTACAGGGTGTTGAACACATCGGCTCAAATTTGAACAAGTTTAAATGAATAAATATCTTTTTTTTAAATGGTACACCCTGTATATTTTCATGTTATTTAATAGAGTAATAAAAACCCTAAAAGTTTTGTTCAATATATCCTATATCTATTTATAATAGTTTTTGAGATATTTCAGTTTTTCTTATTTTCCATACTTTTTTACAGAAATAGTCTTCATTATCATAGTAGCCATGGCAAAAACAATGTAAAAGAACATTTTTCTGTGTGTCAAATTTATAACCGCAATCGCTTCTTTTGGTTTTTATGTAGTGTAGTTTGGTTTTTTTTGCATTCATCTTATATTGTAAAATGAATTTTCCAAAGAATGAGTTAATAGATATGATTTATACAATAGGAGAGGCTCAAAAAAATTGCCTTCTTGCTCAAAGAATTTACAAAATGAAGTATCCTGATCGACGCCAGCCTAATACCCATACTTTTCAAAACTTAATGCAAAGATTTGATTCTTCTGGTACTGTTGATTATCCAAAACGTAAAGTGGTCAACAAACCAGTAACTAATGAAGAAAAAGAACTACAAGTATTGTTAAATGTTCAGGAAAATCCTTATATTGGTAGCCGTCAGTTAGCAGCATTATGTGAAACATCACAATCCACCGCTAATCATACTACCAAGAAATATAGGTATCATCCATATCACATGGAATTACACCAAGAATTGCATGGACAGGATTTTGAAAGTCGTGTAAACTTTTGTCGTACAATAAATGCGGAGATTCAATTAAATCCAAATTTATTATGCAAGGTAATGTTCAGTGATGAAGCTACTTTTAGAAGTAACGGTGCCATAAATAGACGCAACATGCATTATTATGCCACAGAAAACCCATTTTGGATTAGAGAGGTGCAACATCAAAACCACTGGTCATTAAATGTTTGGTGTGGTATTCATCATAATCGAATTATTGGACCCCACTTTTTTAATGAACCACTAAATGGCCATAGTTACCTGAACTTTCTACAAGAAGAACTACCCCAACTGCTTCAAGGTCTCGATAGGGATGAGCTCGACAGTATGTGGTTCCAGCACGATTGTGCGCCTCCGCATTACCATCGTGAAGTTCGTGCGTTTTTGGACCAACATATCCGCAAAAATGGATTGGACGTGGGGGTTTCATTGAGTGGCCACCAAGGTCTTGCGACATCACCCCATTAGATTTCTTCCTATGGGGTTATATTAAAAATAAGGTGTATGTTAATCCACTAACAACAGTGGAAGATATGCGAAACAAGATTAGGGATACCTGTAGAACAATAACGCCACTAATTTTGTCCAGGATCCGAGAAAATCTGCAAAAAAGACTAAATTTGTGCATTGCACAAGAGGGTCGTTTATTCGAACACTTATTAAAAAGAAATAATTAATCTCAGTATTTAATAGGTAATTTTTTTGTTTCAATTTAGTATAAAAGTAAATATGTATTTGCTTTGTCGTTATTGTTGTGTTAATTTTTTCACATTATGTTTAATTAAACTATTGCCGTTGTAATATAACGAATAATGTATTTCATCATATTTAACCACATTCTGTTTGTTTCTGTAGTTTCTTTTTATTATTTTACATGGCTACTATGGTAATGAAGACTATTTCTGTAAAAAAGTATGGAAAATAAGAAAAACTGAAATATCTCAAAAACTATTATAAATAGGTATAGGATATATTGAACAAAACTTTTAGGGTTTTTATTACTCTATTAAATAACATGAAAATATACAGGGTGTACCATTTAAAAAAAAAAAGGATATTTATTCATTTAAACTTGTTCAAATTTGAGCCGATGTGTTCAACACCCTGTAGCTTTTATTGCAAATATTAGGTAAAAATTATGTTAACTTGTTCTTGGCCTTGCTAAATTCCAAATTTGAATATATTTGTCATAAAATTGAAAACGTTATTTAGGATTGAATTGATGCTTGAAAATGTGACTTTTTTTCTTTAAACTTAATTATCTCAGAAATTATAAAGTTTTGTTATAGTAAACTCTTAATAAAAAGATTTAAAATTATAAGCTAAATCGAAAATACGATTCGTATATAGGGTGTTCTATTTAAAAAAATACAACTTTATGCTGTCCTAGTTTTTTGGCTCACCCTGTAGAGTCCTAAATATTTTTAAAATCTGCGTAAAAATAAACTGTATCAAACAATAAATATAGTTTCTTTGTTAATTTCACCGAAAAGGCACAAACCTACTTCATCCAATCGTTGACTCACCCTGTACCTATTTCCACTCAGAAAAAAATTATGGACAAAAGTTAAAAAAAAATCTCTAGAAAAAATCGTAATATATGTATATATTGAACATGAATAGTTTTTCAGGTGATAAATCGAGGTGCATAGAAACACCTTCGTTAGATGGAGAAGGCAGTTATTCTGAATACATGTTACTTGGTATGGAAATGTTGACATCAAACATTTTTTTCTTAAACCGTAATACCTTGATCAGGACTCACTCCTTTTGATGGTACACATCCGGGAGATGTGCAAACGTCTCACATCTGTTGAGCTACTTGAAAGATATAAATGAAAAATAATATTAATAAATTTATTGTCTACCAATATATAAATAGAAAGTTACAACAATAAGTAAGTATTTTAATGCTGGCTAAACAATAGGCCTTTAAAAAATCAGACATTAAATGCAAAGAATTTGATATTGTTCAAACCCTAAACTTAATGCTCTGTTAAACGCTTAAACAGGATTAACCAATTTTGAATTAAAGCAATATTAAAGTAGATATACCATTTTAGTATTATAGAAGGAAGCCACATAAAAGGGTAGAAGTCATGGTGAAATACGAAGAGTATGAGAATAAAATGAATTTTTTTCGTTTTTTGAAAGTTGGAAAAATGTGATTTCTCTTTCTAATGCCTCAAACGACCTTTTAAATGCAATACTGTTAGTGGCATCGAGAGAAGGAAATAACAAAAAGCATTTCAGTAGCTAAATAGGGCAAGAACCAAGAGAGTCACAAATAAACTTTTAAACTTCTTTAGACAAACAGCAACTAACCATAAATAAGTTTTAAAATGCCAAAAAAAAAAACTTAACTTAGCTGTAACATGTTCTTTGAAACGCAACTTTCAATCCAATATTAAGCCCAAACTTTCACAGGAGTCAAAAAAAGGTAAAATCATATTGTTAATTTTAATTTCAGTATTATTTTTAATAGGTTTTTTTTTGATTTTGCTTTCGAAAAATGATGACAGGTCATTGGTTGGAGTTAAGTTGAAGTCTGTCGTCAGAAGCTACTGTGTTTTAAGGCAGTCTGTAAAAGAATCATATAGTTGGGATTCATTCACCTAAAAGGAAAGTTGCAGTTCTGAAAAAACTTATGAAAGTTAGAAATATATATACGGTCCATAATAGGAGACATACAATATTGATAGTGCCCTGCGGCACGTGCAAAGGATCAGAACATTGTTATAAATGATTTGTTAAGTTCGATCAGTTAAGACAGAATTTATAAAATCACGAGACTACAAAATGTAGAACAGAAATGAGAATCTCATGACTTTCGTATCAAAGGTCTTACGAAAAACAAGCATTTACTCTGAGAATATCAACCCCATATTTAACCTATGGTTATAAGAACCAACGCATTTAATGAAATAAAGTAACAAGTGTGCTTGCGCGTTTTAAATGATCATAGTTGATTGGATCATTTATTTTTGGTAAGGAAATTGCTTGAGCCTACTTTCATTGAATGAGAAAAGAGGACTGAAGAATTCATTCACGGACAATGTATGTTACAATTAGAATAATAAGTGGAGAGCAATTGCTATAATAATTTGATCACGATCGATAGCTCTTAATTATTGATATCATCAATATTGCTAAAATTTGGTGGAAAACTATAAGTTGTTTGCTTTACCAAATTTAGTTTTTCCAATTCTCGCCACTTTTCCCTGTAATCAAGATTTTGGAAACCCTAGGTTTTTTTCAGATCTTATTGCCGAAGTAATACAATTTCTAACTTACATAATGTACAGGATTTTTTGTTGTTTTCTAGTTTTGTCTCTTAATTTTTGCAAGGATGTAATATTTTGTATAAATCATGAAACACAGTTATATTTTTTGTTTTTACGAGATTGTTTACAAGGAAGATGTTTATTAAAAAGACTCAAAATTGACGTAATCAAAAAGGCTATCTTTCAACTATACTACTAAAATAAAACATATGCTAATTAACTTGTTTGAGATCTATTGGTAATAAGTTAGGATTTATATTCGCGGCCGATGATCTGTTCAAGCTTTTCTACTCTTTATAAAGGCTTAACAAATAATCAGCAACATGAGAGACAATAAGTTAAATTTATATTTAACTTATTAACATTAAACTCTTCAAAGCAGATAATGTCGTATTCTGATTAAATATTTGATAATATATCTCAATAATTTAGGAATTGTGAGTTTGTATATTTTTCTTACAGTAACAAAATCATTTTGAAGCTTAAGCTCTACCCATAAACATTTAATATAATCTGAAGAAAAGCAAAATAGTGCTTCACCCAGCACCCGACCACAGCCACGTCTCCGTTACCGTAAGAGTTTCGATGTTCTGGAATTTCACATAATATTAGGACAACTCAAAATTTGCAAATAATGATCCTATATTATCATGGGTAACGAACAGGTTCATTCTATATTAACAAAATGAAGGATTAGGAATAGTAAGAATGGAGTGTTCAAAGAAAGAAAAAAAATCATAGAAAAAATAAGAAGAATCATGCTGCTGCTATATCAGTACAGTAGACAATATAAAATAACTAATAAGTAAATAATCAGCAATACTATTGTAAATTGTAAACATAACTAAAATTAGAAAGATATAATTAAGTAATTTCGAATGATTCATTTAAAATTTAAATAAAAAGGTACCATTTGTAGAAATAAAAATATGACTAAATGCGTTTAAAGTAATTAATAGTTATTATTAACCAATTTGCAAAATTTATTCCGCAAAGAAAATACAAGTGTTTATTAACTCATTAACAATAATTCAAAACAGAAAAAAAAAATAGAAATTGTAAATCGTAGAAGTCTTGCTTATTACCAGTTCGATAAACAATATTATCGCACTTTACATATATGTTATGGTTAAGATACTGCATTTTTTTGAACCTTTTCTCTTGCACACGGAAACAATAATAATCCCAAATTTGATAAATTTTCGTTGATTCGAAAAAAAAAAATTTAAAGTTCTTTCCTGCTTTTAAGTATACTATTAAAAATAAACTTAAATTTAATGTACATTCATTAATTAAATTTAATGATTTTGTACCTTAAGTCGTGAATAAAATACACGTACTTTGAAATTAAAGTTTTGTACAATAAATTTAATTGAATTTTACCTTCAATTTCAATAAAGTAACTGAAAACATACCAAATTTAATGTATGTACATTAGATTTAATGTAAAAATTATTAAATTTAATGCATTAGCATTAAATTCATTTAATAAACGGTTTATGAAATTTGCTTCAAGGATATTACATTAAAATTAATGTAAAGTTTTTTTACAGAGGGTACCTTTTCACGTATTACTAAAAAAGGTAATTAAGAGAGCAGGAGGCTTATGAGTTACCAGGTTTTTTGCATTGACTACATTGTTAAAAATAACCTTAAATTTAGTGTCCGTTTCTTATTCAAATTTAATGATTTTGTTCCTTAAATCGTAAATAAGTACTTAATGTACTTTGAAATTAAAGCTTTGTACATTAAATTTAATTAAATGTTACCTTAAATTTCAGTAAAGTAACTGAAAACATACCAAATTTAATGTATAATTATATTAGATTTAATGTAAAAATTATTAAATTTAATGCATTAACATTAAATGTATTTAACAATTTAATGAACGATTTATGAAATTTGCCTCGAGCACATTATCTTAAACTTAATGTGAAGTTTTTTTACAATGTAAACTGAAAAAAGGAAATGCATTAAATTTTATGTGAATGTGCTGGAAGTAAATTTCACAAAATTTTATTAAATGCATTTAATGTAATACATTAAATTTAATAATTTACATTAACCTAAATTAAATTATTTCATTAAATTTAATGTAATCATACACAAGCTTGATCCTTACTTTTTAAGGTGACTATGTACATTAAATATACAGCCAGTGTTCATTGAATTTGAGATATGTTATTAAATATTTAATGCACCAACATTAATAAAATTCTCAAACTACCAGAAAAAGATGGACATTTTTCCTATAGGTAGTGTCCGCTATGTAGATCGGTTTCGAACCCATTGGTTCCCGTCATTACGGGGCAGACATGTACATCTCACCGTAAGAAAATTGAGTCCTTTAACTTATATCATACTAAACAAAAAGTTCAATACAAGTTGCGCTATCTCCCGAAATCTCATACAGTGTATATTGAATATTAATATAAATTTTTTTAGTGTTAGGTATATGTGAATTAATTTTAATATACAGAAGTTGCAATATCTTTTCAGTTACATTATTGAAATTTAAGATAACATTTAATCAAATTTAATCTACAACGAACGGATATTTCCATGAATTGCTTTAAATTCAAAGTAAATGTAAATAATTTACGATTTTTGGTACAAAATCATTAAATTTTATGTAGAATGGACATTAAATTTGCATTAAATTTATGATCGCACACTTGATGAACGCACAATTTGTGAACAAAGACTGCAAAATAAATTTCTCTTCTATTATTCATTGAAATAATACTTCAGCATTGGTATCAAATAGATATAAATATTATACCTTGAAGCTAGAAAAACAAAAAACAATTAAATTTAGTTGGCATCACAAGATACTACTTGTCATAATATGTAAAATAAACTTAATCCAATAATTTTAAATTAAACAAGTGACAGTCCGGAACTCTAAAGCGATCAACAGGAAAAAAACAATAATAGAATAATCCCTCGCACTGGTCAACGAAGAACGCAGTGAGATAATCACTGAATACACAGCATGATAATCCTTAACACCTTATTGGCGGTTTTTGTAAAAACAGATCATTGATGACCGCCTTACTAAACGCTGTTGTGATGTTTATGTCTGCCTTAATTACCGCCATACTGAATCTTGCTTTTACACAGTGGAATGAAAAAAGTGACATCAAACTACTACATAACTATGAACAGGACGTAATAAGGACAACTTTTACCATTAAACTAGAGTAAATTCGGAAAATAAGGTAAATTTTGACACAGAACTTTCTGATTAAAAAGAAGACAAACGGACTCGAAACTGGACCATAAGACTTGTGGTCCAGCTCAAAGAAGTTACACCCATCTGTTTTTGTAATTCGTTTCGGCATGTCATTATTTGCCCATTGCTTCGACTCTAATTTTTTTTTGGATCTTAAAAATATAGGAATAAAAAATATTTTTTTTTTATTATTAAACTGGAGAAATTAGATAATAATATTTATTTTCGGAAAACAACTATTTTTATTACCAATTTAAATTCTTTATCTTTAGGTTTTTAGCTTTAATATTCCTATATAAGCGTTTATATGTTGACATTTGTAATATAACTAGTAGCAATATCATAAGCAAAACCAAACTGGCCAACTAGAGAATTCCACTTTCATCGCGCCTAAGTCTTAAACTTTCTTAGTGAATCTGGCTGACAATAATTAAAAAACTATGATCAAATTTCTCTGGCAAGTGTAAAAAGGTTATCACTATTGAACGTTATTAAACAAATAAACTTATATAAACGTAATATTTTGTAGTATTTTACAAGGAAGAGGGGATGTCGGAAAAGGTTTTCGAAAGAAAAGAAATATGAATAAAAACATTATAGAATATATGTACCAATTTAAGTGTGAGAGAGCTTTTTTTGAGCTCGGAAACATGCAATAAAATAGATGTCATCCCCAACTAAGGAGGAAAAGTCAGCATAAGAAAAAAAATAAATTGTTTAAATGGCTTATTTAATTTTTAAAAAAATTGCTTTTTATTATATTTCGTAATTCTTGACACTTTCCGCCTATTTCTATCTTTGATTTGACGTTTTAAGAACATGTGATCTGATATTAATTTCTTTTCACATTTGGTAGCTTTTTTCAAATTTTACAGGCATTTTTAGTGAACATGCATGGGCGTCAAATTTTAGATCATTCAAAATGACAAAACTCAAAGTAATGGAAGATATCGGAAGATCTGGACCAGAATGGACGAATATTATGGCAATAAAAGCTTTATTATAACTAATTTCGACGACAATTGAAGTTTTTAGGATAGCAAATGTTTAGAAAATTCAAAACGATGAACACAATATTAAAAATTTGGAGAGAGCATAGTTTTTTATAATAAAGGATACATATAGATATGTAATATTTATATTGGGTCGGCAAGAAAGTGTTTTCGGTTGTCACGCTTAGAGAGGTCTGTACTTGTTTTGAAAGACTTCAGTTATTGTTATGGGTTTTTCCTTTCGCCATTTGATCCCAGTCACATTTAGGTTGCTTAAGAAACAACTTGTATGTAGTTTTTTGTAAATGTTAGTTTAGGGCTAACCTTACCGCGAACTGTGCAAACGAATATTTTCAGCATATTGTATTTTGTTATTTCCGTAAAGGAAAGAAAGTTGATGAGGCTCACAAAGAGGTATGTGAAGTTTATGGTATTGATATTACATAATAGATCGCATGTGTCAAAATTAATTTAAAAATTCCGTTCTGGAGATTTTTCACTCAAAGTTGACCAACGTTCAAGTCGACCTACTGAAATTGATGTTGACCAAATCCAAGCCATAATTGAAGAGAATCGTCATATAACCGTTCGAGAAATTGCAGAGAGGTTAAATGTATCGCACACAATAATTCAAAATCACTTTAAATGTCTTGGACTCGCTAAGAAGTTCGATATTTAGATTCTGCATGAATTTAAAAAGATTCACTTGATACAACTAATCCATATTTGCCATATGCATCTGACGCGCAATGAAACCAATCCTGTCTTGAAAAGAATCATCACTGGTGATGAAAAATGGGTAACTTACAGTAACCTCATTCGAAAAAGATGATGATACCAGCGTGATGAACCAGCACAAACCATGTTTATATCTGAATTGCATTTAAAAAATGTTATTCTGTCAATTTGGTGGGACTATTAAGGCGTTGTGTATTTGGGGCTACTTCCAAGAGGCCGTACGATCAATTCATATCTTTAATATCAACAACTTATGAAACTTCAATAAAAGAAAAACGGCTAGAATTAGTAAATCATAAAGGAATTGTGTTCCATCATAATAATCCAAAGCGTCACTCATCTTCGTGGGAAATTATTGGAGCTTGGTTAAGAAGTGATGTAGCATCCCCCATCTGATTACGAAGGCACCATCTGGTTATCATTTTTTCGAAGTTTTCAAAACAATTTTCACAAATGATGATGACTTTAAATCGCCCTTGGCTCAGTTTTTCTTCAGGAGAGCGGAATCATGAAATTGTAAGAAAGATGGCAACAGGTCATTGAACAAGATGGAAAATATAAAATTAATTATAGTTTATTCTTTGCATAAATGCTACTGATGTTAGAATGGCTGTCCGTGGGAGTTTAAAGCATCCTGATTGCAAATTCAACAACGAAAATTTTCCGCCACGTATAGATTTTGAATTATAGAATGTATCAGTTATTTTTATTTAATACAAACATTTTTATACAACATTTATACATAAGTTCAAAACAATAAAAAAAACAAGATATTTTAAGGATAACAAGATTTATTTACAAAATACACGTGAAAATATATTTATAGTAAGTCTTTTGTACATAATTTTTTTTTAAATGTTGACTTTCGTTTATATTCATAATCGCTCTCTCATAAGAAAACAATAATTATCTCCTATCTACCTTGGTACCGTTGCACTATTGTTAATATATCTTGGTGGAACCTTTCTCCTTACTCATCATTAACTGCACCCAAATTTTCTGGGAAAAAATTTAAAGTGTATTTTAAGAGACATGCGACAACCCATTTTACAGCAGCTTTCAAGTAGTTCTTCTACAAGTTTTTCCTAGTTTTCTTCTTTTTTGTTTCCTAAAAACTTTGAAATAATTGTTTTAAAAGAATTCAACGCATCTAATTCAACATCACTTAATTTTTGGTCAAACTGTTGATCCCTTAGTATTTTTCTAATTTATAGTCCAACAAATACTTCTTCCTTAAGCTTAGCATCACTTAGTCTAGGAAAAATTTGTTCAAGGTATTTAAATGCATCTCCTTTATCTAATGCTTTAACGAAATTTTTAATCAATCCCAGTTTAATGTGTAGTGTAGGTAACAGTATTTTTTTGGGATCAACAAGAGGTATATTCTTAACTTTAGCTTGATCTGGAACATATATACAGCAATACTTCATAAATCCACTCTGAAGCCCTAGTCAAAGTCCTATGACTTTTAGGTTACCACATATTTGCCACTTATACATATCATAGCTTATGGCATTTAGAATAAGTGACATATTCTCGTATGTTTCTTTCATGTCAACTGCATGTGCAAAAGGAAGAGAGGGTCTTTTGTTGCCATTATGGAGCAGAACTGCTTTTAAATTTATTTTAGAAGAATTTATAAATAAGCACCATTCATCCGGGTTATGTGCAAATGTTTCCATAACATTATTTGGATTAACACAAATACACAGTTTATCCTGCAGAGAAAAAAATCGAGGATAGCTCCTGGTTACGGTTCGTAAATATTGTAACTTTGATTTTTGTGGCGTAAATTCCATTGTTGTAATCTAGACCCTAATACTTCAGCATGCTCTTTGGAACAATGGTGGTCCCGAACTAGATCATTTAAATCATGTTGTTCGATTAAATGGAAAATAAGAATCGTACTTTTCTGATACATTATCGGATTCAGCCTTATCATCATACATTTCTAAATCTTCCTCCCATTTTACCGGGGACACTGGAGCTGATAAACTTTCGCCATGAAGAACCGGTTTTATTGCTGAGGGAATATCCGGATATTCAATATTATGTTTGCTCTTTCTTGAAAAACCAGACACTTTTATCATGCAAATGTAACAGTCGTTAAAATAATTTATTGGTTCTCGCCCAATCATTGAAACTGCAAAAGGCATAGAAGAGCGTTTGCCATTTAACTATATTTGCTGCACAGGTTTGGCAACATAAGTGAGAAACCCAGTCTTGATCTTGATTGCCAACAAGATATGATAAGCTACTTTGGTCATTTTGTTAATGGGTTAACACATCCATGTTTCTGTACTTTAGATATTTTTGTAGTCGCGTACGTCAGTTCAGAGATGTAATACTACGTTTACAGACGGCAACTAGGCTCTTACTATTGGTTTGTTCGCGCATTTCGCTGCTCTATCTAATACTGACTACTATTCGTGCTAAACCAATAATGATACGACTGCCGCCCAGGAGCTTTTATAGCCGTTCCGTACTTCTGGTATTTTCTAGAAACATCGGGTATCGGAAGTTCGAAAAGGCGTACTTCTCGTATACAGGGGCCATTTATAAGTAGATTCGGCTACGGGACAGAGTGAAATTTGGATATATATGGGTTTAAATGTGTATTTCCGTTATTTTAAGCCCTAAGGGGTTGAGACTTCGTGTTGACACCCTCAAGTGGTGTTGCCGAACTGTGCACAATTGCCCTAACTTATGGAAAACGTAAATTTGGCAACGTCGCGTTCCGGTATATTACAAATTACTTTTTAAAATAATGTGCTTAGAATACTCATTCATTTTTGCTGAAAAAATCATAACTCTAAAATCTTACTTGTTAGGAAGTTTTTACCATCATTTTCGCATTTAGAGACCAAAAATTAACTAAAGACTACCTTTTACATTACAGTCGCAAATTGGCTGTAAAATAGTGTGATGCAAACTACAAACTTAATGGCAGTATATAATTGATTTAAAAAATCATGACACAAATTTTAATAAAATATGAAGAACCTACTTCCAGTCATTAAAAACCAGAAGATAACAGATTGAAAAATAGTAACCGTTTTAGAAATAAAAAATTGTTTTAAAAGTAATTCTCGAATTCTATTTTAATGCTTGAAATTTTTTCTCTGTTCAATTTTGCAAACTTAAAGTGGACTATATTAGTATGATATCAAAAAAGTAGATAATAAATAATACGTACAAGGAGAGAGGTACAATTATGAACCGGAAATTTAGTTAATAATCTTATAACTCTTGCTTGCCTGTTCTGATGTCAGCAAAATATTGTCTATTGTAAAATACCATTAAAATTGAGTTAATATTTTCGGTGTGTTTAAAATTGCTGGAGGTGACAACTACAACTTCGTGTTCTTTTCTGGCTTATTTAGTGACAAGAGTTGATCAAAAGTGAGAAATCTAAAAATGACAATTTTCAAAAAAAAACTACTTTTATATACTACCGTTCCAAATCAAACAGAGTTTGTATCGCAGGTACTATTTCAAAACTTAAATTTTTTTATCTACTTATTTTCTTACAATCTGTAGGCATGTGTTAACTAATTTGCTAAATTAGTATAAATAAATTGCAGGGTTATGTCATAGTTTTATTACACTTTTTTTTCTCTTGAATCTTTTGAACTACAATCACCCTGTATAAACAATCTAGTTACCGTTTAATAATAAAAAGTGGCAAAAAGGCTGCAACAAGAAACCAGTTTTAAAATAAAAATATGGATTGACAAGCCACAATTTATAACGATGGGCGCGTGCTGTCTGAGGACTATATAATTAGAAATTACCAGGAATTTTAAATTATAAGGGTTAGGAAATAATTAATTTATATTTTTACTGCAGTGCATAAAAGTAGTTAACTTGTACTATAAATTTAATCTATAGATATTTTTTGAATAAGTCTAGTGTAATATCACCGTTGACGATACTTTGTATTACTGGTAAACTGTGCCAGTTTCTTAAAAATGTCTATAATTTGTAGCTTATCAATTCTTGTGTATGTATGTTAAGCTAGTGTATAGGTTTTATATACGATATACTAATTTTCACTTTGTACCCACGCCGTATAAGGACTTAAGGCCACAAAGCCTTTGTGGCCTTAAGAAGGGAAGGTGTATTAGTTCTTATTTACACCTAAAGAATAGTGATATGTGCTTAAAAAATGTGAAGAAATAATGTCTAATTTTACTGGTAAAACAAACTTTCTTTATAAAAAATATCTTGGACTTCACCACAACGTTTTGGAAACTTGAAATTTTTAGTTTCAGGACTCTTAATGTAGGTTAATTCTATTATTTCTACTAAAATCTGAACAAAAACATATGCTGAAATAACTATAACAATATAGTAAATAAATGTGTACAGGATATTCAAAATTCTATACTTTGATTGGATTTCTCGATAACTATTAAAGTTAACAAAAAACTAATGTAGCTTTTTTGAGCTATTTTGAGGAAACTGAAAATGTCTCAAATATAACTGAAAATTTTTCTTTTGTTTGTTGCCAGTTTTTAAAATGCTTCTTAACTTTCTTACTTAAGAAGAGATTTAAAAAACTTTTTTTCATAGTATTTCACGCATAATATAAGGATGTCAGAATTTTAATACGGGGTGTAGTTAAAAAGTTTGTAACATTGTAACTTGGTGATTATATTGTAACATTGTTATATTTTACAGTGAAATTTAATAGGTTGTGGTAACCGTAACCCACAGTTTATATTAAAATTAAAAGGTATTAGACTATGAATACCGGACAAAAGAAGGTGATATAATACTTATAATTAATCGTTACAGATAAAATTATTTCTAACTTAAGGTGTCATGAATAGAGAGAAATAAGACATAGAGAATGATGTTAATAAATAAACGTCTTTGAATATGCGGCAGTCCAGACCTAGGTAAAACTTAAGTATCGGCTATAGTTAACTACCTTGTGACAAAATGTGATAAAAAATTAGGTATTTATTATTACAAATCTTATTAAAGTTAAAAATTAGTTTTAGCAAAAACAGCCAATCTACTTTTTGTAATGACTTTGTATAATCTAATGACGCAAGGATTGCAAGTTATGATATCTTATCGTTACGATACACCGAAAGATATTGGAACAACATGAATCTTTATCTTGTGCGAGAAGTTCATCTACAGTGCGGATTTGCTAATAACATAAGTCGTTTTTAAAAACTCATATGATTGTCTATCACATTTTTGAAGAAAATCTCAATACAGAGGGTTATATTATAAACAAATCATATAAATTAATTTCATGATAAATCATTAGTAGAACAAGTTAAAATGTATGTTTAATAAGATGTTACTCCTAGTCACAATGCCCTAATGGTAAAGAGTATTTAATCAGAATATTCCCTGATAAATGGTTGGATCCTTATGAAGCAGTTAGATTTTTTCTATGGTAATTCCTAGAAAATAAATATGTGAGGAAATAATTACTACTTAAGGAAATTTTTTTTAATGAATTTACAACACCCTGTCAATAATAGATTCCATTTTCAGTATCTTCTTTACTAGAATGTTTCAAAATAACACTGTTGAGAATTATATTGTTCTGTTGAATGTTTTGGTATCTTTGTCTTTTTCTGCAGTTTTACCTTTTTGGGTAATCAAATAAAGAATACGTTCATCCGTTAAGGTTGTATATAAACATTGATATTAATTTCTTTTATTTTTGATTTTTAGCCAACTACGATTTTTAATAAAAAAATCGCAAAATCTTACTTTTTTATTCTAATAAGGAAAAGAGTATGTGGTAACTGAGAGAATTAAAGCCTTTAACTTATTACATAACAATATTTAGAGTATTTCATTTACAATAACTAAGTTATAATAAATGGTTTTTTTTATTCACACCTCGTATTAAAATTATGATAATACCATTATATTACGCGTAAAACGCTATAGAAAAATGTACTTTTTTAAATATCTTTTTAAATAAGAAAGTTATAGAGCAATTAAAAATTGCAAACTTTTTAATTCCACCTGTATCTTCAAAACAAAAGATAAGTCCAGTTCTGTTTGCTACATTTTTGTTTCTTCAGAAAACAGCTCATAAGTGCCACATTAGTATTTTTCTAACTTTAATAATTAACAAGGAACCCCATAAAAGAATTGAATTAGGGTTAGTCTGTACAAAAACTTTCCTAAAATAAATTATGATCTAACTTTGAGAAATATAGAATTTTTACCTCGTTAGGTGATTAATACCACTTATTGTTAAATTACATATGAAATTCTTTAAGTAGTTGAGTCAATTAATAAAAGTAATATGCTATTAATGGTAAAGATCTGAATTATATGGAATTTTGATCTATCTTTATAATTTAAATCAATATATATATATATATATATATATATATATATATATATATATATATATATATATATGTGTGTGTTTATGCGGCTTTCATGGATTCCTCCGTGTGGGATGCAATAGCAGTGGCTATATCCACATTATGCCGTTGTTGTGCTGAAATCACATTCAGCAAAGGTACAACTATATGCAGCTCCGTATATGAATGAAGTAAAATGCGAACAGTAAATGCAAACTTCGTTTCAACCATTCCATGTAAGAGGTTGCACAGTTGGAACAAATTGCTAAGGAACACAATTTATCCCATTCCACCACCATCGAGATGATGTCCTACCTGTAGCACCATACCGAGAAGAAAGTCAAAACTTACCCTCCCCGCCACAGTGATACGGTAGAGGTACATGTTTCGTCTCTACCAGACTCATCAGGGTACTGACATGCACCTGTTTGTGTAAAGGACAGATCGGAAGGAAGCATGCAAATATTGAAGGCGGCTTCGCCGACCTCCCGCCGGATGGCGTATACATGTTTATTCGGCTTTCATGGATTCCTCCGTGTCAGATGCAATAGCCGTGGATATATCCACATTATATATATATATATATATATATATATATATATATATATATATATATATATATATATATATATATATATCTCAACGTTGGTATGAAAGCGCGATTTACATGCGAGCGCTGGAAAGAAGCGGAGTAGAAAGAGTACTATATATATTCGGAAACTTCCATTTTGTTGTCAGCGAGAGGGCTCAGTGACCTTCAATGCTCAGAGAGCGACAGGGTGGTAGCGTAGCTATTGGTAGGACCACTCATGCCGGTAAGGTTTCAAAATGATGAAGGTGAAGAAAGTCCGCACCAGCACCGAATGCCCCAGAGTGGGTGGCTGCAAACAGTGTCTACATTCAAAATGAGTAGCTGAATACAAACCCCAAGGGTAACTGGCAAAAGTCATTGGACAACAACACATGACCAGTAGGAGAACTATGTGATATCCCAGAAAAGCCAAGTGAACATAGGGATACCCAAATCTGACATGGGATTATGACATCACAAAACTGGTAGGAACAACTTGGTCCCAAATAGCTAAAAATGGAAAAACCTCACCCAATAGAAGGAAAAATTATAGGAACAGTGAATAAGGGAAGCTACACCGTAGTTGGAAACGGTAATATATATATATATATATATATATATATATATATATATATATATATATATATATATATATATATATATATATATATATATATACTGTACATGTTGTTTTTCCTATAATACTCGTACCTAATAAGGAAAATAATATTTTCTGTCGAGGGCACAAAACAACTCATTGCTGAAATATTGGTGACTCTGCTTTTATAAGTAGAACTCTTTAAGTTTGTGCTAGAGCAACAATAATCTGAGTCGGATAAGCCTTTCTTTGTATTTCTATTACCCAGACTATTCAAAATTTACTGAATTTCCTATAAATATATTAATATAGTCATTGTCAATACTTCATTATTATAGTGAGAGCTACTGCTTATCAATTACTTCCAAATATAATCGCGACTTCAGTCTACCGACAAACTTAAAACTGCCCTAAGGCAAACAAAGTCCACATTCTCGATTAAAGAATTCTTGGCAAATTAACATTTATTTAGAGTTTTTATTATTTTATTCCCCTGTAATTTTAAAAAAGACCTGGCCGATGATTCTGGTAATTTTATTATTAAAGATTTAATAAATTATTTTGAATTTATGATTCAAATAAAGATTACCTTAAAGGTGTTATGTCGATAAAAGCTTCCGGACTTAAAGTGGATTTTAATATCAGTATTTTACATATTAAATTGAAAAATATTGGGTGTTAATTTTTACTTCCCAATACTGACAAAATAAAAATAAAGATAATGAAAAAAAAAATGTCCATTGAGGCTTAATTAATGTTTAGACCGATTATTTTAATATCGTAATTAATTCGCGCAATATTCCTAATGTTAAGCAATAATACCAATACGATTGGTAATAAATTACATATTTCCTCGCTGTTTATCACTTTAACCGGTCAGTATGAATATTTTTAAAATCTGACTCTGACGCAAAGTGAATAAAGTTATAGGGAATTGGCTCTCGTAAATACAAACCCGCCGTATAGCGCGGCGATCCATTTCTTTCCCAACTACTTATATTTTGAACTTTTAGCCTTAAGTATATGAAAAAGTTTGAAAATTACCTACCAAACTATTAATTTTGCCGTTAACTCCAAATAAAGTCTTGTACCAAAAAAATATTAAGCATTTATGCTCTCCAAAGAGAGACTGAAATCTACCTGACCAAATAAAATATAATGGTAAATTATTGAAGTGACTTGGAGGCATAACCGAAAACTTTGCATCGCATTTCCAGTAGACATATTCTGGGGATGTAATTGATGCAAACTTGGACCGAATGGGTGTAGTGTGTTTCACCAATGTTCTATCCAAACTTGATTTCTGCATCGAGGAAATATCAAGAAAACTAAAACAGCTCGGTATATCCAAAAAAGCTGGACCCGACGGTGTTCTTATTATAATGCTCCACTTCACTTTCATCACTACTTCAAAAAAATTCCAGCGCTGCTTAGACTTCAGCTACTTCCCAACAGCATGGAAATTTTCATACCTCATGCCTATTTTTAATTCCGGACATAAGTGGGATGTAGTAAACTATCGTGGTATTTCAATTTTATCTGTCATCCCTAAGCTTCTCGAGTTAATCCCGATGAAATATTTAATACCTACAAGTGATACATTAATTCTGAACAGCACGGATTTTATCAGGGCTTTTGACAGTGTTTACCGCCTACTATTATTCAGGAGGTTGACTGAAATTGGAATTTTAGAGAATTGTGCAGATTGGATGAAGTATTATTTTAGCAATCGTGATCTGCGTGTGAACGTGGACGGTTCACTGTTGTGCGAGGTACGGGTTCTTTGTGGTGTGCCCCATATGGCGGATCCAATATGACGAACATTTAGTTTTGTCCGATTTTTTTCAAAATTGGTGTGGGGGAGTTTTTGGGTTCGCACATAACGAATCCAAAATATTTTTTAAAAATTCAGTATGGCGGACGAAAAAATCAATTTTGTCAGATTGTTTCCAAAATTGGTATGGAGCAGTTTTCGGAGTTGCACATAAGGAATCTGAATTTATTTTTAAAAAATTCAATATGGCGGACGAAAAATTCAATTTTGTTCGATTTTCTCCAAAATTATTATGGGGGAGTTTTTAGGGTCGCACATAACGAGTCTGAAATTATTTTTAAAAAATTCAATATGGCGTATCCAATAAGGCTTATAAAAAATTAATTTTGTCCGAATTTTTTCAAAATTGTTATGAGGGAGTTTTTAGGATCGCAAATTACGAATCTGAAATAATTTTTGAAAAAAATTAAATATGGCGGCTCCAAGATGGCGGATTAAAGATTCTACATCTCCTGATTTTGTCTAAAATCAGTACTAGAGGATTTTTGTTCATGTTAATTACGAATTTAAGATATTTTTTGAAAAATTCAATCTGGTGGATTCAATTTGGCGTCCTAAAAATTTTACATTTTTCGATTTTCTCCAAAACTCTTTGAAGGGTTAAGATTTAAAATAGATTAAGACGTTAAAATTATTTTTTTGAATTTCAATGTGGTGCGTTGAAAATTTTACCTTATTCGCATTTTTTTCAGATTTGGTATTAGGGGGTTTTAGGGGTCGAGTGTATTACGAATATGAAGGTTATTTTTTACAACTATTAGGTTGATAAGATACAATATGAGAAACTGAAAATTTTACATTTTATGATTTTGTCTAAAATTGATATTGCGGGGTTCTTGAGGCATGTACAAACTCAATATGCAGTATAAAATATATCGGATTAAGAAATTTACGTCTCAAGTTCTTAAATATCAATATTGGAAGATTTTGGGGATTATATTACCAATCTAAAATTAATTTAAAATTTTAGATAGTGGATTTACTATGACAGACTAAATATGTGTTTGACACAATTTCACTGGTATTTGGAGAACTCTAAGAATCAAAAAAAAATTTGATGGATCATTTTAGGGTGATTTACAACTTTGGGTAAAATGGGTACTTTTTACACCTTGGAGTCATTGCGAGGTACACTAATTTCGATTAATACCTAGTTCAAATAATTTTTGGATATCGTAATAAATTCAAAACTAAAAATCGAAAAATAAAATTTTTATAAAAAAATTAAACCGGCTTCTTAAAGTGCGCTAAAAAGTGAAAAATAACTATACATTTTTATATAAAATTGAAATTTTTGAAGTCGGCGCTAAATTATTTCTAAATGAAATAAATAACTACTAATATATATATATATATAAAAAAAAAAAAAAAAAAAAAAAAAAAGAAAAAAAAAAATATATATATATATATATATATATATATATATATATATATATATATATATATATATAAATTATAGCAAGAAAGCAATTACACATCAAGTGCTTTTCATCTGTTTATGCGAATCACATTTTGTCAGAGGTATTAGTTTGGCGCCGACTTCAAAAATTTCAATTTCATATAAAAATTTATAGTTATTTTTCACTTTTTAGCGCACTTTTGGAAGTTTAAATTTTTTTTACAAAATTTTTATTAAAATAAATGTTTCTTTAACTTATCCATGGAGAACATTTAGGTTCTGCGTTGAGACTCAGTGTATTTTTATAAAAAAGTAGACTCGTTTTTTTTTTCTCCAAAAAACATACATCACTAGTTGAGCTCAAAGTTCGATATAACTCATTCGATAGATCGGGTAATTAAAGGCAAAATCAGTAAATCTACCGAAAATTCCTTATAGACGATAACACGGCCCGCGTTCGCGACTCCTAGCCCGGCCCCTTTAAAGAAATGAATACTATGTCCTTAAATGTTTGCTTCTCGCTCATACCAGACGCAAGATAAACCCGCGGTCTATTGTTTATATGTCTATGAACTACTTACATCTAATTAACCCCAAATATACAAACGTAGATGCATAAGTCTGTGTTATGATTGGTTCTTTTGGGTCTCATTAAAAGTTTTGTTGTACCTAAAAACCGTTTTTTTTTTAAATACTTTATTTGTCATTGCTATTTTGCTGTAGCTATTTTGTATATAGTGTTAGTAGCAGGCGCAGATCCAAAGGGGGGGGGGCCATCGCCCCTCCCCCCAAGAGCGTTGAGTTCAGGAAAATAGATACGATTTTGCCTCTTTTGCTATAGTTTATTCAAGAACCAGAGAGAGTAATAAATCATTTTTTATCCTTTTTTTTCTTCGCAAACTACCTGTGTTCATTAGTCCTGTGTCCTTGGCAAAACTTGTTAGACACAGGCGCGGATCTAAGGGGGGGGGCGGTGGGGGCGATCGCCCCCCCCCCCACAAGAGCTTTGAGTTCAGGAAACTAGACCCGATTTTGCCTCTTATACTATAGTTTATTCAAGAACTAAAGAGAGTAATAAATCATTTTTTACCTTTTTTTTCTTCGCAAAATACCTGTGTCCTTTAGTCCGGTGTCTTTGGCAAAAAAAATTATTTTTCATAGGAATGGGTTAAAAATTTTATAATCAAAAAAACCGATCTATAATAATGGGTCACTTGGGTTGGATAACAATAGATATTTGGATGTGTGAAGTGTTAAAAAGGATTTTAATCCTTGTCGTAGGCGTCGGAAGGAGGTTTATTTTATCACTAAGTATTTATGGCATAGAATACTATTTCGGTAATAAACTTAAAATAAAAAGTTTTTATAATATTATTTTATTTCTTATGATTTTTTAATAATTCACATACATTAGAAAATATAGATAATTTTGACATATTTAACACAAATCACAAATGTATTTTTAATATTTTTAATTTTGGCATAGAAACCGTTTTAGGCACATTCAGAATAAAACGTAGACTTTTTTTCTCAAAAAATTCGAAGTTATAATTTAAATACTTACAAAATACCCATTCTCAAAAATACAAGAAGTTAAGCATATATAAAAAAAAATCCGTCCGTATAATGTGAAAATTTTTTTGGGGCTATCGGTCATTTAATTATTAATTAAAAACATTTTTAGGACAATTGACGTTTCCGCTTATTTATTTCTTAAACCATTTGCAGAATTACAAGTAAACACTAAAAAGGGATTCAATGTAATTAATTTTTATAAGTTAAAAATATTTAAATAATAAATTGTGTTTAAGCTAGTAAACATTACGTATCTAGTTCGTAATCCAAGTCGGTGAAGCTATCTTCGCCCAAATTAATTATAATTGGTTCCTCTATCTCACGGATCATGAGATCGAGTTTCCACATTTTCTTTTATTCTTTTATTATATGGATTTTTCCAAATTTTCTACATAACTTTATTCCAAAAAATCTTTCAAAAGTTCTGTTAAATTACTAATTTTGTAAGTTGTGTTATTTTTAGCAAGCGAGATATTTCCTTCGATAACGGACTTTTCCGGACGATCTATAAGAACAGATCCTATCTGGTTTTTCCCAGCAAAAATTAGATTCTCTGAGCAATTTCTAAAGCTCAGTTCTTTTTATTTCAGGTAAATCCCGATCTTCATTGATTTTAGTTAGAATTTTGTCGAGGGTTGCTCCTTTTATTGCAGTTTACATCTCTTCTTCCAACGAGGTTTTTCGTCTGCCTGTGATCGAATGTGACTTGGGAGTACTAACAATTCCAGTCGTTTTTTCTCCTTCAGTATTCGGTACATAGTAGATTTTCCAACTACTGTCATGTTGGAACAAATGACAAGAGAGCTTTTAACATTATTATCTAGATATTGATGTCTTAAGGCATCATAAACATTCATCGTAATAAGTTTTTCGTTGAGGAAAAGATGCCCTGGTTTAACGATTTTGGAATAAATATAGATGTGGAAGCCATATCTTTTGGGTATCTCACTAATCTCATATAATATTTAAAAACAAGCACAAATAAGATTAATCACTAAGGACACACTGTAAGGTGTACTTTGCTCACTGATAGAAATTAAATTGAATAATCAGAAACTCTATTTTTGCAGTAAATTTATAAAACCTTATAATGTTTAAATATAATTATATATATTTAGATTTACGGCAGTTCTCAGTTACCTGCGGCACTGGTGCAGGTAAGCTGGAGGTTCCGGTAACAGTTTTATTACTCACTTGAATAAAATGTAGGAATGTGTATGCTTGCGATCGCCCTTCTCGATCCCAAGATCTTTGAGTTCAGGAAAATAGAACCGATTCTGCCTTTTATATTAGAAATGTGTATGCTGCTAGCACTCTCCTCCCGTTGACAACTTGTTTTTCTTGCGATAGCCACTCCCTCCAAGAGCTGTGAGTTTAGGAAAATAGACACGATTCTGCCTCTTATACTATGTGTATGCTGTCCGCATCCTTCCCCCTGTCGACAACTTGTTTTTTCTTGTGATCGTACCCCCCCTCTCCAAGAACTTCAAATTCAGAAAAATAGACCCGACCCTGCCTTTGGCACTAGAAATGGGAATGTTGCTGATGTCTACCCCCCCGTTGATAACTTGCGTTCGTTTGCTATACCGTACTTTTGTGATGTCACCGCCCCCCCCCCCCCAAGGAGAGAAGCTGTATCCGCCCCTTGCCACATTGAAAGATGTACTTTGCTCAGTGACGGAAATTAAATTGAACTATCAGAAATTTTATTGTTGCAGTAAATTTATAAAAGCTTATAATATTTAAATATAATTAAATATAACTAGACTTACGGCAGTCCTCAGTTACCTGCGGTACTGGAGCAGGTACATTGGAGGTTTCGGTAACAGTTTTATTACTCTCTCTAGTTCTTGAATAGAGTATAGGAATGTGTATGCTTGCGATCGCCCCTCCCCTTCCCAAGAGCTTTGAGTTCAGGAAAATAGAACCGACTCTGCCTTTTATACTAGGAATGTGTATGTTGCTCGCATCCTCCCCCCCTGTCGGCAACTTGTTTTTTCTTGTGATCGCCCCCCCCTCTCCAAGAGCTTCAAATTTAGAAAAATAGACCCAACCCTGCCTTTTACACTAGAAATGGGAATGTTGCTGGGGTCTACCCCCCCCTCCCGTCGACAACTTGCTATCGCTTGCCATACTTTTGTGACATCATCGCCCCCCCCCCCAAAGAGAGAAGCTGAATCCGCCCCTGGTTAGTAGTCATATCTTTCATTTAGTGTTAATTAGAAATCAAAATTTATAGAAGTAGTTTTTCAGAAAAGAGGATAATTTTATGTTTAAAATTGTTTTTATTTATTAGTGAATTTGGTATCCCTATTATTTAAACAACTAGGTGCTAATCGAAATATTTATTATAACTTTAATGTTTCCAAAGGTGCAAATAACTATCTACTTTAGTCCGAATTGTTGTAAAACACACTAAATTGAAAACAGAAACATTTTTTGATCCCGAGAACCTTCCAAATACCACTGGATTTGTGCAAACAATTTTTGAATTTTGAGAAATTAACTTTTGATCCATAATATCGCCTCTATAGATCCCTAATATAAGTTTCAAACATATTCGGAAAATGTAAAATTTTAAGACCGCCATATTAAATCCTTCGTATTGGATTATTCATTTTATGTTAAAAATATTATCTTAGTTTCCTATAAGATCTCCTAATAATGGAGGAAATTTGAAAATATTTATTTTATGTCATAATGTATATGCTATCTGGGAGTTTACTGATTCATGCGATGATTTACTGATTATATGGGAGCACAATAGCAACTTCCTGGAAATAAAGCAAAAAAAAATCAGTGAAATTGGTAAATCCGTATTCCTAAATTACAGATATTATATAACTGTTGAACTGAAAACTTCCCTTTTTTAAAGTTGCGTAATTTCAATGATTTTTTTTTGCTTTATTTCCAGGAAGTTGCTATTGTGCTCCCATATAATCAGTAAATCATCGCATGAATCAGTAAACTCCCAGATAGCATATACATTATGACATAAAATAAATATTTTCAAATTTCCTCCATTATTAGAAGATCTTATAGGAATCTAAGATAATATTTTTAACATAAAATGAATAATCCAATACGAAGGATTTAATATGGCGGTCTTAAAATTTTACATTTTCCGAATATGTTTGAAACTTATATTAGGGATCTATAGAGGCGATATTATGGATCAAAAGTTAATTTCTCAAAATTCAAAAATTGTTTGCACAAATCCAGTGGTATTTGGAAGGTTCTCGGGATCAAAAAATGTTTCTGTTTTCAATTTAGTGTGTTTTACAACAATTCGGACTAAAGTAGATAGTTATTTGCACCTTTGGAAACATTAAAGTTATAATAAATATTTCGATTAGCACCTAGTTGTTTAAATAATGGGGATACCAAATTCACTAATAAATAAAAAAAATTTTAAACATAAAATTATCCTCTTTTCTGAAAAACTACTTCTATAAATTTTGATTTCTAATTAACACTAAATGAAAGATATGACTACTAACCAGGGGCGGATTCAGCTTCTCTCTTTGGGGGGGGGGCGGTGATGTCACAAAAGTATGGCAAGCGATAGCAAGTTGTCGACGGGGGGGGGGGGGGGGGTAGACCCCAGCAACATTCCCATTTCTAGTGTAAAAGGCAGGGTTGGGTCTATTTTTCTAAATTTGAAGCTCTTGGAGAGGGGGGGGGGCGATCACAAGAAAAAACAAGTTGCCGACAGGGGGGGGAGGATGCGAGCAACATACACATTCCTAGTATAAAAGGCAGAATCGGTTCTATTTTCCTGAACTCAAAGCTTTTGGGAAGGGGAGGGGCGATCGCAAGTATACACATTCCTATACTCTATTCAAGAACTAGAGAGAGTAATAAAACTGTTACCGAAACCTCCAATGTACCTGCTCCAGTACCGCAGGTAACTGCCGCAAGTCTAGTTATATTTAATTATATTTAAATATTATAAGCTTTTATAAATTTACTGCAACAATAAAATTTCTGAGAGTTCAATTTAATTTCCGTCACTGAGCAAAGTACATCTTTCAATGTAGCAAGGGGCGGATACAGCTTCTCTCCTTGGGGGGGGGGGCGGTGACATCACAAAAGTACGGTATAGCAAACGAACGCAAGTTATCAACGGGGGGGGGGGGGTAGACATCAGCAACATTCCCATTTCTAGTGCCAAAGGCAGGGTCGGGTCTATTTTTCTGAATTTGAAGTTCTTGGAGAGGGGGGGTACGATCACAAGAAAAAACAAGTTGTCGACAGGGGGAAGGATGCGGACAGCATACACATAGTATAAGAGGCAGAATCGTGTCTATTTTCCTAAACTCACAGCTCTTGGAGGGAGTGGCTATCGCAAGAAAAACAAGTTGTCAACGGGAGGAGAGTGCTAGCAGCATACACATTTCTAATATAAAAGGCAGAATCGGTTCTATTTTCCTGAACTCAAAGATCTTGGGATCGAGAAGGGCGATCGCAAGCATACACATTCCTACATTTTATTCAAGTGAGTAATAAAACTGTTACCGGAACCTCCAGCTTACCTGCACCAGTGCCGCAGGTAACTGAGAACTGCCGTAAATCTAAATATATATAATTATATTTAAACATTATAAGGTTTTATAAATTTACTGCAAAAATAGAGTTTCTGATTATTCAATTTAATTTCTATCAGTGAGCAAAGTACACCTTACAGTGTGTCCTTAGTGATTTATCTTGTTTGTGCTTGTTTTTAAATATTATATGAGATTAGTGAGATACCCAAAAGATATGGCTTCCACATCTATATTTATTCCAAAATCGTTAAACCAGGGCATCTTTTCCTCAACGAAAAACTTATTACGATGAACGTTTATGATGCCTTAAGACATCAATATCTAGATAATAATGTTAAAAGCTCTCTTGTCATTTGTTCCAACATGACAGTAGTTGGAAAATCTACTATGTACCGAATACTGAAGGAGAAAAAACGACTGGAATTGTTAGTACTCCCAAGTCACATTCGATCACAGGCAGACGAAAAACCTCGTTGAAAGAAGAGATGTAAACTGCAATAAAAGGAGCAACCCTCGACAAAATTCTAACTAAAATCAATGAAGATCGGGATTTACCTGAAATAAAAAGAACTGAGCTTTGGAAATTGCTTAGAGAACCTAATTTTTGCTGGGAAAAACCAGATAGGATCTGTTCTTATAGATCGTCCGGAAAAGTCCGTTATCGAAGGAAATATCTCGCTTGCTAAAAATAACACAACTTACAAAATTAATAATTTAACAGAACTTTTGAAAGATTTTTTGGAATAAAGTTATGTAGAAAATTTGGAAAAATCCATATAATAAAAGAATAAAAGAAAATGTGGAAACTCGATCTCATGATCCGTGAGATAGAGGAACCAATTATAATTAATTTGGGCGAAGATAGCTTCACCGACTTGGATTACGAACTAGATACGTAATATATATATATATATATATATATATATATATATATATATATATATATATATATATATATATATATATATATATATACATATATATATATATATATATATATATATATATATATATATATATATATATATATATGTATATATATTTATTATAGAGTCGCTTCAAGTATATTTTATTATAGATATACCATAATTTGATATTTTAATAAAATATACTTGAAGCGACTCTATAATAAATATTAGTAATGATGCTTGGAACGATTTCATATACACTCATACAAACGAAAGAATGTTATTAAAAAATAAATAATAATCTTTTTTCCTATTTTTTGCTTTTTAAAAAAATAAATCTATCCATAGCAATTGCATACAAAGTATCATAACTGAATTTACTTTTAACATACAGACACAACTACTTTCAAGGTATGTACTATTTTATAATTTTCACAATTTTAACCTATTTTAACCTATTGTATTGGTTTAAAAATTTTATACTTCAAGACTATTTTAAAATCTGTTTTATTTTTATTAATTTTAATTAAATTAAAAATATAAATGTGTATTACTGTAATATATGTTTATTATAAAAAAAACTTTGTAATTTTGTATATGTAGAATAAATTATACCAGCTCTTTTGAAGAAGCTCACTATATAGAGCGAAATGTCAAGAAAAACTGTTGTCCTTTGTTTCTCTAATGAAAAAACCTATACCCAAGAAAATATTAGAAATATATATATATATATATATATATATATATATATATATATATATATATATATATACATATATATACACAGACTCAGATCCAAGGGAGGGGGGCGATCGCCCCCCCCCCAAGATCTTCGAATTCAGAAAAAACATTTCGCTGTTCCCATACTTAAAACATTATAGACTCAAGTTTCCAAACCTACATCTAACAGCGAGGCCCAATTCCAATACATTGAATAGCCATAAATTCAGGTTTTTAAATCCATATATCCGTATTGAACGGGACAAAGAGTTCATAATTCACCTATTTTTAATGAACATCACCTTACAAAATTAAACATTATATTGTTTATTTATATGCTGTAAAATAATGTATTTTTTTTAATGTTGCTATGTCAAGGTTTCTCAAAAAATTTAGTTCGCTTCTTTGAGGCAACAATACGATATCGATCATTTACATGCTGTCAAATAATGTATTTTTATGTGGCTATGCTCCAAAAATTGTATTTTCTTTTATAGACAATCAATATTTTCATGCTAGTACCCAAAGGTTCTATACAATTTCTTACTTAAAAGCGACGGACATACGTTCATTTTATTTTCATTTTGTGTAATTTATTTTATCATTTTATGAAAATGAATTTTGTGTCAAAAAGCGATGCTTACAGTCTATATCTATGACTGTTTATGTGAAATGAGAAATATAAGGCGAAACACATAACATTCTAAAAGAATTTGATAGAGATATTCACCGAATTAATATGAGCGTGAAGTACGGAAGTTCGCAGGTGGAGATGTTAAAAAATAACAAAGCCATCGAATGCAAATTCACTGAAAAAGTATTATTATATTATATCTAGTTGAGCTGTTGATTTAACTCAGTACCATCGAGGTTATATTTACTCAGAGCTAACCTTCAGGCGTGCGTGGTGGATGTCTATCCCTCTCTTAGTGCACGTGACTGGCTAAGTAAAACTAGTTCCCTCCAAGCGCAACCTAAGTATGGCATTAAGACAGGAATTCTATAATAATAAAGTGAATGAGAAAGTCATAATAAAGATCTTGCATCTTTATCGTTTTTGTAGTGATGCATAACTACGTCCCTGTTTTGAAAGAGGTTAGGAAAAGAAGTGTTAAAAAATATGCAAGGTGCAAGTTGCTCTGTCAGTAAAGTATTCAACTGTCTAATTTGGCGTTCGAAATATTTTTTTTTATTATCTTTTTAAATCATGAAATTTGTTAGAATGGTTAAAATTTATAGTATTCCGAACTGTAAAACTAAAAATTATGATCACGGTGATTTAATTCAGCCCTAGAAAGATATGATTTATATCTGCCGTAATATCGAAAAATGTATAGAACTGCTACCAATACTGCAAAGAGTCATTTCAGGATACGTATTGTTCGATTGCTAGTCAAATTCGAAAAATTGATCGTAAGACATAGCAACATTAGCCTTAATTACAGAACTAAATTCATCATATTTATAATAAAAAACATCTTGGATTAAGAGTAAATCATGGCAGGAAAACAAACATGAAAAAGTTAAACATATACGTAGAATACTCGTGTATCTAAGAATTGTTTTACTTAAAAATCCATAAAATATTTTAATGTTAGGATTATTTCAAAATTCTTTCTTTTACATTTAATATGAATTCAGTTTAAAAATTAAAAAAAAAGATAAATCCAAAGAGGTGTTTTGAATCTGCATTTATTGCAAATGCCATCTTGCAAAGTCTCTCTCTACCAACTGAGCTGCTTGCGCTTTGAAACTTATGTTTAGTTGGCGTCTGAAGGAGACTCATTTTTCTTTCTTTCTTGAATTATTCACGGGCCCGCGCAACCACATCACAGCTAAGTGTTATCACCTCTACTGAATTTTCGGTAGATCAGTTGTACCGAATTTCTAACTCAAGTAGTGATGGGCGATTTTTGGAAAAAAACACAGTTCTAAGATTGATTTTTTGTATTAAAATACATAATTTCTTGATACATCAATGCAAAACTGGGATATCAAATGAAAATTATTTTAGAAAGATGCTCATATTCAATACAAATCTGTTATAAAGGTTGCCTAACGTAACGATAATAGTCTTTTGTTTCAGCCTTGGGAATCCCCGACGCACTTTTTTGTTACACCTCTTGGCGAATCCCTGTGTTAAATCCCACAACGAGTCCCCGACGTGGACTTTTAGAGAGAACGAATTTAATGTTTTAAAAAATTCTTGTGTCGTAAAAAGATATATACGTGTATGTAAGAAACTCTGACGCAAATATTTTCATATTTTGAGCTGAGTCAAACTACAAAGTTTATAAAATATGAATAGAAAAAAGGAAGAGATTAGAGGTCTCAAAATAGAACGAGACGAGGGCAAATAACACATTAGTTTTTTAATGAGACAAATAATGAAAATATAACTCACTCCAAAGAATTTTGTTTGAAATATGTGGACGACGATAATGAAGAGAAATTTAACATGAATATATCAGCATGTGGTAATAATGATCCCAATTCAGGTAAACTAATATCAGATTAATTTATCATTTATGGTATTATGTATCTCTATCTCTTTATTATTATTTTTAATTTAGAGTGTAAGAGCATGCGCGCAAGAAACGGGAGGTAGAGTAATAAAGATAATGAAATAATTATTTACGATTCTGTGTGCGTAAGAGTTGACTTTTTCAAGCTTCGTGTATATCAGTTGACTATTGGATACACTATACCGAAAGATATAAAGTATGGGATTGTTTTATTTCAACTACCCATTTAAGACGATATGTTTCAGAAACATTTCGTGCAAGGATCTAAACGTTCTAGAAAAGTTTCAGAAATGACGATATGACACAGAAATAAATGTTTTTGAAAGAATTCCAGAAAAATTTCGACAATATTGCATGAAAACTTTATAAAATATTATAATAAACGTTTTCTGAAATATTTGTGAAAGGTTTAAGAAACATTTAATGCAAGCTACTTACTACTACCGAAAAAGTTGACGTAAGTTTTTAGAAATATTTGCAGAAACGTTTCATGAAATGTTTCAAAAGCTTTAAAAAAATGTTGAGGGTTGATTCATTTGCGTACTGAAATATTTCATAAATGTTTCGTTAGTTTAAAAAGAAAGGTTTCGCGAAATATTTTTGAAACATTCTATATACTCGTATCTTAAGTTTATATTTAGAAGAAACCAACTGAAAAAGCCTTATGACAGGTGTGCTTTGTTCTAATTAGGAATCAAAAGCACTACTTCAGATCTACCAGAAAAACGTGGAAACTTTTCCCATTGGTAATGTACCGCCACCTGTAGACCGGTTTCAAACTCTGGATCGTGTCAGTACAAAGCAGTCAAGTACACCGTATCCTAAAAAAAACTAAATATTTTAAACAACTTATATGAAACTAAACAGCAAGCTCAATACACGCTGCATCATCTCTCTGAATTTCATGCAATATGAACAGAAAAATCTCTTGCGAGGTTTATTTGAAAAGCAAATAAAAAATAGAAATATTTCTGAAAAGGTTTATGATATATTTCATGAAACTTTTCTTGAAATGTTTAGGGAATGATTTGGACATCTTTTTCGCTACCTATTTGTCGCGCTAATAAAGGCTGTTGACAAACACTGTGAAAATATTTCGAAAAGCTTTTGGAAGATGGTTTGTATAGCGTTTCAAGAAACGATTCATGAAATGTTTCTTAAATATTTCCGAAAAATATCTCGACTAGTTTTTAAATTCGTTATTAAAACTTTCAGTAAATATTTCGCAAAGGTTTCAAAAATGCGTCTCTAAACATTTCTGAAAAATTTTATTATACATTTCATTAAACTTTTGTCGAAAATTTTATGAAATCATTTGTCAATTTTTTCGCTGCCTTTTTGTCGCACTCATAAAGGCTGCTGTGAAACACTGAAAACATTTCGAAAATGTTTCTTGAAGGCTTTTGGAAGATGGTTTGTATAGCGTTTCACGAAACAATTCGTGGATTATTCATTAATTATTTCCGAAACATATCTTGACCCGTGTTTAAATGAAAGCTTTCAGTAAATATTTCACAAAAGTTTAAAAAACGTTTCTCTAAACATTTCCTGTTTTAATTTTGAGCGATTTCATGAAAGTTTCAATAAAATACTGTCTCAATGTTTCCGTAATATTTCATGAAACAGTATATTTTACCGTCTTGTGTTTATTTCATGAAATGTTATAGAAAGTTTTCGTGAAGATTCCACTGAAACTTTTCATGAAAATATTTTATCTACATCATTGAAATGTTTACGAAATATTTCTGAAAATTTTTATAGAGTAGTTTCAGTGATATTTTTTAGAAACATTTCGTCGTATGTGGGTACTTATGAGCCAACGCAGGAGACTTATTTAAGATTTGCAAACAATTATGTTAAATATATGGCCTCAATATAATCTTTTATTTTTCAGAGAATTCTAACACTCCACAAGTCCCTCCTGCTCAATCCATTTCAATCCCAGAGCATCTAAATCTGTATTCTTTAGTAGCCCTCAGTAGTACTCAAAACTGTAACACAAAATATGATATCCACAATTACTAAGATGCACCTGTAGAGGATTTTGTGAAAAAGCAATTACTAACTAATCCCTGGACTCCTCCACAAAATTATAATTTGGCTTATTCAGTGCATAAAAAAACATGATAACGAAGAAAGAAGATATGTCAGCCAACAACATTTAAATCAGTTCCCATGGCTTGTTCTGTCGAATGTAAAAAAAGGATTATTTTGTAAATATTGCCCTTGGCTTGTGACGGAACAGCTCGGAGGCTATCACAAAACTATAACTTTGAAAAAATTAGTAACCGAACCACTTACGACCTTTGCGAAACTCCTAGGAAAAGACGGTGCGCTCTCAGTATATGAAAATAATATATACCACAAAAATGCCATATCTGCTGCGATACAGTTTTTAAAAGTTGACAGTAATCCCAATTTAGCTGTAATAAATCAAATTCGCACTGATAATCTTAAACAAATCGAAGAAAATTGAAAGCGTTTGTCATCAATTGTTGAGACGATCATTTTCCTTGGCAAACAAAATATTTCTTTACGAGGTCATCGCGACGATGGACCACTGACAACTTAAAGCTTTGTTAATTAAGGAAACTTTCGAGAATTGTTAAGAATACGCGTGAGATGTGGCGACAAACACTTAACAACTCATCTAGAACTATCATCTGCTCGCTCTTCTTCTATCAATAAAACGACACAAAATGAACTTATTTATTTTTGCGGTGAAGAAATCCTATCAACGGTCATTAATCGAATTCAAGAGGTCCAGTATGTCAGTATTATGTTTGATGAAACTACAGATATTTCTAATATTTCGCAAATAAGCCTAGTTTTAAGGTACGTTAATTATAAGGCCATTCATGAAGACTTCATTGGATTTTTAGATGTTCAAGATGAAATAAGTGCGTCTAATGAAGTATCTACGGAAATAAGTGCAACCGGTGAAAATTTGGGGAAAATTTTATTGCAACGATTGAGTAGTCTAAATCTTGATCTGAAAAATTGTGTAGGCGTAACGACAGATGGTTGTTCAATGATGACTTCAGAGGCATGTGAAGTCATTGTAACTGTGCAAAGCAAAGCTACAAATGGTGTTTACAGCCCATATTATAATTATAAATTCAATTTATCTGTCAATAAATCTTCTACTGTGCAGGCGGAACATGATAGACATTATGAAAGATGTAATAAATTTTTTTAATGCATCTGCTAAACGATCTCGATTATTGAAAACGATAATGGGGCATCAGTTATGTAGTATATGTGAAGTCAGATGGGTAGAGCGACACGATGGAGTTATCCAATTTCGAAAATCTCTTCCAAAAATCGTTGAAGTGCTCGAATTTGTTTCAGAATGGAATGACATTCAGATAGCTTCAAAAGCCCGAAATTAGCTGTCTGTATTAGTGAATTTTTAGTCTCAGTTGTATGCCTTTCTGACATACTAAGTTATACGTATCAACTTAGTCTTTTCTTTTCAAAAAAAAAAACAAATAGATTTAAAGTCAGCTACTGACATGCTCGAAGCTACGTTAACGATTCTATCAAGAAGACGAGAAAAATAGAGAAAATATTCTTCATTCTGTCTGAAGAAATTTCAGGCATCGCAAACAAATGAAATGCAGAAATAAAAATTTCTCGTTCAGCGAATAGGGAGAGAAATCGATCGTATTATCCATCAGATAATCCTGTGGATTATTATCGATAATCGATTTATATTCCTTTAAGCGATATTCTCATAGAAGATTTTAAAAATCGATTTCCTCAAGAAATGCTGCGATTATACGATTTATTTATTTTATTTCCTCATTTAAATAATGACGAAAATAAGTCAAAAAATGCAATACATTGCATCGCATCTAAGTATTATTTTTTTTTTAATAAGACAGAGACTGCCCTACAATTGTTGTTATCGTCCGAACTAGAGTTTTGGAAAACAAATTGCGAGCAGAAGAAATTGGATCCTTCATATGATGCTTTAAATTTATTAGAGCATTGTGATAAAGAAATACTTCCTATCACCAATACTTTTTTAACAATATTTGCAATATTGGGTATTAGTTCTTGCAGTGCAGAACGAACATTCTCGTCGCTGCGACTAATAAAAACGTGGCTCAGATCAAATACGTCAGAAGACATACTGAATGGATTAACCCTGATGCAGATACACTGGGACATACCTTTGAATGTAGATAAAGTAATCGATCGATAGGCTAATAGTAAAAACCGCAGAGTTTCCTTTCTTTTACAATGAAATTTAATGTAATAATATTTTCTCGAATAATGTATTTTTTATTTGTCAAGACTCAATAAATTAATAATGAAAATATATTTTTATAACTTTTGTAACAGTTCAGACACCAAACCAGGGTGGGGGGACAAGAGCTTCGATTTCAGAAAAATAGACTTGTCCTTGCCTGCTGCATTAGGAACGTAGATCAGACTCGTGTCGTCAAATAGGTCAATTTTAATTTAGCTATATCTGATACTTCTTCGTTTAGGCGGTAGAAGACGTCAAAGTTTTAAGAAAATATTGACTTCTCCCAAATTTCTTAAAAACCTGGAAGCTGAATTCAATGATTTTTGGTGTTTGGTCAAACACTATAATATGACGTTTTCTAGTGGTATAGCGACCCGCTATAAAGTAGTGTAAGTGTTATAAAAGTTACGTCATTTGTAAACTTTTCTTCTGATTTTTTTCTGTAATCATCGTTATGTCAACCTAGATATTTCAATCGAATATTTTCATGTATTTGGAAGCTTTTTTACCTCTTGAAAATTTTTCGTTGAATGAGCGGTTTCGTTAGGAAAAAATATTTTCAATTACAGACATTCACAAATTAACTGTAATAATAAAAAATACGTATAACAATAATTTTGGGTTGTGTGAAGGAAATGGAGGTCGAAGTGTTAGGATTTACATGGAGAGATTTCCTAATCACCGAATACCAAACCATTAAACATTTCCTAATATTGAGCGTCATCTCTGAGAAACGGGCAGCCTTAAGAAAAAAATTAAAGTTAGAGGTCGTACGCGAACAACTCGAACAGTCGAAAAAGAAGAGGAAATTTTGAAACGGGTTGAAGAAGAACCAAGTGTTAGTACCCGTCGATTAGAATGTGAGTTGGACATCCCTAAAACTATTGTAAATCATATTTTCAAAGAACAATTGTTACATCCATATCAGGTCCAAATGGTTCAGAAACTCTTACAGACTGATCCTCTATGCGTCTTACATTTTGTGAATTTATTCGAAATAAAAGAATTTGTTAAAAAATCAAAATTTCAGTACAAAATAAAGAAACCTATTTGCCTTGTTTAAATAGACGTTATACATGTAATTCACCTTACAGGCAGAGAAAAGGAAAAACATGTACAAACAGTTTATTTCCTGCAAATACCACTCTGGTCCTCTCTCCACACGGTAGGTGGCAAGTTGCAATATCCTACCGACATACCTTGAAATTTATATTTCATATATCAGTTATATCCTGCGAATGTTGCTCTCAATCCGATACAGCTCCACTGACGAGATCATAAGATGATCGAAACGCGTACGGAGAGAGGACCAGTGCGGCATCCTTTTTAGTAATCCTGAGACATTAGATAAAGTTCAATATCATTTTTTAAAAGGTGTTAATAAATGTACTCAGCAAAATGGAACCTATTTTTCATATTTGCTTAATTAATGTTTTCTTTAGAGTTAGTATTTTCAATATCTTTAAAATACATACGTGTACTTGCAACATTTATTTTAAAAGTTGTTTTATCACCACAGCACATTGGTATATTTTTTCTTGGCAAAACCGGTCATCCAATGAAAATTTGTCAAAAGGTAAAAAGCTTCCAAATGTATACAGATATCCGATAGAAATATCTAGGTTGTTATAGCGTTGACGACATAAAAAATCAGAATCGATGTTTACAAGTCATGTCACTTTTATAACACTTATACTACTATATATTCGGTCACTTTACCACTAGAAAACCTCATTATTACAATGTTAGACCTCACACATTAATTTCCGTTACTACGTTTTCAAAAAATTTGGGAAAAATTAATATTTTTTTTTTGATCGGCTTCAATGGTCTAAACGAAATAGTATCGGATTTGTAAGTTGACTTAAATCGACCTATTTTGATGTCAGGAGTCTCTCATTAAACATTGTACATACATTTTCCGGACAGTCTGTATATAAATACATAAATTTTAAAAGAGTGTTCTCCAAACAGGTTTTTTCTAATCATGGCAATAAACGATTTTGTTCTAAAGATAATTTTTATTAACATTCAAGCATAAAAAACTTATTAAATAACAATTAACACTGCAAAAATCGTTTTTTCTTCTACCACCCTAAAAACACCATTTAATTTTCTCAAATCAAAATAACAAGCATATTATGAAATAAAGTCAATGTAATCCCCCTTATTCCTAAATGTTCTGGCCGACTAAGATAGCGCCGACCATTCGAATTGTAGGAGATTCCTTTTGAATTCTCGGTATTACGCACGCGACCACTAAATGCCCTTTTCAATAGCGTCCTTTGAGTACACCCTTTTCAACACCTCCTTGTCAAGTCACTCTTATCTTTAAATGGTTCAATGGATCATCCGATTTAGAGACAGATTGAGGGGATTTGTGTTTGCAAACAAGTATTTGACTTTTAGATTTACGAGATCGTTGGAAGAAGTGTTTTTTTAAGAGTAAAACTAATAATTATTATTGTAACATGCCTAAAATAGTGTGCTGAAATTTTAGGTAAAATAGCACAAGTTAATTTATTGAAATCAATACGGGTAATAAATTGTATCACAATTTTTATTGGGGGTCAAATAAAGTTATTTAGACCAAAAAAAAACTGATGCAAGACAGTTCAACTTCGTTTCACTTTCCATGACGTAATGTTAACAAATAAGACTCAAAAGATTTTGTATTTCAAGACTAAATTTGCTAGAGACTCTCCATAATTTCTGGTGTAGCTACTTTCAGGAATTTTTTATTTTTTTCGTTTTGAATCTCTATTGATTCGAACCACTCTACACGGTAATATTTTTGTCATGGATATTCCGCAGTATCGAATCTAGGTGTGTTCCCTCTTTGGATATTTGTTTTCTCTTCTTTAATTATAATTTCTAAAGATTGTTTTTGTCTCTTCAGTATGTTTTCGCATTTTACCGATCTGGTTATAAATAAGCGATGTTTCAAATTTTGTGTTTCATGGTTTGTTGCATTTGAAAATCATAATATTCAGAAGAGACCTAGAAATAAATTAAAATTACATTACATCTTAAAATGTGTGTTATATCCAAGTATTATGGGGTATATTTTATTATGGCTAGTTTTACGCCCAGTTTCACACAATGTGTGGTCACCGAAAGGTTAGGAAAAAATCGACAATTATTAAAAAAAAAATGGTTCACAATTGACGATTATGTTTTACCGGAGGTTAACCATGAGTTAAGTTTACCGATAGACAATCCTATGGTTATTTACTTAACCAAAAGAACATAACCTCATTACTTTGCTTACGCTTTTTATTTGTTGACGGTTCGGATAGAAAAAAAGTTTAAAATTCCATTTAAACTAAATTTCTAAAATTAAAGGTTTAATAAGTAAAATAGAGCTCCATTACAAAAATCTGTATTATATAAATAATAAATCTGTATTATATAAATAATAAATCTGTATTATATAATAATAACTATAATTTTTTTTGTTATAAAATATTCGTTATAATAAATAGTTACCAATAAAAATTGTGTTTTATACTATTTTTAAATAATTTTTATAAACCAATACCTTGTGGAATTGATATAATTTGTATCAGATTTATATTATCATGTAGGTATCTAAAATATATGGAGAGGGGCTTTTTAGGATGCTGGATAAGAATAGGTCAGTATTGTTCGTCATTAACAAATATGATAGTGAAAACATAAATTTTTTTGATATATGTGCCCTTGGATAATTTTAAATTTGAACTTTTATTAGCCACCCAGATTTGTAAATACAATAAATAATAGAATATAAGGTTAGTGTCATGGAAATTGGAGCAGACACAGGCTTTTTAATAATAGGAATGTATACCTACTCAAATTGCTTAATAAATGAAAATAAATAATAAAAATGAACTTTTATTTCTTCACAACATAACTAAATATTTCTAATATTTATAATATAATCACATTTTATGAGATCCTTGTTTAACAAATACTTAAATGATATTTATGTTGCTGTAAAATACCGAAATAGGGTAACCGAAATTAATTTACAAAAAAGTAACTAAACCTTAATGGACTAGATAAGATTTACTAAATATTTTTCGGGTTAGTTTAAATTAGTTTTTTCTAAATTAATTTTGGACATTTACCAGGGAAACTTGATAACTGCAAATTCTGGACTTTCACAGTAACATCCTCATTTATTAATATAAATTTTAAAATAAAACATAATAATTCTGAAAAAATACTAGACACTATTAACTTTCAGTCAAAAAAGAACAAAAAGTTTTGTAACTTAACTTTTTAGTAAGAACATAAAACAGCAAAATTCTAGAAATTTATTCCTTTTCTAGTTTTTCCTTAAAATCTGCATTTTTAATTCGTGTTCTTCTAAGAACTTTTCTTTTTGAAGTCTTAAGAACTGTAATTTTTCTTCTATTAGAATTGCATTCAGACTTTTGCACTTCATTATATATGTATTTCTTCCAATTCTTGAAGACTCACCAAAACCTACAAAATTATATGTTATGTCCTTTACAAAATATACTCGACTATAACACTAAACAATTTTCATAAAGAAATCTATAATTTATTACATTTTACAGGAAACCAGAAAAAAAACTTTTCAAGTAAAAATTAAAAAATACATTTTTAATGGAATATGACTCATAAACATTATCTTACAGTTACAAATATTTATAAATTACTTATCCCAACTTTTACTTGTCTTCAGCTTCTTGGAAACCGTTGTTTGCTGCATAACTAGTCCAATTATTTGACTGTTTTTGTTCCAAAACAGTGTGATGGTTTTCAAGCAGTGATTCTAAATAAATAAAATACTAAATACTAAATACAAAAAAGAATTGTTAAAATTCCATACCTGCTACAATAAGATTTTCTTTTGATGAAATATTTAATTGTTTTACATGATCATTTTCATTACTCTCGTCAACATTTTCTTCAACAATGATCATTGGCAAATCTTTCGGAGCATCGCAGTCATAGTTATTGTGGGAGCCTGAAATTTGTTCTTCCCCAAGTATATTTTTGAGGGTTTCATCCATTTCGGTTATTATAGGGGCTGTATAGGTTCCTCCTCCCGTTTTGTTAATTTCCATTTTATTTTTTGAAAACTTTTCTTCGATTTTTTTTACCTTCTATATTTTTCTTTCAAAACTTTGACATTTCTTGTGCCATTTGCAGTATAACTGGTGTTGAACTCATTTTGTAAAATTTTCCAACAATTTTCTTTATCACTTCAAGTGTGAGAATCACTCTTTTTACTTTCAATAATATTCTTATATTTGTCTACCGGAGATATAAGAAGGATTTCTTCTTTTTTATAGAAATTTACAGCTCTTTTTTCTCTCTTCTCAATGATTATAAAATTTTCACAAATATGAGCTTTATAATAATAAAATTATTTTCGATGATTTTTTTTTTTGAAATACCGTCGTAAAAATAGAGGTTAGTTGTCAAACGAACATTGACAAATAAAATTTAACCAATAGTTTCGTAACGAGCCCTCAAATCTTGTTTGTGAAACACCTACCTTTGAAAACTCATGGTTAACTTGCAAGTGTTGGTTATTTAACCACTTCATGTTACCATCGATTGTGAAACTGGGTCTTAAATTATCATATTAATCATGAAAGTTTTAGTTTTCAGTTAGATATATTAGAGGATTTTTTAAAATTCTATTCCTATATAGATGAAAATGTATTTTTAATTTTCATTAAAGGACGCTCCTATCTCAGAAATTGTTGGTTATAGACGGGTGCAATTTCACATACAAGGCGAGTCATTTTAATTGGTCTTCTCAAATATCTTGTTAGGAACGTATTTTAGAAAAAAATATTTCATATAAAAGTTATAGGGTTTGAAGGAGGTCACTTTTCAATGTCGTTATATTTTACCTTAAGAGTGACCTTGAAGGCTATTTCAAGGTCAAACCGATTTTTTTAATGCGAATATATATTTTTTATTGCAGAGATGAAAAACATTTTCGAAAAAATTGTTTCATACAAAAGTTGTAGAATTCGAAGGGGACCATTTAGCACTGATCTTGAATTTGAGCTTATTAGTGACCTTGAAGGTTATATAAAAGTTAAGTCGATTTTTTAAGGAGAAGCTCTAATTTTTTATTCGAGGAATGAAAAGCGTAGGAAATTTCACATCCAACTGTAAAAATGATGTTAAGGTTTAGGTGTCAACTGGAGGTGGTTTGAAGATCAAATTTTCTCCTTTCATGGATTTATATAAATTACCCAATAATTGAAGAACCAAAAGCAATGGAAAGATATCAAACTGGGCACATGATGGTAACTTTGATCATGATCTTGAGATTAGCGCTTAAGGTCATTACATGGTCAAATTAATATTTCGAGTGGGAATCTATGTCGTTTAATGCTGAAATGAAAAATAGGGATTTTTTTGCTTCCAGTGGTGTAAAATGCTTAAGTGTTCTTATTCACAGAATCTGTTTTATTGCAGAGGGAATATCCGAATATTCAATATTATGTTTGCTCTGTCTTGAAAAACCAGACATTTTTATGATGCGAAAGAAACAGTGGTTGAAATGATTTATTGGTTCTGGCCAAATCATTGAAACTGAAAAAGGCATAGAACAGCATTTGCCATTTAATCAGTTACTTAAGTTTGCTGTACAGGTTTGGCAACATATGTGAGGAGCCTAGTCCAGATCGTGATCGTCAACAAGACATCCAAAATACTTATGATAAGCTACTTTGGTCATTTTGTTAATTGTCCTTTTCTGCGGTTTAGGGATAAACTGACCACATATGTAGCAAAAACTATCCGCGGGGGTAATACAGACACGCTTTGGTACTTTAGACATCTTTGTACTGTCGAATACGTCAGTTCAGAGATGTGATACTACGTCAACAGGTGTCAACTAACTTTATTAAACACAAAGATAACACTAATACAAGGCTCTTGTTAGACATCTTTGTACTGTCGAATACGTCAGTTCAGAGATGTGATACTACGTCAACAGGTGTCAACTAGCTTTATTAAACACAAAGATAACACTAATACAAGGCTCTTGTTAGACATCTTTGTACTGTCGAATACGTCAGTTCAGGAATGTGATACTACGTCAACAGGTGTCAACTAACTTTATTAAACACAAAGATAACACAATACAAGGCTCTTGTTATTGGTTTGTTCGCGCACTTCGCTTCTCTATTTAATACTAACCCCTACTCATGTTAAACCAATACTGATGATATGACTGTCGGCCAGCTGCTTTTATAGCCGTTCCGTACTTCTGGTATTTTCTAGAAACATCGAGTATGGAAACTTCGAAAACCGACGGCGTACTTCTCGTATACAGGGGCTATCTATAAGTAGATTTGGCTACAGGGCAGAGTGAAATTTGGAATTATATGGGTTTAAGTGGGTACTTCCGCTATTTTAAACCCTAGGATGTTGAGACTTTGTGGACTAACTTATGGAAAACGTAAATTTGATAATGTCATGCTCAGATATATTACAAATTACTTTTCAAAATAATGTGACTAAAATACTCATTCATTTTTGCTGAAAAAATCATAACTCAAAAATCTTCTTCTGTGTTAGGAAGTTCACATTTAGACACCAAAAATTAACCAAAGACTGTATTTTACATTACAGTCGCAAATTGGCTGTAAGGTAGTGATATTTGTTTAGCGTTTTTCATAATTTCAACTCTAAACCAAGATATTAAAAAGGGCGGATTTTTCAGGAGTTTGTACATTGGAAAAAGCCTGTAATTTAGTATGTAGACACGCATATAAAACAAAATAGTTTGTATGTTTTCGCACGGCCATCAATTTTTATCATAATTATTTTTTTTTTTTATTAAATTTGCGACTACTTCAACTTTATTTTTCAATTTTTGAATTACGCAGTGGCTGTCTTTATTTTTTTAACTCTAAAGAGAACATATTAAACGAGTTCTTTAAAAGACTAACTTTGTTCACAGTCATAGCATCCAAGAAAACGACTTTTAGTCAGCCTGTACGAAATGTGTTCTTTGTTTAATTTACTTAGCTGTCAGTCATTTAACGCCTGGTACAAATTTCGGCATAGCAGCATACTGAAAATATTAAAATCAAGTTCCATCCTTCTTGCTCCCATATAAGCCTCATCAGATCTTCGTCATTCCACTGTGACGTATTGCCGATTCTAGAAAATCCGCTTGTGTTAAGTTATTGCTGGGTTACCTGACGTCCAAATAATATGGAGAAAAAAAAAATCGAAAAAGTTTTTTCAAGTGAAAATATTGATGAAAAAATATTTTTAGAAAAAATTAAATAATGCCATGGTACTGGCGTTACTCTATGAGCGACCTCTGACGTGTTTAAACTTTTTCTTAAATTTAACCAATTGTGAAAGAGGAATATAATTTATTATGTACAAATTTTCAAACTCTTTATTATTAAATGAGAGACACAAAAAGATTCATTAAAATAATTAATCCTCTTCTACCCACAGTTGTATGACATGGTTTGTATTTTTTTTCATAGATCTTGGGAAGGGTTATAAACAGTAAGAAAACCTATTCGTTTCGACTTACTATCCTAAAATGGCAGTCACAAATTCATTTTAAAAAAGTCCTGTTAATAGAGACGATCTGCTCATCATGAATTTTAAGACAAACGAAGTTCGAGTGCATATGGCACACGCATCATGTTCAGGCGCGGATCCAAGGGGGGGGGGGCGGGGGGCGACTCTCCCCCCTAAGAGCTTTGAGTTCAGGAAAATGGACCCGATTTTACATCTTCTACTATAGTTTATTCAAGAACTAGAGAGAGTAATAAATAATTTTTTACCCTTTTTTTTCTTCGTAAACTACCTGTATTCTTTAGTCCGATGTCTTTGGTACAATCTGTTAGATACATATATTTTGCATAGGAATGGGTTAGAAATTTTATACTCAAAAATATCTATAATAATGAACTATTTGGGTTAGATAACAATAGATATTTGGATGTGTGAAATGTTAAAAAGGATTTTAATCCATGTCATAGGCGTCGGAAGGAGGTTTATTTTATTACTAAGTATTTATGGCATAGAATATTATTTCGGTAATAAAATTAAAATAAAAAGTTTTTATAATATTATTTTATTATATGATTTCTTAATAATTCACATATATTAGAAAATATAGATAATTTTGACATATTTAACACAAACCACAACTGTATTTTCATTATTTTTAATTTTGTAATAGAAATCATTTTAGGCACATTCAGACTAAAACATAGCCTTCTTCTCTCAAAAAATTCTAAGTTATAATTTAAATACTTACAAAATACCCATTGTCAAAAATACAAGAAGTTAAACATATATCGGTCATTTTATTATTAATTGAAAACATTTTCCGGATATTTGACGTTTCAGTTTATTTATTTCTTAAACCATCTGCAGAATTAAAATTAACCACAAAAAAGGGATTCAAATGTAATTAATTTTTATATATTACAGAAAATTTAAATAATAAATTGTGTTTACGCTTGTAAACATTACGTATCTAATTCGTAATCAAAGTCAGTAAAGCTATCTTCTCAAATTAATTATAATTGATTTCTCTATATCACCGATCATGAGATCGAGTTTCCACATTTTCTTTTATTCTTTTATTATATGGATTTTTCCAAATTTTCTGCACTAACTTTATTCAAAAAAATCTTTCAAAAGTTCAGTTAAATTACTAATTTTGTAAGTTGTGTTATTTCTAACAACGCTACCTTTTACTTGAGAGAGATATGTCCTCCAACGGACATTTTTCGGACGATCTATAAGAACAGATTTCCTATCTAGTTTTTTCCAGCAAAACTTAAGTTCTCTGGGCAACTTCCAGAGCTCAGTTCTTTTCATTGCAGGTAAATCCCGATCTTCATTGATTTTAATTAGAATTTTGTCGACGGTTGGGATCTGTTTTTCATAATAAAATATATGTACAATTCCTTTTATTGCAGTTTACATCTCTCCTTCCAACGAGGTTTTCCGTCTTCCTGTGATCGAATGTAGCTTGGAAGTACTAACAATTCCAGTGGTTTTTTTCTCCTTCAGGATTCGGTACATAGTAGATTTTCTAACTCCTGTCATGTTGAAACACATCTCAACAGAGCTTTTAACATTATTATCTAGATATTGATATCTTAAGGCATCATAAACATTCATCGTAATAAGTTTTTCGTTGAGGAAAAAATGCCCTGATTTGGAATAAATATAGATGTGGACGCCATATTTTTTGGGTATCTCACTAATCTCAAATAATATATAAAAACAAGCACAAACAAGATAAATCACTAAGGACACACAAGAACTATCAAAAATTTTATTGTTGCAGTACATTTATAAAAGCTTATAATATTTAAATCTAATTAAATATAATTAGATTTACGGCAATCTTCAGTTACCTGCGACACTGGAGCAGGTACGTTGGAGGTTTCGGTAGCGGTTTTATTACTCTCTCTCTAGTTCTTGAATAGAGTATAGGAATGTGTATGCTTGCGATCGCCCCTCCCCTTCCCAAGAGCTTTGAGTTCAGGAAAATAGAACCGATTATGCATTTTATATTAGGAATGTGCATGCTGCTGGCACTCCCCTCTCGTCGACAACTTGTTTTTCTGGCGATTGCCCCCCCCCCAAGAGCTTTGAATTCAGGAAAATGGACCCGATTCTGCCTCTTGTATTAAGAATGTGTATGCTGCTCGCATCCTTCCCCCCTGTCGGCAACTCGTTTTTTCTTGTGATCTCCCCCCCCCCCTCCAATATCTTCAAATTCAGAAAAAAAGAAAAAAAGACCTGACCCTGCCTTTTATATTAGAAATGGGAATATTGCTAGTGTCTCCCCCCCCCCCCCCGGTCGATAATTTGCTTTCGCTTTCCTTACTGTACTTTGGTGATATCACCGCCCCCCCCCCTCCAAAGAGAGAGGCTGGATCGGCCCCTGATCATGTTAAGGTTTTGTACGTGTTGAAGTTATTAGTTCATTTTTTAAAGAATATTTATTTTCGATTATGTCAAATTCTTTCATCTACTGTTAGCAAACTAAAGAGGGCGAAGTCAGCAAATTTAAAGGTTTTTATTTCGAAAATAAAACTACTAAATAAAACATATTTATGAAATATTTAAATGAGTTTTGAAGACCTATTCAATGATATACCGTTCAATGGAAAAAATAAAAACAAAATTTTTTCCCTACTTTCAATATACCGCAAGGTAGCCTAATTTTCTAACGTCTGTTTTGAGCTAATAGTAGATAAAAGTTCATCGCAAAAGATGGAAAACTGATAAGGTTTTATACAAGTAGATTGACAGACGGAGGGACAGACAGGCAGATGGACATGATGAAACTACAAGGATTTCCAGCTAAGGAACCCTAAAAAAATCATAATATAAATTGTCTTTAGTTTTCGATACTGAAACGCTAATACTTCTTAGATACGTTAATTATTAAATTATTGTAATTTAATTTGCATAATCTTAAGATAAATTTACATCATAAGTCATCATCTTAGAACTAAATATTTCATTGACAGCTCTTTATTGTTCTTCAAAATATAAAGCCTCTCAAAATATTGTATCGTTTTAAAGATTTCTGTAATGCGTATTTAAAAGTTAACATGGTTTTCAGGGTTCCGTAAGAACCCTTATACAATAGTTTCGTTATGTTCGTTCGTCCTACCGTCCGTCCGTCCTACCGTCTGTCCTACCGTCCATCCTATCGTCCCTCCTACCGTCACACTAACGAGCATTTGGCCTCAAAAACCGGACAAAAAGGAGAAATGCAAACTATACAAGTAATCATCGAAATTATTTTTTTGTATACCTGAGTAACCGTACTATCATAAAAATATGATAAAGTGGCCCCTCCACGCAGCTACGTTCCGCACAGTTAACTGCAATCTAAGCTTCGTTCAATACGCACGCATTCGTTCTTGATAGAATTTTTTTAGACTTCTGTTTGGTGTTTGGTATTTTGGAAAGTGAATATTAAAAAAAAAAATATTTTTTGTGACGGAATCTGAAGAACAAGGTATGTATTTAATTTTAATATATATTATTTAAAAATATAATGACTGTTTAGTATTCTTATGGACCTAAAACAATATGCAAGAAAATTTTCTTTTTTTTTGTTTTTCTTTTTAACTAATTAGTGTTTTTGAAAATGTTCCGAGCTAGGTCGGGCTATAATTCTTTTTTTTTAATAAACTATAGACATTAACCATATCATAACAGTCAAAACATTTCCCACATGTTTCCACCTCTTCAAAAAACCGCTTTGAGTTCCACATTTTTTTTTTTTTGCAATAATTTTGGTTATTTTTTACTTACATACATATCCAACACACTTGAAGATAAGGTATCATTTATGGAACATAAGCTTTGCGAAATGATGAAATGTCTCCAAAACGAGTACCATACCTTAAGTCACGATTTAAAACATTTTAATAGTGATTTGAAGAAAAGATGGATATCATCTAACTATACTGAAGAAAGATTTTTGGAAAAAAATGAGAAATGGCTTAATACATCAATACCAGTACATAACTGGGCCACGAACTCTATGGGATGCCCAGGGAAGCATTTCCAAGAATTACATCATCGTAGTAAACGACGAAATACTAAAGAACTCCGCGAACAGGTACCTGTTGAGGAGATTACCTATGCAGCCAGCGTACGTCAACGAATGTCTGGAAATGCCGCGACCTCTTAACTTATAATAGATGCAACTTCAACACCAACAAGAGCCAAACTTTACAGGAAGGTAATAAATACTGCTCAGAAACCGAAAGTAAAAAATTACACACCTGAACAAGCTTTGCAAATCTTTGTTGAAGGTGACTTTACAAGGAGGCAGTGGGAGTTGTTACACGATTCCACTAAGGGTATATTTCCTTGGTATACTCTAATTAGAGAAGCAAAGAAACTCTGCTATCCAAAACCAGAGTCAATCCGAGTTACGGAGACGAGTGTTGAAGTTGTGCTTCAGGACCTATTTGATCACACAGTAAAGAGACTTTGTTTTTATCTTGAGATAGATTTTTTATAGGAAAACGTACAATTATTCTAAGTCAGCATATAAAACCATACCCATTACGTTTTTTTAATATTATTCCCCTCCCCCCCCAACCCTAAGTCAGCCCCCCTTCACCCGATTGGTAAAATAATGCCAGAAATAAAATCGGAGCATCTGAAAAAAAAAATAAAAACGATACCCATTACTTTTTTTTAATATTACTCCCATCCCCCTCTCCACCCTAAGTCAGCGCCTCTTCACCCGATAGGCAAAGTAATGCCAGAAATGAAATTGGAGCACCTAAAAACATATAAAACGATAACCATTATGTTTTTTTAATATTACTCCCCTCCCCCTCTCCACCCTAAGTCAGCGCCTCTTCACCCGATAGGCAAAGTAATGCCAGAAATGAAATTGGAGCACCTAAAAACATATAAAACGATAACCATTACGTTTTTTTAATATTGCTCCCCTCCCCCTCCCCACCCTAAGTCAGCCACCCCTTCCCCCGATTAGTAAAATAATGCCAGAAATCAACTTAGCGCCCTCAAAAATCCCAAGATACTGATTCTGACACGTCTAGAGTCGAAAACAAAGACGTTATTAATTTTGTCCGGTTTTTGAGGCCAAATGCTCGTTAGTGCGTCAGTCCGTTTCTCCTACCATCCTTGCATCCATCCATTCGTCTTATCGTCGGTCTGTGTGTCACAGTCTTATAATTTCGTCAGTTTTTAATCACGTACAAAAAAATTTTGTAGGAACATTCGTTTAAGTAATTCTTGAAGTTGTAGAAAGATGGGTAAGGCAGGAGGGACTCAATATAAGTCCCCAAAAGACTGTCCTAATTCCCTTTACAAAACGGAGAAGGATAGAGGATCTCGGTCCCATCATCCTCCAAGGAAACACAATACCACTTGCCAGAGAAGTAAAATATCTGGGGGTGATTTTAGACTCCAGGCTGACCTGGAACAGACAAGTGGAAAACATAACCAGAAAATCGGAAACATCTCTTATGACTGTTAGAAGATTATGTGGGAAAACATGGGGTCTCTCACCGAAAATGGTGCATTGGTTATACACCAGTGTTGTGAGACCAGCCATCACTTACGCAGCCTTGGTCTGGTGGCCCAAGGTAATGCAGAGAGCAACTATGACAAAGCTGAGTGGAATACAAAGGGTCGCCTGTTTATGTATTACTGGGGCCATGAAATCAACGCCCACTTCGGCAATGGAGTGTATTCTGGATCTGCCTCCGCTACACTTAGTGATTCAGGCAGAGGCAAGAATGGGACTCCACCGACTAAATCACTCAGCAGTAAAATCGCAAATGACGATGTCAGGACATAAAAACATATGTAAAAAAATCAGGAGCCCTGAGTTGGAAATGGACACGGACCATATGAACTCGAGCTACCGTTATAATATACCGTTTGAAGTCACAATAGAGGATCGAATGGCAAGTAAAAGAGAAAGACCGGAAACATTCTCGGGTGCAAGTATCTGGTACACTGACGGTTCAAAAACTAGTGAGGGTACTGGAGCTGGGATATACGGGTTACAACCGAGGAAGGAACTAACCCTTCCCCTTGGGAAATACCCAACAGTGTTCCAGGCAGAAATATACGCAATCTTACGGTGCGCAGATGAGATAAATAGGAGAGCTTACAAAGGGAAGCAAATCCTCATTTACTCTGACAGCCAGGCAGCCCTAAGGGCCCTCAAGGGCCAAAAGGTATCATCGAGGCTGGTTTGGGAATGTCAGAGTGAGCTGGAAACTCTGACAAAAGACAACAGAGTTATGTTAAAGTGGGTACCAGGACACGAAGGCATACATGGAAATGAAAAAGCTGACGAACTAGCTAGAGCAGGGTCAGCATCTCAATACATTGGTCCAGAACCGGCCTTTGGGGTGCCGCGGTGTGCGGCACGAGAAGCAGTCAAAGAATGGATCAAAAGAGAACATAAAAACCACTGGATGACCAGACAGGGTTTAAACCACAGCAAGCTATTTATTGGGAATCCGGACCCGAAACTGGCAAAGAAACTACTACAAATGAGTAGAAACCAATTAAGGACTATTACAGGTATAATGACGGGACACATGGCCGTCAAAGTACATCTGAATAGAATGAATCTATATAACGGAAACCTCGGCTGCAGACTGTGTGGACAAGCCGAGGAAACGGTGAAGCATATCATATGTGACTGTGAGTCACTGGTGAGATTTAGACAACAAACTTTCGGGTCAGTAAAACTGGAACCGGAAGAAATACTCAATCACTCTTTAGCAGGACTGTACAGATTGAGCCAGGGGGCTAGGTTGACAGAGTGGCTATAATGTCTAGGGTGAGCACAATAGGCCTACTCTGGTCGCAGTGCATCCGGCTTTAGGACGGACCCGAGAATATATAAAAAAAAAAAAAAAAAATTAAACAACAGATCTAGTGCAAAACTGGAAAACGAAATTTGGGTAATTTCTCTTGTGGGAAAAGTAGGGATGAAATACATTATTTTCGTGTATCTTATCGAGCGGGGTTTTGTTAGGTAGTATCATTGAATTGCTCTTACTAAACATATGAAACGAAAATTATTATTTTTATATAGGGTAAGTTACGTCTACTAATTTATGAAATATTAAAAAACTATGAAGAATTTAATTTCGTATTTTTTGTTTATCAGATGGAGTGGGGTACCGTTAGATAAACTTTAAAAATGCAATTAAATATATATAAAATATTTTTTATTTAATCGTCTCATTTACGAAATACAAGCCTCTAAAGTTAATCTCAATTTATGAGTGTGGATTCTAGCGAGTGCGCTGGATAAGACAGTGTTCCATTAAAAGGGTTGGAGTTAATCAGTACATGGGTACATCATATAGCATCATGACGGAAAGTACGAATGCTTCTTATGACAGAATACGGTTTCTCTCTCTTTCTATCAAGACGATCATTCTCTCGAGAACGAGAATAGGCACTCCGATATTGATCCTCCGTATTTCAAATGGTTTGTTCCCGTACTTCTATAAGGTTTGATTGCGCACTAATTAATTGTTTCATTATATCTTAGCGTATTTTTTTTCATCATTTTGTATTTGATTTGCCTGTTTAATATTTACTATGATTTTTATATTGATCCATATTTAAACATAAGATTTTTTAAATTAAATTCTGTGTTAATTTCATTAATTAAATTTTACTTTGTCGCCCTTTTAGTTTTCCAAAGATAGATTTCAAGTATATGGAAAAATTCGGCATGACATCAGAAATTCTTTCAATGTAAGTTGGTACGATTGCGTTACGTTTAGGGTAGACTGGGTACAATTAGGAAAGGGTATGATTATGACAGAGCTCATATTACCGAAACTATTATAGATACGGTGCCTCGCGCTTCATTCCAGCAAGTGCTCACATTTTATTTTAGGGATCAAAAATATTTTTAATCGAGTTCTTTTATTTGTACAAATAGAATATTTTATTTGTAGAAATAGAGTATTAAGTGTTTTCGAGGATATAAGTTAAACATTAGTAGTTAAATGACAGTGATTACATATACGTGGATTTGTTTGTATCGTAATCGCCATTGATTTTTTCGCAAAAAAGGGGAGTGGGTACAGTTGTGACATTTTTCCTGGATACAGTTGCAACACAAGTAAGATTTGTATTTGTTTTTGTTTTTGGATGCCTAGAAAATGCGTGAGAAAGACTGCAAGAGGTCGAACGATATACCGATGTATTCAGATGCTTTCAAAAAAGTGAAAGATGGAACTTCTTTACGTAGAGCTGCGGAACTGCATGGAGTGAATAGCATGTCGTTATTGCGGTATATTTAAAAAGAGGATGGGGTCAATGAAAATGAAGATAACCTAAGCATGAAGTACGCCGCCCACAGTAAAATGTTTATAAATGATCAAGAACGTGAACTTCTGAAATATGTTTCATGTTGTGCTAATATATACTATGCTTTTGAACTAACCATTAAATACAATGCGAAGCGACTAGCTACCTGGCTTAAAAATGAGATTACTGGCATTCACTTATAAAAAGAAATCTTGCTACAAGCCTTTTAAGAGGAACAAACGTTAACAAAGCAAATAGCGAAGATTTTTATAACAATTTGCAGGCGTCACAACATGCCGTAAGCCTGATAAAATAGTAGTAGCACATGGCCATGACAAGTAGCTTACTTCAGCAGTTAGTCTTGCCTTTACAGCAAATGCCTTAGATAATGCAATTCGTCCCTTATTTATATTTTCACGGGTTACGTTATTATAATCATTTTGTTAGAAAAGGGTCAGTGATTGGGACTGCAAACCTCTCAGGGTGAATGCAAGAGGCAACTTTTCTAGTATTTTTCAGAATTTTACCTAATCTATCCCAAGAAATTGACTTTGCACCATCCATTGTAATGGACAGACCAAACCCTGATGTTGGAGAGAACAATTCTGCAGCTAACGATAAAACATTGCCCCTTTCTTCTTCATTATCGGACGACTCATCAATTCCAAGTCCTTATCTAGTTGAACTTACATCAATAATTTCAGAATAAGCTAGAAACATTCAACAAATATCCTCAACGATGCCCACAATAAGCGGGGAACTGATTCTTGCTTTGAGCGACAAAGATGTGAATAGTATATGTAATTAGCGAAATTTACCATCAATAAGCAACGTTGTTGATCAAAATTTCACACCAAAAAATGCAGTTACAGTTATCTTCTAGTGCAACTTTTGAACCAAGTATCCTTGCAAGTCAAGAGCTATTAGCAACGTCCCCTAAAAGCAACAGTGTTTATGTTCAGCTATCGTTATACTCTGCTATGATTACCTAACTTATTTTTCCGCTAGAATATATGTACTGCTTTACCCAAAGGCTCCCAGCAGGAAAATAACAAACTGAGGTCCCAGAACCTAAAAGTCCATCTATACAGACACACCTTAAAAAGATTTATGTTATGTGAGAATACAGAGAGAGACAAAAATGGTTAAAGGCTAAGTAGATAAAAAAAAATATCGTTCAAAATCCTACTGAACAAAAAGGTAAAATAAAAGGAAAAGGCAAATACAAAGTAAAGAAATAGAAGACACCTCTGTCATCATCGAATGAAGAAGAGTTTTTCAGTCTGATTTGAGTAGGACTATACTTTAATAGTACATCAAGCGAAAAATGGATACAGTCTCTAGGAAAATGTTGACTTTGATTCCACTTATAATACAGTGCAGAGATGGTAATTACCATTATATTTGCCATAACTGTGACGTTGTTTATTTCGTTTTCAGTATTTAGAGGAGAGAAATAGACCCCTTTTGTTTTTTGTTGTATGTTGTCAAATATTTATTTTTCTTAAAGAAGCTACTTTCAGTTTTTTTATTTCAGTATTATGATATTGTTATAATTATAGGATTATCGTAATGTTAAATTGGAGACTTGTTTAATTAATTGCAATATCAAGACTGTTATATTAATTATAAATGTTCCAGTTCCTTGTTAGTTATAAACGATTAAAGTGATTTCAGTTTTTATTTCCTGTGTTAGGTAAATGTTTATTTTTTCAGGATTTTTGTTTCTCTTTAATAATTTTTGAATCATTGTAATATTGAAGACTGTAAAAAAATTAAAGTTAAGGTGCCACTGTATTTTATATGAGTTTCTGGCAATATAATTGATTTGAGATAATTTTGATGTATTTTTTAAACTAGTTACTTCTGACCCCAATCATTATCACAACAATCCCTGGCATGGGATCGGTTGTGACAAGAGGATATTTCTTTGGAATCTATTTCTATGAGTTAACTATGGTGCCTAGGAATAAAATTCTAGCATTTATATGGAGATAAATGTACACTCTAATGTAATCAGCATCTTTCTTCCAGCTAACTGGCATATTAGTGAAATTATGGGCGATGAAATAAAAATGTTCACAACCGTACCCAGTCTAACCTACCAATTTCTGAAATACAAAAAAAATCTTTACAATTTAATCTCCAATGTTTTAATATGCATTACAATAGGAAGCCAATTCTGTACTAAAATTCTGCAGCCACATGCTTTCAATTAACTCAAAAACAGACGTACAATGAAATTTCAGAAAAATTTTCGGCACCAATAACTGCTACAGAACCCTAATATAATGCGTGTTCGACACGCATTTGATCATTTTTTTTTACATAGAATATGAGCTGGTTTTTTTTATACAATAACTACAAAAATTCTAAAACAACTAAACCAACACAAGCAATAGTTAAAACAAGTTAATGCCATAAATTTTCTCGTATAACTTGCTTATAACAAATTTTTAGCCGAAACCCGATAAAAAGTAGAACGGTTTAATATTTAATTAAGATATCATTCATCCTTCACATAATAAAGCCCTTTTAATGTGGCAAAGTAAGGATTACCAAATTTTCAAAGAAAAGACATTCTGAGCCCTTTCCAGTTAAGAGGGTGTAAAAGTTTCTCCCGTTCTTCGTGCGGTTGACGACACAGAGCCGTAGATGATTATCCGGGTTTATTTATATAATTTATTTCTGAGATTTTTTCAATAAACAGAAAATGTGTGTTCTTCAATATTCTTATTAAATAACACATTCGGAAATACTAATAAATAAAACAGGTTCACTCCGACTATGTGGTAGCTTCAGTGCTCAGGCACCCACTTTAACAGGCGAATGACCATAAATATTTACAAAACAATAAGCTAACAATGATAAATATGGTCTATAGCAACAAAAAATATTATAAACTGATTCATTCTAACAAACTTTTGTCATTTAATTTTAAAATATATCGTTTAATTCTTATATGTTTCGTTATGGCCGAACATTACACCAAGAAGAAATAAACGATATGACATTAGTTTACGATTACTGTCAAGGAAATGGTCGGAAGTCAGTAAGATTATACGAAGAAAGATTTCCAAATAAACACGTATCAGACCACCGAATGCAGGCCGCTGTTAAAAGGCGTTCTCGAGAAACCGATAGTGTTGCTCTTGCAACGAAATCTTACGACTTGGACTGAAGGTGGAGGAGGAAATTTTAGAATGTGTTAAAGAAAATCTGAGTCTGAGCACCAGATACTAGATTTGGAACATAGAGTTTCTAAAGATACAGTATATGCAACGCCTACTAAATTATGACTCCGTGGTCTGTCTACGATATGTGCAAAAAAAAATTAAAATTTTTGTTTAAAATATTCTTTTTGTATGTTCTTGTTTAAAATGTTTTTATTTATTTATAAATTCAATAAAAATAAAATTACTTTCGTTTTGAAAATCGTGGTTCTTGGGTTTAGACCGTGTCAAAATGGAATGGTATCGCGTCCTTTCGTGACCAAACATTGTCGAACTTTCTTACAGGTGTTGAAAATTGTCCGAATATTTTACTTTCGGAGCAATCTGACAATGTTGTCGGTGGTTCCCTGTATGTAAGGTAAGGCAACACTGTTCATTGAAGGTATATTTGTGACATTTTGTTGAGGCGTTGGGTTTTACTATTTCAAACAGAAGGCGTTTACAAAATACCTTGCTCTTGTGGTAAAGTGTATATAGGTGAAACAGTACGGTCTATATCCACTAGGCTTAAGGAACATGAAAAATGTATAAAAAAGAAAAAAATTATACAATCTGCAGTAACTGAACACCAGCATTTCTCAGGTCACACTTTTAATGTAAAAGAAACTAAGGTTTCTGGTTTCTTTAAACGCAAAATTAAGAAATCAATCGAAATTTGTATTAATAGAGATACAGGTTATAGTCTACATCACACATGGCAATCGATTGTAACGCTGGGTCACAGTTCGCTGAACACCCGGCTTTTGCTCGTCGATAATCATTCAGTGTTCTAATCTCGTGAAGTAAAGATCCCTGAAGATGCCTCGTGCAATCGTAAGCGAAACGTCGAATAATAATTCCAATTTGACACGGTTTAAACCCAAGAACTATGATTTTTAATTTGACCAAAGCCGTGAAAGCTATCGTTTTTAACTACTTTTGTTTTATTTTTATAAAGATATATTTTTTTTTCAAAAGATGTATTAACGTTTTAACGTTTTAGGCCTTTGTTATATCTATTTGTGTTAATCAACTGATTTTAATACGACAAGAAGAAAAACGTCAAAATATTGTTACGATTTTCTCTCCTTAAAATCACTTAGTGGGTTCCATTAAAAACAAACGACACTTTTCACTACTAAATAACAACCTTTTAATAACTACTTCTTAACACCTTCACAATCGAATACGAACTAAACTAACTACTCTTATCCTATCCCTAGTTATATACCTATAAAATAAACGAGAATATAAGTCTAGATTTACACTAGAAACATAACAATGATTCATTGATATAATATTTCTACATACTTTCGGACGCTAGAATTTTCAAACAGAGCACACACTCAGCGGTTCATTATGCACTTTTAGTAAAGTAAAACCAAAGCCCAAATAGCTATCATCGTATTTGTGATATTTCTTTTTCTTTTGCTCCCCCGCCATTCATCGAGGTTTCATCACTCTGAGTTGATCTATTGACTTGCTTATTTAATATAAATATTTCCATTTCGTAATTAACTTTTTACGAAAACACAAAGCGACACAATTAAAACAAAGCAACTGACCTGCTCACGTAAATTAGTTTAAATAGAGATTGTAACCACTATAATATACATTTAGTATTAAGAACACTTCATTATTACTTATATTTATCTTAACAATTCAAGTGCTTACGCTTGCAATAAATAAACCAACTTGACAGTGCGACCTACTGGCCTACGGCGGCTTATATACTACCAAACAGCGCTCGAGAAAATTCCCGTCGACGGTCGAATGCTAACCCAAACTCCGTGTTACTGGAAACTGGTCCCCTGTAACAATATTGAGTGAATGACGGTCGACATTACCTACGCAACGAACGATTTATGCAGTGCACGCGATTTGAACTATTTATTTTGTTCCGGCGAGTATAAGTAAATTTAAATTTCGTAAACAAGAAAATAGGAGCACCTTGTTTACTCTTCACTGCACCCCAGGAGGCCACGGCGCACACTTTAGGAACCCATGAAATAAATATATGTGTAAAGACACAGCCAAATTCCCCTAGTCGTTCGTTACAATATTGGTACTATTCATCTAAAAATAAATGATTTTCTTTGTTGCCTAGCGCCTTCGTCATATGCATTAGTTGGCAATACCAGTGGGACGACAGTATCAAACTTTACGTCCCAATCGTTTTGACCAATTAGCACGTATGTAACGTTTCTAATTTTTTGTGTTTTGTGAGTGTGAGAGGGTCCAGGAAATAAAATAATACTGCAAAGCAGTTGATGATGTTGGCTATTGGAACCGCTCCTATTTTAATAAATATTTATTTGCGGTTGCGTTTGGGACCTCTGAGTTCCTAACATATAAGTTTTGAATGTATCGGGCCTGTACGTGTCTGTCCTGATGGTCAGTTTTCCTAAGAAAAAATTCTTGGAAGTAAATACATACACACGAAATAGTAAGCTCCACTACACTTAATTTTAAAACATTTATTCATCTTTCTAATTACATGTTAATAGTTTAATACATTATCTACAATAAATGATATATGTATAATTTTCATACTTTTATTCTCTCCAGACAACCAGCCACATAATCAAATTAATTTCCTGAGCAGTGTTTTGCCCTTGGTAATATGTATCATGGTTTTCGTTTTGTGAAATAGGCTTTTCCAGCGACTCATAAGGCCATTTGATTAGTTAAACGATTTTATTGACTATGTCTTGTTACACATAAAATTGGCCAAATATTTTTAGGAAAACATACTTTACATAAATTTCCCTTAAGCTTGTTTTTTCTTTATATTACCGATAAATCTTCTATTTCAAGTTAAATTGCTAATAGAACAAACGGTAAAAAAAAATTTATAATGTAAATTTTGGACTGTTTAATTCAAACAATTCATTCATGATTAAAATTACGTTTACTTAGTATATAATATTTTTTTGGCCTGGACACAATAGTTTTAAACGAAGGAATATTTTTTGGTCCTAATAAAAACAGTAGATCATTGATTGCCTACGCCATTGCTTGAGCTTTATAAATGCCTCATCCTTTCCAGAAAGCAACGGGATGAGCGCAAAGTGGAAGGCGGGTCTTTCTAATGAGTTACTCAGCGGCACAAAAGAGCTTCCCTTGGGACCGCTATCAGGGTTCGCCAGGCGTCCCGTCCAACCGAGGCACGCGATACGCCCACAGTTCCACCAAGGAGTTACGCCGCGCTTTCCGAGATGCTGCTAATCTTTTAAATTGGTTAAGTTATACACTTTATTGTATGTACAGCATGGTATGAATAAAATATACCTTAAATAAATTAAAATATAAAAAAGCAAGTACATAAAAATATGAACAATATTTTATTTATATTGAAGTTGAAACAACTGGGATGCTCCGCTCTTCCTCTTTAAGTAAATTCAAGAAAATGCTTTGTATGCATATACTTACTATAGTAAATAAATAATACTCTTTAAAAATTTTTGCATGAATGGTAGCATAGCGTTTAATAAAAATCATTGTTGAGTTGTTCTTTACTTTTCATGATTTGTGGCTTCGCTTGGACTCCAGACCCTTTTTCAACACCTTTTCGTGGATATAGTCCATTTAAGCAACCCTAGTTTTATAGATTTATAGATTCAGCGCAAATATATCATATATATTAAATTACCTCATGCAATTTATTAGAAATGCAGTGAAAGTAGAGTAATCCATTACAGTGTGAATATTTCAAAGAGCATTAATTGATAAAAATAATACACCTTGAATCTTGATCAAGAGATATCGATAAATTATTCAAATGAGAATTTACCCATTTTCACCCTTTTGGAGTGCGAATTTTGGAAAATCTTTTCTCAGTGGGTGCTAACATGGTTGCAACATCAATAATTTGGTCTGTGCGTTGATTTATCAGTCAGTTATTATAACGTCACTGTTTCTGTTTTGGGCTTCACTCTACTGTTGATACGCACTTTCTAAGGTCGTCGTAGAAAATATAGTACTTAAAGGGCTTATTTTATTTATATAAACTCTTATAAATTTCTATTAAATATAAAATAATAAAACAAATAATAATACCTGCAAAGGAAAATAATACCACCCTCAGAGTGCTATTGGACGTACAATGCTTCCAAAACACTAAAGAGGAAGAGAATTGGTGGATATTGATAAACAGCTCGACCAACAAATAAGAAAATTACGTTCATATTTTCACAAGTTAGAGGACTCTTCCACACTATATCGAGCAATATGCGAGGCAGACGATTCAACGCCGACCAGATTTATTAAAAAAATTGTTAGCTACTTAAAACTAAACATGTATAATTTTTTAATAGCGAACCTTATTGACCATATTTGATCAAGGAAAAAAAGGTTTGAAAAGATATATTTTAAGATAAAACAAAAGGGGCGATATTTTTATTAAGTATTAATTTTTAATGATTAATATGATTATTGAACTTATATGTGCTATAAGTGTTATAATTAAGAGTTTCAGATGCCTATATTTTGAAGTCCTTACTTATGGTCATCTACTGAGAGAACAGGATATTGCTTCTCACCACCAAACAGACCAAGAGAAGTTACAAGCCACTTCATGGACGACATCCAAATGAGGTCATCCAGGACAATGTCGACAACTCAACGTCGAACTACTAGTTGATTTCAGGACAGATGTTTTCGGAAACGGAGGGCTTTTTGTTAACTATCCAAGATCAGGTTAATCCAATGAAAAACTATCGGAAGTTCATCATCAGAGATCCCTCAATAGAAAACATCTAATGTAGATATGATCGAACATCAAGGAAATCCAACACATAACTGGAGAATGCCAAGCATTTGCCGCAATGGAGTATAAAGACATGACTCAGCCGCTAAGATGCTCCACCAAGAGTTAGCAGAGAAGTTAAATCTATTGCAGGTTGAAGAAGTGACTTACTACAAAAACAACCCGGAGTCTATTCTCGAGAACGATGAGTTCGAGCGGTATTGAGACATAATGGTTCTTACAGATTAAATAGTTGGTCATACCGATCCTGCCTGTTACATTAGGAATGCGAATGCTCCTGGTATCTCCCCTCGTCGACAACTCTCTTTCACTTGCGACTACCTCTCCCAAGAGTTTCGAATTCAGAAAAATAGTCCCTACCCTGTCTTTTACACTACAAATGTGGATACTGCTGACATCTCCCCCCTCCCCCATCTCCAACTCGCTTTTGCTTGCAATCTCCCTCCCTTGAAGAGCCTTAAATTTAGAAAAATAGACGCGGTCCTGCCCTCTACATTAGAAATGTGGATGTTGTTGGTATCCTCACCCCCTCCGTCGATAACTTGCTTTCACTTGCCATACTGTACTCTTGTGATATCACCCACCCTCCAAAGAGAGAAGGTGGATCTGCCTCTGCTTTTCTATGCGTTACAACTAATCCGAGAAGCATTTTTGTCACTATGAAAATGGTATTCTCAAAAACATAGTTTATAAACACATTAACCGTCTCTTCTGGGGTAGAGAGAGAGAATTTTAATTAATGACGCATCGACAACGAGGTCATTTAGCTCTTCTGGGATAGAAAATCGTTGGTCGCGCAGTTTGTTGTTTATGTTCAGGAACAAAAAATTCTTTGTGTACCAAACCGGGATTGTGTGGTGGATAACCTATCAAATCCACGTTTTGAGTGATTAAAAATTCAGTTGTTTAAACTGATGAGTGAGAGCTCGCATTATCATAATGGAGAATGAACTATCGTAACTGGTTTGTTTTACTGGATTCTCCTAAGGGCGGATCTGAAAAATTTTGGAGGAGGGTAGGCAGGTATAAAAACTTTTCAAGGACTTGGAATGTATCCCTCTTTCTCTCTCATGTACTTGTGTGTCTTGAGTATGTATACCGTTTAAAATATCAAACTATGTAATGGATATGTCAGATAGTACTCAGCAACGCCAGTACTGTCAGTTTCCGAAATATAAACGTATCCTCGTATGTCAAAATTCAGACACATCAACGATTTGATACGTAAATTTTGGTAAACCTAATGAGCTTCAGTATATTTAATATTCATATTTTTTATCTATTATTTTGTGACTTTTCTATATGCCTAATACTCGTAGTATTAGCTCAGTAAGACATAATTAAAATTTTTTTATTTACATATATTTCTATGATTTCAAGCCAAACGGCTTTGCACTCCCTTCAGAGAATATTGACCATGCCAGGTATACAAAGATACAAAAGTAAGAAGCTCTGTGGGGACCCTTTTCATATTATCGAGTCCTAGGTGACGTAGTCTGCTGTATGTTCCATTGCAAGAGTCAGTCCCTTGATGTTCTACAGGAGGTTCTTTAGTATCACTCTAGTTGTTGATAAAATTATGGGAATCGTTTGGACGCTGGTCACTGTCCATTGTCTTCGAATTTGTACCTCCAAATCTCTGTATTTGGCGATCTTCTCGTTGTATTTTAGCCTTGGGTTGTTGTTATTAGATATAGCATTATCAATTAGTGTAGTTCGAATATAAATTTTATCTGTTAATACAATGTCCGGTCTATTATGCGCAACTGTCTGATTTGTTACAGCCCTTCATTCCCAATATTGCTTAAACTCGTTGTTCTCAAGAGCAGGCTCCAGATTATATTTGCAGTAAGGCACTTTCTTGCATTAGATTTAACTTATCTGCTAACTTTGGGTGTAGTATCTTAGCGTTCCCTCAGCTATAGCGACATTGAATCGTCTGCCTCGTATATTGCTCGATGTAGAGTCCGCTAACCTGTGGAAATATTAACGTAAGTTTATTATTTGTTGGTTGTGCTGCTCACCAATATCCACTAATCCTCCTCTTTTTGATGTCTTGAAAGCATTGTACGTTCAATAGAACTGCGAGGGTGGTGTTTGTGTGCTTTTGTTAGCAGTGTTCTTATTTTTCCTCGCAGGTTTTCGATGTCTGTCCTGCTTTATTTCGCAGTTCCAAAAGTGTAGCTAAGTGCAGAGCATGCGTATCTATTGAGCGCATTAAACAAATTTCTACCAAATAAGTCAGTTCGTAATATATGCCTTACCCTTCTAACAAATTCAGTTGTCAATGTAATGATCAATTCTTTTAGTCTGTTTCATATTCATATTTGTATGTTTGTTCCGCTTCCATTATACATATATTTTCAGTGTTCTGCATCTCAAATACTCCCGGTTGTATATTTCCTTTAACGATGTTCAAAATACGGCACTAGTCAATTCCAAACTGCAGTCCGATATCCCCGGAGAACTCCTCCATAATTTTGAGCATTTGTTCCAGCTGGTTTCCGATAACAGTCATAAGTTTAAGATCATCCATGTATAGAAGATGATTCAATCTTACTACCTCTTCGTTATTTCTAATACTAAAACCGTATGTGGTGGAGTTCAAACGGCGTGACATTGGGTTTATTGCAAGACAGAACCACAATGGGCTTAGTAAGTCGCCAAGATGACAAATGATTTTATATTATTTACAACATGTAGTAAAATAAACAATAAAAATTTTACGTGTAGGGAATGCAGTTTTATCTTTCAAAGATGCCCTCATTCATAATAGAATATTAATTCTATCATCAAATAACGTAACAAAATACCATGTCGATTTGTGACGTAACAAGTATCTTAAAAATTATTAATACTCTTTTTTACCTTTAAAAGTAATTATGAAGGGACGGCAATTCCTTTTTTTTTCGCGGTGCAGCAAAAGACCCTGCGGCAGCCCCGACATTAATATTACGGTCCGTTGTGTACATTTATTTTATATTCTACTAATATTTCTCAATGTGTTTTGTGAACTTCACGCTTTTCTGCCACTATAAAGTAACATTTACACGTTCTTATTAATACGACGAATCCTACATAAAATTTTCGTTTGTTGATCCATTTTTTACTAGAGTGAGACCAAGACATACTATTGTGAATTTTTCCATTAATTAATTTAAATCCCCCCCCCCCCTTAGAAACTTTAAAATTGCCGCTATTTGGTGATTTCTAGTAACTTTGTTTAGGGTGTAGTGGTAAGATAGGATGTTCAGAGAGGAGTATTATGAGTTAAAAGAATAACGTTTAATGTCTGTTGTTAGGAGAAATTACTAATAAAAAAAGTCCAACAGTGTTTGTTATGAGACATATATTAAAGAATGTTAATTTGGCATACAATTATAGTTTCGGTTCTCTAGGTCATCTTAAAATAAAAAATATGAACTGAATGGTAGTTTCGCTGATAGCTGATGTAACTTATATAAACAACTGTTATTTTTTGTCTCTTCCTGTTGTTACAAAAACAAAACTGAAATTAATATAGAAATTTGATGAATATAATTTTTCGGTTTTATCAAATTTACATAGCATACTCATTTTAAAATCAAATTAATAAAAGGTCTACGCACACAGTAAAGAGGATTTTGGCTGGAACTAATTTATTTCGATAGCTTCCGCCCTCCTGATAAAAAGTTCTTATTAGCACAAGGCCAGAAAAGGTGTGCAAAAAGTAAAGGAATTATCCAATAACTTGAAACCTAAAAATCAGGAGACAAAATGGTAAAGATATTTCAGGGTGACTTTGAGATCGACCTTGACATCAACCTTGACAGTGACATCAAACTTTATGTCAAAATGATATATTTATCAAACTTTTGTTGATTACGCAAAGTTCGTGCACTGAGCTAGATTAACAAATTATTGTGCAGAAACTGTTTGATCTATCGAAATTTAATATGCTTAAAGCCAGAAAACATTTTCCAAATTTAAAATTGTTAGCCGCTCAATTGAAAAAATGTTTCTCTTTTGCATAGTTTTCCATTTTTAATCTCCTTCCAAAAGGAAGGTTGCCAATTTGAATTTCATTATTGAAATGAAAGAAAGATGTTTCCATCAGTGGTGGCTTTTCCTTAGGTTTGCAGGTTTGCGCCACCCCCCAAAAAATTGTAAATTAAAATAAAACATACTAGAAAATATAAGTACAAATAGTTTTTTAATTTAATGCAGTCAATTATTGAAATAATTTAATTTACTTAGCCTAAATATTATTAATAATTTTTCTGTATTACAATATTATGTCTGGAAACGTTATCGCCTTGCTGGTTTGCAATTTTAATGCAATCCAAGCTAATCCATTCCAGCGTATATGGAGTTGCCTATCTTAAGATTTGCAGATTAATTCTGTCTCATAAGCTTCATGTAGGTTGCAAGTCGACTTGCAAACTTGTGTTTAGTTTGCCCCACAAAATATTCCTCTACTAGAAAAATGTATGTAACCCACTGGACGAGTATTTGAACTTTTGCTTCCAGTAGCGCATGGCGCTGCCAGTATCAGGTAAAGGTTTCTTCAAGCGGCAGTTAAACCTTTTCTTTAGTTCAAGTTAGAATAAAACCGTGGTGTCTACCGTGCCAGTATTTCTATGCGTGATGTCTACTGGATCGGTATTTTAATTTTTGTGAAAGTGACTATGTTTTTACTTTGATCAAGATATTTTGTTACGTTTTAAAGAGAAAATATTTGGGGAAAAAAAATCCAAAATTAAGTGCTCTGTCCCAAACTGTACAGACAAATACAGTGGCTGATTTCGATTTCGGAATTGAGAGGATTGCGAAGTACGAAGTAATTTATAAAAACCATTGTGTATATGTTAGACATTTTTAAGAACCTCTTGTAAGAGATTCTAGAAAAGTAGTTAAATATAATACAGTTTATGCTCTCTATCTTCCTGTATGTGTAAGTAAAACCAAGAGGGTGCTTTTTTATTTTCTAGAAAACCTGCGCGGTTCATTAAATGGAGTGCAAGCAATTATAAAAAAACCTATGAACATGCTGCGTATGGGCATTGTTATGCACATCAATTAAATTTCTTCATATTGTTTTCCAATTTGCAAGGAATTTGTTCTTTTTTAAAAAATAGTTCTTAAAGAACGGCTATACTAGATCAAACTGTTAACAAACGCTTACCTCGTCGGCACGTTCGGAGTTGTTTGTACTGTATTCAAATACAAAAACAGCATGTTTAGAGACAATGGAAACAATCTTAAACGACAGTAGAAATGTTAGTACTACGAGCTAATAATCAAGGTATATCAAAATACGCAATGGCAAGCTTTTTTTCATGATTAAACTTATTTTCTAAAATAATACCTCAAGTTAATTTTTAATTTGGTAAGTGTTAACCAAGACAAATTGACGCTGTTGTCGCAAATATAAATATATTATCATTTGAATTAAAATTAACAGAAATTAGAAATAATATTACCTCAAACGACATTGAGCCATCTCCTTCTACTGATGATTCCGCGGAGTTTTCTCGGGAAGCAAAAGAGGTCTGTGATATAATTATTTGTCAGGCAAAAAAACATTTAGCTTTACAGGTCACTTAGTAGCATTTAGTCATAGTTTTTCGGAACAGTATGTCGAATGTAGTACATGTTTTCCCGAACAAAATTTTAAGGATACAATTAAAATTTACCCCTTTTATATCGAACAAAAACTCCGTACAGGACAGACCGTCATATATGAAACTGAAGAATTTAGATCAATTCGGGACTTCTTGTACTTTCTTTCTCAAAATATCGAGCTAAGTGGGACATTTAGTGAAGTTCTAAAACTTTAATTTTTATTCCGATGGCATCGACTGAAGCAGAACAGTGCTTTTCTACCCTCAAACGAATAAAAACGTTTTTACGGAATTCTTTGAGCCAAGAAAGAATTTCTGCTTTGACAATGCTTTCTAAAGAAATGAATCTTATTGAAAGCATACCTGATTTCAATTAGCTGGTTATTGATAAGTTTATTTATGCCAAAGATAGGCGTATGGATTTTTGATAAATAATTCACACAGTAAGTTATACGCCCATTTTGTTTTGACTGCTATATTTTTAAAATTTACTACCTTCTTTATATTTAGTTATTTAAAATACATTGCTTTGTTTTATACTAATTTAATATTTAAAGACTTTTATTTTTTTATCCACCGGTGCCAATGACAAGTTTTATACATATCTATGTTTTTATTGTATCATTGAAATTGCAACTCCTACTTTTTTAATGCACCAGCCGCCATTAGTTTCTATATGGAAAAATCTCTGTTAAGCGTAAGGTCAAGGTCACCTTAAAATGCCTTTTTTAATTTCTACGACTTTTATATTTACTATTTTTCATTTTCATTCTTAGGTTTGAAGTTATTGGATCATTCTTCTGCTTGTCGTACGCTAATTTTTGACACCATAGCCATGCCTTTCATCCCCATAAAGATGGTATTTTATGGCCTTGAACCCGTGAGAACTTTTTACTAAAAGAGCAATAGCTCTCGAAAAAATTGGTTCCCGCTAATTCGATCGGGAATTAAAATTTGATTTACTGGACCTTTCCTATTAACTATGTGATATTTTACAAAGAAAGTTAAAATTTTCTTCTTATGTAAATGTGGCATCATATTAGAATTTTTGAATCTGAACAAATAAACTCTAGATTTATAACATTCTTGTATATGTAAATTTTTAACAGATACAGACTTAAGTCAATGTTTAAACCAACTTTCCTGATTCGATTGATATTTTATCCAATTAAGCCCCCATTGATTTAAATTTTTGAGTTGTGTTCAGAAAATTAATGCTGTGGCTCTATGTAATTTTTACAGAAATCGTTTCAATGAAATTCAAGATGAGCTTGAAAATATGACATATAAAAAAATTAATGTCACTCAATTTCCCCCAAAATTGGTTTGGAATGTTTTCCGAGACCAAAAAATTTAATCTGAAAATTAAATGAAAAGAGTCTACCATAGTGGACCAAAAAATTTGCACAATTTGATTTTTTTCAAGGGATTTTTGAGGACATAGGTTACAACTTAGAATTTATTTTCCTAAAGTTCAATATAACTAATTCAATATGGCAGGCATAACATATTTTGGGGGAATTTAAATTTATTTTCTTAAAATTAAATATGGTAGACTATAAAAATATTAATTTACTAGATTTCGTTTTGGTATTAATGAATTTTTGGAGAGTAGATTACGAATTTAAAGTTAATTTCTTAAATTTAAATATGGCGGAGTCAACAGGGAGGCTAAATTTTTTACTTTATCCCACTTCGTTCAAACATGACTTAAAAAAAATTACATTATACTGAAAATCATCGTCATCTTCAGAATTTTCAGTTATAGATAAAAGTGTTTTTAGTGCCTTTTTGGAGAAGACTATATTTTTTAAAATTATCCTATTTAAATTTTCGATTTTGTTAACTGTAATATTGAAAATCGCTGTTATTTAATATGTGCTGTAAAATATTATTTCAGTATACCTATCTACAGCGCAACTCTGCATAATTTTATTTTCAATTTTAACTAAATTTACGCATCATGCATTTCGAAACAAATCAGTTATAACCAATTCCAACAAAACTACTCCTATTTAAATTGACGTTTTAACGAAGTAAGCGCTGAAAATACGCCAAAACAAAAGCGAGTCGTATAAAACTGATAAATGACATTTCAGCTTCATGGCCTGCTGCTAAAAATGAACGCAAACGGAGCGATTTTCAATTAAGCGCAAAAATGGAAAATCCAACCATGCACCATTTCACTGAAACCAGAATCAAAGTGTCACATATCGAAATGGACCAGTTCGAATTTATAGATAAAAATGTTACAATTTAAAGGAAAAACCATCTGGATGATTGATTTCATTAAATGTGATTCGATTGATACGAATACGTGAAAAAGAGTTGATTTACCAAAGGGTTATTTTATTAACTGTAAAATCCAAGCTAGAAATTGTTTTAATTATCTAAACGAGTTTTATGACGATATCCTCAATTATATACAGCTAAAATAGCATTGAATTTTTCAACAATATTGCAAAAAAGTCATTACATAGTATATCTAAAATTTTGCGGAAAAGTTTTTAAAACATTGAACGGTTTATTATTATCCACTGTTTTTAGTAAAGAATATAAATATATATATATATATATATATATATATATATATATATATATATATATATATATATATATGTTATGTCGGATATTCTCACGGGTGTGATGTGTAATCGAAGGTTTTCGGGCATCCCGTGTATGTGCTGAGTCCCTCTCAGGACTGTAAGGCAGCTGACGTTTCGGTGAAATCTCATTCACCATTTTCAAAGCTCACTGTATGGCGTCTACGAGCGAACTGCCGCCCGCGACTCCGGTGTTGTCGGTACCGTGTGCGCGTCGAACGCGTTCGTTTTCCGAGTGGTTCCGGACCATCAGGTGGCGAGACCTGCTGCGAGTCATCGGCTCTGTTGCCAGTATTTGTGGTTGCGTTGCCGAGTTGTAATCTCTTTCGTTACTAAGTGGTACTGGTTGATGTTTTGTAAGTAGATTTTTCCAAGTATTAGGCACACGTTGGCTATCATCTCTGCTATTTAAGTTGTTGGGCCTCTTTACAATTTCAATAGCCTCCCTTATAACTCTTGTGGACAGGTTTTCACACCTCGAGAGCATTTTTGTTCCCGAAAAATTTATCTTATGTCCTGTGTTTAACCAGTGTTGGGCCAGAGCAGAAGAAGTTGTTTTTTGCTTGACAACGTTTATATGTTCGTCTCTTCTGGCGCTTATTTTACGGTTGGTTTGGCCTACGTAAGATAAGCTGCACTCTCCGCATGGAATTTCGTACACTCCCTGGTTTTCTAGAGGGATTCTTTCTTTAGGTGTTGGCAAGAGATCTTTTACTTTACGGTCTGTGGTGAAAATGGTTTCAATGTTGTGTCTCCTGAGAATTCTTGCGATCTTGTCTGTGGTGCCTGTTACATAAGGAATAAAAGCCTTGGAGCTATTCTCTTGGTTTTCGCGATTTTTTGGGGCCAAGTGTTTGTTTTTTAGAGCCTTGTCTATATGTTCTTTTTTATAACTGTTCTTTGTTAGGGCTTCCTGCAGTATGTTCATCTCTTTGTGATAATTTTCTGGATCTGTAAGGGACTGCGATCGAAACGCAAGTGATTTCACTACTGCAAATAATTGGGCGGGGTGGTGATGTGAATCGGCGTTGAGGTACCTGTTGATGTGAGTGGACTTTCTGTAGACAGTGTGCGAAAGCAAGTCATCCTCTTTTCTTTTCAGTGATATCCAGAAACGGTAGTTCTCTTTCCTGTTCTGTCTCCATGGTGAATTTAATTTTGGGATGTATGCTGTTTATGTGTTCCAGGAAACTTTTGAGATTTTCTTCCCCATGTTGCCAGATAACGAATGTGTCGGAGTCGCGGGCGGCAGTTCGCTCGTAGACGCCATACAGTGAGCTTTGAAAATGGTGAATGAGATTTCACCGAATAGTCAGCTGCCTGAGTCCTGAGAGGGACTCAGCACATACACGGGATGCCCGAAAACCTTCGATTACATATATATATATATATATATATATATATATATATATATATATATATATATATATATATATATATATATATATATGATTCAGTAATAATCCGGGAATACATCCGTTCGTTGGTTTGGTTTCCTGTAGAAATTTGCAGACGTTTCGCCAAAATCCCATTTGGCATCTTCTGTGCTTGGTGGTTGTAGATCAACTGAAAGAAAAGTCAGTGTGCAGCGTGCTTTATACGCGGTCGCAGATAGTAGCGGTTGGTTGGCGTTGGCGTTGGCTCCGCCTCCCTCTCGAGCGCGACCGTTGGTGTCAGTTTAAGCGTGGCACGCGTGTCGGTACCATGGTCCCGCTTAAAGAGAGTTTTCCAAGTAGAGGGCAGATTCAGTGCATCGTCTCTCTTGTTCAGAGTGCCGTTCTTTTCAATTTCGATGGATTCACGAATCAATCTTGCCTTGTAATGTCCTATATTAGCGATTTGCTGGCCGGTGTCAAAATCAATTTTGTGTCCTGTCTCGTGCTGGTGTCGAAAAAGCGCCGATGTTGTCTGTTTGTTTCTTATACCGAGCTTATGTTCTTCTAGTCTAGCTGATATTCTTCTGTTGGTCTGGCCTATGTACGTTTTGTTGCAGGTGCCACATGAGACTTTATATACGCCTTGATTTTCTAGACTGATTTTGTCTTTTGGATTTCTTAAAGAAGAGCCTATTGTTTTATGTGGTTTGTAGGCTGTAGATATGTTGTGTTTCCGGAGTAATCTGCCGATTCTGTCTGTTGTGCCTTTTATGTAAGGAAGTATAGTGATTTGTCTATCCTCGACAGGTGGTCTTGTTTCTTGCGTTGGTTTTTGTTGCAATTTTATTGCCTTATTTATTGTTGGTGTCTTGTAGCTGTTTTGTTGGAGGGCCCTTTTTATGTGTGACAGTTCCTTTTCTTTTCCTTGGTCATCAGTTAGGCGGAGGGATCTTGATATTAAGGTATTGGCTAAGCCCTGTATTTGTGAGGGGTGATGGTGAGAATCAGCATTCAGGTATCTGTCCGTGTGTGTTGGTTTTCGATATACTGTGTGTCGTAGATCTCCATTCACTGTTTTGGTTATGAGGACGTCTAGAAACGGAAGCTGATTATTTTCCTCTAGTTCCAGAGTAAACTGTATCTTTGCGTGTATAGAATTGAGGAACTCGTGGAAGCAGTTGAGCTGTTGTTTGCCATGAGGCCATATTACAAATACGTCATCAACGTAGCGACACCAAAGTTTGGGTTTGAGGTGGAATTTGTCAAGAGCTTTCGTTTCGTATGTATATATATATATATATATATATATATATATATATATATATATATATATACATACATATATACATATACATATATACATATACATATATACATATACATATATACATATACATATATACATATACATATATATATATATATATATATATATATATATATATATATATATATATTATAGTTATTTTATTCTCCTTACGACCGTTACCATTAGGTGGTCGAAACTAGTAAGGAGAGAAAACCAGAGTGAAATTCGCAGAGAATATACTGTCTGCCCTCATTCTTAACGGTCATAAGGAGAATAAAATAACTTTTCCAAATACATAATCCGTGAAATTGTTGATTTTTAATAATTTCGCACCGCTCAGGGGTATAATTCAGATGTTCGTTGGTACTGTTTAAGATAACAGTCCGGTCTAAAGTTCTGCGGGTAATATCCTGCCGATATTTTACGATAAGGGGATTTTAAGTAGACAGTTGTTTCCTATGCATTTTGCTCACGGTTGGTTACAGCTCCACAGATGAGACCATTAGGTGATCGAAACTGGTATGGAGAGAGAACCAGAGTGGAATTCGCAGTGAATATACTGTCTGTCCCCTTTCTTAACGGTCATAAGCAGAATAAAATAACTTTTCCAAATACATAGACCGTGAAATTGTTTATATATATATATATATATATATATATATATATATATATATATATATATATAACTCGGATTACACATATATATGTAAAACGAATTTGAAAAAAAAGTGAGAGTTTTTGAACGGTTAAGGCGGGTTTTCCTAGCAACGCACATTTTGAGTGGCATAGAACGTAATTCGGCCGACGCAACGCAACAACCAATGCGCTGCCTAAAAGTGTTTTCCTAAGATTGTCACTTGTTTGACGACCGTCGCCATGAATTTATCTAAAAGTAAAAGAAAAGCTTTGGCTTTATTAATATTACAAGACGAAATTTTGAAAGAAGAAATTCTGCTAGTCAATTATTACAAAATAGGAGCAGCCAAGGAGCATTTAAATTACTTATCCATAGACATCTACTTGACAACGAAGTAAAATTTAAAGCGTACTTTATATTTTGTTCTTTTCATTCCAAATTGTGTTCTTTTTGACAATTTTTTTAAACTCTTGAAGCTTCATGTTCCAAAGAATAGGGTAACCACTCACTATTTCTACCAATTGTTCGTCCTCGGTAGCACTAAAATGGATCTGTTGTTTTTGTGAACTCTATTTCACCAAAATATCGGAGCACTTCTTTCATTATACGCAGCGTACAACTGAATAGACTGCTCTCGGAGCAGTCGTCCAGTTGCGTCGACCGTATTAAGATAGCGCAAGTCGTTTTTACACAGTGTAAGAAAACGCCTGCATTTGATTTTCATTAGAGAAGTTCTCGACGTTTTACGCCGACCGTATTAAGTTCTACGCCGCGTCAAATGTGCGCTGCTAGGAAAACCCGCCTTTAGTTTTGTACACGTTTGTATCAATGTACGCTGACGGTATACGAGGTGTGGCAATTAAGTTCCGGGAATTTGTCAATAAAAAACAAGCAAATTATGTTTCAAGTAAAATTTTATTATCGACGTTCACAATAGTCGCCCTCTAACTTTACACAACGATTCCAACGTTGTTCCCACGATTGAAAGCCCTTTAGTAATTCTCCGAAGTTAACTCGTTCAAATTCTTTGACCTCCTGTACGCCACCATGATGAGTTCCCTTGAGGTGCGACTTCATCTTGAGGAATGAAAAAAACTTCGCAGGGGGCAATATCGGGGGCTATAGGATGGGTGCGGCAACGTTGGAATGCCCTTTTTCGCTAAAAACTCTTGCACAATGAACGAGGAATAGGTCGGGGCGTTGTTGTGGTACAAAATTCAGCCGTTCTAGGCGAGTTCGGGTCGCACACGGAAAACGCATGTCCGCAGCCGCTCCTACATAGAACTGCTCAGTATATGCATAAAATAGACAAAATATTAGCTTGGCTCCTTTTTCGACCCGTATAAAAACATTATACTTTTTTATTTATTAGATATTAGAAATTATTACAAAAATAGTTAATGTTAGCTTTCCAAAAATTTTCACAATTTGAACAGAAATCACGCTATATGTATGTTACAAACTAAATCCAATCCCGAACATTTGATAGTTGACTTTGATACAAGGATACTTCAATTTCACATATCATTATGTCGAGGCTTCAAGCTGAATTGAAAGCGAAGCAGGTTCAAATCTAATCATTTATTTTGCATGCGTGTGTACCTAAAATAAAAATACTGCTTATTGACTAATGTAAATACTCGTAAATTGAACTTTAACCGACAACGGCTCCCCTAATTTTCATAACATACAAAAAAATATAAATACTTGTTTCACAATCTTAACCTTAAACCTTCGAAATATCAAAATTCCTATTAACACCCATCTGATATTAACAATTATTAATTCCAGCTTAAATCGCTTATATCACATTTTGATGTTGCTTTAATAAAGTCAATCCCATTTCATTTTAGGTTTGACTTGATTATTTAAATCGTTTTCGAACGAGTTTATTTCGTTTTCCTCAGGTAGCTTTTGAAAAACGCTTGAACGCAAACCTGCTTCAAGTCATCGATATAAACGTATTGTACCTATAACTACGAATATTTGCGTTGCCACCACAAAAGAGTTGATGAACTAGATCTAATAATATACATCAAATCCGACGTACACACATGCGCAATCCTGCATTAAACATAATCAACGTTAAAATAGCATGAATCCATTAGAACTTTCCATACAAAGAAAAAGTAGACTCAAAAAAAAACTGCATAATAATATAATAAGTTCGTTTATATCATCTTATTTATTACTTCGGTGAAAGTAAAAAGAGATAATCCAAGTCAAGTTTTACATATATTATTTAAATAATTCATACTTAAATCAAATAGAATTTTTATAGACTTTGAGTCAAAACGTCGCACAGTGTACTAATTTGATAGATTTTCGGACAAAATCGAATTTCTCCTGAAAGAAAAGAGCTTCACAGATAAATCAGGAAGAATTCGGAAGGTAAGGGAATGTACAATTGAGGAAAATTATACTGAAATTTAAAGCTTCAGAATTTACGACTCTACAAGCATTAAAAATTGCAAAATATTCGTTGTTTAAAGATTCTCTCTGGAATCCCGAGTTTTAAACCGGACCTACTAAAAAAGGGAAATTCTTGTCAATATGGAAATTCTTTTTTAAGTGTCAAATGCTTCAAAACTCGCGATTCTATAAACACTTAAATTTTCTTCGGAAGAAAACGCAACTTCTAGAGTTTTCTTGGGCGAACCAACAAAGAAAAGAAAGTTTACAATTTCGATATTTGCACTTTCGAAATATTTTAAAACTTTCAATTTCAGAAAAACTTGAAGCTTTAAAGTTTTAAGTAGGTGACCAAGATCGCAGATATTTGAGCCTGTCTGCGACCTTAGTCATGTAGATGTAGCTATTGTGGATAAAAGTGCTTGGGGCTCGAACCTCGCTGCGTTCTTGATCATGTTTAATTCGCTGCCCTCGGTAACGTGGGTTAGGAAGCTTCAAATTTACACCTGCCTGGTGGTTACGAAAAATGCAATTTATTACCAGCTGCGATCGCTTGTCGGCAGTCTGGATTATGTGAAACTCATTGTCATAGGGTTGAGTTGGAAAACTTGGGTATTAAGGTTGCCTATCTTCGTACTTCGCGGCTTACAACTTAATATACCCTAGTTCCATGGGTTTAGAAGATTAAACCTTGCCTATTTGCGGTCTTTCTTATGTGAAACTCGTTATCCCCAGGTTTTGTTGTTTGTTTATAATACTGGCAATTTGAAACTTGCGAAGAAAGTATCAAAGCTTTTCAAGCCTACCGGAAATCAGAAAACGTTAGCTTACATCACTATTACATCATTGGAGTGAGTCCTTTGTTGGATAATACTAATATAATTATGTGAATATTTTTACCAGAACAAAAATCCGCAATACTAGAAGGTGTTAAAATTGAAATTTTGCTCTACAAACACCTAAAGTATGCCAAAAGCGCCATTTTTTGGATTTTTGAAACTTTAAATGTGTCCGGATTTACGATTTTCGAAGCTTTTTAATATACTAAAATCGATATTGCGCTTCTTGGGATGACCTATGTTTTCTTTTTCTTGATACGTAGTAACAGTTCAAATTTCAAATATCGAAAATTCGATTTCTCAGGACCTTTAAATGCTTGTGGAATCACTAGTCTTTAAAAAAAAAACATGCGTCTTAAAAAGATCTTAGTACATCCAAAAACCTTTAAAACCCGTGATTCTAGAGACAACTGCCTCTAAAAAAATCGAATTTTTGCGATCTAAACAATCGCAAGATTTCAGCATAATTTTCTTGAATTTTTCAATTTTTTCCTTTCAAATGCATCTGGTTTCTTTCTGTAGGTCTTTTCTTTCAAGAAATATCTGGTTTTGACCAAAAATCAAGCAAATTAGTACACTGTGCTCCGTTTGCCATATGATTTATGATACGGAAATCGTGTTTTTAAAAGAATAATGACATGTACTAAAAATACATATTGGTTTTATTTTATTTAATACATTAAGGAAGCTATAGAAATAAAACTAAAAACTGTTGTTGTTTTAATTCAAAATTTAATGGGTCTTAAATAGATTCCATGCAGTTATTAGGTCAAAGATTCTCTTTTTTGATGATATGTCGATTAGTTCACCACTTTTGTTATTGGCAAAAAATCTGACATTACAAAGGAGGCGGAGCTTACGTGGTCTCTTAAATTTTGACTTATGTTTTACCAAGCTATGTTTGGATCTCATATTTCCCATATTTCAATAAAAAAATATATTTTTTTAACATGAGTGAACGACCTTTATGGGACTTTTATATTGGGAGAAAAAATAGGAAAGGGATAGATTGTCTCATATTAAACACTATTTTATTGTATTTTTACTAGAACTAGTGGAAGATTCTTCACGATCTAACTTTCGAAAACGAATTAAAATCTGACCTCAAGTAATGTAATCTAGAGAGTAAGTTTATTGCAAAGTATCTGAAAATGTACTATTTATATTTACTCTGTAACGAACTGTTTAACAACAATAAATAATGTTATTATATTAATATCTTTTTCTTAATATATATATATATATATATATATATATATATATATATATATATATATATATATTTATATATATATATATATATATATATATATATATATATATATATATATATATAAATTAGAATGCAACTTCAACATTTTTTAATATAATTTTATTAATTTTAATTACCAATAGTTTTTTTATTGACTACAACAACTATCTCAACATAGTATAATTGTTAGGAAACCAAAATGTATAAATGACCCTTTTAATTATTAGCGCCTAAACCATTTCGTGCAGGCTAACAAAAACGTCTAAAAGTTATTGAAGAGAATTAGGTGATTTCGATAGTTTTAAAACTAGGGTACCGTGTAAATTCGGCTTGAAATAGTTTGTTTGTAGTGATTTTCTTGGTGTACCTTGTATAAATCTCTTGTTAGTGGTCATTTGTTTCATTTAGTAAAAACCTAGCCCCGAGTTCAAAAATTTCAATTTCAAATAAAATTATATATTCTTATTTTTCACTTTTTAGCGTTTTTTTAGATGTCAGTTCAATTTTTTTATAAAAATTTATTTTTTTGATATTTAATTTTGAATTGAGTTGAGTTTCTAAGGTCGCAAAAAAGTATCTATTTTATGTTGTAAACCACACTAAATTAAACAACAAAAAATTCCTTCATTCGAAATATTCTCCAAATACCAGTTTTGAATAAAATTATACCAAACAAAATATGTCTGCCATAGCATATCTGCTATCTTTAACTTTAAGAAATTAAGTTTAGATTCGTAAGCTTGGCATGAAAACCCTAACACCGATATTGAAAGCCCTTGACACATCTAAATTTTTTTACCCAACTTTTTTTTATCCTGTATATGGAGTTTAAAGAAATTAATTTAAAATTCATAATGTACACCCCAAGAACCCCCAATATCAACCTGGACTAAACCAGAAAAACATAAAATTTTTTGTCCATCATATTGTATATGCCATATTAAATTGTATTTTGTATTAACTTCAGATTCAAAAAACCAAATTTTACCGAATACCAATTTTAAATTTAAAAAATTATAATAATTTTAAATCTTAATCTATATCCTCCAGACCGCCTATTGTCTCTGATATATTGATTTTTTTAAAAACAATTTTAAAGTCGTTATTTGCACTCTCAGAAATCCCTTGTATCAATTTTTAAAAAATCGAGAGATGTTAAATTTTTAGACGGCCATATTGGATCTGCCATATTAAATGTTTTAAAAAGAAATTCTAAATTCATAATATACACCTCCAAAAACCATCCTATATCAATTTAAGACAAAATCAAGAAATGTAAAGTTTTCAGTCGGCCATATCGGATTCGCTATATTGAATGTTTTAAAAATTTATAATCGACATCCTCAAAACCCCCACTATACCAGTTTTGGACCAAGTCGAGAGATGTAAATTTTTTAATATACCATAAATAAATTTTTAAAAATAATTTTTGATTCGTTATGTACGACACCGAAAATTCCCCATACCAATTTGAGACAAAATTGAATATTTTTTTTTCCGCAATATTATCAGTGCCATCTTAGATTTTACTGAATCAGTTTCTAAACATACTGCAAAAAATTTCATTCAAATTGGTGCTGCCGTTCCGAAGTAATCAACATTCATACATAAAAAAGCAGTCGAATTTAGAACGTCCTGCCTTTGGAAGAAACACCTGTGGCGGTATTTTTTTTAATTTTCAGTTTGTCTCAGTGTAATTGAATGGATCCCAAGGCAAGCAAGCTTTGGAAATTTGATTTTGCTGGAAACTCCTTTTGTCGCATGTGTAAGATAAAATAATCTGTATATTTACTATAACATATTTATATCTAGTATTTAATATGCACTTTCTTTTGTTGCGTTTCTTCTTCTTAGATGCTGATACAATCAAAGTACATTAACATATTTAGAATTGAATGAAACTATGTCATCGGTCCATGTATACCGCTGTTCATAAAATGCGCGTTTCTTGAGAAGCTTGAAATAACAGAAAAAAAAAACTTCTTACTCCAAAGGAAACTTTTTTTGTAACTGATATCTAGACAAATTATATGCTTAAGTTAATAAATAAATATAGCTTATTTTGAAAAATCTCTTAAGTAATTATGTCTATTTTTGACAAATATAATATCGTTTTAATGTACATGGTTGTGCTTCCCATCCACTGGGGTCCAGGTCATCATAATCCCTACCGAGTTGAAGACAGTAATCATCATCAGTTGGGATATTTGGTTCATTGGCTGACCAATTTGTATACACAATTGGTTGTGCAGAGTCTACCCATATCCAATCGCCGTTACCTTGACGAACACCACCAATCCAGTAGCAGTCTAAAACACATAGAATATTTGATAATAACAGCACCGAAAAGAAAAAAAAATCATTATTACTGGTTACTGATATCGATGCTATAACAAAATTATTGGAGATGGTGGGATGGATTTGAACGGCGGTAGTGTTGAATACCCCCCCCGCCGTTTGAACCAAAAATTCCGATCTCGCTCTTTTTTTTTTAACATCTTGTACTCAGTTTTTAGATTCTTAAATGACTTTCATATGGCATTTTTGGTATCACATGTTAATGAACGCTGAGTTACTCGTTTTTATAAATTAGCGAATTTTATAATTCTGTTCCATTTTATACGAAAATATTGTCATAAATAGCAAATATTTTACTATTTTGCTACACTCTAAAAAATAAATGCATTAAATTTAAGGTAAATGTGCTAAAAGCAACTTTCATAAACCGTTTTTAAAATTCAATTAATGTAATGGATTAAATTTAATAATTTTTACTTTAATCTAAATTAATGTATTCCATTAAATTTAATGTAATCATACATTAAATTTAAAATTTGATCATTACTTTTTAAGGTGACTATGTGCAATGAATACAGCCAGTGTTCATTGATTTTAAGATATGTTATCACATATTTAATGCACCAACAATAATATGAGGTCAAAAAATTGTGCTAGCAGGAAAAGGTGGAAATTTTTCCCATAGGTAGTTTACCATCATCTGTAGACTGGTTGTGAACTCATTGATTTCCGTCAGTACCGTCAGACATGTACACCTAATCATAAGAAAATTGAGTCCTCTAAGCAACTTATGTCATACTAAATAAAAAGTTCAATACAAGTTTGATCATCTTCCGGAATCTCGTGTAATGTAAATTGCGTTATTGTTAAGGTACATGTGAATTAATTTTAATGTACAGAAAGTTGAAATATGTTTTCAGATACTTTATTGAAATTTACGATACCATGAAATCAAATTTAATGTACAACAAACTGACATTTCAATGAACTTGCCTTAAATTTAAAGTAAATGTAAAAAAAAAGATTTAAAGTACAAAATCATTAGATTTAGTGTAGAATGTACAAGGTGAGTCAACGATTGGATGAAGTAGGTTTGTGCCTTTTCGGTGAAATTAACAAAGAAACTATATTTATTGTTTGATACATTTTATTTTTACGCAGATTTTAAAAATATTTAGGACTCTACAGGGTGAGCCAAAAAACTAGGACAGCATAAAGTTGTATTTTTTTAAATAGAACACCCTATATACGAATCGTATTTTCGATTTAGCTTATAATTTTAAATCTTTTTTATTAAGGGTTTACTATAACAAAACTTTATAGTTTCTGAGATAATTAAGTTTAAAAAAAAAGTCACATTTTCAAGCATCAATTCAATCCTAAATAACGTTTTCAATTTTTTGACAAATATATTCAAATTTGGAATTTAGCAAGGCCAAGGACAAGTTAACATAATTTTTACCTAATATTTGCAATAAAAGCTACAGGGTGTTGAACACATCGGCTCAAATTTGAACAAGTTTAAATGAATAAATATCTTTTTTTTAATGGTACACCCTGTATATTTTTATGTTATTTAATAGAGTAATAAAAACCCTAAAAGTTTTGTTCAATATATCCTATACCTATTTATAATAGTTTTTGAGATATTTCAGTTTTTCTTATTTTCCATACTTTTTTACAGAAATAGTCTTCATTATCATAGTAGCCATGTAAAATAATAAAAAGAAACTACAGAAACAAACAGAATGTGGTTAAATATGATGAAATACATTATTCGTTATATTACAACGGCAATAGTTTAATTAAACATAATGTGAAAAAATTAACACAACAATAACGACAAGGCAAATACATATTTACTTTTATACTAAATTGAAACAAAAAAATTACCTATTAAATACTGAGATTAATTATTTCTTTTTAATAAGTGTTCGAATAAACGACCCTCTTGTGCAATGCACAAATTTAGTCTTTTTTACAAATTTTCTCGGACCCTGGACAAAATTAGTGGCGTTATTGTTCTACAGGTATCCCTAATCCTGTTTCGCATATCTTCCACTGTTGTTGGTGGATTAACATACACCTTATTTTTAATATAACCCCATAGGAAGAAATCTAATGGGGTGATGTCGCAAGACCTTGGTGGCCACTCAATGAAACCCCCAGGTCCAATCCATTTTTGCGGATATCGTTGGTCCAAAAACGCACGAATTTCACGATGGTAATGCGGAGGCGCACCATCGTGCTGGAACCACATACTGTCGAGCTCATCCCTATCGAGACCTTGAAGCAGTTGGGGTAGTTCTTCTTGTAGAAAGTTCAGGTAACTATGGCCATTTAGTGGTTCATTAAAAAAGTGGGGTCCAATAATTCGATTATGATGAATACCACACCAAACATTTAATGACCAGTGGTTTTGATGTTGCACCTCTCTAATCCAAAATGGGTTTTCTGTGGCATAATAATGCATGTTGCGTCTATTTACGGCACCGTTACTTCTAAAAGTAGCTTCATCACTAAACATTACCTTGCATAATAAATTTGGATTTAATTGAATCTCCGCATTTATTGTACGACAAAAGTTTACACGACTTTCAAAATCCTGTCCATGCAATTCTTGGTGTAATTCCATGTGATATGGATGATACCTATATTTCTTGGTAGTACGATTAGCGGTGGATTGTGATGTTTCACATAATGCTGCTAACTGACGGCTACCAATATAAGGATTTTCTTCATTAGTTACTGGTTTGTTGACCACTTTACGTTTTGGATAATCAACAGTATCAGAAGAATCAAATCTTGTTTTGAAAAGTATGGGTATTAGGCTGGCGTCGATCAGGATACTTCTTTTTGTAAATTCTTTGAGCAAGAAGGCAATTTTTTTGAGCCTCTCCTATTGTATAAATCATATCTATTAACTCATTCTTTGGAAAATTCATTTTACAATATAAGATGAATGCAAAAAAAACCAAACTACACTACATAAAAACCAAAAGAAGCGATTGCGGTTATAAATTTGACACACAGAAAAATGTTCTTTTACATTGTTTTTGTCATGGCTACTATGATAATGAAGAATATTTCTGTAAAAAAGTATGGAAAATAAGAAAAACTGAAATATCTCAAAAACTATTATAAATAGGTATAGGATATATTGAACAAAACTTTTAGGGTTTTTATTACTCTATTAAATAACATGAAAATATACAGGGTGTACCATTAAAAAAAAAGATATTTATTCATTTAAACTTGTTCAACATTGAGCCGATGTGTTCAACACCCTGTAGCTTTTATTGCAAATATTAGGTAAAAATTATGTTAACTTGTCCTTGGCCTTGCTAAATTCCAAATTTGAATATATTTGTCACAAAATTGAAAACGTTATTTAGGATTGAATTGATGCTTAAAAATGTGACTTTTTTTCTTTAAACTTAATTATCTCAGAAACTATAAAGTTTTGTTATAGTAAACTCTTAATAAAAAAGATTTAAAATTATAAGCTAAATCGAAAATACGATTCGTATATAGGGTGTTCTATTTAAAAAAATACAACTTTATGCTGTCCTAGTTTTTTGGCTCACCCTGTAGAGTCCTAAATATTTTTAAAATCTGCGTAAAAATAAACTGTATCAAACAATAAATATAGTTTCTTTGTAAATTTCACCAAAAAGGCACAAACCTACTTCATTCAATCGTTGACTCACCCTGTACATTAAATTTTCATTAAATTTAAGAATATTTTTAACAGTGCATTTAATATTTCGGGAACTGACCATACTAGTACCACCTAACAAATCCACTGTAAAGTTTAACATTTTAAACAGTATACAGATACGAACCCAGTCATTGACATACGAACGCTATTTCTATTGTTTACAGTAAATTTCATTTCAACAGATAATGGAATTAATTCGTAAACATTTTCATGCCATTATTTTTTACAACTTTTGACGTTGTTTATCGCAACAAGAGGGGACCGATCAACTTAATTTTTTTATATGGCGATGAAATACCAACAAAAGCCACTGTATATTGCTGGTTTACTGAATTCAATCGTGGTCGTCATTCGCTCATGAACAGGTCGCATGGAGGTCATCCAAAATCGGTTTTAATGCAGGAAAATATCGATTCCGTGCGTGAACTGATAATGTAAGATCGTCATATAACATACCATGAGATTGATGCCAGAAAATGCTCAAAAAATACGATGGCGGTGCTTCAAAAAAAAGTTCATAGCTGGTAACGAGTCTTGAATTTATGAGCCCGAAAACAGCGGTCGACAATATGGGTCTTTCTTGATGAACCAAAATCAACAAAAGTTGCTCGCGCGAAGCACTTTGAAGCAAATGGTCGTGTTTTTTTCATACGTAATCATTTGTATAACAAAAGTCTTCAGTAAATTGAAAAAAATAACCCAGACACGACGGATTATTTTCTACCATGATAATGAGAGTTCTCACACATCGACTCAAGCTAGTGACTTTTTGAACACTCGAAACGTGAAATTGATGAGTTATCTACCGTATACCTAATTTAGCAGCCACTGATTTCTTTTTGTTTCCGTGCATAACAATAAAACTGCATATTAACGATTATCTACGCCAAAAGAGGCGATTGATGCGTTCAAAAATCATGTTTTGGAGATATCATCTTTAGAGTGGCAAACATGTTTTTCGGATTGGTTCAAACGCATACAAAAGTATATTGATTTTCATGAAGAATATTTTGAAAAACATTAAAACAATTTTTAACGCTAAATATTTGGTTTTATTTGGTATTCCCGAAATACAAACGGCTAACCTCATAAACTAATTAAAATTTATCCAAAAACTACTTCTAAATTTTGTCAGCTTAAAATGCTAAACATGAAAGTTTAATCAACTACTAAACAGAAATATAGAAAATTGACATGGTTGATATTTTATTTTATTTCGAAAATGTTGGAAAACTCCACATGCCCATTAAAAAATAAATCATCTTGTTTTAAATTGATTAATGTCATGCTTTAATATAATTCTTTTAGTTTTATTTCCTTCCGAAAGTTGGGAAAACAAAGTAAATTTTGAGAGTACCATCCTTCTGGTATTCCGGGAATTTTGTAACTGTGTTTTTATATTGCAAGTCGGTCTATTATGTGTAGTAAATAAAAAAAGATAATTTTAACATTTTTAATTTATAAGGGAACGTTCTCAGGGGTCTGTCTCTGATTTGTTTCATTCTTTACTATGTTGAAGAATACTGAAGACCATCCAGCAGGTAATTTTTTTCGCCCTGAATTGCATTTCTAGGGGGTGACAAGTATCCTTTATGTTCATAGCTAAAAACGTTTTTTTTTTCGTGTAAAATCATTATTAGGTTTACCAAAAAAGATTGATTTTGTCAGTAAGGGCTTGCTTTGTATTTTTTTGTAGGAATGAAAACGTTTTTTTTCCGTTTTCATTCAATCAATGTAAAAATTTAGTTAATTCGGTCAAAAACTTGTGAGTTCAGGTTAGTTTAGGTTAGATAAATCTGAAAAATAAGGATAATGGATACTGGCGTTTATTGCAATAAAATTTATCACGGGGATAATTACCCCTTTTTTGAATGATATGAAAAGAGATTAAATGTACATTTTTTTTCTAAGAAATCCGTTATGCACAATAATACAAACCATCAAGAATATTAAGTATATAGCATATAGTGGATATCAATCATTTCGAAGAGGTAAATTACTCGCTTACAGCTTTCTGAAAAAAATTCAAAAAATTATTCTTTGCTTCCGCATATTTTGTAATATGTTGTAGGACATTGAAAAATATGCTATGCTAATTTTCGTCCTGACTCGCACTTTTTGGTGGTAATATCTACCCTCAGGTTATCTTTAATAACGTTTTTTTTTAAATATAATATATGAGGCCGATTTTTTCATGTAAATCACTTGCATACTATTAGGTTTACGAAAAGTGATTGATATATGTCATTTTCTCAATAAGGAGTTGCTTGGTTTTTTTTACAAGGGTAAAAACGTTAATTTCTTGGCTGTTTTAATTCAATAAATGTACAAATTTCCTTAATTCGGTCCAAAACTCGTTAGTTATACATTAATTTAAAAATTAAGTTGACAAGTATTGGCTTTTTCACATTAAAATTTTCACGGGATTAATAATCAATTTTGTGCAATGACAAGTATGAAAAAAAAATATTTCTTTTCTATGAAACCTCCAGAAACATTATGTACAAGTAGAATGTAGTGTAAATCTACTACTTCGGAGAGATAAACAACCCCTTACAGCTTTGTCTAAAAGAGTTCAAAAAATCAGTCTCTGATTTCTATACATTAAGTAATATATCGAGGTTTACCTTTTATGCCCTGATTTATGCCTATGGACCTCCTAAAATAGTATCTTTTAATATCACAACTAATAAATTTTCGACCAAATCAAATGAATTTATATTTGCAGACTATTTTACATGAAAAGATTACTTTTAAAATAAAATTTAAGAATACCATTTTTAGAGGTTAACATTGGAAATCATTATCACTTCATAGACATACGTATACGTATTATATACATAATATTATATAAAATACAACATGGCACACTAGGAACAGACTTTTAAAAAGTTTCCACAGAAAACCTTAAGGAGGTGGATAATCTCTTTAGATGGGTGGCCTTCTACTAAACACTGTTAGTGTTCATTACTATTTTAGTTGATAATGAATTTCTTTGGAAAAAATTCATGATTTTTTCATAAAATTTAAAAATAGAATACATAAGGTGTGATAAATTTTATTGTGAAAAGGACCGATATCTGTCAATTTAATTTTTCAAATTTATGAACAACTATTGAGTTTTTGGCTGAATTAAATAAATGTATACACTGAATGAAAATAGCAAAATAGAACAGTACAGAATTCGTAAACACCACTAACCTCGCCTTTTTATTGACTGTCATTTTAATTTCTATTTTAGTAATATACGATACGTGCACGTTCTTTATTGTCAGAAGAATTTATGTTGTCCAAGACAACCTACTTTAAGAACCACGATTTGTCCTAATAAGGGAACAATCTCGTGACCCCCGAGACCTAAACTCACTCGGAAAAAGAAAAAGTTGACTCTAAAAGAGCATCACCTAATGTCCTTAATTACGCCACTGTCATCTCGCTTTTATAACAGTGGTGACGTCGCATCTGAATTCGGGGAAGCACCGAGTCAACGTGCCGCCACCGCGCCGTTTAATGTCTGGGTTTCCCCGCGATCAAAGAATTGTAGTTTTAGCACTGTATGCTGTATTATTTAGATTATTTTATTTAAGGAGTTTTGGGGCAAATTAAGTCTGAAATTTAATATTTTACCGTAAAATAAGCGTGTATTCACAACATTATATATATATATATATATATATATATATATATATATATATATATATATATATATATCGTATTTTTTTCTATCATTTTTTTACATTTTGCATATTCTTTAAGGATATATTATTTTGTCAATATAAATTGACAAGAAATAGGTTATAAATAGTTTTTATTAAACATGTGAACTTTTTAAAATAGGAAATGTCTATTAACAAAGCTATATTGATATAATATAAAATCATTCACTTCATTTTTTTTAATCACAGTTTCTTAGCCTATTGTAGATAATATAATAAATATGTTAACCGATCTCGATTAAAAAGAATATCTAAATACTTAAATCATTTCCATTAGTCACTGCTAAGAACATTTTCTAAGTTCGACGAGTATAACATATTGTATGTATATTATGTTTTAAAATAGTAGGCTGTGACTATGGATAAATAATATAATCTCGACTAAAGCCTGTCAGTTTGAGGTTTATTAACTTGTTAACTTTCAATTTGTCCAATTAGAAACTCAAAAAGGTAAAATTTCAAAATTTTGAAAAATATAACATGATAGAATGTTATATTGAGTGCAATAAATACAACAATATTTTGAACGGTATCCGGAGCGCGAACAACCCAACTCGGCAATTTTTAAGAGACTAGAGGAAAATTGATTCAATTTGGGATTCTTTAAAAAGCCACTGCCCCAAAGACGTATGAAAAAGAAGGTAAAGAAAATGAAATTATAAATATAATTGCATGTGTTACGGCAGATTCTTCAACGTCGAGAAGAACTACTGAATTTATGTTGGGATTTCTCATAAAAAATCGTTAAAATTTTAAAGGAAAATAGGTTTAAAAGTCAAGAAAAACAGCTTCTCCATGGCGACCATGAACTAATGGATATATTACGATATAATGATTTTTTCTTTAATAATATTATATAGACGATTTGGGTTTAATGTGTGGGTTGCTTTGTTGGGTAATAGAATAATAGCCTAAGAGATATATGAAGGAAATTTAAATGCTTAAGCCTACCTTGATATTTTAGTAAGGCACATCGTTCCATTTAGGGATAATTTGCCTTTAGCGAAAAGTGACAGATGTATTGTCAACACGTTGGAGCCCTGGCTCATAATGCGGGAATTGTCGAATGCCTTAACGCCCCTTACCCCCTTAGATTTCTTTTTTAGAGGTATATGAAAATCAAAATCTATCTAAATAGAAATAGAACTCTAGAAAAGTTACAAGAAAATCTTGTGGCGGTATACGAAGTATTACTAATATTCATAACGCTGTGAGCAGAAAAGTGCAAAGACGTTGCCAACTGTGTGTGAATAACAATGGACAACAGTTTGAAAATTTAATGTAGTTAATTTAGTTTTTAATTGATTTTTGCCTTTTTAAGTTTTGTTTAAGTGTGTTTTCATTGCGTATTTTAACGACTTATTGGTCTTTTAAAATGTGATAACACAGACATGCACATCTTGCCTCCTCTGAACTGCCAGCTGTATAAGCTAGTCTGTGAGCTTAACAAAAAAATAAAAAATATGACTATTTGTTGTCAATTTATAATGCCAGTATTATATATTCTCAAAGAAAATGTAAAAATCAAAAAAAAAGATGTAAAAAATTCAGGGTGTTCCTTTTAAAAAATTAAAACTTGGTATTATATCTCCGTAATTAAAAATAAATATAAGTCTAATATATTTACTAAGTCATAAAAAGGAACTATTCACTTTTCCATTCAGCGATTCAATTCAAACCAATCTGTCTATTCTCTTTCTTTCATACAAATTTAATAATGTAGGAATACCTTTAAAAAAGTAATATTTTAAGTATATTACTGCTGAATTTTCTTAACAAAATTGATTACATCAAAAAGTTCCCATCAAAATAATATTTGTAACCAATAAATGGTTTCTTTGTATTGATTAAAATTTGAATATACACATGCTGACAGAAAAAAAAAATTCAGTTTAACATCGTGCACCGTATCGAACGGCAAATAGCAAGCCGATGCGTATCATGTAGAAAGATAATAATCCTACTACGGTTCTTCTAGATCAGAATTTATACTCAGATATGTAGATTAAAAATTGTAAAGGTTCTGGTTTATTATGACTACTTACTTGCAGAAGCAGCTCCAACTGAAGATAAGTAGGCAGCTATGTTACTACTCTCCGAAGCATTATTAATGGTAGCTATTTGCCATCCATGGGACTTACATTGTACATATGCGTGAATAAACGTTTCCTAAAAATTGAGAAATAATAATAATAATTTATTAGTACAGCTCTAATTGCCAAGATTTTATGAGAATTTCAATGACTGTGTTTTTTTGCTCTTATAACAGCCATTTTTGAAATGAACTATCTTTGTGAAAGTGGAACTTCATATATACACTGCCAAACACAAGCCAATCTAAGCCAACACCACAGTATGAAATTAAAATATTTCGCTTTAGCTGTTAATTTGTTAACATCTTTTACGAGAAAAAGTAACAATATTGCAACTACAGTCAGTTATAAAAGTCTAAATACATTCAATAAATTTATTTTTACTGTATAAACATTAATTGGTTCTTCATATCACGAAATATAACCAAAGGATAAATGATAAATAAATATGAAAGAAAAAATTTGTTTTTTTGGTACATATTATCAGAAAACATTCAGTCAAGAAAACTGCGTAAGTAATTGTTTGTTCCTTGTTGATTACTAAAAAAATGGAAACAAAATGTTTCTTGTACTTTGTTGATCCTAAACTACGTTTTTATCAGATTATTGTGTAGCAAACGTTTAATATAAGAAAGCTAGATGAACAAGAAGTCAGCGCAATTATGAGAAAAATTAAATCTGAACCAACAATGTTCTGAAACTTGTGGTAAATATTGAAAACATTGCTGGTAAAAGTGTAAGTACAGAAACAGAATATTACTACTCAAGAGAATTCTTACAAGGAAGCCTCTAATTTATAAGTAAAATAGCCAAAATAGATTAGATTTGACCAATATCCAACTTGACAAGAATTTTACAGATGAGATTAAAGACAATATTGTTGGTTATGACGAAATAGCAAAGATTTTACACAAAACTAATGAAGAAATTATATTTCAACAATTTAATTCCAACTGATCATCATTGTGGTGTCATTGAAGAGTTCAATAGAATCTACTAGAATAAGAAAATTAGTTTTTATTAAGAACACAGTGGATGAACGACAGTATTTTTTAACAAAATGAAGATCCAAAACACCCAGCTCAGATTGTGCAAGAATGGATCTTTTATAACTTCAGCAACTGCATTCTTCTCCCCAGTCGCCCGATTGGAATTCCATCGAACATTTTGGGGATTGATGACACGAAAACACAACATTACCAAAAAAGAATAGATAAAAGACAAATTGCAAATTATATGAGCAAAAATATCGTCGAAAGTGTCTAGGAAAATTTGGTTTTATCATTGACAAGACGACTGCCAGATCCAAATGGAAGGCTTACAGAATATATTATGAACGTTTTCCTTTTTGTTTTGTAATTATATTGTATATGAGGCCAATATACAGTTTTTGATACTTTTTATAATTTTCGTATTTAGGTACTTCGATGTTTAAACTAAATTTAAAGATTCAAAAACTAAATTGAAAACTAGCTATCCCGAAAACCTCCATATAGCTAGAACTTGTTATAGGAACCGTGAGAGACACCTGCTCAGTGAAAAAATGGATCATGTGGATCGGTATACCTAATAAAAAAAAATCTCATTTGACATCTTCTATGTTTACTATTGAATATCAACTGAGAAAATTTTGCATGCAGCACATTTCCATTGGTTGGCGTTTGCTTCACCCCCTTTTTCCTGAGCTGGAGATTCCGCTTGAGGAGAGTTTTAGAGGTAGAAGGAAGATTAAGTACATCATCTCTCATTCGGAATATCCTTCATTTTAATTTCTACGGATTAATCTTGCCTTATAATACTCTCTATGTTGCCAAGTTACAAGCAAGTATTAAGATTGATTCTCGTTATCTTCTGTTGATTTGACCTACAGGTATTCTATACTATCTTCTACTGACAATTGTCAAAATGAGTTTTGTGCTCTGTCTCAAGTTGATATTGGAAAAAGGCTGATGCTATCTGTTTATTTCTTATGCTGAATTTATGATCTTCCAGCCTTTTCGATATTCTTCTGTTGATTGGGTCTATGTATGTTTTATTGCAAGTGCCGCATGCCATCTTATATACTTCTAGATTTTCTAGGTCGATTTTTCCTTTGAGTTTCTTAGGGATAAGCCTATTGTTTCCCGTGGCTTGTAAGTTGTGCACATGTTGTATTTCCGGAAAAATCTGTCTGTTCTGTCTATTGTGCTTTTGATGTACATAGTTCATTCAAAAAGTTCCGGTACTAATTTTGTATAAAATTTACAACTAGCGCTATCTGTTACCCCATGGCAGAACTTAGTAATATCATGCCTTAATTACCAACGGTAGAGATGTGAGCACTGTAACTTCATTTAATGGTCAGCTGTCTTCGTTTGAAGTAGACGTGTTTTTGCCACTGCGTCACAATTTTCGCTATGGACTAATGGGCCGTAATCAAATTATGTTTTACAATTACAATTCAAAGGAATGTAACCAAGGCTCTGAAAGCTATTCTAGAAGAGGAGTTTTCCAGGTCGTTCCAGCGGCTATACGAGAACAGCAAAATTGGTATAGAAAGAGGAGGGAATTATGTAGAAAATTAAATACAATCTTTTTTTCTAAACTCCTGTGTTCATTTGTAAAAAAATTAATCCCGGAACTTTTTGAATGAACTATGTATAGAAGCATGGTCATCGGTCTCTTGTCGGCAGGTAATGTTGTTACCTGAGTGAGTTGCAGCTTTATTACTTCATTCATAATATCTGGTTTGTAGCCATATTGTTTGAGAGTTTTTTTATGAGTTTTCTCTTATTGGCTCGCCCATATTTGTGAGGGTTGGTGATGACGATACTAGAACATTTAAGGACGAGAGAAAATTGTTTTTTTAAGTCCCTAAAAACACCATATGTATGAGTATATAAAGTTGAGGAAACCAAGCTGTTGAGCAATTGTTTGTCATGAGGTCATATCACAAATACATCATCTACGCAGCGCCACCAGAGTTTGGGTTTATTGTGCGATTGTTGAAGTGGTTTGCTTTCAAAATCGGTCATGGATAAATTTACAATATCTGGAGATAGTCGTGCCTGCGACCAACCTAACACCACTAGTTCTCAAAATGGAGACAGAGCCAACACCAATCAATAAATATGTACTGGTAGCGAGTATAAAAGCATTATAGAATAGTTATTTAAAATTTAGAGGAGTATAGAATGACACATTAACAGAAAATCACTATTGGTTCTTTCAGGCAGCAGTAAATAAATTACACTCTAACAGAATATTTTTCTTTACCTACTTCTAGGTGGTAATAACGTCAACCAAAATATATTCAATCTTAAAGCAGCTATTTTTAATGTTTCTAGTTCGTCAAGAAAAACTAAACAGTCACTTAACAGATAAGCGAACGATAGAAAATGTAACAAATTCAGGCATATATATATATATATATATATATATATATATATATATATATATATATATATGCGTACGGAGTATGTGAGTGTTTTTATTTAATTTTAGAACAACATCAATAACAATTATGTCCTTACCGAATTTTAGATAATTTTTTTTAAGTCTCTTTCAACTCCTTTCGCGATTTTAAGTGTTTTTCGATTTTGCCGAGACGTCAACGCACCTCGCAATTATTCGGTACTTTGGTACTCATCTCCGAGAATATGGAACTATTTACGCATGTACCGTGTTTATTGGAATAATTTTATCCTTCAGGAAACGTGGAAGTTTGTCTTCGTCGGGATTAATTTATTTTAACAATTTTCGCGTTATCAATTTTTTGTGTAAATATAACTTTTAATACAAATCAGGGATTGTTGGTGAAGTCTCGCCAAAACTCCCGATAAGACGGAAAATCTAGCCGCCTCACCTTTCTTCTCGCTTACCGGGATAGAAAGGGAATGAGTGAAGCTCAGAGTTAACGAAGGTTAAATTAAGTTTTAATTTATCCAGGTAACACTTCTAAGGAATAAGCTAATTAGGAAGAGGTTATCAATTAACACTCATCCTTGATTCTTAGTTAACTTTTATTTCACTTTTCCTAACTTTTACCGTTTTTTTTTTATGTACTGAATTCAGTTATTTTCCGCAAGTTCGGTTCGAGTTTTATTGTCATGTTCAGGATTATTTGTCAAAATCGGGTTTTCATAATTTTATGGCCAACACTGAATTAACTATTAGTCGTGATGTCAATATCAGGTTATCTCTAGTTTGTCACGTTCTGGTAATTATTTTCAAATCAGGACGCGTTTTCTCGGGATTAATAAATCCTTCAAGGCTGGTAAGAAATCTTTTGTTGTTTAGCTTTGCCGAGCATTACACTCGACTCGTAGCTCTTCCTGAGCCCAACGTACGATCGCTTCGATTTATTGGCAAGACCCTTATTAAACAAGACTTAGTCTTCGAATCCCGAATTATTTACCTTTGCCGTGAAGGTAAGAATTCGTACGCTCCACTAACCTCTCCTTTTTATCGACGGTAATTTTAATTTCAATTTCAGTAATGTAAGACACGCGCACAATCTTTATTGTCAGAAGAACCACGGTTTGTTCTAATAAGGAAACAATCTCATGACCCGGAGAGCTAAGCTCAATCGGTAAAACGACGAGTTGTCTCAAGAAGAGCAACCCGTAATGTCTTCAATTTCGCTGGTAACGTTTTTCTTTTATAGCAGTGGTGACGTCGCACTCTGAAATCGGGGAAGCACCGAATCAAAGTTTTAGCATTGTATGTATTATTTAATTTATTTCGAGAGCTTGGGGCATATTAAATTTGAAATTTAATATTTTGTCGTAAAATAAACGTGTATCCATATATATATATATATATATATATATATATATATATATATATATATATATATATATATATAATATATATATATATATATATATATATATATATATATATATATATATAATGATGCTTCAGTTTACTAGATAATCTAACCTCAAAAATTGACCGTTTAATTGGGCATTGATTTTGCAGATATAGTCAAAGTACTGAATATAGTTAGAAATGAGATATAACATTAGCGACAAGTGGTTTTGATTTATATAACTCCTGTCAGTATCACCTGGGTGTGATATAAGTGGACTATAACTGATCTCATTTTATATAAAATTATTCTCGTTTAATAAATTAACACATAACTAGCCAAGAAACAGGGGCGTAAAATCCGGGTGGGGGGCAACTCCTCCTGTCTAATTTGATTATAACTTACATTGATTAAAGTAGTATTGGATTGACATATTGTTTTTATGCTATTTTTAGTAAATAAATCATAATAAGTAATAATAAGCATGTTAACAAGTATATTTGACCTTTAAAACGGCGCAAGATCGAAATTTCTTCATGTGCTCCAATGTATACCTGTATACGTATATGAAACATTTTACATCAACTGTACCCACCCCGGGACCAAAAATTCACACAATGAAAAAAATTTGGGATTTCAAAATGTCATTAGAAACTAACTTTTCTTATACCGAGTGATCTTTTGAAAAAATCCAAGGTGACAGATCCAAAATACCGCCAAAATTATTTCAAATAGGGTTTCCAAAGCTGATCTCTTTTTTTTCTGATGCGAAATTTCCATATTCAAAATGGCGGATCCAGTATAGCATCTGAATGAACATTTTTACATTTCCGAAATCACTTAATAGTATCCATTTTACCATTAAAATGATTTCAAATATAGATTCTTTTCTTTTGTGTATGTGTATGGTGGAGAAGTGAGCTCTTATCAGGCGATAAGAATCAACTATTCTCACCTTTCGGAGCACATCATTGTGTGCAGTTTCCGATTATTGATTTTCAAGCCTTTCTTCGCGGCGAGGTGTTTGCGATTGATTAAAATTTATTATCTATTTTTGTATACAAAGATTAATAATAGCTACTTCAAATATAAAAATCCTGATAGATGTACAAATCCTTACAAGTATGATCCTTGGTCGGTAAAGATTTATGTTTACTTTTTAGAAATAGGTTAAAAAACTGTTTACCATATTGTAGAAAAAATTGGCGTTTCTCGAAAAAAATGTATAGTGCTAATCATAACCTTGCCGATAGATTCAGTGACAGCCTGGATGATTTCAATAAATTTGATCAAAGTATTCATTCACCATTTGCTCGTATGACAGTTAACGATTCGCTACGTATAACAATCCTTGTTATAGTTTGTTGGAATATTGGTAAAGTTGCCAAAGAACTTTACTTATGATAGAAATGTTAGAAAATTTGAATATTTGATAAAACTAGAACGAATTTTCGCAACGCCAATTTCAAAAGCATCATAAAAAAATCATTATAAAGATAGGTATCAGCATTATATACGTAGATATGGAAATGTAATCTTACATATTATAAAGAAAATTTTGATATTACAACAGAATGGCATTGCTAAGCAACAACATAGTGCAAAAAGCTAAACTTAATAATACCCTATTGATATCGAACTCGCTTTTCGCGTGGAGAAACCAGACATTCTTAACAGTGAAATTTGTTCATTATTGTAAACAAGAGCATAAAAATATTAATAAATTTTTTAAGAAAATATTCTCTAAAGCCACACCGGACATTTCATCAGAATATGCCCTTACAGTGCTTTCTGACAGGAATCTATAAAAAAAAATTAAATATTCTAACAGTCCAGAAGTTATGAGCTGTGTCTAATACTCGCGAGATAAACATTAACCGTTAAATAAATTACATGTATGCGGTTTTGACAACAATAAAAAATTGTTAGTATCTTCGGCGCAATGAGAAAGGAACTATCTTGGATTTTATATTTCTGAACGAGTAACTTTAACAAAGTTGTTTTAACCCTTTTTTGCGCAATATATTTGATCCGCTATATTGAACAATGAAATTCTCCCTCTCCAGAAAAGGAACAGACTATCTTTAATGATCCTTTTTAAATATCTATAAAATGATTTTGATTCTGAAAATGGTGGTTTTGGCTTTGCAATGAGGTACCATAATGGATCTACCATCTTGAATATAGAAATCTATCAACAGAAAATTTTTTTGAGAAAATTTCTTTGGATTCATTTCAAAGCTGAAATGGATAATAACAACTGAGTATAGATGCAGAAAGGTATTCTATCTTTTTCAGCACCATATTAAATCCACTGTCTTGAATAATGAAATTTCTCTGCAGAAAAGAAAGAGAGCACCTTTGAAAACCTTCAATTTTTCACTGAAATATGGAAAAGCCAGGTTTTAAGATGTTTTAGCCATAAAAGAAAGTTATACTTACATTGGTAGCAGAAATGTAATATTTGTCGCTTATTTGCAAAAACGATTTTGCATGTGATACAAAAAGTATTATAGAGATAATAAATAAATAATATAATTTTTTCATCTTCTGTAGTATTTAGAAAATATTTAAATACACTTTGAACGAAATATTCTCTGAAGTGATCTGAAAACTAATACAATTTGATATAATATTGCACTGATTATTAATGCAGCAATTGAAAATGGCAAATTTAATCAAATTATATAAAAATATAATGCATTCCACTTTAGAAATAAGTATTGTTTGCTTTCTGATAAAAGTGTATAACATACTGTACAAAAAAGAAAATTCTAGAAATATTGTTAATAAAATTTTAAGTAGAGGTACTTACGTATTAAAAAAAAACTTGTTACTAATAAATAATTTTAATTAAATCGCTTCATTTATTATTTCTAAAAATTTTAACTAGAATGTTTTTAGATATAATTAGGTATTTCACAACAAAATTTAATTTTTAAATACTTTATACGGCACATAAATTCACAAGATGGTAAATTCTAAAAGAATTCCACTCCACAAAGTACAATTTACTTATATTTAATTATCGAGACAGATAAGAAATTACTAACTTTTAAAAATTTTCCTCATATTTTTGTATACGTATTTTAAAAATAAATTCTAAGACCTTTTTAGACTGAGAAAATTAAAGAGAAATATAATTTGAGGCCCATATCTAAATTTTTAAATACTTTTCTGAAGAAAAGGTAAGACGTAACTAAAAAAATTAAATTAAATTTAAAAAATTACAAGATAAAATATGTATTTCTGACCGATATTATATTTCCCTTTAAATACCTTATTCAGGGGAGCCTTGAATTATTTTAGAGGTATTAAAATTCTACTTTCTACTTTTATAACCGTCATGAATTACATAAATCGGATCATAAGGTGCCCTAGGATTAAGATGTCTGTTTAGTGCATAATTAAAGGTGCGTATAAATACGACGAGCCGAAGATGTGACGCGCCAGCTAGCTTACAGACAGACTCCTTTGAATTTTGCTGATTTTTATTGTTATCGAGGGCCATCGGCGACAGGTCTCAAAGGAGGTAATAAATGCATTTGGTATATAAGACATACATTTTTTTATAGTTGTATTGTTTGCGACTAGCTCGACCGAGACTCGCAGCGATCCATTTTCTGTCGGTTTTTTAGTGCGAACTCAAAGTATTTTTTTTTTATCTTGTTGGACGGGCTTCTGACACGCTTTTTCAAAAAAATTTACTTTGCAGCGACACTGAAAACAAGAGATTTTCTTATTTTTTCGATAATGAAATGAAATTTGCGTGTGTGTGTGTGTGTGTGTTAAATACACATGACACACATTAAAAGTTGTTGATAAGTGAATATGGAGTGGTCCGAAGAAAATTTGTTGAATTTAGAGGGGACTTGCAAACAACTCCAAAATTTGTGAGTTATGGACAAAAACTTTAGAAAAGAAAAGAAGTGGATGTGTGAAATAAAACTGCGTCAGAAAATTTGCAGAGACCAGCGAGAAGAAAATCTCGAGTGCGTCTCCCATATGGAAATGAGTTGGTAAAAATATATTTTTCTTTTGGAAACGACTGCGTCTATTTTGTTTAACATCTATTCAAAGTGTAACTAAGAGATTTTGGTGAAATTTCTGTATTGTCTACTAATATGTCGGAACTATAAATTTCGAATCGCCCAAGCTTTCGTTTTTTATTTAATAAACTTTTTTGTAATAATATCCCACTACATAAAACTAATAAAGCAGACTTTTATTTTTCGTCGTCAGACATGGTAGGGCAGGTCTATCTTCTTCGCTCACTTTGTATTAACTAAAACGTTCGTGAGGAATTTGGGTGGTGTGCTCCACTTCAACCAAAATAAAGCAGCCGATTGTTCTTCGTCACCGATAAGTCCTTCTTTACCAAAATTATTTGTAAAAATCTGCTACCGTACTCACTGGATAATAAATTTCAGTATCTTATTATTAATTATTAATTGCGAAAAGCCACTTATTTCAAACTATCAAAATTTACAAAAACTGCTAAATATCTCTGTCTACAAATATTAATATATTTTTATTTATGTTTATGCTTTGTTGGTTTACATCGCCCAAACGTTTTTATAAATCTCCTTTGACATCGGCCGCCGAAAAAAAAGGGTTCAATCAAACCGGTTAAGATCAAAGAAGATTCGCTGCATGTTCGAGGCGAGCTCGTCACAGGCGCGTTATGCGTTCGGCTCGCCATATTTATACGCACCTTTAGATAGCCAAGAAGCGCTAAAAGCTTTCAGGTTAAACACCTATGAGTCTAAGCTTGACTCTTAGGACTGTAAGCAAGCCTTAAAGCAATTGGCAAGGGAAAACAAGGTAATCATGATGTGGGTATCAGGTCACGAAAAAGTTACAGAAAATGAGGAAGCAGACAGTCTCGCAAAAGAAGGGAGAAAAGCTCCTTTTCTCGTCCCTGAATGTTTCTGTGGATGATATAAATAAAAGAGGAAGTAATAAAATTAAGGTTTCAGAGAAGCGCAAAAATTTATGAATCAGTCGCCAAAGAACATTTTTCGATCTCGCATTAATAACGAATTTCTTCACTGGATACTGCCCTCTGAGATGATAATAATGAATGATCTTAAACTGATGGCTGCTACCAGAAACCAGTTGGAGCAAATGCTTAAAATTGTGGAGGAGTTCTCCGAGGATATCGGAATGCAGTTTGGACTTGATTGCCGTATTTTGAACATCGTTAAAGGGAAGATACAACCGGGAGCATTTGAGATGCAGAACGGTGAAACTATAACTGCAATGAAAGCAGAATAAACATACAAATACCTAGGTATGAAATAAGCTAAACGAATTGACCATCGCACCGAATTGACAACCGAATTTGTCAGGAGGGTAAGACGGGTGTTATGAACTAGTCTAAATAGTAGAAATTTGTTTAAGGTGCTCAACACGTACGCATGCTCTGCGCTTAGCTACTCTTTTGGAATTGTAAAATGGAGCAAGATGGACATCGAGAACCTGCAAAGGAAAATAAGAACACTATTAATAAAAGCACACAAACACTACCCTCGGAGTGCTGTTGAACTTACAATGCTTCCTAGACACCAAGGAGGAAGATGACAGGTCGATATTGGTAAGCAGCTCGATTAACAATTAATAAACTTACGTTATTATTTCCACAGGTTAGCGGACTTTTCACACTACGTCGAGCAATATGCGAGGCAGACGATTCAACGCCGCTACAGCTGAGAGAACGGGATATTTATTCTCATCACCGAACAGACCAAGAGAAGTTACAATCCTGGCTATAGAAACCACTTCATGGATGGCATTTGAGTGCGGTTATCGCGGATAATGTCGACAACTCAACGTCGAATGACTGGTTGATTTCAGGACGGATGTTTCCGGAAACGGAGGGCTTCTTGTTAGCTATCCAAGACCAGGTTATTCCGACGAAGAACTATCGGAAGTTCATTATCAGAGATCCCTCAATAGAAAACGACCAATGTAGATATGGCTGTCGAATATCAGAGACAATCCAGCATATAACTGGAGGATGCCAAGCGTTTGCCGCAACCGAGTGTAAGGAAAGACACGACTCAGCCGCTAGGATACTCCACCAAGAGTTAGCAGATAAGTTAAAACTATTGCAGGTAGAAAAAGTGCCTTACTACCATTACAATCGAGAGCATATTCTTAAAATCAATGAATACAAGTTATATTGGGACCGAACGGTTCTAACAGATCAAATAGTTGCTCATAATGGGCCGGACATTATAATAACAGATAAAATTTCTAGGCGAACTACAATGATTGACTGATCTACTAATAACAACCTAAGACCAAAATACAATGAGAAGATTGCCAAACACAGAGATCTGGAGATGCAAATCTGCAGACAGTGGACAATGAACAGCGTCCACATGATTCCCATAATACTATCCACAACTGGAGTCATACCAAAGAACATCCTGGAGAGCATCTGTATAAACCGATGCAGAAAGCAGTTCTTGTTGCCACCACGCGGACCGTCCGAAAGTTTATAGGAAGTACAGAAGACCACGCCACCTAGGACCTGATAACAGGGAAAGGGTCCCCACAAAACTTCATACTTTTGGTCTATTTGAATACCTGCTATGAGTCAATAATTCCTAGAGGTGCGAAGCCGTTTGGCTTGCAAATCCGAATAATAAATTTTAGTTAGCATTAGGTTACTTCAAGTCTTTACAAAAATAAACAAGTATACGGAAATCATAACACTAGTCAACCAATACAAAAAAAAAATTGCGACTGATGTCATAATGGCTGTCCGTGGGAGTTTAAAGCATCCTGATTTTCCACCATGTATAGATTTTGAGGTATAGAATGTATCAGTTATTTTTTTTAATACAAACATTTTTACATAATATTTATACATAAGTTCAAAACAATAAGAAAAACAAGATATTTTAAGGATAACAAAATTTATTTACAAAAATACACATGAAAATATATTTATAGCAAGTCTTTTGTACATAATTTTTTTGCAAATGTTTAATTTCGTTTATATTCCTGGTCGCTTTCCTTCATAAGAAACCAAAAATAATCTCCCATTATTGCTGGATCTCATCTGCCTTGGTAGCGTTGCTTCACTTTTAATACGTCTTGAAGGAGCCTTTCTCTTTGCTCGTTACTAACCATACACAAATTTTCGAGGAAAAAATTTAAATGAGGGTACGAGAAGTGTATTTTAAGAGACATGCGACAGCCCATTTTGCCATAGCTTTCAAGTACTTCTTCTACAAGTTCTTCATAGCTTTCTACTTTTTTGTGTCCTAAAAACTCCAAAACAATTGTTTTAAAAGAACTCCATGCGACAAATTCAACATCACTTAATTTTTGATCAAACTATTAGTATTTTTTTAACTTGTGGTTCAACAAATATTCCTTCCTTAAGCTTAGCATCACTTAGTTTAGAAAAAATTTGTGTAAGGTATTTAAACGCATCTTCTTTTTATCTTGTGCTTTAACGACATTTTTAATCAATCCCAGTTTAATCTGTAATGGAGATTACAGTACCTTTTTGGGATCAACAAGAGGTATATTCTTGATGTTAGCTTGACCTGGAATATATTGATCTCTCGGAAGCTATTATTTTATATCGTAATGGCTCTGGGTTGTTCTACTGTTCCAAAGACAAAGAAAACAGAAATACTTCGTAAATCCACACTGACGCCCTAGTAATAGTCCTATGACTTTTAGGTCAGGACATATTTGCCACTTACATGTATCATAGCTTATTGCATTTATAATAAGTAACATACTTTCGTATGTTTCCTTCACGTCATGTCAACTGCATGTGCAAGAGGAATAGACGAATAGACGGTCTTTTGTTGCCATTATGAAGCAGAACTGTTTTTAAACTTATTTTAGAAGAATCTATAAATAAGCGCTATTCGTCCGGATTATGTGCAAATCCTAATTTTTCCATAACACTATTTGGATTAACACAAACACATTTTATCCTGCAGAGTGAAAAACGTGGATAGCTCCTGATTACGGTTCCTAAATATTGTAACTTTGGTTCCAGTTGCTAGTAAATTCCATTGTTCTAATCTAGACACTAATACTTCAACATGCTCTTTGGACAACTGGAGCTTCTGAACTAGATCATTTAATTCAGGTTGTTCGATTAAATGGGGTGCTTTTCCTTCACTTTCGGAAAAATAAGAATCGTCCTTTTCTGATACATTTCTAAATCTTCCTCCCATTTTGCCGGGGGTGCTAAAACTGGACTGTTTGCTCTTTCTTGAAAACCCGGACACTTTTGTCATGCAAAAGTAACAGTCGTTAAAATGACTTGTTGGTTCTCGCCAAATCATTGGAACTGGTAAAGGCATAGAAAAGCGTTTACCATTTAACTAATTACTTAGATTTGCTGAACAGGTATGGCAAAATATATGAGGAACCCAGTCCAGATCTTGATCGCCAAAAAAACATCCTAAATACTTATGATCGGTTACTTTGTTCGTTTTTCTGTGTTTTAGGGATAAATTGATCACATATGTAGCAAAAACTATCCGTCGGGTTATCACAGCCCCGTGTCTGTATTTTGAACAGTTTTGTACTATCGCGTACATAGATTTAGAGATGTGATGCTACGTTTGCAGGATCAACTAACTTCATTCATCACAAAGATAACACTAATACAAGACTCCTACTATTGGCATGTTCACGCACTTCGCTTCTCTATCTAATACTGACCACTACTCGTGTTAAATCAATACTGATCATACCACTGCCAGCCAGCTGCTTTTATAGCCGGTCTGTACTTCTGGTATTTTCTAGAAATTTTGCGTATCAGAAGTTCGAAAAGCGACGGCGTACTTTTTGTATACAAGGACCATCTATAAGTAGATTCGGCTACGGGACAGAGTGAAATTTAGAATTAAATGGGTTTAAATGGGTACTTAACTTATTTTAAGCCCTAGGGGGTTGAGACTTCGTGTTTGACTTGTCATCCCTAGACACACCCAAGTGGTGTTCCCAGATTGTGCACAATTTTCCTGGAATTGGGAAATGTCAATTTGGCAACGTCGCGCTCCTGTATATTACAAATTACTTTTTAAGTTTGAGATTAAAAGACTCATTTATTTTTGCCGAAAAAATCATAACTCAAAAATCTTACGTGTTGAAGTTTTTACCATCATTTTCGCATTTTGAGACCAAAAGAGTCTTAAACTGGCTCTAAACTTGCACACCAAGAAAACAAAAACGACATTAAAAATTAACACCATTAAATGTTTCTTAAATGCTTAAAATGTTTCTTGTTAAATGTTCGCAAGTCAGGCGCCCGCTTAATATGTTCAGAACGAATATCATATAAGCGCACCTCAACAGAAAAGAAAGATTTTTGTAATGCTCTTGTTTTTACCATAGAAATATTAAAATTTTGACTAGATCTCACAATATAATCAGGATAATTAGACCGCTTTTGAAGCTAACATTTTAAATAATCTGGCAGCATGTTACGGTTGAACCGTCGAAGGCAGTAGGCAAATCCTGCCATTAGATTTCAAAGGGCAGACTGCCATGTGCTTCTTTTTGTTACAGTCCAATAATCAATGAGGCCTTTCTTTTTTTCTTCTTCGGCTTCGTTCCATTTTCTTTTTCTGGTCTTTCAATTTCCTGATTTTCTCGGCTGTTCAAGTTTCTGACTATTCTAGCTCCATTTTTGTTGGCCGTATTGCACCAACATCTTAACCTGGACGATTGGGCTCATTTTACATTTAAGTTCCGATTAAATGAAGCTCCATTCATGCACCATCAACAAGGATCCAGATAACGCTAGATCCAATCAATAGAAGTAGAAGGTATGGTGTAAATAAGCAACAAGGTAGGAGAAAACTTTCATTTAGAAAATAGGACCGGACATCAGTTTTTTTTTATGCATATAAACATGTTTACCTATAACATAACATAATATGTAAAAAACATCTTGATAACTTTGTAAAAAATTAGTTTCTATACTCTTGGCATTGAAGGTTCTAGAACGTTTTGCGGCCAAATCTCTATATAACCTATATAACCTAATCGTTTTATCACTAGATAAGTAACACAGATAATGTAAAACACGTGGCGCCCATTGGGTAATCAAAGCAGAGCACAAGTATCTAAAAAAGAGTTACGGACCTAGCCTCCGACACATTGAGCTGCCGTACGCATCCGTTGCCGTACCCTGTAAAAAGGGAGACGCTAGACCTGATATTGGCATTTAAATTACCGTCGGTAAGAAGGCGAGATTAGAGTTACTTAACCTACGCGTCGTGTCTTAAAAAACTTACCAGAACGAGACAAAGTGGAGATAACCTTATCTGATATTGCGACTAATGGTCACCTTCGTGTTAGCTATAAAGTTATGAGATCATGATCTTGACAAAATAAACCCGAACATAAAAGTGGAGAGTAAAATAATCCCGGATTTGACTAGTGAACAATACGCAGATTTCAGTACTTAAAAAAGCGGAAAAACTTAGGAAAAGTGAAAAAAATAAAAGGTGAATAAAGTTAACTGAGAGTTTAGGATGAGTGTTACTAGATAACCTCGTCCTAATTAATTGAGTACCTAGAAGCGTTCCCTAAGACAAAATAAAACTTAATAAATCTTCGTTAATTGTGAACTTCACTCGTTCTCCATCTATCCCCATGAGCGAGAAGACAGGTGAGATGGCTAGAGTTTTATCTAGTCGGGAAGTTTGGTGAGGCCTCACCAACAAACCCTGATTTGTGTTAAAACTGAGGTTTTACACAAATACTTGAAAATAATTGAAAATTGAAAATTTCAAAATAAATTAATCCCGACGGAAAAGAACTTCCACGTTTTCTGAAGAATAAAAACCTTCCAATAAACCCAGTAAATAGGTCCATATTCTCGGAGATGAGTACAAAAAAATGTCGAATAATGGCGAAATGTGTTGACTTCTCGCTAAAATCCAAACTTAGTTCGGGTTAGAAAATGACATAAATTAACGAATCTTTCACAATTCATCCTAGAAGCAATAACCATGCATTTAGTTTTTAGACTATTTAGTTGTAATTTCTTTTGACATAGCCATTCATATAAAACTTTCAATTCATTATTTATTGTTATAGTTATTAGCTGATAATCCGTCCCAGAGACAGCAATGAGAGTATCATCAACAAAAAAGTTCGCAAATAAATTTCTGAGTATGTATGTATATCATTAATATAAATATTGAAAATAAATGAATCCAAGACACTTCCCTCTAGCACTCCCCATTTACTTACTCTTTTATTAAAAATGTTGTTCTGAATCCAACTTTGATGATATCTATTCGTTAAGAAATCCTTAAATGCGTTCTACTCTATACCATCTAAAAATAATTTTTTAACAAAAATGTCTCTATAGAGCATTTCAAATACATATTGTAAATCGACAAAAATACCCAGTGTAAGTTTTGACTCGCTCATGGCTTTCCTCCATACCATTGACGAATTATACTAAGACGGCTCATTCTTATGGGAGGATTGGAAGTGCTAAGTATCAAAACTCAGTCATTGATAAAAAGTAGTTTTTACTATATAAGTAGTAAAACGGCAAGGAATGATGTATATACAGTGTTGCCGTACTGGATAGTTGATCTAAACTACGGGTACAAGTTTTTTTATCCCTTGGTTTATTATATTTGTTTAAGTTTACAAAGGGAACGTTGTAATGATCAAACCTTTCAGGAAAATTTCGCCAAGCTGCGGCAACCTTAAATTTAAATCAATAAAAAGATGGAGCTTACCCCTCTTAGTCGGTAGGAAGGGATATGCAGAATTGCCACGTTTTCAACATAAATCCGAAAATTTAAATCTTTTATACTTGTTTCTAATAAAAGCATGTATGTCACATTAAATACTGATATATAATCATTGACAACATGGTAAATTGCTTTTTATGAATGAGACGGCGTACCAGTTTTGCGCACCATTTAGGAGCGTCAAAATTATAGCACAGTATAGGAATTCTTGGTACATTTCTTCTATGTCCATACAAAACACAGATATTACAGTGCAGATTCACAAAAATGCTTGCTGCTAAAACCTGTTTATCTGCTGTACAATAGTCTATTACTTTCAAAGTATTCACGCAGTTGTTCTTATATCAAAGTTTCTAGAATTCTAGTTTCTACACCACGCGGTTGTGAACATTCGGAATAGCACTTGTTTTAATGCACTGGGAAATCTTCCAATAGTAATCGATGTATTTATGAAAAATAAGAGAGGATAACCGATGACACAGAACAGATCCGTTACTAGTTTAATAGTCAATTTATTATCGCTAGAACTTTTATTTTTTAAACTATATATGATTTTTCGAAGCTTCGAAAGAGTTATCGCTGCGAAGCTTGACAATCTACAATTCGTTTTTTTAATCCTATGGTTCCCCTGTTTCGTATCAATATTTTTCGATATATCATCCAAACTATCTACATAAAAGTCATTCATATTTCCTTCTGTACTGTAATAATATGACCTCAAATCAACTTCTGTAAAATCAGAAATTTGTTCCTTATTATTTACTAGTTATCTTTTAAAGTTCCACATCATTTTACCATCTCCCTTGCATTTATCAATATTTCTAGTAAAATATTGATGCAATCTCAAAAAGATGGGCAAAGATGAGGAGGTGATTGGCTGTTTCTATGACTGTGTAGCCGACACAGCAGAACACCTGTTGTAAATACTGGTGTTATAGGAACCCGCTATCCATACACACAAAAAGATGAAACTGAGCTGAAGATCTTGGAGCGGGACCCACTAGCTGCTCTTACAAAATCAGCAATGACAAAACTAATTCAAGATTACTCCCATGATTTCTTTAAAATACGATTAAATCAAACCACAAGCGGTGAACTCCCCAGGCAATTATTAAGCTACATGGAGGTGGAAACAAAAAAAGGATATTTGGCGATATCCAGAGGGAAACTACGATTAGTCATAGGGATTTTCATAGGGCAATGCCAGAAAACATTTTTGTAATAATATGAAAATATGCGATACTTCGGCATGTCAGGGTTGTGAAAGAGAGGATGAGACTGTAGAACATATTCTGTGCGATCGTTTAGCTCATTTACTCAAAACAGATCTTTGTTAGGCGAGTACTCGCCCACTTTGACCAACATAAGGAGAACACCGTTTGGCCATATCGTCTACTGTAAATCTGCAAGCCGGGCGACGAGTTGCGTGAAGCAGACCCCTAAAAGAGGATTCACAGAAGTTCTAATAAGACCTACGTACGATAGAGCCTAACGACTCTCCTTACTTTCCGATTTAGGTCTTAATTCCGAGAAAAATAATACCTACACTAAGTGAAAACTCCATGCTTATATTAGATTAAGATAACGTACAAAATATCGTATTGGCCGAAAACTTGAACCATCTGAATTCGCTTCAAAACTTTTTAGATTCCATTAAACTGAAATAATGGGCAAGCATGAGAAACTTTTATTAAGGGGAGCCTGAAAACTTCGACGGGATACATAGAAAATCTGTTCAAGGATGGCAAACCGAGTAAGCGCCAAATTTAAATGCTATCGTGAATAAAGGTCCAGAAATAACAACAAGCGAAATTGTTCACGCCATAAACCTACAGAAGAATGGTAAGGCTGTTGACCTTATGGGATACATGCTGAAATATTAAAAGTCAAAGTTATCTAGAGATCAGGCAAGATACCATCTGATTGGTTGCAGTCAACTTTCATTACTCTACACAAGAAAGTTAATTTCTCATCATGTGACGATTATATTGGAATCACATAACGGCAATTAACATCAGTCAAAATGCATCTGAAGACATTAGGCAGTACGTTCGTCAGAGCTGCATACTATCCCTACTATTATTCAATATATAATCTGAAGGAATATTTAGAGAGGACTCCATGAAGAAACGAAATGAATTAAAACAAACGGAAACCTTATAAATAACTTCAATTATGCGGACGACACAGTAATACTATCCGATAATCTGCTAAAACTACAAAACTTGATGAACCTGATTGCATATCACTGAGAACAATTTGGTCTACAAATATATATCTCAAAGACAAAACTGGTGATCTTCTCAAATACATATAAAGATATATTACTTCACATGATTGGTGCTTTAGTTGAACAGATTCCCTCCTTTAGGTACGATCATAAATGAGCGATGTGACTCTGGGAGTGAAATGAAAGCCAGAATCAAACAAGCCAGAAGAAAGTTTATAAATATGAAAAAGTTCTTCATTGCTTACAATTTAAAATGCGTTCTATTATACGCTTGCAAGAGCTGAACCCCACAAATATATAAGCGAATAGAAGTTTATTGATATCGAACGTTTGATTTAAAAAAGGAAAGTCAAATTGTTGAATTTTGGAGAAGAAGCAGTTCATTTAATTTTGCCATTAATACATAAGGATACATATTTTTCATAGCGGTAATGAAATATTTACCTCTAAAGGTTATGTGAAGTTATCTAACAGGAGAGAGCGCTAACACGGATTCAGCTGAATACAAAAAAAGTTATTGGGTTGGAAAAATCCAAATACCATGGTATATATAGCTGTTTCTTTCACTTATAGGATGAAACATTTTCTAGTGCTGGTCATATTGTGATTTTTTAAGATATTTTTTCCGAAAGTGTTGGGAAATATGAAAATGATAAATATATATATATATATATATATATATATATATATATATATATATATATATATATATATATATATATATATATTTAATTTTTTACACTTATTTTTATGAGAATTTGGTTTTCGTTATCTTGTGTATTGCTTTTTAAAAAAATTTGTATACTTAATTTTCGAGATAATTAAGTTTTAAGGGGAGTTTTGCTTTTTGAATGGCTTGTTTTCTATATTTTCAACTAGATAGTTTGATGTTTAACTACAATGTCTATAACTACGTTTCTTTCCATAAAATACAGGATGTTGAGAATAAAAATGTATATATCGAAGAATAATATATTTTGGTTTACCATTTTGAAGTTATTGTTTATATGGTGTACAGTTAAGCCAAGAAAATTAATTTAATTTATTAAACAGTGATTGTAGCTAAGGTAACTATTATATTTATTTAAAATTAAATCACATAGATTTTTGTGGACAGTTACAAAACTACCTGGCCTTCCTTATACAGTATTAAGAAGAAGCTACTTTCTCAAATGTATAGGTATAATAGGTATAGGTATATTATAGATGTCGTTTTGATTGTTGATAGTTTAGTATCCTGCCAAAAAATTACTGAATGGATATCTTAAATAGCGTTTTTTTTTTGTGAATTTCGTTCTTTGTTAGATACAGCTTCACTGACGTCACCATTAAGTGGTAGAAACTAGTATGGAGAGGAAACTGGAATGGAATTTACAGAGAACAAACTGATTACCCTTCCTTAAATGGTGTTAAAGAGAAAACCCTACTTTTTCGAATGTATGGGCTATAAAATTATTTTTTATTTCTTACTGCTCCGGGAAGTATTATAAATTTCGTTTTGACTGTTGATGGTTTATTGACGTCTAGCCTGCCAACAAATTACGGAATGGATATCTTACATAGGCAGTTTTTATGGTGAATTTTTCTCTTGGTTCGATATAGCTTCGCTGACGAGGTCATTAGGTGATTGAGTTGAAGATAAAGAGAAAACTAGAGCGGATTTGGTAAAAAACAAACTATCTGCTCTTCGTTAAATGGCATCAAGTCAAATGAGAGTTGAAATTGTTTTATCTTTATTTATTTTTTATCGCTCCGGGGTATATTGTAGATGTGATTTTGACTGTTGATGATTTACAATCAGGCTTCTATTGTGCAGGAGTAACATCCTGCTTACGAAAAAATAAGCAAATTATTATTACTAACATGGCAAATCCGTTATAGCGATTTGAATTAAAATCTAGATTTCGTTACCTTTAGGGTAGCTGAATTTTAAAATTCAGTATGAGTGTTTTGTTATTTTATATAATCGAGTTCAAAATCAATATTCGCGAGTTTTCGGACTTGCTGCATATGAAGTTTAGGTCTGAATTTAGATAAAATCCTACGTTTGCCAGAACTCTGGTAAAACAAAATTATAATTCTACTATGAATTTATTGCAAAGAGATTATAAGCTTAGAAAATTGTTAATTGGCAAACTTTGTGTTGGTTGCCTATATGTTATTCCCCTTTCAGGCAGAGAAAAAGGAAAGTATATGAAAATAGTTTATTTCCTGCAAATACAACTCTGCTCCTCTCTCCATACGTATTTCGATCACCTCATGCTCTCGTCAGTGGAGCTGTATCGAATCGAGAGCATCACAAACAACTGCTATATGAAATATAAATTTCGAGGCATGTCAGCAGAATATTTAAAACCTGGCGATTTTGATGTGAGACTGAAAAACATCGCCAGTCGAAACGACATCTATGGATTCACTGGAGTAGTGCAAAATTTTAAAAAATCAAAATTTCAATAAGAATTAAATGAAATCTATAGTTGTTTATATATTATTTTCCGTTTAGGCAGACTGGCCATATTTTTCAGTCTGATATCGAAGTCGGCAGGTTTTTAAATCTTATCGACATACCTATATTTTATATAGTAGTTGTTTCCAGCGAATGTTGTTCTTGGTTCGATACAGCTTCACTGACGAGACCATGAGGCGATCGAAACGCGTATGGTACGAGGACCAGAGCTGCATTTGCAGGAAATAAACTGTTTCTATATAATATTTCCTTTTTGTCTGCCTGAACGGAAAATAACATATAGGCAACTATTTAAACACGGCAAATATCGATTTCATTTATTTCTTTTGATTTTTTAAAACTTTATGCTGTTTCTGTATCAGTTTGTCACATTAGCTAAACGAAACTTCTTTTTATTTTCTTTTTATTTTAAATATCTTTATCTGTGGACCATATGCTCCAAATAAATTAAAGTTTATTTGCGACTTATTGAATAATATCTACAGTATTATTGTGTATCAAATCTTACGTTATCGTCGTTGTCATGTAATGTTACGAAAATAGCTCTTCCAAAACGTGTGATCGCTGAAACTATTTCATAAATTATATAAATTTTCCCCATAATTAATTCAAAAATTCTGTTCTTTGCAATAGGGTCCACATGTGTGGCAAGCTTTTCATTAATTTTTTCCAAAGTTTTTTAAAATACTTAAGTACGCACTATTAATGATGTACAGAATATCCAATTTTCGCATGTTTTCCTATGCCAGATTCCTAATTACAAAAGATAGAAGATGTGGTTGAAGTGTACTGTTCTTTTTTTTTTGGAAAAGATTCTTTGCTGCAAACCAAATTTTCATAGCCATCCTAGTCTCTGATATGCAGAAAAAAATTAAAAATTTGCTTTTCTTTATTCTCCCCACTTATTTGATAACTTATCCAAAAGAGGAAAGGAGTTCTAACAGATTTTTTATGTAGAATTCAATGCCTTACCCTTTTTTTCCCCAGGAGCTTTGGATTTTCAGATATTTCCAAACGTAAATTTTTTTAATGAAACGCCCTTTATATTTATATTATATTATTTGATTCCTTAAGGGTTTTCCAAAAATATATAATGCGCTGTAGTTATACTTTGGGGAAAGTCAAAATTTTTTCTTTCAAATATGCTTTTCCTAGCAATAGACTTGGGCCCTAAATATATAACAAAATTTATAATTCTTTAGTTATTACTTACCAAAGTAGGTTATATTTTGGTGTAAAAATAAATCTTATTATAAATAATATTTTTATGTCTTTTAGTACTTTAAATAGTCATATCAGCTTAGCGTGCCCTTTCAATGCTCTCTAACATAAAACTATGCATTAACTCAATCATGAAGAGCCATGGCGGAATGTTAGTATATATATTAAAATTTTTTACTTTGTATTTCATTAAGGTCGAGGAGGGGCATATCAAAACGGACTTGTCATCGCTACTGATGAAGTTGTATAATATTGTTACGAACGACTAAAACTTATTAATATGTCCTCGTATTTAAAAATGTTCCTACGTGATGTACATAACATTAAATTAAGTGCGCTACAAAAAGTGAAAGAAATCGTAGATAGGATGGAATGAAAAATGGATATAAATTCTAAAATCAAGAATCTTCAGAAAGATGTCATTAAAATAAAGAAGCATGGCCCTTCTGATAAAGTGATAACTACCGGACAGCACATTAAACTCCCAACTTACAATGATTAGAGATTTTGGATAATGTGCAAACGACAATTTGAAGCTGCCGCTATCACAAATAACTGAAATTACGAAGAGATAGCTGCATTAGTAATCGCACTCCATCGACCAGCACTGAAGTGGTTGCAAACCATTCCTATAAAACAACAGAAAGACTATGGAATACTTAGTGCTGCGCTGGAAAGAAGATTTGGAGATCAGTATCGGCGCCAGTTATATCAGTCACAGCTAGTCAAGACATCAAAGAAACAGAGAAAGTTTACAAAAATTTGAAACTGAAGAATTCCGTATTTTATTGATGAAATCAAATAACAGGAAATACAGCCTCTGTTGCGTATAAGCAAATTTAATTATTGTAGTGAAGCGTTGGACAGGACTTTGGAAATAGAGGCTATAATGGGTCAAGGCCAAAAATAAGAACTATTGCCAAAGAGAAAAACAAGGACATACCGAACTAAACCATAGAGACAATGTTATCTGAAGATCTTAAGAAACTAGACACTAGAGGTGATACTTCACAGTACAGGAGAAATCAGGAAGAACTGAACACGATAGGTGATATTCCACGTTGTAGTAGAAATCAGATCGAGTGCTACAGATATGGACAGACCGGACACATGAACCTGGGATTGTCAAGTACAATTAAGGTCTAGCTCACCATCCAGAGGCTGCATAGAAGAGGACCAGGAAAAACTGCAACAGTCCAACTCTAAAATCAAATATAGAATGAGTGCTTAACGTTATGGCCAAAACCAGATCGAATGCTATAGATGTGGTCGAATGCAAAAGGACTGTCGGGTGCAATTAGGAGACCAGATAAAGTGCTTCAAATATGAACGAACTAGACACATGAGAAGGGACTGTCGGGTAAAATTAAGAAAGCATATAAAGTGCTACTGATGTGGACAAACTGGACACCTGAGATGGGACTGTCAGGTGCATTTAAGGTCTAATTCACCATCCAGAGACCGTACAGGAGAAAACCGGGAAAAATTGCAAAAGTACATCAAATATAGACCAGGAGGACTGCCTAAGAACGCAGATACCATTTCAAGAAGACCATGTAAGGAAAAATATAAGCACTGCGGCAAAATAGAAGAAAGAGAAGAGTTTCCTATTCAGAGAGTCACTTGTGACATTGATTCAAAGTGGAGTACAGCTCAGATGAGAAACGATCAACTTCAACTTAAAAAAAAGTCAGTGGTACTCCTATTATCATAACTGTTGATACTGGTACTGCAGTATCTCTGATAAAGTCCAACCTTGTTTATAAATCCAGAATTCTACCATTGTCCAAAAAAGTAATGTTGAGAACTGTAACTGGAGAAGCAGATGATGTGGTTGGAGAAATGAGAGTTAAGCTTCAACTTGAAAGTATAGAATTAAACCATTTTGTATTAGTTGGCGATATAGAAGATGAGTTTATACTGGGAATGGACCTGATTCGTTAACATGGATTCGCCTTTGGCAATAACCTTAACATTATAAAGTTTGGCACCGAAGAATTTATTCTATTCCAGAACCATGATAGCGAACCAGAGGCATTGCTGAACAAATAACCCGAATAAGGAGAAGTACGGAAAGAATAATTTACGAAAGACCGGGCGAGCGTTTTATAAGCCACGACGGACTAATTCAACGAAGTTCCAAGACCAAAATGAAAGTAGTACGTCTACACAGGTTGAAGCCATACCATGGAGATATGAAAGCTGATCGGGACGATCAGAATTAGGAGGGGGTAGTGTTACGAGCGACTAAAACTTATAGATAGGCCCTCGTATATATGTTACAGTTAAAACCAGTTTTTAGATAGAACGCGTTTTCCCTAGTTAGAACTAGTTTTTACTAAATGCCTTTGTAAAAACTAGATTTAACTAATGCCCAAAATTGAATATCAGGTAAAACTAGTTCTTACTAGACAAAACGCGTTTTTCCGAAGCGAGTCAGTTAAAGTTCATCGTGCCTTATTCTGATTGGTCGCGAGACGTCACCTGATTCGACAAGTGCGGGGGAATTCCTTTCCAAGCGCCTTCCGCGCGCTGTGCGTTCGCCCCGTTCATTCCCGCTTTGTTTTTATTCTGATAAGCACGTATAGATTGATTCGAGCGCAATTGTCATGGCAAACTTAAATGATGGAACGCAATGGAAAGAGGAGTGTTTAAACCGGTTAGTAGCTATTCACAATCACGAAAAAAAAGAGGACCACTTTTATATTATGACAAAAGAAACCTATGACAATTTAGTGGACGAAATTGAAGAAGCACAATTAGCTGTTCAGAAATCTCAAAAACAGTACAGGAGACTGAAGCAATTTAAGGTAATTAATATTTGTGGAACACGAAAATTAGTGACTAGACATGAGCCCATGAAATACTACTTGTATGTAGATGAAATTTTTGATATAATTGAAGCAGCTCATGTGGCCGTTAGTCATGGTGGGCGGGATAGACTTAAAAATGAAATTTCACGAAAATATGCGAACATAACTTTAGAAATGATAAATATTTTTCTCTTTATGTGCAAAACTTGTCAGTATAAAAAGAGTATGAAGAAAAAAGGACTTGTTTCAAAACCCATACTACATTCTGAAATGAACAGTCGTTGCCAAGTTGATCTTATCGACATGCAAACTCAAGAAGATGGGGGATTTAGGTTTATAATAGTGTATCAGGACCATTTGACAAAATTTGTTTTGTTGCGTGCACTGAAAACTAAAAGAGCCATGGAGGTGGCGTATCAGTTGACTGATATATTTTTGACATTTGCTGCTCCTTGCATCTTACACTCCGATAACGGCAGAGAATTTGTAAATTCTGTCATAAATGAGCTCGTTTCATTTTGGCCCGAGTGTAAACTGGTCCATGGAAAGCCAAGACATAGTCAAAGCCAAGGATCTGTTGAAAAGGCTAACAAGACATAGAGAAAATGTTGGCTTCATGGATGCAAGATAATGATACTACAAATTGGTCAAATGGTATTCGGTTTGTACAGTTTATGAAAAATCGGGCACTTCATTCCGGTATTAAACAGTCACCATACAAAGCAATGATTGGTATAGAACCGCGAGTAGGGCTTATGACTTCGACTTTGTCTCGAGATATTATTGAGGATATACGAGATGAAGATGATCTCGAAAATGCGTTAAATAAAATAAATATGACGGATAGTACAGATAATGCAGAAACTGAGCCTGTAGCTAGTTGCAGTGGACAGTATCAGATTATAACCGGAGCCAAACAAAAAGACGTAGAAAGTTCATCCAAAACAAGTGGAAAATCGCCAATCGCAGCAGAAGCCAGTGAATATGACATTGAAGCTGAAGCATCTACGACTGTAGAGCCTCTTATAATACCACCAGATGACAAAGATCTCGAGGTCGTAACAAATGTAAATCGACAAATAATGGCATCCAAAGAAACAACACATCAAAACTTAAAAAAACAGGCCAAGAGAATGACATTGGTTTCAGATGCAATACGTTCCAGTAGAAATCGGTGATAATGTAATTATATAAATCCCTGATGTCGACAGAGCAAAAGCAGATCTACTTAATATAGTCGGAGTGGTTCTTCAAAAGGATGATCAGGGTTTTCACAAGATTGGAACGAAATATGGAATGCTCGATAAATTATATTGCAGGTATGTATATATGTATTGCTTAATTGTTTTATCCTATAACTATATCGCTATTAGGTAAAAGCTAACTATTTAAATGTGCTTCTCAGGTCAGAATTCGACAAGTGCAAAGAAAAATTTTTGCATGAAGAAGATGTTCCAAATACAAATTTACCTTTGAGAACTGTAGCTAAGGAAGCAGCCATAGGAACAGACCAAGAATTTATGCGCTGCGTATGCAAGAAAGGATGTATGTCAAAAAGGTGTCTCTGCAAGAAAAATGGTTATCTTTGTAACTCAAAATGTCACGATAGTTTGTCTTGCAATAACAAGTAGATCCTCATCCTTTTTTAATTTTAAGGTTGTTTGATTATTTTTTATTGTATGTTAACAATTGTTCCTTAACAATGTTCCTTTTTTAAATTTTATGGTTGTGTTCTGTTGACTTCTTTGATTATTTTATTTACTTTTAATTAATATTGTCACCTTGGCAACTACTTTATGTCGATGTTCCCTAAAATGTTCCTTTAGTGTAAGATTATTATTTTTACTAGGAACATGACTCTGTGTCCTAGATCTTTTTAATAAATATTTTTAAAAGTATATCTTGTTTTCACTCCCAAATTAGTTTCTTTAGTGCTAGTTTTAACTAAAGTTCGGAGTGACAACTAATTTTATCTGAAAATCAAATATATCAGTGGTTAATTCTAGTTTTGACTAGGTATTTCTAGTTTTAACAAAGGCATTTACTAAAAACTAGTTCTAACTAGAGAAAACGCGTTCTTTCTAAAAACGGGTTTTAACTGTAACATATACAAATATTCCGACTTGATGAGTCATCTTTATTATGTGCCGAAAGGAATAGTGTCTCGATGCATCATACTTCTAGACAGATCTCAACTTTTATGATCTAGATTTATTTAGAAATTAATATAGGTATATAAATAAAAATAGAATAAGCGTACTTAGTTAGTTGGAAGTTAGTCGTATAGTTAAGAGTTGTATAGTGGTTGTTAAATAGTGAAGATTAAGTAGTGGAAATAAGAGAGTTGTGTTAATATAAGTATTGGAAGTATTAGTGAAAGGTGTTGTATTTTTATTCTGCGGACCCAGTGAGCGATTTTAAAAAGACGAAACCATTACAATATTATTAAACTTGTTTTTTGCTTTCAGACTCAATAAAGAGCGTTGATTTTCAAGTTATTAATTGTATATATTGGTTCTTTTGAGCCCTTTAAATTTAATCCCACTGGGTTGTAGAAATTGAGATTTTTCCTAACCATATAAATTGATGGCTATAATCATACGTTCAAGCTCTAAAAAAGAGTAAAAAAATGTTTTTCCTGGAAGCAAAAAGCAAGCTTAATGATATCATACAACTTCATTAACATTAGTAGTGATGATAAGTCGGTTTTGATAGCCCCATTCTTCGACCTTGACGAGATACAAAATTAAAATAAGTTGTACAATGCTATCGTTTGATGCTAATCTAATGCCTAGTTATATGTTGGATGGCATTGACAGAGCACGTAAAGCTGATATATCTACTTTAAGTATAAAAAAACCATAAAATTAATATTTATGATAAACTTTATTTTTACATTAAAATATAACCTACTTCGGGCGTAATAAAAATGACATTAAAATATTTTGTTTTAGATTTAGGTCTTCAGTTTACTGCGCGGAAAATTATATTTGAACGAAAAATATAAAAATTTTTACTTTTCCCAAAATAAATGTATAGTTCTTCATATGTTATGTAATAAGGGATCTAGCATGGATGTAATGTATGAGTGATGTAATTATTAAATTAATTGTATTGTAAACTGTGTTTAGTTTTTACTATTTTGTTTCATTTTTTAGGTCGGCATATTTTTTTTAAATAAAAACTCTTTTAATTTCAATAAATTTTCAGTAGATACCCATAGTAACAATAAGCACATTTAAAATAAAGTGAAATTGAAAAAAGTTTCGTTGAGATAATATAACAAATTGACCAAGAAATAACATAAAGTTTCAACATTTTTTTGAAGATTTTAATCGTAGAAATGTAATTCTGCTTTGCCAAAATTTTGTACTTAGAAACTCTGAAAACTCGCAAATATTGGTTTTGAATCCGATTGTAAAAAATAATAAAACACCTAAACTGAATTTAAAATTCAGGGGCCCTAATCTTCATAATAATATTCTTCCAATTTAAAATACCCATTCCGGAATGTGTCGGCAGGATGGTACACATTAAAACTATTATCGTTTGCGCTTTATACAATATAAACTCTGATAATAATTGTTTTAAAACCATGATTTTTTTGTATTCCTTTCAAATCCACTTTGGTAAATCTCTCACTTCATTACAATTATGAATTTTTATGGTGTAAAAATAGTCAGTTTCTCTTCGATTCTCCTAAAGAAGAGTTAAATAAAGGCACGAAAGACCAACTACCAGCCCCCACAGAAGATGCCACTCACTGAAAGCTAAACATCCCTCTCAGGACTGTAAGACAGCTGACGTTTCGTTGAAATCTGATTCACCATTCCCCGGGCGAACTGACGCTTGCGACTCGGATGCTGTCGTTCCGTGTGTACGTGGGGCGCGTTCGTTAGCCAGATGGTTCTGGCCAATCAGGTTGCGAGACCTGCAGCGTGTCATAGGCTCTATTACCAGTGTTTGGGATCGTGTTACCGAGTTGTAATCTGTGTCTTTACTGCCTATTACTGGTTGAGGTTTCGTAAGCAGATTTTTCCAAGTATTAGGCAATCGCTGGCAATCATCACTGCTATTTAAGTTGTTAGGCCTCTTTGCAATTTCGATGGCTTCTCTTATAACTCTAGTGGACAGGTTTTCAGATCTCGATAGCATTTTTGTTCCTGAGAAATTTATCTTATGTCATGTGTTTAACAAGTGTTGGGCCAGTGCAGAAGAAGTTGTTTTTTGCTTGACAGCGTTTATATGTTCGTCTCTTATGGCGCTTATTTTAGGGTTGGTTTGGCCTACGAAAGATGGGCTGCATTCTCCGCATGGAATTTCGTACATTCTCTGGTTTTTTCTTTAGGTGTTTTACTTTACGGTCTGTGGTGAAAATGGTTTCAACGTTGTGTCGCTTGAGAATTTTGGCGATTTTGTCTGTGGTGACTATGACATAAGAAACAATTGGAGCTATTCTCTTGATTTTTCGGAACCAAGCGTTTGTTTTTCAACGGCCTGAGTTGGAGAGTCAACAGAGCTTACTATTGGTCATAGGTGACATCAAATGAATAGAAGAAAAGAAAGAGAAAGAGATAATTTAAAATAACATTTAACGACCAAAGTGAACAATCTCTATTTTAAAGAGTATTTAGATGGAAATTTATAGAATGTCAAAAACATTAATGAACGAATATGTCTTGGAAAAAGCACCCGACCAATGTTTGGAGAAAACATGCATGCTAGAGTACTTTCTAAGATGATGGAAAATGGCTATAGTCATTTCCATCCATTTACATAAAATACGTAAGAAAAATGACAATGGAAATTTCCTATTTTGTCAAGGTGTACAAGGTTTATATTAAAGGGTCTTTAACGTAATTTGTATTGAATATTGTGGTAGTGAAATATCAAAAATAACAAAAAAAAGGCGACCAAAGTAAACATAGAACAAACAATAATTCTTTTACGATAACATAAATGGAAGGTTTACATACAATTACGTAAGAAATAAGACAATACTAAGGAAATAATTTACTCTGTCTCTTCTTCTATTTTTATAAGGCGATTTTTTATAGAATGAATTTAAAACTATCGCCTGTTAAAGTAGATTTAAAATAGAATCACTGCAAATTCTTTCAGCAATATTTGATCTAATTCTTTTTTATTTTATAAAGGATAGTTAGAAACAAAAAAACGTGACCACCATTTGTTTCGAATTTTAGTGTCACAAGGAAAGATTTTCTAAAGGATAGTCTTTTATAACACCTTTTATTGTATACATTCCTGAACATGTCATTTTACTCTATTGATATAAATTACTCACTATTTATATCTATTTGCTGTTACAAGCACAAGGGTTCTTTGGATCGATATCGAAATTACCTTTAAAGGATACTGACGGGTTTATGACCAACATAAACAAGTTCTATTTTAAAGGGCGTGTAGACATAGCTGTTCACTAGTTTTATACAAATCTAAAAATCAACATGTTATTTCAGATCATGCAATTTTATTCAGTGCCATATAGCACATTCCCACCTGGCGCATTCATGTTGATTTAAGAAATACAATACCTAATCTCGTTCAAGGTGAAAGTGATAAACGAAACAACAAAATAAATTCTGATTCTTCATTATCAGCTAAGTTCTCGTTAATTTTATGGGAATTTGAGACACGTAATATTTTTAAGATCAATGCCCGTAAATGGTCATAATCAAGGTCAAATATAGGCTGAGGTTAGGACCACCAACATGGTCAACTAAAAGTTTAAAAAAATAGTCCCATGGGCATATAGTATTTTCAATGTTAATAATCATTATGTTCATTGTCGAGGCGAAGTGGGACAGAACAAGGTCAGAATAGGGTGAGGGGGTCCAACATTGGTATTGCTCACTACTAAATAATATTTCTCTGCACGCAATAAGTTAGTAATATTTAAAAAAATACATGTTAGTTGAAATATAATTTTAATAATATTGATTTAAAATTTCAAGTAGACGAAAGATTCATTTATTAAAATGAGAAAGGGGAAGAAGGAGTCTCATATTTAGTAGTATTGTTACTAGACATAACAAAATTTCAAGTCATCTATTCATTCGTTCGTTCATCTTCTATTAACTCTTTCATGAAGATGAATATATTATCAGCGGTATCTCTAGCATATTAGGTGCCAGGGTGCAAAGATTCGTATGACACACCAACACCCGCTAGCTCCGAAATTAGTAATAATAGAAAAAAAGATTAAAAAGTAAAAAATAAACAATAAACACCAAAAGTCATTTGTTAAATAACATAGTTATATTTTCTGAAACTAAATGTTGTAAACAAATACAACTAATTTTGTAAAAATCTTCTACATTACTGTGGTATTTTTTTTACAGATATAATATCGTTGTTTTGTACATTCTTGTGCTTGCCATCCCTTAGGTTCCACATCATCATAATCTTTACCAAGTTGAAGACAGTAATCATTAGTGGTTAAGATATCGGGTTCTTTGCTAGCCCAATTTGTATAAATAATTGGTTCTGCAGTATCTACCCATACCCATCCGCCATTATTTAGATGAACACCGCCAAGCCAGTAACAGTCTAAAAAATATAAATAGTACAAAAGTAGCGTCATCAAAGTGAAACAGAACTTCTTTATTTCTTTTATACTAGTCATGATTCTATATTAAAATTATTTAAGATATTAAAATGAGAGTTGATGGAACGATACTGTTTTTTTTTCCAATTTGATCATACTTGATGGCGTCTTTCTGGTTTCATCGAAAACAATCTTTATTTTGTTAATTCTATAAGTCACTCATTTTTAAATGCTACATAAAATTCTAAGTAACTTTTATCTTTATGAATTAATTGATTTAAAAAATCTGTAAATTTTATAATTTTATTAAATTTTGTAGAAAACATTACACACACCAAAAAAAAAGCTATCTTGTTTAAATTTATAAATTGGAGACCATCATGTTATAATATAATCATTCTTCAGGTTAAGTCCTTGCTGAAATTTAGAAGAATATAGTTAAATTTGGGAATATTTCATTTCGACGTATCTTTGCCGAGAAACAATCTAAACTTAAAATTTTTTTTATTGCAATAATTTGGATCTCTCTGAAGAAGATCTTCAAGAAGAACTAAATATCATTGAAAGAATTGCAATATCAAACAATTTCTCCCAACAAACTAAAAATAAATTAATAACTAAAAAACAAAAACAACTAGCCTTTAATTCAATATATACCAAAATAGAAAATGATAAAGATAATTCATCTTATGTATCTTTGTCATACTGTGGTACCCTATCAGAAAACATAGCTAATACTCTTTCCAAACATAATATAAAATTAGCTTTTAAATCTCAACAGAATCTGTCCACTATCCTTTACAATGCTAAAAATAAAATTAATAAATTTGATAAATCAGGAGTTTATAAGTTAAAATGGTCAGAGTGTGATAGCTTGTACATTGGACAAAGTGGTAGAAGCTATAAAACTCGCTTTTCAGAACACTGCCGATCATATAGACTACAAAAAACAGACTCGAGCTTTGCCAACCATTGTTTAGAACATAATCACAGTTTTTCTAATTTAAGCAACACTGACATGTTACATTATTCAATAAAGGGCCAAAAGTTAAATATTCTTGAATCTTTAGAAATATATAAACATAGTAAAAATAAAAATGTAATTTTCCTTAATGACCGGACAGAACTTGGATTTTCCCCGTTATTTGATGTTGCCAAATAATAATTAGTTCCCAAACTTTAGTACCTCCCCTTTGTAATAATGTAATTTCTCAGGTAGTCTTTATTTATTGTTAAATTTTCTGTGTAGATACTTAGTCTACCTTTGTAATTCAGTTTGAAAATGACTCTGAGTTGAAACTGCAGTCACTGTTCTCTAAATAAATTTAGTGGTATAAAGCATAGTAGTTCCTTTTAAACATTTCCTGAAGATGATTAACTACCACATAGTAACGACTACCAGCATCAACAATCCTGAATGTTGAATAAAGAGGAAATATCATCTGATATACTAATATGTCGTGTAAATAAAATAATATTTTGTAGCTTCTTCTCTATTCTAGTTTTCGATATAATAATTTTTAACACTTGTTATGGAAAATTGTTTTTAATACTATACATTACCGTAATGGTGTACTTAAGAAATTTTAAAAATTGATCACAAAAAAATTGTATAGAAAATCCACAAAAGAAATTTGTTTAAATAACTGATGTTTAAAATTATAATCAGCATGTCAAAAAAATATTGATGAGAAGGCCTACTGTTTCCATATTACCTCTCTTTCTTTCTAGACAATGTTCCTTCTGAATATTTTAAGAATTTAATTACCGTATTCTTAATACAATTCATTAAGTAAAGACATTCGATCAGAGTGAGATTAACATTATATACATTGCTTCATTATTCCAAGATAAAAATCGAAATATACCCCTGCTGAGAGAAAAACAAATTCTCTTACCATTCGACATGGAGGACCGTAACGAACGGCAGATAGCGAGTCGATAAGTATGATATAGAACTAGAATATGATCAATCACTAAATCAGCCACAAAACCTCGTTTGGTTTGCAGACAGATCCACAACTGACCAAGATACAGGAGACTGAATATACGGAGCCACTCCCAGACTAAGTGAGGCACTGGGGCAGCATACCACGATATTCCGGCCACAAATACGTGCTATTGATACTTGACTTCGAGAGAATCTAACGATGGTTTATAGGGACAGGATCATTCTGATTTTCTTCGACAGTGATGCCGCACTGAAAGCTTCTGCATGTCGTCAATTAACATTAAAACAGATCTGAGATTGTCTTCAAAACCTTATCGCTCTGACAAAACACAACAAAGTTTCCCTTCCGTGAGTACCAGGACCAAATGAAAAAGTAAAATAATTTACAAAGCACAAAGGATCTACTACCACATTTATTGAATTGCAACCAGTATTTGACATTACTCAAGCTGGTATTTGTGGATAGTTGTTTTGGTGGATAAACCATCAAAACTAAACCCACTAGAACTACATTTCACAGCAAACTGTTGCTGAGCAAACCATCCAGGAAATTAAGCCACGAAATCCTGCGTTTAAGCAGATAACAGAATAGTCTGGTTATAAGACTAATAACTGGCCATTGCAGCTTAAAGAAACATTTATGCACAATAGAAATTTATAATGAAGACCCAACATGTAGGCTACGTGATGAAGAGGACGAAACAACCTCACACATCATCGTCGAATGCGAAGCTCTAACCTACAGGAAACACCTTCAAGGATCGATCAATCTGGAAGGTTTATATCCAGAGGATAAACCTGAACAATAAGTCAATCAAATGGTGTAGAAAAATAATAACCCCTTTACTATTCTTCTAGATAATGATTAAACCACAAGTGTGTAGGGCAAACCGTGTAAAGGTTCTGATTTATCATGATTACTTACTTGTAAGGAGGGCTCCAATTGAAGTCAAATAATCACTAATGTTACTACCTTCCAAAGCATCTTGAATTGTAGCTATTTGCCATCCACGTTCTTTACACTCAATCCATGCTTGAAGAAAAGTTTCCTAAAAGTCCAGATAAAACAAAAATTATTTATCGATAATAAACCAAAATTAAAATTATCAATTATCTATTATTATTACACAGTTTTTAGGACATATGCTTCTATAACAGTATGTTTGGCAACAAACCGTCAGATTAAAAACTGATGAAAAACATGTCGTAAACATGTTATGTTAAGGTTTTGTGGCAGTTGTTGGTGTTGCTGGTTTTTTTTTTTTGGAAATTTCTTTTCACGTCTAGTTTTCGGTTATTAAAAGTACATGCCTGCAAAATTTTATTGCAAAATATATACTTTTCATCGGAAAGTATATTTCTTGCAAAATTTAATCTTAAGCTTTAAGTGATCCAGTCACTAGATGGAGCAAACAAAAAAAATCACCTTACTTTCTTCATACGGAGAAGTGGCACCATTTTTTTACGATGTTGTCTTACGTTTGTTGTTGAGTTAGTTGTACGGCAAAATTTTATCACAAAATATGAAAGGATTACAAAGTTATTAGGCTGTGATATACATCCGGACGGACGAACAGATGTAAATGATGAAACTATAAGTATTTTTAGCTGGAAACGAACTTCTAAAAGGGGACGTGATTGATGTATATCAGAGGAATAAAAGGTAACTTTTGAAAATTTTAAAATGTGCCCAATCCCATAAAAATATTTTTTGACATTCTCTGCCGTTATCGCTTTTAAACAGCGATATACTATAGTGCATTACCACAAACACAACAATGTTGTAAAAACCTTATTCAAACATTCTTTTTTTCTGTTTTTTTTAGGTTATTAGGTTATTCTGTTAACCGTGTATTCTTCTGATCATAAATAGGACTTTCATTATATCGTTTTTCATTTCGGCATTTCTTGATTAAAATACAGGATATCAAAAATTAGTTTTAAAAGAACGTTTTCGCCTATCACTCAGGCATTTCTTAGATTACTGAAATTAAATTAGAAAATCGTATTTTTTGTATGAAAGCACATATTTGGTGAAATTGTAGTTAATAATAAAATTAAAAAATAGGGGAACTTGTATCCTCTAGTTTCCCATTTTTTGTTACCTATGGACTTCGTCCTTATTTTTTATAGTAATTTGGTCATTTCTTAGTTAGTTACTCATGGTTTTTGATAAATTTTTATATTTGCCGCGTCCAGTTTTACTAATGTAATTTTAAATGAGCCTTATTTAACTCAACTGCCTTCGTGAAACGTTGCTATTACAGAAGATTTATTGCTTATGACACTGAATGTATCTAAAATAAAATCGACTAAATCTTACCATTTTTGATGTGCTAAAACCCAAACTAAACTTATCTCCTTAATATTAGTTCAAGTTTTCGAGATATGTGAGATCATGTCCCCCTATATATTAACAATGTAACCGCAAGAATGCACGTAGTAAATTTGTATTGTTATAACAATAGAGGGTTACCAAATATACGTGTTCCCCCCAAGAGAAGGAAATTTTGTAACATTTGGTAACACCGCATGACAGGTCTCCAGGGATGACCCCCCCCCCTATATACGAAGTTCCAACCTCCCAAGGCTTAAAATAAGAGAGATCACCACTTATAACCATGTAAATCGACTTTTATGTCTGGTTTGAACTGAACAGTCCCTGTATACCAACAAATGATAAACGCCATAATTGCGAATATTATGGAATTGAATAGAAAATTCTCGAATATTTTCCAAAAACGTAGAATCCGTATTTGGGTATATAAGCAGCTACAAAGCGAAGGGGTTTCTTAGTCGAAGTTTGTGAGTCGAATCAAATAGTTGAGATTGCAAGTGTGTAAACGATCCAGTTATGTTTGTGGTGAGGTGACTTTTGCGTCTCAGAAGCGGTTTATTACTCCATTGATTAAAAAGGCATATCAGCTTTATTTCGGTTGCAATATTGGGGATCAAGATAAACAGTGGGCGCCATATATTTGCTGTAATGCATGCGCTTGAAGTCTGAGAAACTGGTTAAATATTAAAAAACGATCTCTGCTGTTTGCTGTCCCAATGATCTGGAAAGATGCTTCGAATCATATAAATTATTGCTATTTCTGCATCATACCTCGTGCTGGGCAAGGCATATTAAAGAAGAAAAAGTCGATTATCAACTATCCAAATATACACTCTGCCATGAGACCTACGCCTCATAGTGACGAATTTCCTATTTCAGAACCCCCAAAAACATTCTCTTACGAACGAGTTAATAACTATACAACGATACGCCATCAACATCAAGAGATCCTGCTTTCACACCCAGCACATTATACCGCCCCCCGTACAAAAGAAACCAATCAGAATTTAACAATCTTATGAGAGACTTAGAACTTCCAAAAAGTAAAGCACAATTACTAGAATCAAAATGTTTCAGTATGTGTTTTTCGTAAACGCCATAAAGGCCTAGCACTATTCTTTAACATGGAAAAGAACTGGGTTTTCTGCAGTAACATTAGTGGTTTATTGGCGGCTTTCAATATAAACTCCAAGCCAGAAGAATGGAGATTGTTTATAGACTGACCAACATTGAGTTTAAAAGCAGTACTATTAAATATGGGAAATATTTTACTGTCTATTTCTGTTGGGTATGCAGTACACCTGAAAGAATCATACGATATTATGAAGTACCTATTGACAAGCATAAAATACGATGAGCACCAATGGCAGATCTGTGGCGACTTAAATGTGATTGCATATTTGCTTGGATTACAGCTAAGCTACATCAAGTTTTGCTGCTTTTTTGTACGAAAGGGACAGTCGGGCAAAGGCACTTCTTTACAAGAGAAAAACTGATCTGTTCGACAATTATTATAGCTAAATGAAAAAAATGTACAACATATGCCATTGTTTGACCTCAGAAAAATGTTGTTGCCACCGCTGCATATCAAATTGAGCCTAATGAAAAACTTTGTTAAGGCACTGAATACAGATAGACCAGCTTTTCAGTACCTGCGTTAAAAATTCCCAAGACTAAGTGAAGCAAAAATTAAAGAAGTTAGTTTTGTTGAGCCACAGATTCGAAATATTCTAAAAGACAAACATTTTGACAACACTCTATCAGATATCGAAACAAATGCTTGGAATGACTTTTACCTCGGTGTCACAAATTTCTTCGTAATTAAAAAATCTGACAATTACGTTACCCTTGCTGAAAATATGCTGTCATCGCATCAAAAGATCAATTTTCTACACTCAAATTTGGACTTTTTTCCTGACAACTTCGGAGCTGTAAGTAATGAACAAGGTGAACGCTTCCATCAACAATAGAGAAAAGGTACCCAGGGAATGCTTCCATGTTTGCCGACTACTATTGAACTTTTGTTAGAGATGCTCCAGAAACAATTCACAAAAGACAAGTAAAAAGAGAGGATATTTAGGGTGTTGCAAGTGTAAAAGTATGTTTTTGTTATTATTTTGTTAAAATAGAATAAAAAAAAACTCGTTCTTGAAAAGTGGAGCTAAGTCTTTAATTTTATTGTCATTTTTGTATTCAGCGCCCTAAAATTAACAAGAAAATCCACTTTTTTTAAAATATACAACAAATAAACTAAAATTTGTTACGTAGTAAGCATAAGAATCTCAAAGTAAATATGTATTAAGAATTTATTGCGCAAAAAGTTAAAAGTTTGGGTTCTTGTAAATATAAAGTTATTTTTGCAAATAAAAAAAAAACACATCGCATGTTCCCATCTCTGAATTGACTGATATATCATGGGTAAGATTTAAATTTCTGTAAGCGGTAATCATTTATTTATGACGCTGTGCCCAAAATGTCCGAATCTATTTTGTCCAAAAAGAAAATGTTTTTCAAACTAGGTTACTCGATAAGGGGGACTGGAATTTTCGTAATACGCGCAAGTATAATTGTGACTGATCAGTTGATATTAAACCTAAACAGGAAGAGAAAATTCTATAAATTGTTGAAGAATCATCAAGTATTAGTATAAGAGTCTCAGCCAGGCAAGTTGGAAAAGTTATTAAACCAAAATTCACGATATTTTACGGAGTCAGCAGTTGTAACCATTCTATCTACAAACAGTGTCAGCTCTTTTACCTTCAAATTTTGAAGCATGGCTTGAAGATTATGGATGGAATTCTGAATCAAATAACAGGAATGTTCCGATTATTAAAATTATTTGATTTACTGATAATGCAACATTGACGAAAAACAGAATGACAAATGTGCATAACACACATGTGAGATGGAAAAAACTTTAGAGCCGTAGTAGGTATGCATCATGAAGTAAATTTTAAACTTAATATATGGGTGGGTGTGGTAGATAATTTTCTTTTGATGCCTGTTATTTTACAGGGAAAACTGACTGACATTTTTCGAATATTTTGAAAATACTCTGTATGGTTCCCTTATTCGTGTATCTCTACAAGTACAACCAAATATATGGTTTTAATTAGACCGCGTTATTCTACATTTTGTTATAAATGTTAGGGAATATTTATACCAGGATTTGTTTAATCGATGGATTGGTAGTTAGGATGCTCCAGTACAACGACCACACCGTTTTCCATGGACTAACTAGTCTGCGGTTGTATCAAAGCAGTGTACATGTCTGCAGTGATGCTAGAGACACGTCATATACGTAGAAATTTCCGAATGTATTTCCTCTCATGGAAGTTTTAAGCGTATTGACTGCCAGTTACGAGACATAGATACGTTTATATAGATAAGTTAAAATTTTCAATTTTAAGCATGATTTTATACTTTTCAGGTAGTCTTGAACCAAAACCAGGTAGAGTAGGGCATCTAAAAACTTCCCGTATCAATGAAATTAAAGGACAAATGTTAGATTTTTTAACGATAACCCTAAAATTAGTTTAAAAAAAAATAGCTATGCTACTTTATACATCAAAATCATTGATATATGCAGTATTTTAGGAGCAACTACTCCATTTTTATCATTTTCAAAAGGCAATGACACCGGATAATTATCCCGTACATGTAAAATATACCCACTGCTTTCTGTAAGAACAGCAAGATAATAATACACTTGTAAGTAGAGCGAAATTTTCTAGGGGTGCAATTATAAACTCCCATAATCTTCACTTGTGAGATGAAGAGAACTCCCATGCGATAATTGAAATAAAATATAAACATACATTTTTAATAAAGATCTGGAAGAGAATCATTGGAAATCACTTATTGATGGTTATTTAAACGAAGAAAACTATTTGCAATTCATTCAGAAGGATATAAATAATTTATTGGAAGAAGTCCCACTACACATTTCAAACTACATGTGGCTAATGTACGATGGTACCCCGTCACATTTTAATGTTATTGTAAACGATTAATTAAATAACCAATGTCTGAATCAGGAAATAGGTCATCCCTGGCCGCCTGTATCACCTGATTTAAACCACTTGAACTTTTCTTTATAAACTTATCTTAAAAATTGTATTTATATATCTTTTGTGCAAACTACAGAAGAACTATTAAGAATAATTATGTTTCATTGCGCTGCAATGAAGAATAATGCTGACATGTTTCTTAATAAATTAAGAAAATGTGTAGTTTTACAGGATGTCAATTTGAGGATATACCGTAACTAAAGTCAAATCATAATACATATGTCATTATGCTAATAATCACAAATTTTCTACTTTAGTTTTACTGTTCTTATTTATTTTTTATTAAAAAGGTAAAGTATTAATTTTTTTGTTTTAATTTATATTTTTCAACTGATTCTGGTTATAGATTTGGGAACATAATTGATAGAAAATCCTTGAATACACCTTATCGAGAGTCCTCGATTATACTTTACTACTCATCTTAAGAGCACTTCACATGTAAACCGCTAGTCTTATTAACAAAGATAACGTATATATTTTTCAATAGAAATAAAGGTCATATGTCAAATATGGTAACGCTGTAAAAATTTCGAAATTTTTATAAATTTGATATTCCGATTTTGACATCTTTGATAATTTCTGGGTATTTTGATATCAGTTAATACAAGACAATTATTAACAATATTCATCACCTAAATTTTTTCGTACAAGCCGTTCAAAAGTACCTAATTAAAAATCGATTTTTAATTGTTACCTTTAAGGGCCAATAGCTCAATAATACAGGACAAAAAGTTATATGAAATTACGACTGCATTTTGATAGTTCTAAACTTAGAATCGTAACTTTTGCGACACAACAGTATCATAAAATAAAAGGTTTTTATGCTAAATTTTTCTACGTAAACGTTTATTGTTGACACATGTAACGAAAACTATAACACTGTCATAAACCAAATTATACCGGTCAACTAAATTTAAAATTTATAGCATTTAGAACAGGTTAATCTGAAAATTCATTTAGTGAATTTGGTTGTGATAGTGACAGAGTGTTTACTTCGATTAAACTTTATTCCTGATTATGAGCCGCTTTGTACTTAAAACTTCAGATTACTATCTGAATACAGATATGGAAAAGTAGGCGTTTAAGGTTTTTTTAATTACAGCAATATTTATACTTACATTGGTCTCTGAAGCATAATATTGGTTGCTTGCTTCTAAGGGCAAGGCTGCGTGAGTTACAACAAAAAGTATGGGTATAATTATCAAATAAAATAATTTCTGCATCTTAAGTAGAATTATAAAATATTTAAGTACACCTTGAACCAAAATCTGCTCTGAACTGATTTCAATTTTTTTAATTTTAAATAATATTGCTTAGATTTTATCAAATTAAATTATAAATTAAATTCCCCTATTATGAAAATTATTATTGTATTCTAATATGTCTGTCTGATAAGTCTATCACATCTATTGGTCGACAAATAAAATTCTCAAATTTTAATTACAAGTACTTATGTATTAGGAAAAAAATTTGTGAATTGTATTCATCTAATCATATCAAAACTTGAACAACTTTGTTTTCAAATTCGTTATGTGCGACCCTGAAAACTCCCCCATACCAATTTTGGGGAGATAAGGACAAAATTGAATTTTTGTCTGCCGTATTGGATCCGTATGGATATATATATATATATATATATATATATATATATATATATATATATATATATATATATATATATATATATATATAATGTATGTATGTATATGTATATATATATATATATATATATATATATATATATATATATATATATATATATATATATATATATATATTATATTCTAGAAGGATTTCATAATCATAAATTTTATATGAAATTGCAATTTTTGAAGTCGGCTAATACCTGACAAAATGTAATTCGCATAAACAGATTAAAAATACTTTATTTGTAATTTCATTTAGAAATCATTTTGCACTGACTTCAAAAATTTCAATTTCATATTAAAAATTTATGGTTATTTGTCATTTTTTAGCACACTTCTAGAAGTCGATTCAATTTTTTTTTTTGAATTCTTTATGATATCCATAAATTATTTGAACTAAGTACTAATCCAGATTAGTGTACCTAGCAATGATTGCAAGGTGACAAAAAAGTACCCACCTTATCCAAAGTTGTAAATCACCCTAAAATGAACCACTAAAAATCCTTTGGTTCTTAGAGTTCTCCAAATATCAGTGAAATTGTGTCAAACAAATATTTAGTCTGTCACAGTAAATCCACTATCTTAAGTTTCAAATTAATTTTAGATTGGTAATATTAGACCCCAAAATCTTCCAATATCGATATTTAAAGAACTTGAAACGTAAATTTCTACACATTATCAATTTTAGACCAAATTGGAAAATGTAAAATTTTCAGTCCCTCATATTGTATCTTATCAACCTAATAGTTGTAAAAAATTAACTTCATATTCGTAATACACGACCCTGAAAATCCCTAATACCAAATCTGAAAAATGCGAATAAGGTAAAATTTTCAACCCACCGGATTGGATCCGCCATATCGAATTTCGAAAAATAATTTTAACGTCTTAATCTAATCTAAATCTAAACCATTCAAAGCCCCCTACTGCCAATTTTGGATGAAATTCGGAAACTTAAAATTTCTAGATCGTCATATTGCACCTGACATATTGGATTTTCTTAAAATAATTTTATATTCTCTATTTACATCCTCAAAAACGATTTAGTTCCACCTTTGAACAAAATCGAAGAATGTAAAACCTTTAGTTCGCTATATCGGATTTGCCATATTGAATCCTGAAAAAATACTTTTAAATTCATAATTTACATCCTCAAGAACCCCCTATATCAGTTTTGGAGAAAATCGAAAAATGTAAAACTTTTAGGACGCCATATTGGATCCTCCAGATTGAGTTATTCAAAAAATATTTTAAATTCCTTATTAACACTAACAAAAATCCCCCAATATTGAGTTTAGACAAAATCGAGAGACGTAGAATCTTTAATCTGCCATCTTGGATCCGCCATATTTATTTTTTTTAAATAATTTCAGATTCGTAATTTGCAATGGCATAAACTACCTCATATCAGTTTTGAAAAAAAATAATTTTTTATCCACCATATTGCATACGCCATATTGAATTTTTAAAAAATAATTTGAGATTCGTTATGTGCGACCCTGAAAACTCCCCCACACAAGTTTTGGAGAAAATATTGAATTTTTTTAAAATAATTTCAGATTCGTGGTCTACAACCCCGAAAATTCCCTCATACCAATTTTGGAGAAAATCGGACAAAATTAATTTTTTTGGCCGCCATATTGTCAGCGCCATCTTGGATTTTACTGCACCAATTTTGTCCAAAAAAATATGAGACCACCGCAGTAACTTCCTGGACATAACGTAAAAAGTTTCATTCAAATCAATGCCGCCGTTCCGATGTAACCGGTGTACATATATAGAAAAATACATAGTCAACGAATTGAGAACATCCTTTTTTTGGAAGTCGGTTAATAAGAAACAGGAGTAATCTGGCGATTTCTAGACCTTCTGTCATAGGCGTTCCATGTTAAAATTAACGAAATAGAATTTTCTAAAAGTTCCAGACCTTCTTTCATAGACGTGAGGAAATTAACAAATTACAAATACAAACATACTACGAAATGTATAACGCTATTAATTTTATTACAATATACATATGTATATATATATATATATATATATATATATATATATATATATATATATATATATATATATATATATATATTACTGAGTAAGTAACGAGCCGAACCGCACTGGAAAATGCTAAATGAGATTTTGGCGAAACATCGTGAAAATGATTTTTTGAACAAACGGATTGAAACCCGGAATAACCAAACCATTCATATATATATATATATATATATATATATATATATATATATATATATATATATATATATTAAAATTCAACATTTAAAAGCAACAATTAAAAATTAAAACAATGATTATTTAAAAGGTTCTTTTTAGTAAATTTTACGCACCTTGAGATTTCGTCAAAACTATTATTAAATCAACAAATCAACAAACTACCAAGGACTTGCATTTTATATTCGGGGACATGGTAAACAAAAAATTGAAGGAATTTGTTTTTGCTTTTAAGGAGATATATACATTTTTGATGTTGTTAAGGGAATAGACTGCTTCTAAATTATATTGTTGTAGATTTGACTAAGATTATTTGTCATTTACTGTATGAGTTTCCTTTTTGATAGCTATCATTTCCTTTATTGTTAATTTTTGATTATTTTTGTCTCTATCGACTATTTTGGTATCTTCAAAATTAAAAGGGTACTTTTCATTTTTTTCATGTTTTGTCAATACTGTAATAGCGTTTTTGGTATATTTATGTCCATTTAATCGATTTTTTAGTAATTGGCTTGTCATTCCTATATATTGTTATGGACAGCTTGCACACGGAACTGATTATACAATATTGGAAGTTTTCATAGTTGGTGTTTTGCTTTTCAGTTTAGTAAAAATTGAGTTTAGTTGATTGTAACTCTTGCGACATGCAACAATATTGTATTTTTTTAAAATGTATATTAATTTTTCTAAAAGATTGATTGTATAAGGTAAATGCTATGTATAGCTTTGGTGTTTCCTGTTGCGAATCATTCCTGTTTTTGGTTCTTAGGTTGTCATAGTGTTTGTATGTTCTTTTTTTAATAATTTCCTCGATATTTTTACTATTAAAATTATTTTGTGTAAGGGTTTCTTTAAGTTTTCTTAGAGTCGAGGGTCTGAAGGTAGAGGATGTTAATAAAATGGCTCCGTCAACCAAGCTCATGATTACACTTCTTTGGTTTTTTGAATGATTTGAACAGTGGTTCAGATATCTTCCCGACCAGGATGGTTTGGTTTAGACACTTACGATATCTGAGAATTTTTTGAAACAAAATGTTTCTTTAATATAAAAGTTATTTTTCCCTGTAATGTTTGAAATACAGCCTTATAGATATTTTGACAATTTATAAAAAGGTGATTGTAGGCAAGGAACAATAGGTCTTAATGGAACGTTTGGTTTTGTGTAATTTAGGTAGTCCGTATATTTTTGGAGAAATAGCACTATGAAGGGAGAGATTATTCGCTTCGGCGTCACCAATTTCTTTTTTTGTTAGTAATTTCTTGTCGAATTATTTTTCTTTTGGTTTACGTGTGTTGGATCGCCATTTATTTTTTGGTATGTTGTTTGGTAATCCAACGGTTCAGTCATTTTGTTTTCATAGTCAGCTTTATTCATCACTGCTGTTATGGCTGGTAATAACATTTGTCACTTCTGCTCTAATTGTATCTTTATTGTCTTGTGGTTTATTCTTTATTGCCAACTCAATGGCGGCTATATATTCGGTGCCTGGTAAGTTTTTGTCATTTGTGACATTTAGCGAAAAATTTGGTTCAAGAGACAGCACATGTTCAATCTCTAAAGGTAAAAGTGTGTCAGAAATATTGGTAATCCAATTTGATGTAGTATTCGAATTATCAGTTTGACAGTGACCGTTCTTTAGTAATCTACTTATTTTATTTCGATGTTTTTGTTTAATTCTTTTATATAATTTTTCATATTTATTGTTTTCAATGTTAAAAAATTATTTACCAAAAATTTTGACAAAGATTGTTTAATTAAGTCGCTTTGTTTTTCCACATTAGTATTGAGATTATTTATATTAGATTTAAGAACATCATTAAAAAAACTAAGTCAAGTCTGTTAAGACTGTCGATTACGCAAGCTACTAAGAATTGTCGACAATAGGATTGGTGAAAACTTCGATTTTATTGCTAGCAACTATTATTTCCGTTTAAGTATGGCAATTTCAATCTAATTGATTGTTGAAAAGTTTAGTATTTAGCAGAGGGCTGTTAGTTATATCCTAACAACTACATGTTTTTGCACTGATGATCGAAGGATAAATGAGCATACCTAGTTGACCCTTAAAACTCAGAATTACACAAATTGAATTCAATGATAATCTTCTCATCACGAATACCAATCATGTGGACGTTATCATTCAAGACTCGAAATGTTATTGATAAGTTGGCGCCTACTAGGCGTGTAGTTCTTTGGTAACCAGGCTCAACATTAATATCAAATTTGAGAAGGATTAAGAGATACTTTTATAATGTTAATATTAGAAACTGATTGATGCTTTTGTCCACTTTTTATCACATTAGGGTCAATCCTATGGTCAGCTCTTCTGAATTCAGAAATCGATGCTAAATTTTAATTTAACTTCACACTTCACACTATGGAACTCTAAATTGTATGGATACAATCAGCTCAGGTTATATAAATAAATACTGCCACCCACTTTAAAACTTGACCCACCGTGAAAAAAAAGTTAAAAATTTTTCTACTTAATTAGGAAAGGTATAGTTCTACTCAAATATGGCAATACGCTTTAAGTTTAACAGTTTTAATAACAAAAAATTATTAAATGAATACAAATATGTTTGACATTTAAGGGAAATATAAATAATATTGCAAACCTTATTTTTCTGATTCAGTGGAAAGGAATAGTCAATAAAAAGATTTCTTCATCATCTTCACCAGATGAATCTTTTGGAAATTTCAGCATAGCTTTTTAAATTTCATCTGTTTCATAGGTTTTAGAAAGAGTGGTTAAATATCGTGATATTTTCTTAATATTTTTCATATGAGCAAATAAATTACTCTTCTTACCAATATTGTTTGGTGTTGTAGACGGTAAGTTTAAAATAACTTACAACTTTTTAAACAAAAAAACTCCTTATTTTATTAATAAAAACAGGGAGCATTGAGATCAAAATATATAAACGTATTTACTGTAGGAATGTTCGAGACAGCATTTGCTTTGATCTTCTCCGGTAATCGTCGGAAGAGGTCATACCGCCAGTGGCATAACATAGGTAAAGCCGGAACATGTTCCTCGCCTTGTAAAGTTGCATTTCAAATTGGCAACGGATACCGTCGGGGAAATAACACCATATACTCTCTTAATCCTGACCATTCAGTTGATTCCATACTTTCCGGCGATTAAATCCAATATATAACCATATGCCATTTCATAGAAGGAGTATTACTTCTCATCATCTTTGATGAACCAACTTTTAAACTACCATTTGAAAAGTATGGGAATAAAACATGGAATGTCCAGTTTAAAAAAAAAATGAGGCTATACCTTCAATATGTAGTATTTTTATGTATTTTCTTATGTCCACAATATATTAAAATAAAGAATTACTATACAGGCATAAAATCAGGAATGTCCCAGCGCAACCGGAATAATAGTGGATATGTCAATTTCAACAAACATAAAAACAGGCTACAGTTTAATAATTTTATTATTTTTCACTATTCGTCAATGTCAGTGTTTTGGGGTAGTTGACAGTCGCCTGTTTTGTTTATTTTAGAAGCATGAGATCCGAAAGTGTTGTAAGTGATTTCAAGCCCAAGAAAAGGCAAAAAAACTGGCAGAATGCAGGATGTCATGAAAAAGCTGAAGTTGTCTTCATATGAACAAGGCGAACCATGCAACGGCAAAAGGTTAAAATGCTTTGAAACTTTCAGTAATATAGAACGTAGTGAAATTTTATTTATCTTTCACCAAATAAGTGAGCATAATGAATAAAACAGTTATCTGTGTGGTTTCATCTCTATTATATCTGTTCAAATGCTCATATCTCGAAAACTCAAAGTTGAAACTCTATATCACGATAGTTCTTATGCATACAAGGTAAGGGTAAAAAGGATCATGTTGTAAAGGAAATACCTGTATGCAGTATGGCTTGCTTAGACATTCACGGATTCTCCAAAGGTAAATTGGAACACCTATAAAAAGCATTAAAACATAAGGGTTTAACACCAAAAGATCAACGCGGTAAACATGTCAAATTAATTAAAAAATTACCTAACGATACTTATGCTAAAGTTACAGATCATATAAAGTTGTTTAGAAGAAGGTTGTCACATTATAGTATTAAATATACCAGTAAATAATACTTACCGGAGAGTCTAAACATTAAAGAAATGTACACAAAGTTTCATGATTTGTTTTCCAGTGTAAAAGATTCTTATGAAACATGTCACATTATAGTATTAAATATACCAGTAAATAATACTTACCGGAGAGTCTAAACATTAAAGAAATGTACACAAAGTTTCATGATTTGTTTTCCAGTGTAAAAGATTCTTATGAAACATACAGAATGATTTTTAATACTAAATTTAATACAACTATAGGTTTTCCACGTAGTGACACTTGCACCGCATGTAATAGGTTTACAGCAGAAGTGAATAGACTGAGAAAGGAAGGAAATAAAATAAGGAAATTAGAAGTAAAAAAAGAAGTGCATAAGAGGAAGGGTCAAAGATTTTATGACGAAAAAAGAAAGGTAAAGAATAAAGCAAGAACTACCAAAGATTTTGTAGCAATTGCACTAGATTTCCAGAAAAATATATATCTCCCAAATGTGCCACCTAATGACGTCTATTTCCTGCGACAGCTTTGTATGTATTGATTTAACATACATAATCTTTCATCTGGCATGTCCTTCTTTTATACTTACCCTGAACATTTTACCAGCAAAGTATCAGATGAAGTTGCTATGTTCCTTTTTGATTTAACCGTTAATAACCTAGATGCGCAGGTGAAAAACATATTTTTTGTGATTCTGCAGGTGGTCAAAACAAAAACTTTACAATTTTTAGATTCATGCGTTATGTGGTTCATACTATTAAACCGGTAGGATCTATAAAAATTACATTCTCTATCAGGGGACATTCGTACTTAGCATGCAATAAAAATATGGGACTTGTAAACTTAAAAAGAAGAATGAAAGTACCGAATGATTGTTATGAATTACTTCGCAACTCTAGAAAACAATCTACTCCTTTTATTGTCATTGAAGTGAAACCCACTATGGTCAGAGATTGGATAAAATCGTTGTTGGCAAGCCATTTTTTTGCACCAATTAAGATATAAGACCATGGCACTTATATTTTTTAAAGAGTAGCAAATTATAGATATAAACGGATGCAATCAAAACAGTTCGTCATCATAACAATATTTTACGCTTTTTTATTCCGTTTTCTTCCATCCCGTGAACAGCAGTTATTTCGACATATAACATACTTGCAAGGTCAATATAAATGGAGAATTTAATTACAATACGTAAGATAAGTGACAATACTAAAAAATACCGCATTTTATCTATTTGCGAACGTGATCAAACCGTAACGTAATTTTTGTTGAATGTCGAAGTAGTGAATACCTATAAATAGCATATTTTCTCTGTACTTCTATTTTTACAAGAATGAAATATTCTAGATGACCCTAAGCGTGATTTTATATGCAAAAGAAACTATGTATGTAATATTATTCAATGCCTTGTAACAAAAAAAAAAGATCTCAGGGTAAAGCTGTCTTTTATTTGGATTTTTAAAAATACGGTTTTTAAAAAACTTTCTTTCGTTCTTTCGTTATTTCGTTCTTTCGTTCTTTCGTTCTTTCGTTCTTTCGTTCTTTCGTTCTTTCGTTCTTTCGTTCTTTCGTTCTTTCGTTCTTTCGTTCTTTCGTTCTTTCGTTCTTTCGTTCTTTCGTTCTTTCGTTCTTTCGTTCTTTCGTTCTTTCGTTCTTTCGTTCTTTCGTTCTTTCGTTCTTTCGTTCTTTCGTTCTTTCGTTCTTTCGTTCTTTCGTTCTTTCGTTCTTTCGTTCTTTCGGTCTTTCGTTCTTTCGTTCTTTCGTTCTTTCGTTCTTTCGTTCTTTCGTTCTTTCGTTCTTTCGTTCTTTCGTTCTTTCGTTCTTTCGTTCTTTCGTTCTTTCGTTCTTTCGTTCTTTCGTTCTTTCGTTCTTTCGTTCTTTCGTTCTTTCGTTCTTTCGTTCTTTCGTTCTTTCGTTCTTTCGTTCTTTCGTTCTTTCGTTCTTTCGTTCTTTCGTTCTTTCGTTCTTTCGTTCTTTCGTTCTTTCGTTCTTTCGTTCTTTCGTTCTTTCGTTCTTTCGTTCTTTCGTTCTTTCGTTCTTTCGTTCTTTCGTTCTTTCGTTCTTTCGTTCTTTCGTTCTTTCGTTCTTTCGTTCTTTCGTTCTTTCGTTCTTTCGTTCTTTCGTTCTTTCGTTCTTTCGTTCTTTCGTTCTTTCGTTCTTTCGTTCTTTCGTTCTTTCGTTCTTTCGTTCTTTCGTTCTTTCGTTCTTTCGTTCTTTCGTTCTTTCGTTCTTTCGTTCTTTCGTTCTTTCGTTCTTTCGTTCTTTCGTTCTTTCGTTCTTTCGTTCTTTCGTTCTTTCGTTCTTTCGTTCTTTCGTTCTTTCGTTCTTTCGTTCGTTCGGTCGTTCGGTCGTTCGTTCATTCATTTTTTCTGTTTCTACTTCCATTAGCTTTATTCATTCATTCATTTCCTTAGTCTGCGAAATAACACCGAGTCGCAGAATTAACGTTTAGCCATAATCTAACGTTATCTTTCAGTGAAAGATGAATAGAGTCGCAATATCTTTAACCTATTAGGCGCGGGCGTGCAAAGGTTTATATGACACCCTAACACCCACTAACACCAAAATTAGGTTTGATGGAAAAAAAATTTAGAAACCAAAAATAATAAATGCTCTAAGTTATTTGATAACTAAGCGCAGTTATATTTTCATAAACCAAATATAGTAAACAAATACAACTGATCTTATAAAAGTCTATTATATTACTGCGTATTTTTTTTACAGATATAATATCGTTGTTTTGTACATTCTTGTGCTTGCCATCCAGTGGGTTCAGGATCATCATAATCTTTACCGAGTTGAAGACAGTAATCAGTATTCTTTAAGATATCTGGTTCGTTGGTTGACCAATTTGTATAAACAATTGGTTGTGCAGAATCTGCCCATACCCATTCGCCATTATTTAGATGAATGCCACCAAGCCAATAACAGTCTAAATAATATAAATCGTTCAAAAAATAGCATCAAAAATTAAAAAAAGAACTTTTTTATTTCTTTTACACTAATCATGATTAAAATTATTTTAGATATTAAAATAAGAGTTGATAAATTTTCCTGTTTATTCCCAATTCGATCATACTGACTAAACTCGTGCTGGTTGTTTTTTTGTTAATTTTATAAGTCACTTAGTTTTATACTCTACATAAAATTCCAGAAAACTTTCATGATTCATCCCTTTTAAAAATCAGTTAATTTTGTAACTTTATTAAATTTTAAGAAAACATGAAGTTGTATTTACCTATTGAGTTAGGTTATTTTTGCAGAAATTGTTTTAAAATTTCGTCAATTTAGAATGCCAAACATGAAAATTAACTATTGAACATAAATCTTTGCCGTAGTTTCACATCCCAACCAAAAAGCTATCTTGTATAAATTTCAATCATGTCAAAATATAATCATTCTTCAGGTTAAGTTGCCGCTAAAATCTCTTTTATGGCAATATTTTGGATTTTTTTTATTTAAAAAAATATCTGGTAAACTAATATGATAATAACAGTACAAATGTGGTTAAGTTAAAATAGATTTTTGTTACATATGTTAAAGATCTCAAAGAGTACATATTGATTTGCCACTTGCCGTTCGATATATCTCTGGATGTTGAATATCCCTGGATGTTGAATATCCCTGGATGTTAAATTTATAGAAACAATTTTTTTTTTATTTTTCTTCTAAATGAGTATATAGTTTAAATAAATATGTTTAAAATAATATTTTGCAGGTTCTTCTCGATTTTCGTTTTTAAAGTTATTAAACTTTTAAAGCTTTGCTGTGAAAATATTGTTTTTTAATATTATATATTATTATTACGGTTTACATAAGAAATTTTTAAAATTAATTATGAAAGAATATAATTAATTATATAAAAAGTCAAGGAAAAAGCACAAAAAAAAATTGCTCAAATAATTGATGTTTAATATTGCAATGAGCATGTCAAAAAAATTATTGATGAAAAGGACTAATCACCTCTTTTTCCTGAAAATACTACATTTCATTACCCAAACGCATTCGCTAAGAATGAAATTTACATTGCTTCATTGTTCCAAGATAAAAATCGAAAATATATATACATGTTGAGAAAAAAAAATTCTGTTTCCGTTCAACATCAATGGTCCTATCCAACGGCAGATAACGAATCGATAAGATGGTGTTCTCTATACCTCGACTATTCCCTTAGATAAGAATCGACCACAGATATGTAGATTAAAATCTGTAAAGGTTGTGATTTATAATGATTACTTACTTTCAGGGTTGGCTCCAATTAAAGACAAGTAACTAGTTATGTTAATACCCTCTTCAGCGTCATTAATAGTAGCTATTTGCCATCCACGGATTTTACATTCAATCCATGCTTGAAGAAAAGTTTCCTAAAAGTCCAGATGTAACAATAATAACACAGGGCCACAAAATGAAATCGAGGTGGAGCATCTCTAAGTTCAGTTGACTTTTATGTCTTTGGGATCGCTAATTACAATTCCGGTGTCTATATGACCCCAGCATTTCGGAGTCAAGGTCAAATGAAGGTCAAACACCTTAACTCGAATGATATAATTTTTTTGACCCCGAATTCTGAAAAAAACAGGAAATTGCACGTCCAAATATGTTTTGACCTTTAGGTCAAACTGACTTCTAGAGGTCATCCGTAGGTCAAATCCTTCTCTTGAATCTATAGACTAATTTTTCGGCTAGAAATTTGTCTCGGACCAGTTGACCATTATATTTTTAGGGTCACTAATCACAGTTCCGGTGTCCATATAACTCCAACACGTCTTGGTCAAGGTCAAATGAAAGTCAAACACCTCAATTCGAATGATATAATATTTTTAACCCCGGATTCTGAAAGAATAGGATAAGCTTCGACCTTTTAGCCAAAGTGACCTCTGGAAGTCATTAGGGATCATCTAGAAGTCGAATGCTTCTTTTGAATCTCGGCTGATTTTTCGGCTAGGAATGGGTCTCGGGCTAGTTGACCTTTGTTTCAGTTTTGATCACAATTCCGGTGCCATATAACCTCAGCACGTCTGAATAAAGGTCAAATAAACGTCGAACTCCGTTATACGAATGATATCATTTTTTTGACCCCCCGGATTCTGTTTGTGTGTGTTCATTCATGTATGTAAGTGTTGTGTGTTTCTGTGTATGAGCTCGTATGTATCTGTCCGTTTATGTAGGTAAAGTGTGTCTGTCGTGGATCTGTATGTATCTGTGTATCTCTATGTGTGTACGCGTGTACTGTATGTACCCATATGTGGATATGTGTTAACTTACGTGGGCCTGCGTGTGTGTATATGTGTGTGTATCTATTTGCGTATGTCAGTGTGTCTATGTGTACCTGTATATTCATCTGTGCTGATTCCGGCAATTTCTGAAGGTTTTTTTCTGGCGTTCTGGAAAAAATTACGGGTGTTGAAGCAATTTTGAATAAAAATTTGATCTCAGACGTTATATAGATATATCGTTCAGGTCGGAAAATTGAATTTGTTATGTAGTGAATTCGTATATATATGCGAATAGAAAATTATGTTCTTTTGTTCGTAAAAGATCTACGAAGGGATTTTCTTTTGAGGATATTTGATGTGTTTCTTTTTAGCAATAATCTGATATCATGTTCACATCCCAAACAGTTTGATATCTTTTCCCAAAGTCTTTCAGGTTTTGGTAAAATCTCTCGCCCTGCTCCTCTCTGAAATCCCCCAGATTTTCAGTGAAGTAATCAATGTGGGAATGAAGAAAATGGATCTTTAAATTTATTAAACATCCCACGTGGAGGTGCCTTGGGGACAGGCACACGAAAATGGCGGTTAACGATGTCCCTTCTTATAGTATATTATGTAAGTAATGAATCTTGGCCTCTGATGGACCTTGAAAATAATAATAATTGTTTAATCCAAGGTCACCCCCCCCCATGAAAATACTCAACAGTATAATGTAAAATGATGGCTCGTGATCAAAAATTTGAAATCAGTTGAATGTAAATACTCAAGCTTGAAATTTATGAATTTAATTTCTAATTTTGGGCTATGAACCTATCATTTCACAATATGACACTTAATAGTTAAGTACGTATTTTCTCTTAAGAGACTGACTAATTCGCATGAACTTTCGTACAGGCAATATATACGATATTTCGCTTCTTAGATATCAGCCGAGAGATGACCTCTAAATGACCTCCAGATGACTAAAAGGTCAAAGTGTATCTGGACGTGAAATTTCCTGTTCTTTCAGAATCCGAGATCAGAAAATTATATCATTCGAATTAAGATGTTTGACCTTCATTTGACCTTGACCCAGACGTGTTAGAGTTATATGGACACCGGGACCGTGATCAGCGATCCCAAAAACATAATGGTCAATTGGTCCGAGACATATTTCTAGCCGAAAAATTAGTCGAGATATTCAAGAAAAGGATTTGACCTCCAAATGACGTCTAAATGACCTATAGAAGCCACCTTTACTAGAAGATCATAGCGTATCTGGACGTGAAATTTTCTGTCCTTTTAGAATTCTGGATCAAAAATATTATATCATTCGAATTTAGATGTTTGACCTTCATTTGACTTGTACTCAAACGTGCTAGGGTCACATAAATCATGATCAGCGACCCCAGAAACATAAAGGTTAACTAATATCAGAGATGCTCCACCTCGATTTCATGTTGTGGCCCCGTGTATTGTATCGCAAGAAATCTAAATTAAAATTTTTGCTTCCATAACAGTATATTTGGCAACAAACCATCAGACTAAAAACTAACGCAGAACTTGTCGGAAACGTGTTATATTAGGGTTCTGTTACAGTTGTTGACGTTGCTAGCTCTTTTTTTGACAATTTCGTTCCACGTATAGCTTTAAGTGAACTAAAAGCACGTGTCGGCTAAATATTATCGCACAGGATTTTTTTTTTATCGGAACACATTTTTCTTGTAAAATTTTATCGTTTTAAGCAATTTTTGTTTGCATTTCATAGATTAGTAAAGACAATTTAAACATATCAGTTTTCGTAAAGTGTCTAGTAAGTGCTATTAAGTTTTATCAGATTTTTCATATATACACTGGAAAATTCAAAGAGCAAACATTTTAAAGGCCACTATTAAATAACAAAACGTAATATCACCGATTTAATTGCATTTTTAAAAACCTATTTAATAATCTCTCACTAGATGAGGCAAACGAGAAAAAATCACCTCTACTTTTTACATACGGAGAAGTATCTCAATATTTTTAAGATGTTGCGACGAATTTGCTTTAGTCAATAAGATAAACTAAGCAAAGCCCAAAATAGATTATTTTACTTTCGATGTCTGACTAAAAACTTTAGGTACTCCTAGATTTGACTAAAAATATGTTAGTCAAAGACCAAACTTCGAATCTATTTCGAGGTTTGTCGAAAGACCTTTGTCAAACCTACGCGAAGAGACAACATATCGACCTTTGACTAAAACATATAGTAAAAGACATAAAATGGTGCTATTTGAACATTTTAATTTTATATGCCCAGTTCATAAGCATATTATTTGACATTCCAGTTGTTATCGCTTTTAAATAATGATATGTTATAGTGCATCACTCCAAACACAACAATGTAGTAAGAACCTTAATCAGATGTTTTTTTTTCTGTGATTTTATGAAATTCCAGCCCATATCAATTATTATCCAGGGTGTCCGGAAAACAAATATTAATAATAGAATTTTTAGTAAACCCAGTGTTGAGATACATAATTTTTGGCAACCGCTTCTTTGTAACATCAAATCAATGAAGTGTGGTACAGTAAAGTGAAACTTCGCCCTTTATTGGACACAGTCGTTATATAAGCTCGTAGTCTTAAGGCAAAACCGGCAGCTTATACTTGGATAATGATTAGAGGTACAACCTAATTTTAGCCGTGTCTCAATAAATTAAGAAAGTGGGTAGCTGTACACGATGCTCCACTTTGAGCATATACCGTAATTACTTATAATGTTTTTTTCTTATTATGCTAACAATTGCAAAATTTTCACTTTATTTTTATCGCTTTTATTTATTTTTTATTAAAATGTGAATTAATATTTGTTTTTCTTTAAATTTATAATTTTTAACTGAAAACTGATTCCTGGTGATGTATTTTGCTATAGAATTGATAAAAAAAAGTTGTTGAATACACCTTATCAAGAGCCCTCAAGTATCCTTTACTGATTTTAAATGCAAATTACATGTAAACCATCAGTTCTATCAATAAAGAGAAAGTATAAATTTTTTCAGTAGAAATGTCAGGGGAAATCTCCTAGTAAGATGAACATGTCAATTATGCGACAAGAATTGCGACATTTTTTACGTATTTGATATTCCGATCCTGGTATCTTTGATAATCAATTAACGTCATAAATTAAATAAAACTCTCCATCTAGAAAGTCTAACTTCAATGGGAAGAATCTCAGATTTAAAAGTATACCCCTAACTAACTAACCCGGTCTAACTAGAATAAGTTAACAATAAAGTGATTCAACTGATAAGTGCAACCATAAATCAGTCATGTTTTGAACCTTAAAAATTCAAAAATAAAAAGATAGTTTTATTATTACTATGACTGTTACAATAAAAAAAAAATGGTTAATTTTTGAAAAGCAACTATCCTTGTTTCGGATTTCAGGGCACTATCTTTAGGTTTTTATCCTAAATTTTTCTATATAAACATTTATTGTTGGCACATATAACGCAAATTATAAAAATATCATAAGCATCTACTTGACCCCAAATTTTGAACCCGACCTTTTAGGACAAAACTTATAACAATATTATAAATTAAATAAAACTGACCCTGTAGAAAGTGTTATTTCCATGGCAACCCAGGGTCTTTCAATACGAATGCTTGAAATTTGAATCAACCTATTCAGTAAGTAATCTACCAGCACCATATGTAATCGAAACGCAGCTGAAAACAACGCTGTTGTGCGTGAGAGTGTAAGGGTAAAACCTAAGGAAGTCAATTTCTCGTCGTTCACAAGAATTTGACCTTTTTACCACTTAAATTTGGTGAATTTTGCATCAGGACTTAGGTCGGTACCCTTATAGAATTCAGCTGATCCAAGAACTGAAGGTAAACGATCATAAACAACGCAGTGTCTTCGCTGAATGGACTTTGGAGCAGTTGGAAGTTGACCAAAGTTTCCCCAAAAAAATAATCTTTAGCGACGAGGCACATTTTTGGATGAATGGAGGTGTGAACAAGCAAAATTGTCAGATTTGGGGCGATACCAATTCACACGAGATCTACCAGCATCAAATGCGTCCTGAGAAAGTTCCTGCGGTGATGCGGTTTTTGGTCTAGTGGAATCATCGGTCTGTACTTCTTCCCAAACGAAACTGGTAGAGCCATAACCGGTAACGGTGACTGCTATAAATCGATGATAAGCAACTTCTTGTGGCGTAAACTGGATGACATGGATACCACCGACATGTGGTTTCAATAGAATGGCGCTACGTACCACATGGACATTCTCTACAAGCGATTTGAGGGCATGGTTATCTCGCTCGGCGGCAACTTGAACCGGCTACTGAGATCGTGCAATTTAACGCAGTTAGATTTCTTCTTTAGAGCTATCTTAAATCGCAGATCTATGCTAACAAAACTGCAAATGATTGATACCCTCAAAGTGAACATAACAAACTTCATCCAGCAAATTTATGTGGCAAAATCATCGACAATTGGACCTCCCAAATATGTCATCAAGCAAAGCTGCGGTAGACATTTAAGCTACATTATATTCCATACTTAATGTCATAAAATGTTCTTTCAAATCCAAAAAAAAAGAGTGTTTTATTGACATTTAATAATCGAGAGTTCTTATTAAAACATGAGGGTTAAAAGTAGTAAAATAAAAAGATTTTTTTCTTTCACGGCTCAAAATGAAAAAATTTGTTACTTTTCGGAAAGCAACTATTGATTTTTCCGGATACAAGGCTTTATGCTAAATTTCTCTATATAAACGTTTATTGTTAACACATATTACGCAAATTATAATAATATTATAAGCAAAACCAAACCGACCACTTTTTTAGTGAATCTACTAGTAAACTAGTTTAGTGAATATGGTTGTAATAGTAAAAAGTGTTTCCTTCGATTAAAATTTATTTAATTTTATACTTAAAACTTCAGATTACTAACCGAATACAGACATAGAAGAGCAATCGTTTAAGCTTTTTTACTTAAGAACATTTATACTTACATTGGTTCCAGAAACAAAATATTGGCCGTTTGCTTGCAATGGCAATGTTCCGTAGGTTGCAAAAAATAGTATGGAAATATTAATCAAATAAAGTAATTTCTGCATCTTAAATAGAATTAATAAAATACTTAAGTATACTTTGAACCAAAACCTGGGCTGAACTAATTTATTTTTTTTAAATTTATATATTATTGCTTAGATTATTAATTTAGCAATCAGAAATTTTTAAATTTTTATCAAATGAAATTAAAAATATAATTCACTCTACTATGGAAATTATTATTGTATTCTAATAAGTTTGATAAGTCTATCATATATACTGATCGACGAATAGAATTCTAAAATTTAAAGTAGAGATACTTACATATTAGAAAAAATACATCGATTTGTAAATTGTATTCATCTAATCATATCAAAAGCTGAACAGTTTTGTTTTCAAATTTTACTTTAATTGTCTTTAAACATATTTAGCAGGATATTCAAATAAATATCAAGAAAATAAATTTGTTTTTTTTTAAATGCTTTAAAATATGATACAACTTTACAACTGAATTTAAATATTATCACCCAGTTTTATTAAGACAGTTTAAGACTTGGACTCGATCTATTTGCCGTAGAAGTCAGATCTTCTATTTGGCCAGTTTTGTTTTGCTTACGATTTTGTGACAATTTATATTACATGTCAAAAAATAAATAGTTATATAGGAATGTTAAGACTAAAAGCTATGAGATAAAACCTTGATATTGGTAATGGGAATAATTTTCTCCCTAAAAATAAACAAAATTTTCAATTCTTTCCGTTTTAATAATACAAATGAATGATTTTTCTCTTATATTTTTAAGATTCAAAAATTACCTGCCTTATATAGTTGTACTTGTGCATTTAAACCTTCTACTGTCAACTTAGACTGATTTTAAAATTGGATCATGTCAGTGAAGTAGGGTGTAAATTTAATTTACGTAGGATCAATTTGGCAAATGTACCTAAGAAGTAACTAGCAGAAAGAGGAGAAGACGCAGCACCCTAGATGACTTCCATTCACTTTCGCCTTAGTTTCGACATTGATGCAGGGATTGTCATTTCAGTTTTTATTCGTTAATCAAATTTAATACCAATAGTGCGAAATGTGGTAAATGATTTACTTTCTGCTTACAATAATAGAATTTTATCGTATCACATAAGTATTGATAAGGAACATGCAGACTATATTAAATTTTTCAATGCCATAAAAGGCGAATGGATATATTTAGGGAAATGTTACACGTGTATAAATCTCCATAGATATCCAAAGTGCCCGAGAAAATGTGGAACATCTCCCGGATATGAAAAAAACGTGAAAAAATATTACAAGTTCATATAAACCTTTTTCGTGTAGGCATCCTCTTCGAAGATATGGGTCCCAAAGAGCTGTAATGGATTCAAGTTTTTTACACATGATTATTGAACTACCAGGTATACTTCCATTTTTTTAATATAATGTATACCAGGTAAGACCCTTCAAATTACTATCCAAAAAAGTGTTGTGAATTACTCACAGCTGCAGGTACGGACTAGATGTGACACTCATGACTCCATTATTTTACGCCGTGTACGATAAGAACTTTGGACAACGTTTTTTACGCACCTTTGAACTATGAACTAAAAATTAAGTTTTCTTCATTCATGTCGCTAATCCTAACCGTTTTCGAAAAAAACTTCATTTTATTTACAGCATGTATTTGGCGTATTTCGATAAAAGATACACCTTTGTTCCTATCAAATGTTCAACCCTATAATAAAAAAATTCACCCCAAATTGGAGTTTACCTCTTTAGTTAAAAACGTCTAATTCTGTGCATTGCAGTTCGACCTAGGTTCGCAAGAAATGTGCGTTTTATTTTATCGGCACAAAAAACAAAATATTGTTGTTGCAAACGTTTCTAGGTAAGAAAGAAATAAATATCCTGCATTTTAGAGCTTCTCAACTTTCACATCACTGATACATTGATTCTTTACTGGGATATTAATTTTCTGATTTCTGGATTTCGTGGTGAAATTAATTGTGAAATAATTCGAAATATGGAATACACGTTTATTGAGTATGCAGATATGCCTCTGATGTATGGTCTTGCACCTTGCAATGCTTTGGAAGCTAGGAAGTTAAATCGCGACAGATATCCTAATCGTAACTGGCTGGGTGACTGTTGAAAGACATGTGGCTATTGATAATTGAGAAGGAAAGCTATCCTAATCGTACTTTTTCAGATCACAAAACATTTCAACGAGTTGACCAACGTCTAAGAAAGAGAGGTCGACAATTCCATTTAATAAGGTAATATTATTAAATTTCTTCATAATTTCAGGAAATTTTGGAAAAAGAAGTACTGATGCTGGTCGGGTAAGAACAGTACGTAATCCGCAATTGGAGGAAAATATTATAAATGATGTAGATGACACTCCTTTAACGAGCACACGAAAATTATCAGAGCAGTTTAATACATCGAAAACAATAGTACATGAAGTTCTTCAAGAACAATTGTTATATCCATATCATTTGAAAAAACTGCATGAACTTATTCCTAAAGATTTTCCCAGTAGAATACGGTTTGTAAACTGGCTATTGGATCAACAACGAAATAATGTCAACTTCATTAGCACTATTCTCTTCACGGATGAAGCAGGTTTTATCAAAAATGGTATTATAAATTTACACAACTCACAATGTATGGGCTGATGAAAATCCTCATGCAACTATTGTTTTGCATCATCAACATCAGTTCCAATCAATTAATGTCTGGGCAGGAATAATTGGCAATTTTTTAATTGAACCATTCCTATTGCCGGCACGACTGAATAGAAAATTATATTAGAAGTTTCTTCACAACGCTTTTCATGATTTAGTAGAACACTTACCACTTGAATCCGCCGAAACATGTACTATATGCACGATGGGGTACCACCTCATTTCAGTGTTGCTGTGTGGGAGCACCTGAATTACGTCTATACAAATCGTTGGATAAGTAGAGGAGGACCTATTGCCTGGCCGATCACCCGACCTAACTCAGGTGGATTTTTACGTGTGAAGACACCTCAAAATCTTGGTGTATTCCACTCTGGTCAATAGTAGGGAGGAACTTCTATGGAGAATTACGTTTCATTGTGATCAAATAAGAAACAGTGCTGAGTTAATGTGGCGGGTACAGCAGTCCTCAATTCGTCGTGCACACGATTGTATTAGACTTCATGGAGCTTATGATGAGAGAGAGAGAACTAAATTTTTAGTCAATAGTTAAAGGTGTGTAAATACATTGTCCAAAGTTTTTATCATACAGGGCAAAAAAAATGGGGTCATGAGTGTTACAACTAGTCCGTCCCTATAGCTGTGAGTAATTCACAACTCTTTCTTGGGTAGTAATATGAAAGGTCTTACCTGGTATACATCATACTAAAAAAAATGATTTATATCTGGTGGTTCAATAATTATGTGTAAAAATCTTTATTTTATTGCAGTTTTTGGGAACTCATATCTTCGAAGAGATGGCCTATAAGAAAAAAGTTTATATGAACTTTTAGAATTCCTTTTACGGGCTTTGTCATATCTGGGAGATTTCCCACATTTCCTGGACACCTTGTATATTTTATTAATATCGGGCGTATTTTTTTACGTAAGATAAGGCATTGATTATTTGCATTATTTCCACCTTGCGATATTCTTAGTCTCTATCAATCATCCGGACTAATGTAACTGGTTGTCCACCTAATTTTGTCAATTATGATATTAGAATTCACTTTGCCTACGTGCGAACTGGTAAATTGCCGAGTACGGTTAGAATAATCTTTGCACTTTACATTCCTTTTGTTATAATATTGGTATAAATAAGTAGCTTTCCAGAAAACATATTACTTGCCGAATCCACAATAGCTTGGTTTTCTACGTTTAGATCCCAGCCATACAATCACTATCATCACCATAATCATTACCATGTAGCCTGTCTGCAATCACTGCTGAATATAGGCCTCCCTTTAATAATTCCACAGAGATCTATCCTATGATGCCTATGCGGTCCATCACATGGATACACGTCCTCTATTTTTAAATGCTTCAGATATTGGCCAATCAAGAATTCGTTTCATCTACCGATTTTCTTTCATTCTGGCTACATGTCTCATCCAGTTCCATTTAAGTGTTGTTACTTTGTCTATGGCGTCAATTACCTTAGTCTTCCTGCGTAATTTTTTGTTAAATATATGCTTTCTGAGTGAAATTCCCAACATCGCTCGCTGAGTTACTCTGATTTTATTTACTGAAGCCCAGCCTGGTCTCCCAGTTGGTATATATCTGGTTACTGCTCAACTTATTGGTTAATACTTTATATAAGTGTGATATTAAACTGATTGGTCGATAATATTCAAGATCCGTAATCTCGCCTTTTTTAAGCACAAGTACTTTTAGAGCGTGGTTCCATTGTGATGGTTTTGTTCCTGCCATAAAGCACTTATTAATCTTTAGTGCTTTTAGTAATGTTTCCCTACCACATTTTATCGATTCGACATATATTGCACCCTCACTTAGTAATTTGTTATTATTCATTTCTGATAGAGCTTTATTGATCTTAATTCAAAATCTTAGTATATTGCAGGGTTTGAGATATGGTGGTCTTATTTTCTAACGAGTTTCGAGTAGAATGCATCCACCATTTTAAGAATCTCATCTTTAGACACATGTAAATGGTGGTCCTTTTCATTAAGCGACAAAGGATGAAACTGCTTTAGGCCTTTTAATAATTCCTGTCTTGTAAAGAATAGTCACTTGTTCGCTACTTATTTCATAATAAATATCATCGAATAGAAATATTAGAGCATTATTGATATTTAACACTTAATGTCAAACTTCGATTTATCTGTAGTTTTTAGATATATGCAGTGTGGCATAAAAGTACCGAAACGGTCGAGTAGCTCAAAAAAACCCTGCCACTAAAGACCAGGCGTCTTACCCCCAACCACCAATGGCAATAAGTCTTACTCGAAGTCATTGAAGGCAAGAAGTTTTAAACTAGGCTACTGAAGGCAACAAGCCATAATCTTGACCACTGAAGGCAAAAAGTTCGAAACCCCGCAACTGAAAGCAAGGTGTTTTAAACCCAGCCACTGGAGGTAAAATTTGCCATTCTTCACGTTTTCGGGCTCAAAGTATGTGTTCCTATTAAAAAATCAATTTTAGAGAAATTACCCTCTGTTATCAAGTTTTCAGCTGATTTTACACCAATTCATAAAAAAAATATTTGACCTTCAAGTGATCTTTAGATATGATTTGACCCCATATATTATTTATACCATTGGATACGAAATTTTCCCTGCTATGTATTTCTGGAATAAAAAAGGGGGTAAAAAATTAACTTGATCTTCAAATTACCTTGAATATCATGGTCATTCGATTTCTTAAGCATTTTATATTTAAACTTTTTCTCCATAATCCTTTGTTTTTGAATTATTCGACCGTTCCAGTCCTTTCATGCCACCCTGTGTTTTCAACAAATACAGAAATACGAATTTAAAAAAACTATAGATTCGGCTTTTACTTGGTGGAAATTCATTATAACTATAGGTTGTAATTACAGCAAAACAATTTTACACTTTCCACAAATTTTTAATTTTAATTTTAATCACACTCGACATGTTTCGCAAACACTGTTGCTTCTTCAAAGGAGTATTACAAAAAAAAAAAATAAATAAATAATTTTTTTTTTTTTAATACTCCTTTGAAGAAGCAACAGTGTTTGCGAAACATATCGAGTGATTAAAATTAAAATTAAAAATTTGTGGAAAGTGTAAAATTGTTTTACTGTAATTACAACCTATAGTTAATACGAATTTAGTCGAAATTCTTAAAAGTTGGAATATCAAATGGTAATGCAATTGTACAAAATACAGTGGGTGAAAACTTCGATTATATCACTCTCTCCCTCTCTTCGTCAACCTCTGTCCATCCACTCCTGGATGTAGGTCTCTCTCAATTGTTTCCATCTTTCTCTATTCTTCGCCAATTTCATCCACTGTTTGGCCGCCACTGTCCTTATGTCGTCTACCCATCTTTCTTGAGGTCTTCCCATGCTTCTTGTTGTCTCCCTCGGTCTCCATTCCAGGATTCTTTGTGTCCATCTTTTGTACTCATATCGGGCTATATGATCAGCCCATCGCCACTTCATCTTTGCAACCTCCTCCACAATGTCCTTGACTTTCGTTTTGCGTCTTATCTCGGTGTTTTTAATCCTGTCTCTTAATGATATTCCGAGCATGTTTCTTTCCATCGCTCTTTGCACTGTTTCTAATTTTTTAGCGGACTTTTTGGTGGGGGACATGGTCTCTAATCCATACGTACACACCGGTAATATGCATGTGTCGTATACTTTTCTTTTTAGATTTATGGAAACTGAATTATTTTTCAGGATACATGTAAGGTTTGCCTGTTCGTGGCTCATTATTTTTGTTTTGTTGTAGTTCATTTTAAGGCCTACAGATGCGGATACGTCATTTAGCTTATTATATCACTAGCAACCATTATTTCCATTTGGATATTCTCAATTTTAATCCAATTGATTGTTGAAATTTCTAGACTTTAGCAGTGAGCTGTTGGTTATGACGACGACAATAACAATGATGTGTTTTTGCCCTAATGGTCGAATGATAAATAAGCCTTGATGTGTCAATTTCTTGTTTTTATTTGCTTTGACGGATTATTTTACCGCAGCATACTTATTTAAGGATTGAAACAAATCTCATAATTACTCAAGTTTTTTAACTTCAATTTAATGATAATCTTCTCACCTTGAAAGCCAATCAAGTCAACATTATCACTCAAGACCGTAATGTTGTGAATAAGCTGGCGCCCATCGGGTATTATGAGCATATAAACATTATTTTGTGGTTCTTTGGTTATTGTGCAACCGAGATCAATATTGATATCAAATTCGAGAAGGTTATTACATTCGCCATTGTTTAGATAGGCACCTAAACTTATAATTCAAACTATCCATATAATACATATTTGCACAATATTCACATTAAAAACTGTTTGATGTTGTTGTCCACTTTTTAATAAATTAGGTGCTCATCCCAAAAGTTTACTTATACTACCAACTGTTCAGAATTTAAACTTCGATGACAAATTTTGACTTAACTTCAGACCTCACACTATGGGACTCTAAATTTGCCCATACAATCAGCTCAGGTTCAGTTAGTGGAGGTTACATAAAATAAATATCGCCATCCATCCGTGAAGAAAAAGTTGAAAATTTCTCTACTAAAATGGAAAAGCTATAGTTCTACTCTACTCTACAGTAATAAGCTGCAATAAGTTTCGCAATTTTAATAACGAAAAAATTTATATGTATTTTACATTTAAGGGAAATATAAGCAATATTTCAAACCTTATTTTGCTGATTTAGTGGAAAAGAATCAAGTCAATAAAAATATTTCTTCATCATCTTCACTGGATAAATCTTTTAGAAGTTTCAGCGTAGCCTTTTCAGTTTCCTCTATTTCATAGGCTTCAGGAACAATTATTAAATATCGTGAAATTTTCTCACCATTTTTTCTTTATCTAAACAAGTTATTCTTCTCGTTAATATTATTCCATATTGTAGCTAATAGGCTTAAAATATGTCCATTACTTCGACAAAGGAATGTAAATTTAGAATTTTACTGCTAGGAGGTAATTCTTTATTATTATAGAGCATCGAATAATCTTGCGAAAATGATTCTTGCTGAAGTATTTCAATTAATTAAACTTTAAACGGAAATTATTTCGAGTTTCATCAGAAACCTTACAAATCTTAATAAAGAACAAAATGAAAGCAACCGATTGTTTTAATTTACTTAAGTCGAAGAAGTTTTCAAATGGAAAATTAACTTTTGATACATTGGTGACTAAACAAATTTTTCTCTTCTGCTGGTATATCATCTATTTTAATGTTCCGGACCGCCCCGTCTTTAAACACACTGTATTGTTTAATGACCTTTTATTGTCACGATTCTGACAGCTTATCAAACAATTTAAGTTATTTCAATAACTTCTCAAAATAAACAAATAAACTGTTCAAAGCCGATCTGGACTCTTTATATACCCATTTTTCCGGATACCAGAAGCTTTCGCATCTTTCTAGAAGTATTTCCATACTACATGGTGTAATAAAAATAAGAAAAACGTGTAATCTGGCGATTTCTAGACCTTCTGTCATAGGCGTTCCATGTTAAAAATAAGGAAATAAAATTCCATTAAACATTCAGAAATAGCTGGGGCATTGCATAAACCAAATGACATAAAATTAAATTCCCATAGCCTCATTCCAGTAGAAAAGGCGAACTTTTCTTTATTCTCTGGATGAAGCTGTACCTGCCAATAACCACTTTTTAAGTCGAATATTGGAAACCATTTTAACCCAGTTAGGGTGTCTAGAGTATCATCAAACTTTACTTTTATTATACATTCTGAACTTAACGGTACATTGTATCTTCAAGAAGTACAACTTCCCGGATCAATACTTTAGTATTTTTCAGTAGATTCATAACAATTTCTTCATTTTTAGTTCGCAGTACTCGTTGAGGAAGATCAAGGGCAAGCTTTTGATGCTCCATGACATTTAGACCTAGTATTACGTCTTTCAAAATACCAGCAACAATAACTACATGTTTAAAAGTGGTGCTTTCAAAGGCTATTTCAGCTTCATGTATCGCTTTCACAGGTATTATTTCAGCATTGGCGGTTTATAATCATAATGCTTTTCCGGAAGATAAATTTTACATTGAACCAAGATGTTTGGCTTTACAATGGTGTGAGTAGAACCAGTATATAATACCATTTAACATTCCCTACTGTATACCTTTCCGGGTACTACCAAGCTGGAACAATTGTTTTGCAACCGGGATACCTTAATTGTTATTGTTGGTGTGGCTTAGTAGCACCTAGCTAGCTTTCGTCCCTTTAAGCTAGCTACTGGAAATGTTCCTGATTTTGACACTGTCAGGAGCGGTACTGTTAGTATGGCGGCCTTGCACATGCCCCTCTTGGCCACATTTTCATCAACCAATTCTATTTCTGCTATGAAAGTCTGTGTTTTTCTTGTCGTGTTTTTAGTTGTTTAAAAATTCTTTCATCTCCCTCATTAGCTTCATGAAGATTTTCTCGTTGATCTTGCGATCATCCTCGGCAACCTTCACTCTTCCTATGATTCTTCCTTGATTCCTTGAGATCTATTTGGCTGCTTCAAAACTGAAAGGCATAAGCAAGAGCTTCGGAAATTCTCTTCAGTCGAGTCATTCTTATAGTTATTTCTGGGTCGCATAAACCTTCAATAAAACTATTACTGCTAACTCTCGCTCTATTTCTTCCGGATATATTGGATAAGTTAAATTTATGAGTCTCATTATATCCTCCTCATATTCTTGAAGACTTTTCTTGCATTTCTGTCTTCTTCCGTGGAGTTGGGCCTTTTAAACTTCTTAGAGGTGGGCCTCTATAGTAACAATAAACTCCTAATCATTCTGTTTTTCTTCAGGAATGTTATGCAGAACCTCCATAGCTTCACCTTTAAGTGCTAGAAGGATTGCCCAAAGTGCCTTCTCCGGTGAGCTCCAATTAGCCAAAGTACTTTGTCGTCGAAGGTAAGTGGCTTCATTACACTAGCTGCAGGGACACCATCTACCTTTGTTATACCTATACTGGCTACCTTCTCCATTTTCAAATGTAATTTCAAAAAATAAAATGCATCTATTTCTGGATTCCAGTCACTTCATGTTGTACCTTGCCGTATATGTCTTCTCCAATTTTGCTAATTCTTTTTGCTGTTACATGTCCTCCAGGCTTGTTTTTAGTTCTTGTTTTATACTTTCTTCTAGATTTTTCGTCATATCTTTTTGGCTTCGCTCTAATTCTTGTTTTATATCATCTGAATTTTTCAATTTTTGTTTCATCTCTTCTTAGCTTGTTTTCATGCCTTGTATCATCATCAATCTCTGATTTAGACTAGCTTAAATTTTTGCTTTCTGTTTTCTAGTCTCTACTGGCATAGAATTTCAAATAACTTATAGATTTCGTCCCACTTCTGACACCGATTTGTTCCGGACGGCCGATCTTTATACACACTGAATCGTTCTTATAACCTTTGATTTTTACAATTGTGACAACTTGTCAAACAATTCAAGTTACTTCAACGACTTCACAAAATAGACTGTCTACAAAAGCCCATCTGGACCTTTTATATACCATTTTTGCCGAAACCAGAAGATTCCCTAATCTTCTAGAAGGATTTTTATACTACATGTTGTAATGAAAGCAAGAAAAAGGAATAATCCGACAACTTCTAGACCTTCTGTCATAGGCGTTCCATGTTACAAATAATGAAACAGAATTTTCTAAAAAGTTCCAGATCTTCTTTGATAGATGTCTCATGAGAAAATTAATAAAGGTAAACTTAATTAAATAAATTATGAACTTGTAGAAAATACACCTAGAGCCCTACAAAATACAAATTCAAACTAATATTATGAAAAGTATGACGCTATAACGTTACAATATTGAAATTCGGCCATTGCTCTTTATCTAGCATCCACTTGGAGCCGCGCTACCCATATCGCTGTAATTAATATTTTCTGTCGTACGCCTCGAGATAACGGACACGCTGCATATCATATGTGGTATATGCAAGATAAAGTACCACCTCACTTTCCACTTATAATTCGGAATCATTTCAATCAACGTTTTCCTTATCCATGGATTCGTCGCGGTCCAAATTTTCTTGGCTTTTTCGTAGTTACCAAGTATATTATTCTTCTTCTGCTAATGCCTATCCGTTACCGGATGTTGGTGAGCATAATGGCTATACGGACTTTATCCACTGCTGCACGAAATAAGCCCACAGTTGATGTATTAAACCATACTCGGAGATTCCTCAGCCATGAGATTCTTCGTCTTCCTACACTCCTTTTGCCTTGTATTTTACCTTTTAGTATAAGCTGCAAAAGCCGGTACCTTTCAGGATTTCTCATGATGTGGCCCAGGTACTCAAGTTTACGCTTCTTTACTTGATGCAAGATTTCTTTTTCTTTTTTCATTCTATGAAGCACCTCTTCGTTGGTAATATGATCTACCCATGAAATCCTTAGAATGCGACGGTATAGCCAAAATTCAAAAGCTTCTAATTTTTTGCATGATGCTTCAGATAGCGTCCATGATTCAACGCCGTATAGGAGGGTCGAAAATACGTAGCATCTCAATGTTCGCATTTTGGTGTTTAAGGATAGGTCTCTACTTTTGAATATTTTTGCCATTTTAAGGAATGTAGTGCGGGTCTTTTCAATACGGCATCTTATCTCAACCGAGTGGTCCCATTCTTCATTGATATTTGTTCCCAAGTAGATATATTTGTTAACTCTTTGGATGGGTCTGTTATGTATCAGTAGTTGGCCGTGTATGCGTTTATTTTTAGAAATAATCATGAATTTGGTCTTTTTTGTATTCATCTGCAGTCCGTATCTTTCACTCACTTCTACCACTCTGTCCATCAATCTTTGAAGTCCTCTTAAATCATTTGAGATAATTACCGTATCGTCTGCGTATCTTATGTTATTAATACACTCGCCATTGATAATCACCCCGTCGGAGGTATTTTCCAGGGCTTCTTCAAATATGTATTCTGAATATATGTTAAACATCAATGGCGAAAGTACACATTCCTGTCGAACTCCTCTCTTTATCATAACTTTCTCGGATTCCTCACTTTCTATCCTGACTGAAGAGGTCTGGTTCCAATAAAGATTTGCTATAATTCTTAGGTCTTGTTTTTCTAATCCAGCTGATTCAAGAACTTCCATCATCTTATTATGCTGAACCTTATCAAATTCTTTTTGATAATCAATAAAGCACGCGAAAATATCGTGATTAACATCCCGCGCTCTTTGGAACAAGACTTGGATACTAAAAAGTGCCTCCCTAGTAACTAGGGCATTTCTAAACCCAAACTGGGTACAACTAATCTGTTCTTCGCAAATCCTATATATTCTTTGATGAATTAATTTCAAGAAAAGTTTAAGAGAGTGACTCATAAGGCTAATCGTACAAAAGTTTTCACAGTTTTTTGCACTTGATTTTTTAGGTAGCGTTATAAATGTACTTTTGAGCCATATTTCAGGTATAATTCCAGTGGAGTATATTTCATTAAATATATCTGTACGCCATCTGATATCCTCTTCATTTAATAGTTTTAAGAATTCATTCCGAATATTATCTGGCCCTGGTGCTTTCCCATTCTTCAACCCCACTATGGTTCGAGTAACCTCATCAACGGTAATCGGCAAGAAATTTGGTACCCGGTAAGTGGGAGGATTTTCCGATCTGCTTGGGTCTTCGAACAACTGGTTTATGTATTCTTTCCAAATTTTTATTTTCCCTAAGCGATCTACAATGATGTTACCTTTGTTATCCTGAATTTTTCCGCTTACATTGAATTTATACAGATCCGATGTCTCTTTTATTTTCTTGTGCATATTGAAAGTATCGTGTTTCTTCTCAAGTTCTTCTATTTCTGCACACTGTCTTTCTATTCATTCTTGCTTTGCACACCCTATCTTACGTTGGATTAGTCTTTGCATATTTCGGTACTCCATTTTACCTCTTTCCAATAATCTCCTCGCATTCATCAACTCTAATATTTCATCTGTCATCCATAGTTGTTTTTTATCTCTTTATGCTACCAGAAATTCATTACCAATACTTTGAAATTTTTCAGCCATTTTGGGAAGAGTCGATTCTACGCTGTGTGGGATTTCTTTGAATTTTCGACATTCTTTAGTTATTTTTTCAGTTACTACTTGGCGTGTTTGTTCATTCTCTCCGAGCTTCCTTATATTCCGTTTTTTCCTGTCTATCCTTTTCTTTACCTTTTTAAGCTTGATTTTAAATTTGCCGCAGAGAAGAGCATGATCTGAATGCACGTCAGCTCCTGGGTATGTTTTAGCCACTATGCAACTGTTACGGTACTTTTATTTATTAGTAAATAGTCTATCTGGTTTCTTACAATATGACCTTCTTCATCCGGTGAAGTCCATGTATATAATCTTCGAGGTGGTTGTTTGAAAAGGGTGTTCAGGATAACAAATTGTTCGTCTGTCACAAAATCCTTTAGCCTCTCGCCTCGTTCTAGTCCAAACCCGCCAATCAGTTCCGAGTTGTCGCCTTTGCCAATTTTGGCATTGAAATCTCCCATAATGATAGTTAGGTCTTCCTTCTTAACTTGTTTTAATATGTTAGATACTGCTGAATATACAATTTCCACTTCTTCATCGGGTTTTTCGGAAGTGGGTGAATATATTTCTATTAAGTTCAATTTGATAGGTGTGCTCTTCACTTCAATAAAAATTATTCATCAGAAATTGGAGTAAAACTCATATCATACTGAGAGAGTTTAGATGAGGATATGATTCCCACACCACTAGTGTGTTGGTTATTCTCACTGCCAGAATAGTACACTTTATGATCTTCTACAGTACAATGACCACTTCCGGGCCACCTCATTTCTCTAATTCCGAGGATGTCGATGTTTAGTCTGTCCATTTCGAGAATTGTATTATGTATTTTCCCGGCTTGAAACATAGTTTTCACGTTCCATGTGCCCACCATGAGTGTTTCTTTTGATATCTTTAGTCGTTTCTCTTTCTTTTTCATTGGGTATTCGCTGGATGACGACCGGAGAAGCCCAATCTCTTCTCATGCCAGATCTTAGCCTCCGTAAATTATGATCAGTAGTGTTTTCACTTACTCGTTCATTTTCCATCATGCTTGTACTAGGGATATCCTTAGGGATCTTTATTGTGGTAGTCCTCCCGTGGCTTTCCACATCTGTATGTCGTTGAATTACTTATTTGTAATTCCTCCGCCTTTGGGGCCGATTTCTCAACCCTAGGGCAATAGGGTGCCCTTACTCTTGTTAGCTCTTCCACCCGTAGCTGTTGGCTTACAAGAGGGGATTACTTATACCGGTAATCATTCGGTCGACAGAGCCTTGTTGGTTATCTAGCAGGGTGCTCCATGTGCAGGTGAGGTTGTCATTTGGGTCGGCTTATCTTCGTCACCTTCACCCCTTACACCCCATATTATTAAGCAAATGTTATTAAAAATAACCAAGCAACTTTCTCAACAGTGACACGTTTCATAATTAAAATTTAAAAAAGTATTGAAGTGAGCGGTGGCCACTTTCAAATTTACTTTTTATTTATTTATTTATCAACGGGTACAGTCCAATATACACCTAGAAAATAATAAAAATATAGTGAAAAATATAATAAATTGATAACAACAAAATCTTTTTATGAGAACAATGAAATAAGGAACCAGGATCTACAAATAACAACAGTAACAAGACTGTATACTTACCCAAATTAAAATGAGATTTATGTGATTTATTTTAAAGATGTCTTCAAAAAGTGCACTGAGGTTCTGAATACGTCCACCTCCAATTCATTTTAATAAGAAATGATTCGGTCTATAGCAGAAAATTGTTCATAATTGGTGCGGTGATGTTGACATATAGGCGGTCAAATTAAGTAAAAGTCATAGTTCAGTAGCGATAAAATATAATCAAAATTTGATCAAAGTTGTAATAAATGAATATTTCTGGAATAGTTTTACAATTTTTTTAATAGGTGAGCCGGGAAACTGTATCCTTATGCATTTTTTTTCACTAAATTTTAAAGCCCGTTGAATTTTTTAAAATAAACCATTTCTGAGTTAAATGCATTTGAACATACTTTTGCATCCAATTTGAATGCAGTTTCTTAATGAAACAAAACAAATCTTTTGTCTTCTTGGACTTTAGTTATATATTGTTTTATCTTTATTGTTTTATGATTATAATCCCGGAAACAAGAATGGAACCAAAAACGTACAAGTAGTTGATAAATCTTTTTTATACTACATCCCTAAGAGATACTGAGCTTTTATATATCATTCTATTTGTTTATAAAAATGTTTATTATATAGAAAGTCTATCGAAATATATACACACAAATCAATAGTTTAACCCCATATAAATTCTGAAAACAACATTTTCTTCGTCTTGAAACGATCTTTCCAATCCGTTAGTTTCTTACATACTTTTATTCCGAATAGGCCTTTCTACTTTTAAAGCATCAGTAATTTTAATGATTTTTGAACGTGTTTAAATCCTAGTAAAATCTCGAGTTTCGATTCTTTCTTGACTGATGGGCTCTTATTTTTTTTTTTGGCCATGAAAAGACTTTTAATATATATTTCGAAAATTTCAGGTTGCTTAACAAGAACCAGAGATTTCAGCTTTTCAGGAAGGTCTGATTTGAAAATTTGAAAAATGACTTATTTTCAGGAGGCTAATACAAAAAACATATCTTTTCATTTTTTATATCAAGTCCTAGAAGGTCAAAAAATAATTAAAACTCAAGAACACATCAAGGTTTAAAGCATTACAAAAAATTTCGAAAGTTAGCAAAAATGACACTGCATAAATGGTACTGGGCCGAATCACGTCAAGTGGACCTCTTGTTTTCCAATTGACCTTAGAATGAAGTTCACATATTTTAATCAAAAGTAGTCATTACCAACAATCTTATTCTTAAAGAGTTTTTAAAATTTTCATTTTAATAACAATTATTTTTGCAATGCAAATTTTCAGGACTTACTGAAATTTTCAGAACTTTTATGTAATATTTATATTTTGATAAGAAATTAAAAAATAAAGTTTCCTTATTTTTTTTTAATAACTTTTAAACAAAGAAATGAAAGTTTTAATGACTTTTTAGTCAGATAATAACATTTTTTTTTATTAATATGCGTCATATATTTAAGTTTAATATTCCACAAGAAAATTGTACTTCCCATCGTTAGTTTAAACAATATAAATTTTTACTTCCCAGAACGGCAAGCAGTATCCGTACAGCATGCTCCCTCGCGCAGGTAACTTGGTTTGAGTCAATCAGTCAGTCAGCCGACATTTAAAAAAGCTTTTTTATAATTAAAAACAATTTTATTAAACTTTAACTTTTTTAAATTTTTAAACAGTATTTTTAAGAAATACATAAAAAAATTATTATTTTAATGATAGAAGAAGATAGCAAAAACGAAATGAATAAATAAATGTAAATTTAACAGTAACATGTTACCTTTTCTTGTTTCTTGAAGATCTTATGGGTAATAGTTTTTCATCTTCTGAAAAAATATTGTATTCTACTGATAGTTTATCTAAAGCCTTATGATGGAACTGGTGAGTATACATTATTGTTATGGTTTGTTCATAACGTGGTTTGCTTATTTTTGTTAGTGAGAGTCATGTTGATCTTAAGCACAATAACCAAAATTAATATTTTTAAAACAATTCTTTGCTCATGCAAATAATGACAGTGCAGTCGTGATGTCTGTGTCATCATCGCGTTGAAGACTAACACGATAAGCCTGTCTTCTCACGTTCCCTTCCAAGCCATCACATGCATCTTTGCCATGAGAAGTAGCGAAAAAGTTCCATTCCGCATCAGTATTAAAATCCGCCTTTTGATTAAATTCACAAAATTATATTAATTTTTATACTGCCAAAAGGAATAATTTATGGCGAAATCTAGACATACTATAAATTTCCTAGTTTTCTTTTTTTCTTGTAAAATAAGACGCTTGAGATTTTGTTCGGAAATCGTGCATTGGTAATTCATGCCACTTTTTCATGAAGTTATTTAAAAAAATCTTCTTTTTTATACGTTTCTTCAACAATTTTGCTCCTGAAAAGTCAGAATAAATTGACTGTTCTATAGTGCGCGTAAAAATATTGATAAAGTTAGATTTATTAATGATATTATTATAATAATAAATTAATAATTTAATTAATCAAAGAAAAACTAATTTAACCATTTTCGCATAAAATTAATGAAGTTATTCTAGTAATGTGATTGATAAAATCAAGAAATAATGTTAGAAATTTCTCGTACTTAATTTTTTCTAATATATCGATACTTCTTCATTTTTAGGTTCATCAGCATAATGAACTGTTGGACAATTGGTACACGTAGAAGGACATGATGATGTAGGTTCATTGCAAACGGAGCATTTTATTAAGTCCAATAAGAGTTTATTAACTTTTTAACTTTCAATTTATAATCTACAGCTGCTTTGGAAAGAGGGATTTTTTCATTATCTCCGACGCTATCAGTTGATACTTCGGACTCGATGATATTTGAATGCTTATTTACACGTAATTTACTCGGTACTTCAAGTTGTTTGCTTTTATAGATATCTCCCTCAGAACAATTGCATATATAATACCCGATAAAATTTTTAAAATCACAAACTCATTTATCAAGAATTAAAATTAGATTTTTGAAAATATTTTTATGATTTCTTTTATTAAGTGGATTGCAACATTTATTTACCCGACCCATTTTTAATAACTAAGGATATTTAATTATCAATTAAAATTATAATCATAATAGGTAAAGTTAATCGAAAACTTTACGGAGTAAAAATTATTTTCTTTAGAATTCAACTGATGTTTATAAACTGTTTGTGAAATTTACATTCAATTTTTCATTTATTTTTTGCTAAAATAATAACTTTTTATCTTTTCGTTAAAAATAATATTTAAAAAAAAACAAAAGCAGTTCAAATTTAAAAAAATATATTTTTTATCATAAAAAAAATTGTAAATGTCGGCTGACTGAAGTTCAAGCCTAGTCTTCGGCGCGCGGAAGGGCACTATTGGGACACCGCTTGCCGCCCTGTGATATAAAAATTTATATTATTTGAAGTAATGACGGACCATGAAATTTTCTTACGGAATATTAAACTTAAATGTATAATGGATATAGCGAAAAAAATTATTATTTGATTGAGAAGTTAGTTAAAAATATAATAACAAATAAGTTAATTTTATTTCTTAATTTCTTATCAAAATATAAATATTACACAATAAGTCCTGAAAATTTCATTATGATATATTCTACGGTTTTTTCGCAATTGTTTAATTTGAAATTCCAAAATTTTTCATTATAAAAAAAATTTCGTCAAAATCAAAAATTTTAAAAACTGTTTTACGATATGATTGTTGGTGATGACTAATTTTGACTAAAAAGTATACGAACTTACTTTCAATAATCAAGTGGAAAACGGGGAATCTACTTGATGTGATCTGGCTCTACTGTAAAAAAACCGATTCTAATAAAGGCCCATTCTAACAAATTCCGATTTTAATTAAAAGTATATGTTAAATTAAGTAGTTCGAAAGATGAAAAAAATGTTTCTTTCTCTCTTGTTTTGGCGAGCATTTAAAGTTGGAAAAGTAATCTAATAAAAATATAAAAAAGTTTAAAAATGGAAAAAAATCTTATTCATTTAAGGAGGAGTTTAGGTCTCTAAAAAAAGAAAATATAAGTTTTATTGAATTAAACTTTTAAAAATAAATCATCTCACAAATTTTCGGATACATATCTACTTTTAAAGACTGATATCTCCTTTTCTTTTTAGCCAATCCGGCACTTTCAAAATAGAAATCAAAAGTCTTGGTAAGATAAAAATCGTCATTTAGCGAGAATTTAACTTGGTAAAAAAATCTGACCAAAATGGCAGAAGAATTAAAAATGGGAAAGAAATCGATATTTTGAAATCTAAAAGAATATATGGACCAAAATACAAGACCTACAATTTTTTAAATATTTTTTTGAATCTAAATAAGGGATTGGGCTTTTTAAAATAACAAATAGATACACAATTCAATAGATCTCCTTTTGAAGTTTCCCATATCTCTTTTTAACTAATCTGAGTTTTTCTATATAGAAATTAAATGTCTTTTTAAAACCAAAAAAGAGTTCATTAATCAATAAAAAATCGAAACCTAACATTTTATGAGGGTTAAAAGCACGTCTAAAAACCACGAAAATTAGTAAAAACGGGATTATAAAAATGTTGCTTGTAAAAGCCGATTTTAACTAAAAATATTGAATTGGAAAGATGCATTCAAGGCGAAGAAAATGTTTTTTTTTCAGAATTGAATTCGAGATAAAACTCGACTTTCGGCGAGAATTTAAATTAGAAAAATGAATGAATAGTTAAAAATTGCAAAACTGATATTTTCAAGTCGACAAAAAAGATAAGGACGAAAATAAACTCCCCTTAAAAAGCTGATATCTCCGGTTCTTTTTAACCGATTAGTATTTTTCAAAATAGAAATTGAAGGTCTTTTTAAAATGAAAAAATGCGGCATTTTCAGTCAAGAAAGAATCAAAATTCGAAATTCTATGAAGGGTTAAACTTACCCAAAAGTCATAAAAATTCACTGAAACAGTGCCACACGATTGGTGCTGTAACGGGTTGGCAAGAAAATGGTTTCAGTTCATTTTTTTAGATACCAGGTAAGACCCTTCAAATTGCTATCTAACAAAGTGTTGTGAATTACTCACAGTAGCAAGGACTGACTAGCTATAACACTCATGACCTCATTTTTTAACACCCTATATGATAAGAACTTTTGACAACGTTTTTTACATACCTTTAACTATTGACTAAAAATTAAGTACTCCATTCATGTCTCTAATCCTAATCATTTCCGGAAAAACGTCATTTTATTTACACTGTTAGTCCCCTAACTTCTGTTGGGTTGAGTATGAAAAAGAGGAATTCTCCACTATCACCATAGTTTCAATAAAAAGTTAAACTAACTGATTAGTCAAAAACTTCATAAGAGGTTTCAACATGGGCTCAGTGAAATCTGATACGCTCGCAGGCACGACGAATTGAGAAATGCTATACCCGCCACATTAACACACAAAACAAAAGAAATATGGAATTGTATTAACCAAAATCTTAATAGACAGAAAAGGGTAACAAACCATAACATCGCTTTGCGCCTCACCCATGGTATAAGCGATGACCCTCAAGAGGTTTCGAACCACTTCGCTGAATATTTTAGCTCTGATACCAAGTTGAAGTTGTTTGAGGTCTACGGTCGAAACATGTCCTTACCAGCAACAACTATAGAATCAATTCCTCAAACAATAGTAGTTTTAGGGGTGGATCAAGAAAGGATAGTATCGACTATTAATTCGTTAAAGAACAAACGCTCCTCAGGTTCCGATAGTATAAGTCCTCAAATTTTAAAATTAATTTCAGAATCTGTCGCACTTCCCTTGACATATTTAATAAACAGATCACTTTCAGAGGGCATTTTTCCTCAAATACTAAAGCAGGCGGCAGTTACGCCAATATAAAATTACAGGGAAATATCTATACTGAGTGTATTTACTAAAGTTTTTGAAAAAATAATATACGAAAATTTGACAAATTTTTTTTACCAGAATTCAATTATTACTCCTTGCCAACATGGTTTCAGACAGAACAAATCCATCGAGACAGCATGCTGTGATTTACTTAATTTTGTATATACAGAGCTCGACAGGGGCAAGTATGTGATGTGTCTAATGTTTGACTTAACAAGTGCGTTTGATACTGTGAATAAAGAGTTCTTATTGAGAAAGCTCTTTGCTTCGGGTATAAGAGGAAATATCCTAAAACTCATCGACTCGTATATGTCTGATAGGAGTATGTTTGTTCGATACCAAAAAAGTAAATCAGATTGCAAAAAAGTCGCCTTGGGTGTACCGCAGGGATCGGTTTTGGGGCCGCTCCTGTTTATGATTTATGTTAACGATTTACCTAGATTCATCAGTGGGGGAAAGTTGGTTATGTTTGCTGATGATACTACGATAGCTATATCTGCGGATGCCCCAGAGGAGCTGTTGCGAACAGCGGGAGGGGTATGTGAAGACTTGGAGACTTGATGTCAGCGTAATGAGTTAATACTTAATCCGACAAAGACTGTATATATAATTTTCAATATTAAAAAACCATTGCTTGTAGAGGATAAAGGAACATATAATATTGAAACCTCAGCTTATGCTAAATTTTTAGACCCATTTTTAAGGAAAACAGCATTTTGACTTTTTACTCTATTTATATTCTAAAATGTGTTTTATATGTAAACAAAATTACTCAGAGTTTAAAACTCTTGGCCAGGGTCACAGATATGATACACGAAATAGTGACTTTCTTAATATACCTAAACATAGAACGGCATTCTATGAGAGATCCCCAGTTTATAATTTCATTATTGTGTTTAACAAATTGCCTGCAAAATTAAAAAACATACCCAACAGTAATAAATTTAAAACAGAAATAAAAAAATTTCTTGTTCAGGGATCATTTTATTCTTTTAACGAATACTTAAGCCTGTAGGATGTAATAACTCTTTTACTGTGTACTGAGTGATTATTTCGTTGCATCCTTCGCTGACCAGTGCGACGGATTCTTATCGTTTTATTTTTTTCTTTTCTGTTAGTTGTTTTAGGATTTTAATCTGTGGTTTTTATTATTAAATATTAGATTAAGTTATTTTACATTTTCCATATTATAACAAATATCTTATGATACTAACTAATATAACTGTTTCTTGTTTTTTCTAGCTTTAAGATATGTTATGTATATATTTTTTTATTTAATTGTATACTGTTGACGAAACCGATGCTGAAGTATCAGTCTTATGGCTAATAAATTATTTCATTTCATTTCAATTCATTAACCCAGCAATATTCATTATTTAATCACAATGAAACGTGATTCTCCGTAGAAGTTCCACCCTACTATCGACCGCAGTGGAATACACCAAGGTTTTGAAGTGGCCCCACAGATAAACATCCTACGGCATTAGGTCGGGAGATCGAGGAGGTCAGGCAATAGGTCCTCTACCTATCGAACGGTTTGGATAGACGTTATTCAGGTGCTCCCGTACCGCAACGCTGAAATGAGGTAGTGCCATATTGTGCATGTAGTACATGTTTTGATGAGTTTCAAGTGGTAAGTACTCTACTAAATCGTGAAAACAGTTCTAGAGAAACTCCAAATAAAGTTCTCCATTCAGTCGTACCGGCAGTACGAATAGTCCAATCAAAAAATTTCCAATGATTCCTGCTCAAACATTAATTGATTGGAACTGATGTAGATGAAGCGAAACAATATTTGCATGAAGATTTTCAGCAGCCCATACATTACGTAAATTTATGATATGATTTTTGGTAAACCCTGCTTCGTCCGTGAAGAGAATAGTGCTAATGAAGTTTATATTATTTCTTTGCTGATCCAATAGCTAGTTGGCAAACTGCATTCTAGGGGGAAAATCTTCAAAAAACAGTTCATGCACTTGTTTCAAATGATATGGATATAACAGCTGTTCTTGAAGAACTTCATAAACTATTATTTTCGACGTTTTTGAAGGAGTGTTATCTACAGCATGTAAAATATTTTCCTCTAATTGCGGCGTATGTACTCTTCTTCCCCGACCAGCATCAGTACTTCTTTTCCCAAAATTTCCTAAAATCATGGAAAAATTAAAAAATATGACCTCATTAAATGGAATCGTCTACTATTCTCCCTTAGACCTTGGTCAATTGGTTGAAATGTTTTCTGATCTGGAAGAGTACGATTAGGATATTTGTCGTTATATCACCTCCTAGCTCCCAAAGTATTGCAAGATGCAAATCCATACATCAGATGCATATTTGCATACTCAATAAACGTGTATTCCATATTTCTAAATATTTCACAATTAATTTCACCACAAAATCCAAAAATCAGTAAATTAATATCCAAGTAAAGAAGTCAGCGATGTGAAACTTGACAAGTTCTAAAATACAGGATATTTATTTCTTCTTACCTAGCAACACTTGCAACAACAATACTTTGTTTTTGGTGCCAATAAAATAAAACGTACATTTTTGGTGAACCTAGGTCGAACTGCAATTCGACGTTTTTTCGAAAACAATTAGGATAGCGACATGAATGAAGAATACTTAATTTTTAATCAATATTTAAAGGTATGTAAAAAACGTTGTTCAAAGTCCTTATCATACAAGTCATAAAAAAAATGGAGTCATGAGAGTCACAGCTGAGAGTAATTCACAACACTTTCTTCAATAGTAATTTGAGGGTTTTGGCTGGTATATATCATATTATAAAAATTGAAATCTACCTATTGGTTCAATAATTATATGTAAAAAAACTTGATTTTATTGTATCTCTTTGGGAGCCCATATCTCCGAAGAGGAGGCCTTTACAAAAAGAGTTTATTTAAACTTGTAGTATTTTCACATATCCGGGAGATTTCACACATTTTCCCGGACACACTATATATATATATATATATATATATATATATATATATATATATATATATATATATATATATACATATACACCTTTTCATGGCAGGTGTCAATGCCTTTTCGATGCTAACCCACAAGGACTATAAAAGTACCCCTAAAGGGGACTCACCGGCAGCGGTATTGAGTCGTTGCAGCTCAGAAGACTATGCCGGCCATATGAACTTAAGTGTCCAATCCAATTGCTTACCAGTATCTACAAATCCTCGTTCTCCGCGGTATATTAGTGATATTGTTCGTTCATTATCAGTACGAGGATGATGTGATGAGACCTTTCCCTGCAGACTTTCTATGTCCTTTCTGCTCCCTTTAACAATTTCAAAGGATTAACTAAGTACAGAGCATGTATAGCTGTCGAGTGCCTTACAAAGCTGTTTACTGTTTCGGTTGGTTCGCATTCGTACCTCACCGGTCTTATGAACGCATGGTTATTCATTTTAGTTGCATTAAAAATGCAGCACTTTTTATAGTCAAATAGCATTCTTATATCCCGGAGAACTCTTCCACAATTTTGAGTATTTGTTCTGGTAGTAGCAGTGGCGTAAGTAAGAGTATGAGCAGCTCCCCCCCCCCCGCAGATTTTTTAATGCACTCTACTATTTTTCACCCGTTTTGATCTTTCGTATTTATTCATTTACATCAAGAGATTTGAGGACGCTCTTGGATTGGCTGCGCCCTCCCCACATCGCGGGGTTTGCGGAGTCGTTATGTACGACGCTGGAAAGTAGTCATCAATTTAAGATCATCCATATACAGAAGATGATTTAGCCTTACCAACTCTTCATCATTGTTCTTAATATTGTAGCTACATCTGGTGGAATATTTCCTTTCGTATTGGAATAGTGTCTGTTTCGATGTTGTTGGAAGGTATTTGTATTTGGAACCCAGTTCTCCAATTTGACACGAGATGTTCCAAAAGAACAGTATCCACTCATGTAGCATTGAGTGGAAGGCTTTTTGGTGATTCACATAGGCGGTGAAAAGGCTTTTTCGGTTGGTAGGGGTCTGATTGTAGATGATTGAATCGATCATAAATTCCTCCTTGCAACCATTTACGCCTGCAGCATGTTTTTTTTGTTGTTGAATTGCTGTGATGCTATTTTGATTGCAGTGCATAGATAAGTTGTATCAAGCAGAATAAGATTAACTCGAACAGCATAAGAAGGTGGGCGATATTTGGCAGGATAGTGTGTATTATGCTGATCTTTAAGGAAGAATACATAAGTCCTTCTGTAAGAGATAATCGCATTTTCTTTTGAAAAAACATTGATCAGAACAGCTAGACAACTTTTGAGCCAGTAGTTTTAGAGATGATGAGTACCCAAGGCTTCCCAATTATGAAGTCTTTTGACAATGATAGTGATAAAAAAATTGGTAAATCTTTGTTGTTTACGATATCTAATACAATACCAAACTTTCTAAATGAGTTTCTTCTTGGCAGTGGTGGCCAGCATAAAGGATTGGTTCCATCATACTGCAGCACTGTCGTACCCAGTTCAGTGGCTAGTTTCTGATAGAGTTCAGCGTTGTCCTCTTTAATATCGTAGTTTGGTTGTTCTTCGATCTCAAGTTCCGGCAGTGGCTCAGGTTCAACGATTTGTTCAATATTATCTCGCCAATTCCTCTAATTTCTCGTTAGATTTCCATTTTTAAGATGTTAAATCGCATTTTTGTGATTAGTTAATTAGGAGAATAATCCTGCAAATGTTTCCTGAAACCGAAGAGTTCCTTCTAGTATTGTGAAACCTAACATCTCACCATTATTTGCCTACAAAACTTGGCTAAATAGGAATCCAAGTTTTGTAGAAAGCATGACAAACAGGATGTCTGGGAAAGATACCGGTGGACCCACTGATGAGTCCACCACCGGTATCGGGACGAAACATCCATACATTATCGGTGGTCGAAAATTAGATCGCTAGTCATGTCCTTTCCATCAAGGGCATAACTATTTGCGACACTAGATATTCAAAATCAGGTCATCCCAACGAAAAATATCTGAAATACATTGTCAGAGGCCCCTCGATCCAAAACGACCATTCCAGAAAATAACCGAAGAAGAGGCAAAATTTAGCCGCGAAAATCATCCATCAAAAGTTGGCAGAGCCCAAAACTTATATTGGAGAACAACGAGTTCAAGCTGTTCTGGGATCGATCTGTGCTTCCCGATGATACAGTTGGATATAACAAACCAGAACTCATTTTAGCATTGGGATGAATGAGTGTTCCCCTGGAGGGAGTGCGAGAGCCGTTTGGCTAAATCTATGGGATTTATTACTAAATTTACAATCCATGGTATTACAAACAGGTTTGTGAACACAGTTTAATCATATTCCACACCAGTCAAAATATGCAAACACAGAAAGTTATGTGCGGCTCTATGTTACAAAGTAACCTGAAAATCTTGTTCTTAAATAAAAGCAAATTATAGAATTGCTTTAATTTTGCTGGCAAGACATTAAAAAATGTTTTCATCATATATCTAGTTGAAACTCGAAATGAATTGTCATTGGTTAATTAACAGTAACCTAAGCGATTTATAAATTTATTCTGAACATTTATGAATACTTCTATCATAATTAACCGTATTTTGTCAATTGGCTTATTTTTGGAAAACTTTACTTTTAAAGTAACCTCACAAAAACAATCAAGAGGGTTTAAGTCTGGAGACCCCAGTCACTCAATAGGTGTCCTTTTTCCAATCCACCTATTTGAGGAAGATTAGAGTATTTTTTTAAATAACTGACACGCTTATGTTTGGGCTCTTACCCTATCACCATATCCTATCATCATAAAAATTTCTATCCTCTGTGTCTCAGTAAGTTTCATTTTCAGTTAAAATTAACCTAATGACAATTTGACAAATTGTGACAAAGGAACAGTTCACTGAATTATTCATGCTGATAAATAATTATTGTAATTCATATCGAGTTTTAACTCTGATAAATCCAAAAATATTACATTTAGGTATAGGAGATGTAGTAGAAAAAAAATTAGAAATTTGCAGACAGTCTAAAAGTGTACAAAAAATTGGTCACTATTTAACAAGTCAAAGTTGATTATACCACAGTTTCTTTCGTAGTACCCTGCAAGATTTAATACATTTGAAAAACAACGCGGATGTGTCTATACGATTTTTCAAAAAATCGAGCGTCTTATAAATAATGAATTCATTGCAGACATTACGTCATTATTGTATATAAATTACTACTACAGATAGTATAGAGTTGTTTTTAAAATAACCACAACAAAAACCCTGAATGCCCACATTAGACATTGTTCTTAGGATCCTTTTTTATATAATTAATATACGTTGAATATTTGATGAGCCCCACATAATAATGCCATATTTCAAAATTGGAAATACATTACCAAAGTATACTGTTTTAACCACTTCACTATTTGCATGCCTACATAAAACTTCTATATCATAGCAAGCAATGCTTATTGTTGATCTAAGTGTACACCAAGTATTTTACAATTGGTACCAAATTTAAGGTCAAAAGACTTATATATTGTTTTGTCAGGTGTGTCCAAGTTAGAGATGGAGGTTTCAAAAATCATTAATTGAGTTTTTTCTATATTCACTATGTCAGCTAGTAATTAAAGATTCGAAAATATTTTTAAGATTTTCCAGAATAGTATTTTCCTTGGTACTTATATCTAAGGTTGTTACTAAAAGAAATTATATAATCCGCATAATCTATATCCTTACTCAGATTACTTTCATTTGATATGTTATTAATGTAAATTATGAATAACATGAGACTCAACAGACTGCACTGAGGCACTCTCATTGTGACCCTTAGCTCAGTCTCTCCACCCTGAGCTACCTGCATCAATCACCACTTTGTATTGGCAAATTATTAGGTAGACTATGAATTATTTATGTAAATTGACACGAATATCGTAACTCCAAAGCTTATTCGATAAAATATGATAGTTTAAGAGATCAAATGTTAATTTTTGAGAAGAATGCCGCAAGTCACTTCACCTTTTTCCAATGCACCATATACACTCACAGACAAAAATATTGCATATTTTATTTTTAAGTCGTTTTTTTATATAGATTTGTTTTCCCTTACAACGTTTGTATTATTTATTGTTAAATGTCTTGTGCGAGAGTGTTATAGGTATATTAATCGAAATTAATTTAGATATTGAAGCCGTACAACAGATTTAAAGAGGAATTAGTGAAATAGCTTGATTTTGTTTATAACATTTAATTTGAAAGAACAAGAATGTATTAGTATAACAATTTTTAATACATCAAACAGTTTAGTTCCTAGTATTTTCTTCTCTAGCTCTAATGACAGCCTGCATCTTTCTAGGCATGCTCCGTAGGTCTTTGATCGTTTTTTTACTATACGAAAAACAGTACATTGATGGATAAATACTCTCCGCGCAGTATCTTCTTGTCTGCCACCCTTATTGGCTAAAGTAACCATTTTACCAGATACTAAATCGCTTAAATGTGGCACCTTAGCAAGAAGGCTACAGAATCGACAAATAAAGCAATGGGAATGTTGTTTTGACAGCGGCAAACAAAGCAGCAGCGCCAAGGCATCCTATGCAATATTTGTAATTTGTAATATTATTGCTTCTTTCGCTCTAAAGGCTATGTCTAAGTATTGTTTTATCGATAATAAATTGCAATAAATGTAAAAAGCTGTAGCATAAGATACTTAACAATGAAAATAAGTAACGATTTAAAGGAAAAGATATATATATATATATATATATATATATATATATATATATATATATATATATATATATATATATATATATATAAATTCATAAAAATAAAATATGCAATATTTTTGTCCGTGAGTGTATTAAATTGGTGAACTCATATAAGATAGTATCCGTACAACCTTTAAGAAATGTAAAAAAACTTGGAAGTTTTTTGGTTATAGCTGTCTCTAAGATCATGGAGAATACCGATTACAAACTTATTGGGCTCCATTTTCCATATCACCCTTGATAAAAATGGACCATACCAGAATAAGCTTTAGGTTTTCCGGAAAAACAGATTTTCGGTGACTAAAATTGCAGCTGTAATCTGATTTGGAAAATTTCGTTTGGATATTTCATCCAATGCTCAATTTATAAAAAATTTATTAAACTGAGTTTCTGCTAATATTGAATTGTTGTCTCGAGAAGACAGTGTTTTTATCTATGTCTTTCTTATTTGTTAGGTTATTTATTATAAACTAAGTTATTTTGAATTTATTATCACCGTTTTCTATTTCTTGCTATTTTTTAATCTTTCAATAATTTTTTGTCTCGTTCTAGTTAATATAAATTTGTTTATATTAAGGATCTCTTTGCGCATATAATTGAAAGGTACTTTATCTCAGATCAAGCCCTTTTGTTCTCCACACACAACACTTATCTAATAATATATTTTTCTTTACAGGAAAATGACTTTCAAAGACACTATAAAATTTTTCCACAAATATTTGCGTTTATCTTTTACACATTCTTGATCATAGATATATTTCCAAGAGATAGCACTTATCTTTTCTGTAGCTCTGTAATATTTCTGTGTGACAAATCTCTGTAATAGGAGTATTCAGGATTGCCATAAACTTTGTGTGTTCGAATTAGATGATCAGTATGATCAGACACACATAAATTGATCAGTTTCGAGTCATATTTAGAAATTTACTTATGATAATATTATCTATACAAGTTTGAAAATATTCAATGACTCTTGTGGATTCATCAGTTAATGTTATAAAGCTTAAAAATCGACAAAAACAACTCGACCATACACCACTTGGTGGTATATAGATAGAAGTAGTTATAATGTTTTTATTGTCCATGTTTATTTCAACTCCCGCATATTCCATTTCAGTCACTATGGAAAGATCATTTAATTATTTAGGCACCTTAGCTATTATGCACCATGTTGCCACCATTAAAGTATAATTGTTCAATTTCAATATCTGAATTTCGTCTTTAGATTATTGGTGATCTGTTACAGCAAAATACAGGGACTCACTCTAATAAGTTCAGCCCCTAGTTAGCTACTATAGTTATGAAGAGAATGTAACACTTTGCTGTAAAACGCTTAGTTTTGCTTTTCTCTTGTTTGGATTATCAACCTTTTTTCCACTTCTGTTATTATGAGCGATAATTTCCATTGTTACCAAATTTTCGGTGCCAAAAGCTGAGTCTATGCTAGAATATACCCGCACCGCTTCTAAATCTAACACCACCTTAGAACTAGATACCGTTTTGTTCTATGTTTTTCGGAAAATTAATGTGACACCTCCTTGCCACGATGCCAGATGTGTAGGGTTAATAATGCTTCCTTTATCTCAGTGTCGACTCCCACTTTAAAACAATTGTAGCATTTTGCCTTATCTGACAGTAAGCTACAGATAAAGTTCCTTTCAGAAAATTTGCTGTTTAGATATTTTTTTAATTCCTCCTCAGTGTATATTGTCTTGTATTTTGTTGCGAACAACCATAAATTTTCTAAGGCAGCCATTGGCTATTATCGATTATTTTTGCCTATTTATTAGGATATTGCAGTTTATTCAATATGATGTGCTGTAGTGCTGCTACCACTACATTATTTTAATTCCTTTTATTATTTTTTAAACGGATACTTGTAATAATAATGGTAAACATATCATTCACTGAAAGTAGTCCAGCAACTTCCCTGAATTTAAACCAAAAATTCAACAAATAACTCCAAAAACCTACAAATATTGATTTTGAGCTAAATTTAACTAAAAATAAATGATAAGACACGTCGGCTATATTAAACTTTGAAATTTAGCATTCCCCAGGCAACTAAATATCGATTTTAATTCAAAGGTATAAAACTCATCTACTACCTATTTTTAATTTCTAAGTGCCCGTCATCTTGGAACATCAATTTTGAATTTTTAAACAAAAGTGTCAAAGTAGATGGTGCAAATTATTTTACATATGATTAATAATAAAATAGTTTATTGTCTAAAATTTATGGGCACATAGAAATAAAACCTGACCAGAAGAAAAATTGGCGTCCGTGTATAAGTAATAAAATATTCACTATATTCTAGTTACAAGTTAAGGCGTAAAAAACAAAAAAAAAATGATGAAAATTAAAATAAAACAATAACATAATACTCATTGAAACAATAATAATGAACAAAAATATCAGAAATATAAAACCCTATTAAAATTTAAAAGGTACTCATAAATAAAAACAGTGGAGTAAGTCAATTAATACAAAAAAGAAGTAAAAAGTCATGAAAATATCACAGTAATATCAAAGCCAAATTAATCCTAAGTGAAAATTATTAAACATAGAAATGCCACATACACATGAAAAATACATTTTTAAAATCGATCTTTTTTATAAATTTTATACTCCGATACGTAGTAATAAGCCTTGTCAAGTAATAAGGACATCAGAGTTTTTTAAAATGATTTAATCGGCTGTATTGCTCTTATTCTCCTAAGTACTTTTTTTACATTATAATATATGGAAATTTTTATTAGAGAGGAACACGGTAATAGTAATGATATCGTTACTGTTTGCCTGATATGAAAATTACTAATAATTATAAAATTTCGGTGTATTAGCGCAGAGATCTCCAAAATAAACAAAGGTATAAAAGTTATATTTTATATTTAGTAAATAAAGATTTGCAGTGGTCTCTTATACCATATTTACATCTAATAACATGTAATACAGTGTGTAACATAAAGGTTGGCAATAAATTAAACAGTGAATTCCTTAGTAAAAAATAAAATGTTTTTCATATGTAGTTTTGCTCTACGAATATTCGTTTCTAAGTTACAGGATGTTAAAATATTTTTAAAAAAATTCGTTTTAGTATAATAAATTTTGAACGATAAAAGATAATGTAACGAAATTTTAGCCAGATCTTAATTTGATACTGTCCTAGAAGAGTAAAAAAAAATGGCCTCGTAGTTTACTCAGTAGCGTGCATACAGATATTATTGTAGGGTTAAAAAATGTGGTACGCCTCGGGTAAAAACTTTTTTGATCATTTTCTAAACTTTGATTTTTTCTTTTAAAAATAATTTTCCTCTTGCATTTTTTTGTATCTCTTGTCATTTTTCCTTAATTAAGCCTTTTTGTAAATACCATTTATTCCATTTGTATACACTGAGAACAAAATAGGTCCTAATACGGAACCTTGTGACATCGTATATAACAACCATATCATCAGATTTAAGGCCCCGACAATTAACTTTTCGTTCTCTTTGGTTCACGTATGACTTGAACCAGGCAAATTAACTTTCCTCTGAAACCATATACCTCTAATTTTTGCGGCAGAATTCTGTAATTTACACAGTCAAAGGCATTTGACAGAACATAGAAGACAGCCGCAGCCATCTCTCTTTCATTAATAGGTAGATATAAATTTTTAAGAAAGGAGAATGTAGCGTCATCCGTTCCTTTCTTTGTTTGAAATTCATACTGACTAATGTTTAATACATTATATTTTCCTATAAAAGAGTATTCGTTTCTTCACCAGTTTCTCAACTATCCTTGCAAGCATGGGAATTAAAGAGATATGCCGAAATGACTACCAAAATTTTTTAAGGAGTTGCGAAAAATTCCTTTTTTTAAGGAAACAATTTGTAGCCTCAACCAATATATCTAAGGCAGAATTAGTCACTTTCTGCAAAATCTATCCCATCCGAAAGCGTTCTTATTTTTAATTTTATAAAACATTTCAGTACCTGGGTATCAGTTGGTGTTAAATAAAATGCAGAAATATTTTTTAGGTATTTTAGTTGATCGGCTACCCGAGAAAGATTTTTAGCCAGACTTTGGGTTATAGTGCAGAAAAACTTATTAAAATGATTGGGGTGCAAATCACTTATATCTTTGCCTTAGCTATTTTTGTTTCTTAATTCGTATACAATGTTATTTAAAAAAATTACGAGCATTTTATAAAAATCTTTAATGTTATTACCTCCAATATATTTTTTCTCTCCTAATAGTTTTTAAAGTTGAGGTCCAATATTTCTGCTATAACCATAGGAAACACCTTAAGAGGGTCCTCTGCTGTTGAAATATTTGACCACTGAACATTTAGTCAAATTTGGGAAAACCTGTCAAAGCTAATTTTTGAAAATATTGTCTCTTTTTTGTTTGGCAGTACACATTTAGGTCTAACATACCGCACGGAACAGAAAATTGTCTCGTGATTCGAAAATCCTGCATTGAAAACTTTGCAGGAGAAATTATCCACGTTTGAGCGAACATATTCAAAATAAAAGATGTCCGTTCTCTAGCAGGAAAAGATACATGCATATTTAAATTATATGACCGAAAAGTCACTTTTGTCGTAGTTGAAAGTCACTAATCATGACTATAGTAAATTTAGATCCAAACTCCGACAGAAGTTTTTCTAGCCTTTCCTTATTATTGAATGAAGTGCAGTATACTCGTAAAACTATTTTTAATTCAGTTTTTAACCTCTTTGTGTAAACCTATCCCCTCTCTATAATATACTAAAACTCGCTTCAAAATATCTCACTCCTTTCAAAAGTTATAGGCAAACAAAATTGGTAAAAATGTTCACCAACCAATCAATTTTTCCACTTTTTTCAGTTTCTAGCCTCCTTGCATAAACTTACCATATAAATATTTTTACGAAATGTGTTTTAGTGTCCTCTCTACAATATATTAAAAATCGCTTAAAGTATTTCAGTTCTATCAAAAGTTATATGTCCATTAAGTTGGGTAAAAAGTTCTCTAGCCAACAAATTTAGTACCCCTTGTAATATAATTGCTTTGAAAATATAAACCTTTTGGTACATAATATTTCTGTTTTTAGCACAGTTCGTTCGTTTTTTCGCTCCAATAATAGACAAATATAGTGACGGTGTGTTGTGTAGTGCCCCAAAATACTCTAATTCCGAAGATTGATACCATAAAAATAAAAATTTAGGAAGTAAATATAAATAATATACACCATAATTAATTTATTAACTAGATATAATGGCATTTTCGGCAATAAAATTAGTATACAAATACAACTGCTTTTAAAAAAATCTCATGCATGATTACGTATATTTTTGACAGATATAATACCGTTTCTGTGTACATTTTTGGGCTTGCCATCCATTGGGTTCCACATCATTATAATCTTTACCAAGCTGGAGACAATAATCATCATTGTCTATGATATCAGGTTCATTGGTAGCCCAATTTTTATAAATAATTGGTTCTGCAGAATCAATCCAAACCCATGCACCGTTATTTTCACGTATACCACCAAGCCAGTAACAGTCTAAAAATATAAATCGTTCAGAAATACCTGCATCAAGAAGAAATAAGTTCATAATTTCCTATCTACCTATCACAATTCCATATCAATGGCAGTATTGATTCCCAACTCCCACCCAGGTTTATACCCTACTTAAAATTCCAAATAATTTTGATGTGACACTCTCGTTATCAAATAATAATAGTTTATGGGTAAACCACCTAAGCAACATATTTGCAAAGCAAAAACAACAAAACATAAAAATGGTATCAAATCAATACTGTTTGTTTCCAAGTTATTCTAAACAACTAACCGATCGACAACCCAAAAACCGTTGTACATAAGTTGATAAGTACTAATATTCAAAAATATGACTGGCGCCCTATGTGCACCAGCGTACGTTTTCGTCAATCTGCAAGAGTCGTGGTCCATTATGGAAGTCAGTGATTAGCCACTTTAAAAACATCGAATTTTGTAATTTTATGCAATTTTATAGAAAATATGTTATTTAACGAGGTTATAAAAGTATTTAGAATAATTATTACAAAACTCATCAATTTGGAATGTTAAAAATGAATCAAGTACTGAACAGAAATCTACATTGGAATTTTAAATCTCCACCAAAAATATAATATGTTATCTTATTTAAGTTTCTAAACCGATCAACATCATGTTACAATATAATTATTTTTCACCTTCTAAAAGTTAAATAAACACAGAGTAAATTTTAAGAGAATAAGCTCTCTTTTTTCTCGAACGGTGTAGTGGAATTATTCCATTTCGACATAAATTTGTTGGGAAACAATATCATTTTATATAATTTTTTAAATTTAAATAAGTAACATATATACCAGAAGATAATATGTTAATCATCGTCTGCAGATAAAGAGTCGGTACATATAGTATTGAAAGTTAACAATTCCACTAATATTGTTTTCAACCAAAGGCATGTAGATTAAAAACTCTAAAGATTCTAATTTATCATGGTAACTTACTTGCACGATTAGCTCCAATATCAGTTAAGTAAGTAGATATGTTACTACCTTCTAGAGCATTACTAATGACTGCTATTTGCCATCCACGGACTTTACATTCGATCCATGCTTGAACAAACGTTTCCTAAAAGCCCAGATATGACAATAATAATTTATCTGTAAAAAGTACAATTGAAATTCTTAAATTTTTGGAACTATTATCATTATAATAATTGTTTTGATACTTTTCACTCATATTTTAGCAAATTTGGCGCCAAACTATCAACGTAAAAAATATTAATTAAAATAAATTGCCATTACTATCAAAAACTGGTCAAGTCCTTATAGGATGCGCAATATGTTCTGAAGCAGTTGTTGACTTGTTAATTGTTTTTTCTTGCACTATCGTTGCACTTGTATCATTGGGTTAATATGAAGCATGTGTCTGTAGATTTGTATACCAAAAGATGACATGATTGAAACATCAAAGATTAAGAATTTGAATCTCATCAACCAGTAAAATCAACTTAACCGTACCATTCTGCTTTTGAACTGTGTAGTAAGTGATCTTATATCAGTTTTTTGCATTTCATTAACAAATAATTCCGACTTAACAGTGCCAATCTTCGTTTAAATTATTTAGTGAATGATCTTAATTTCATTTTGTTCCGATTTATAAAATTGGAAAAAAATAAATATTTTTTATATTTCACGAGTAATACGACCAATCATCCAGTGGCATATCTAACAGTAGAAGCCTCTGGATGAAGTAAATGAAAAAAATACACGTACTTTCTATGTTTCGAGAAGTGCCCTAATTTGTTGTTACCATCTCGATTTCTATCTGTTTTTAGGCGAATTGAAAGTTACGACTGTATATATAGACAGACAGACAGACAAAAGGACGGAAATGACAAAACCAAAAAAGAGCTCGCTATGAAAAAATACGTTCAAAAGGAGACTGAATGGCAAAATTTCAAAATTTTAACTTCATGTGCCTGTCAGTATATTTTTTGACATTCCTCTTCTTTGTTGCTTTTAAGGCAGAGTATGATATAGTGCATTATTATAAACTCAACAATGCTGTATAAGAATCTTATTCAGATATTCTCACATGATTAATGAACAACGGCTTGAATGAATGAATGAAAAAGGGGTGGTGATACTAGATCATCGATGCATAGGCCTCCACTGGGCCCTTAAATCTACAAGTTAATTGAACTTGCCTAACTGCTTCCGGTAAGAAAATTGTATCTCCCAAATATATATATATATATATATATATATATATATATATATATATATATATATATATATATAGTCCGTTGAGTGCTGGGCACTCTCCCAGGACATGGTCAACAGTTTCATCTTCCGCAAAACACCATCTGCATGACGGATCGTCTTCGACACCGATTCTATGAAGTTGGCCCCTGAGGTGACAATGTCCTGTCAACAATCCCACCACAATCCGCAGCTCTTTCCTTCTCAAGGAGAGAAGCTCCTTAGTACGCCGTGCACTAAGCCCAGTTATATGTTCCTTAGCATACCTTATTCCAGGAGCTCTCCCTCCACGATTCAATAAAGTTGCTTTCCAGCAACGATTTTAATTCCCTTTTGCCAATAGCAATTGGGACAGGTAATATTGGTTCGTCGCCGAACCCAACTTTGCCAGACGGTCTGCTTCCTCATTCCCGCGTATGCCCGAGTGACCCGGGACCCATACGAGTCTAACTGTGCAGACTTTCCTTGTTATACCATTTAGTACATCCTTGCACTCAGACACCAGTCGCGAAATCACGACACTGGACTTCAGTGCCAATATCGCAGCCTTACTGTCTGAGCATATATTTGTTACTCTATTCCTGTCTATGTCCCTCTCACAGAGATGGGCACACTGCAGAATACCATAAATTTTCGCTGTGAAAATTGTCGCACATTGTACGAGAGGTTGGTACTCTCTGACTCCCGTGTTCCTGCCAAATACTCCGGCTCCAGCTCTTTCATCTTGTCAAGATTCATCAGTATACCACCAGGATCCATTTTTCTGAAGATTTTGTTCATGTTATCTGTCCACATGGGGAGTGATGGACACCTCTCCACCGCTATTTCCTAGACACCGCCCGTTCCAATTCCAAGATGTTCCAGGCAACTGAGACGATATACAGTCTTTAAGGCCTCATTCTCTATGTATAAGTGAAGAGGAGGCAGATTCACCAGAACTTCCAGAGCCCCGGTGGGAGCAGTCCTCATCGCACTCAATATCACCACAGTGTATATCCAAAATAGCACTTTAGGTGTCAGTTCCCATGTATACCCAAAGGCTCACTTACAAGTCCAGAAAGCACATATGGCTTTCTTGGTTTGAGCCTCAATATGGTCATTCCAGCTCAGTCGTGAGTCCAGAATTATTCCCAGGTATTTAACTGTCCTCTAAAGTTGAAGAGTCCTTCCCACCAATGCAATTTTCTCTATCCGGATTTATTCCGAGCCCCGGCACAATCGTTCCGTGATCCGGAGTGAGGCCATTGGCCCCTCCAGGTCCCAGACATGGCGACCAGGGCAGAAAATGACTAGGTTATCAGCATAGACCTGTGTCTACAAACCGGCATCATTCAGTTCACTCAACAGGCTGTCCACCACAGCAAAGGCGACAACACTCCTCCCTGTGGACAGTCCCTACTTAACAGTGATTTAACAGGTATATTGTTAAGTTCAGCATATATTATTCTCTTAGCTAACATTGTTCTGAGCCATGCGACTCCTGTCGGTTCAAAGCCTCGTCGTTGTCGAGCATTGCATATCGAATGCCCCCTCGATATCGATAAAGGTACCTAAGGCAGATCGTCCACCCAACAGCGCGCTTTCGACTCTTGTGACGAGTCGGTTTAACGCCGCATCTGTGGATTTTTCTGCCTGATTGGCGAATTGCAAATAACGTAGGGGATATTGCACCATTATTCCTTCCTCATTGTGTCGATCCACCAACCTTTCCAGTGTCTTAATTAAGAAACTGGTCAGGCTGATAGAGCGGAAAGACTTTGAAGTTGTGTAGTCTGTTCTTCCTGCCTTGGAAATAAAGACTACTTTTGTTTCCCTCCACGCCATCGGTATGTATGCCAAGCTCAAACATGAGCGGAATAGTTTCACTAGGTGGCTTATTATAATATCGGGGGAATTTTTTAGTAAAGCTGGAAATATACCATCCTTACCAGGTGACTTGAAAGTGGTAAAAGTTTCCATCGACCATTTCACCCTTTCATATGTCACTATTGTTTTAACTAACTTGTAGTCATGAAGTGCTAAGGTGAGTCTCCGTTCTTTAGATTCGCCCTCATATCGATTTGAGCCTGAAAAGTGCACTCTTAGTTGTTCCCCTAGGGTCCCCTGTTCTGTCCTGGTTTGACCTTCTTCAGGAAGAGCCAGTGCTACAATCCGGGCACCAGGATCTCTAGTTAGTATTTTGCAGAGGCGGGATGCTTAGGCATGCTTCCCATGCTATGAACAACGGCTTAAAATTAAATGAAAATCTCAATATCAACTTGTGTGTGTTATCGGTTTGAAATCTTCATTATTTAATTCTAATTCAGAAGCAAAGCTACGTTTGGCAAACTGTGAAAAAAAGTGAACTCGACGACTGCCGCATCATTTTTATTAGATATATTTTTTATGTTTTTTATCAAATTATCCTAGAATTTAAATGGAAAAGAAAGTGTTGGTTATACCAATTTAATACCTCACCAAATTAACGTGTTTGGCAATTACGCGTTCGAAAACGTAGCGTATACGAGAATTTTCGCAAGTAAGAAATTTGTCGGACTTGTCATGATAAAGCCACTCACGAAATTTCAATGGTAGTCGTGTTGAAATAGGGGTTATGTCCTATGGAATTAAAGGATTTAAACTGATAAGTAAAAAAAAATTAAAATGTAATAAACATTTTTCTTTTCTCGATTCCAAGGCTTGGTTCTAGGTTTTAATATATTTTTCTGTATAAACGTTTATTGTAGACATATGTAACGCAAATGATAAAAATATCAAAATGAAACCGACCAACTTGAAAATTTAACTTCTACGTCATCTAGATTGGGTCTAAGTCGTAAACTTTTTTAGTGAATCTGGCTGTAAACTTTTTTAATGAATATAGTTGTAATAGTAAGTATTTCTTTCAACCAAAAATTTCTGATTATCAGCCACTTTATACTTAAAACTACAGACTACCAGCCGAAAGCAGATATGGCACAGCAAGCATTTAAGTTTCTTTAACTATCAAAAAATTTATACTTACATTAGTTTCGGAAATGTAATATTTGTTATTTATTGCCACGGACGATGCCGCGTGAGATACAAAAAATAGTGTGGATATACTAATCAAATAAAATAATGTCTGCATGTTTAACAGTATTTGTAAAATGCTTAAATATACTATAAATCAAATGTGTAATGAATTGATTTAAAATAAGTGCTATTTTATATAATACTGCATAGATTATTAATTTGTTAATCAGAAATTTCGAGTTTTATCAAGCTAAATTAAAAACATAATTCACTCCAGTGTAGCAATAGTTATCGTTTTCCAATAAAAAATCTATTATATCTACCAATCAGGATAGAAAATGTTAGAATAATTTTTGTTAATAATAAAATTTAAAGTGGAAGTACTTATATATCAGGAAAAAAACAATTTCCATTTGTAAATTGTTCCAATCGTATCATATCAAAAGTTTAACTATTTTTTTGGCAATTTTAATTTCACTGTTTTCACACATATTTAAGTAATTCACAACAAAACTTAAACATTACATATTTAACTTACGTAGGGTCAATTCGGACAAACGCACTTGAGGGGGTCAGTGAATGTATCATCCACCTCGGTTCTTCTAAATAAATTATATTAAAAGATTTTTAATCAACTGGATTGAATAATTTGTATAAGCTCGGACAATGTCAATGCGACTATAGGTATTTAGGGAAATTGATACGTAAAATTTTCTGTTAAATGGCTAACGAAAAAGTTCTTTGCGTCATTAAATGTTTGGAGTTAAATAAATTTTTAAATATTTTAATTAATCATTACAGCAGCAGGTGTCTACAATAGATCGGTGGTTATAGAAATTAAATATAAAGGGTGTTTTTTATAGAGGTATAGAACTTTAAGTTGGCAACACTTTTTTAACTGGCGGCCATTTTGTCAGCTGTCAAGTGATTTATGTTTACTTTGGTTTGGCATTTCAACATGAATAGACTGACGCCTGAACAACGCTTCCAAATTGTGCAAATTTATTTTGAAAATCATGGTTCTGTTCGAAATACGTATCGCGCACTACGTCCATTTTACGGTCAACATAATCGTCCGTCAGAACAATTAATTCGATTAACTATGGAACGTTTTCGCACCACGTTTACTCTAAATGATAATACGCATCCACAGAGACGTCGTACAGTGTGTACAGAAGAAGTCATTGCTGCTATAGAGCGTAGCATAGAGGAAGACCCGAATCAGTCTATCCGCCATCGTGCACAGGAATTGGATATGTGTCCATTCACTTTATGGAAGATTTTGCGGAAAGATCTTGGTTCGCGTGCTTACAAAATCCAACTCGTGCAAGAATTGAAGCCACACGATCACCTAGCAAGGCGTAGATTCGGTGAATGGGCCCAAAACAAGATTGCCGTTGATCCCGATTTTCATAAGCGAATTTTGTTTAGCGATGAAGCTCACTTTTGTTTGAATGGATACGTCAATAAACAAAACTGCCGTATTTGGAGTGATGATAATCCTCAAGTGTATGTTAAGACACCGTTACATCCAGAAAAACTGACTGTTTGGTGTGCTTTATGGGCTGGTGGGATCATTGGTCCGTACTTCTTTAAAAACGATGCTGGTCAGAATGTTACAGTCAATGGTGACCGCTATAGAGCCATGATTACTGACTTTTTCGTTCATCAATTGAACAACCATGATGTGCAGGAGCTGTGGTTTCAACAAGACGGCGCAACATGTCACATAGCTCGTGCCACAATTGATTTATTGAAGGAAACGTTTGGTAACCGCATAGTTTCACGTTTCGGACCCGTGAATTGACCTCCAAAATCGTGCGACTTAACGCCGCTAGACTATTTTCTGTGGGGATATGTGAAGTCGCTAGTCTACGCCGATACGCCCGAAATGATTGATCACTTGGAGGACAACATTCGCCGCGTTATTGCCGATATACGGCCACAAATGTTGGAAAAAGTCATCGAAAATTGGACCTCCAGATTAGACTACGTCCGAGCCAGCCGTGGCGGTCATATGCCAGAAGTCAAATTTAAATTATAATGCCAGAAGGTTATCTTTCGAATAAAGTAAATTTCATGTCAATTTAAAAAATTCATCTTTGTTTTATTCCATTTAAAATATCTATACCTCAATAAAAAACACCCTTTATAAAGTAGCATGATAAGTTGACAAAGCAAAAATGTTTTAAATTAAAACAGAGACAGGTACAGACATGAAAAAATCTTCTCTAAAATTCCCAATCTATGTAAATAGTTCGTATCGCACAAATATTCGCGTATTACTTATGTTATTACTAAGTCTATATCATGTTTGTAAGAAAATATGAAGTTCTTACGATTTAAAAGAAAAATTTTATTGACACTCTTTGATCATTTAAATATCACAGGACATTAAATAGTGTAATTTCTGGAATGTATAGAATATAATGTTTGTCCAACCAACATTATAACTTCTCCAAATTAACTGCACAACCCAGCAATGTCGCTTCTCATTAGTTACTGTACTGTAATTTGTGACAGATGACACTTTTTTTGCTTTCATTCGTGATTTTGTTTTGATTTTAATCAATTTTTAGTGAAAAATACTTTATATTGTGCAAGAATAAATAAATAAATATATCGGGTACAGGTATCTCTTTAAAAAAAAGGAGAAGTGTTATGGTGCATAAAACGGTATAGTTTTTTCTTTATGTATTCAAAACAATTTTGGTTTAAAACAAGTGTATGGTTTGGAATAGACCTGACAAGTTAATGTTTATCTCCATCAGACCATCCATAGGAAAGGCAGACAGTTTAATTCCAGCAAATTCCACCCTGGTTCTTTCCCTGTACGCACTTGCAACCAGGCGCGGATCCAGGGGGCGGGAGGGGGGGGCATAGATTCGAAATCGATACCTCATTTATTAGCAATGTTACGGCGTTATAAATAATTAAATTTTTAATAAATTCCGAGAGTATGTGACTCCTATACTGCTTACTACACATGTGTATAAAGTTTAATTTTTGTTATTTTGATTTTTAATCACCACATCCGATTGGTGTATAGTCTACTCAAGAACTAGAGAGAGTAATAAATCATATTTTACCCTTTTTTCTTCGCAAATTACCTGTATTCTTTAGTCCGGTGTCTTTGACAAAATCTGTTAGACACATATATTTTTCGTAGGAATGGGTTAGAAATTTTATAATCAGAAATACCGGTCTATGATAATGGACTATTTGGGTTGGATAACTATATTTGGATGTGTGAAGTGTTAAAAAGGATTTTAATCCTTATCAAAGGCGTCGGAAGGAAGCTTATTTTATCACTAAATATTTATGACATAGAATATTATTTCGGTAATAAACTTAAACTAAAAAGTTATTGTAATAATATTTTATTTTTTCTAATTTCTTAATAATTCACATACATTAGAAAATATAGATAGTTTTGACATATTTAACACAAATCACAACTGTATTTTTATTATTTTTAATTTTGGCATAGAAACCGTTTTAGGCACATTCAAACTAAAACGTAGCCTTTTTCTCTCAAAAAATTTATATTATAATTATAATTTAAATACTTACAAAATACCCAATGTCAAAAATACAAGAAGTTAAACATATATAAAAAAATAAATTCGTCCATATAATATTAAAATTTTCTTTCGGTCATTTTATTATTAATCAAAAACATTTTTAGGATATTTGATGTTTCAGTTTATTTATTTCTTAAACCATCTGCAAAATTACAATTAAATACTAAAAAGGTATTTAGATATAATTAATTTTTATATGTTACAAAAAATTTAAATAATAAATTGTGTTTACGCTAGTAAACATTACGGATCTAATTCGTAATCAAGGTCAGTGAAGCTATCTTCGCTCAAATTAATTATAATTGGTTCCTCTATCTCACCAATCATGAGATCGAGTTTCCACATTTTCTTTTATTCTTTTATTATATGGATTTTTCCCAATTTTCAACAGTAACTTTATTCAAAAAAATTCAGTTAAATTACTAATTTCGTAAGTTGTGTTGTTTCTAGCAACTCTACTTTTTACTTGAGAGAGATATTTCCTTCCCCAACGGAAATTTTCGGGACGATCTATAAAAACAAATTTCCTATCTGGTTTTTCCCAGCAAAAATTAAGTTCTCTGAGTAATTTCCATAGCTCAGTTCTTTTAATTTCAGGTAAATCCTTATTTTCATTGATTTTAGTTAGAATTTTGTCGACGATTGGGATCTGCTTCTCATAGTAAAATGTATGTACAATTTCTTTTATTGCAGTTTACATATCTTCTTCTAACGAGGTTTTTCGTATGCCTGTGATCGGATGTAGCTTGGGAGTACTAACAATTCTAGTCGTTTTCTTTTCCCTGAGTATTCGGTATATAGTAGATTTTCCAACTTCTGTCATGTTGGAAAACATCTCAATAGAACTTTTAACATTACTATCTAGATATTGATATATTAAGGCATCATAAACATTCATCGTAATAACTTTTTCGTTGAGAAAATGTGGAATCCATATCTTTTGGGTGTCTCACTAATCTCAAATAATATATAAAAACAAGCACAAACAAAATAAATCAATAAAGACACACTGTAAAGTGTACTTGGCTCACTGACAGAAATTAAATTGAACTATCAGAAATTTTGTTGTTGCAGTAAATTTATAAAAGCTTATAATATTTAAATAAAATTAAATATAATTAGATTTACGGCAGTCCTCGGTTACCTGCGGCACCGGAGCAGGTACGTTTGAGGTTTCGGGAACAGTTTTACTCTCTCTAGTTTTTGAATAGAGTATAGGAATGCGTATGCTTGCGATCGTCCCTCTCCTTTCCAAGAGTTTTGAGTTCAAGAAAATAGAACCGACACTGCATTTTATATTAGGAATGTGTATGCTACTGTCACTCCCCCCCCCCCCGCCAGTTGTCAACTTGTTTTTCTTGCGATAGCCATCTCCCAAAAGCTTCGAATTCAGGAAAATAGACCTGATTCTGCCTCTTATACTAAGATTGTGTACGCTGCTCGCAACTTACTTTTTCTTGTGATCGCCCCCCCCCCCTCTCCAAGTTCAGAAAAATAGATCCGACCGTGCCTTTTACACTAGAAATGGGAATGTTGCTAGTGTCCCCCCCCCCGTCGACAATTTGCTTTCGCTTGCTTTACTGTACTTTTGAGATATCACCGCCCCCCCCCCCCAAAGAGAGGGGCTGGATCCGCCCTTGCTTGGAACACTTAATAATTTCGTTAATGGCGCTGAAACAAACCAATAACAAAATTCACAGAAAACAATTCCCTATGTAAGTATGGGAGAAACGCGTATGGAAAAAGAACCAAAGTGGAATTCACAAGAAATAAACTGCCTGTCTTCCTTTTGATGATTTGAAGGGAATAAAACACGAAAATATTAAAATTTACTTCAAAACCGTAAAAGATTTCATTATATTTTATTTAATTTTCAAACTAGATAAATATTGTGGACTATGGGTGTTTTTATCATTACTTAATTTTTCTACGAATACTCAATGTTTAATTTAGATTACATTATTAGATATTAAACACTTGATTACTAGTTCTAAAATGAAATAACCTTTTAAAATTTAATGTTATATAAAATAATCTCTAAAATTTATAATTTACTTGCTTTTAATAGGGTGCGTTTTTTATAAATTTACTATTCAGACATAATTATAATATTACATTTTCTCGACCTGCTTTTCACTCCTTTCTTTCCTTACTCTTCTGCAATCTCTCGTACCTATACCTACCCTAATGACAATAGCACATATGGAACGACGGCTCCCGAATGGAAAAGGAACTCGAAAATAAAGAAAAGATTGAAATCACCAGCCGCGGATTATACCCACACATCCCTAGAAAAATATGTTCCACACATTTTAAGAGAGCTTTACCACACTTTTTAAGAGAGTTTAATAACGCCCCAGTGGATAAATTAGAATTAAAATCTTAATTTGTTATTCGTTATTTATCTCAGGTGCGATATGCTAGATTATCATCTTATCTGGAATATAGTCATTTACTTCCGTAAGCTTGAGGGATGAGTTATCTGTGAAACCAAATATGTACTCTCGGAAATTTCGGCATCAACGTATATCAAACTATGTATTTTTAAGCAAGGTTTTACGAGTTTCCACTAACTTTCCGTTCAGACTTTTTAACATAGTAGACCTGATTAATACCGAGACCTCCTAGTACTGCTTTACCAAGTTTTAATTTAAAAATAAATAATTATTAATGTATAAAAGTATGGTGTCCTAAAAATTTTACATTTTTCGACTTTTTCCAAAACTGATATAGAGGGTTCTTGAGGGTGTAAATTATGAATTTAATAGTATTTTTTCAGGATTCAATATTGCTGACTAAAAATTTTACATTTTTCGATTTTGTTCAAATGTGAAGCTGAATCGTTTTTGAGGATGCAAATAACGAATATAAAATTATTTTAAGAAAATCTAATATGTCAGATACAATATGACCGTTTAGAAATTTTAAATTTCTGGATTTCATCTAAAATTGGTACTCGGGGGCCTTGGAGGGTTTAGATTAGATTAAGACGTTAAAATTATTTTTTTGAAATTCAGTACGGCGGATCCAATATGCTGGGTTGAAAATTTTACCTCATTCGCATTTTTTCAGATCTGGTATTAGGGGGTTGGGGGTAGCGTATTACGAATATGAAGTTAATTTTTTACAACTATTGGGTTGATAAAATACAATATGAGGGACTAAAAATTTTAGATTTTCCGGTTTTATCTAAAATTGATATTGCGGGGTTCTTGGGGCAAATACAAATTCAATATGCAATATAAAATTAATCGGGCTAAGAAATTTAAGTCTCAAATTCTGTAAATATCGATATTGGTTTTGGGACCTATATTACCAATCTAAAATTAATATGAAATTTAAAATAGTGGCTTTATTATGACAGACTAAATATTTGTTTGACACAATTTTATTGGTTTGGAGAACTCTAAGAATCAAAAATTTTTAGTAGTTCATTTTAGAGTGATTTACAATTCCGGATAAAATGGGTACTTTTTTGTCACCTTGGAGTCATTGCGAGGAACGTTAATCTCGATTAACACTTAGTTCAAATAATTTATGAATATCATAATGAATTCAAAATTAAAAATCGAAAAATAAAATTTTTATAAGAAAACTGAACCGATTTGTAAAAGTGCGCTAAAAAACGAAAAATAACTTTAAATTTTTATATGAAATTGAAATTTTTGAAGTCGGCGCCAAATTATTACTAAATGAAATAAATAACTACTAATATATACAAATTATGGTAAGAAAGCAATTACAAATAAAGTATTTTTAATCTGTTTATGCGAATCACATTTTATCAGGTATTAGTTTGGCGCCGACTTCAAAAATTTCAATTTCATATAAAAATTTTTAGTTATTTTTCGCTTTTTAGCGCACCTTTAGAAGTCGGTTCAATTTTTTTTATAAAAATTTTTTAACGAAGTTTTTGTTAGAGCCTTTAAAATACTTTTTAAATTAAATCACAATGCGTCCAATTAATCATTCCTAGAAGATCATCTAGTAGGATTCAATATTTTTAATGTAAGTTTACTTACTGGAGATTATTTAAGTAACTCTCACAGTTTAATACTATTCGAAAAAAAATATATAGGCAACCAATAATATCGAAAATTTTATTTGCCTCTAGGACTCAACTGACAGCATCATTTATAACTAAATTTAAGTTATGAGCATCACAATGAACGTATTGAGCATTTTTTTCTAACACGAGAATTTTAGATTGCAAACTGTTAAAAGCGCCGCTCATAACAGCAGCACCATCATAGCCCTGTCCTCTAGATTTTTTAATAGAAATGTCTTTTTCTTGAAATAAAACGATAAAGAATTTTTTTAAACCTTCAGTGCTTCGATCATGTGTTATGGGGTAAAATCCAGTAAATGATTCTTTACATTCAACCTGTATGATTTGGTTATCATCATTTTTTTAAAAAAAGAAACAACACTCAATTGTTCTATTTTACATATATCTTTTGAAGTGTCTAAATTATTGTATAAAACGGAGCCGCGCGAATTTCGTTAAAAATTTTGTTTCTACCTCCGTTTCCAACATATGAATGAACTTATTTTGTATGGTTGAGCTTAAATATTTTGTTGAACCTTTTGGAAGTTCCCGTAACATTTGTAAAATGGTATTATAACATGATATCAGGTATATTATTGTTAGAAAATTGTCCTGTTTGGAGTAATGATTTTCATGTTCAGAATGACCTCTAAATGGTAGATTACATAGAGATAATGCCAAAGTAACATTTAAAACTCTATGTAATACTTGTCGCCAAAAATTATGATTTAAAATTGTTTCAAAACTTTGATCAAGAATATTTTTAAAACTTTCCAGGTGTCATGAGTCAACTTAAAATGATGACTGCTTCTATCAGCAAATAGCCAACAAGGTTCGCAGTAACAAGGGTCTAGCTTGAGTAACACAACCACTTACGGTCAACAATTAACCAACATTTAAATTTTGAAGTGTAATAAACAGCAGAAAATGACCTACTATTGGTTTTTCTAAATTCAGTGTCTTTTGGTCTGCAGGACCCAAAACTTAAAACATTTTTTTTAATTGCGTCACTTTTTTCATAATAACTTCTGTCTGTAGGATATTTTTGTTTTACTACTGTTTCTAGTATTTGGTCTGCATCGGCGGAACCAAAACTATTTTCTTGCCAAGTATGAAGACAATTCAAAAACATTTAAATTTACTTTATCGTTTACCACAAGTCGTCTAAGTCTTAAATATCTGGAACTGAAACTTCTTCTACTCGCGTTGAAATTTCCGAACATGACGCTTCTACTTCCGTTATTCCCAAATCTGATTTTGAGGACGTTGAAAAATAAGTATTAATTTTTGGTAACTTTGTTTTTTTTTATTTCTTGCTCTTTCTTGCTTTTTAAATTTTCCCAACTACTCGATTTCTTTCCATTATTTTTTTACATTTTAATCTGTTATATTAAAAAACTTTCAACTATTCTCCTCTCTCCCTATAATTTAATATATATATATAATATATATATATATATATATATATATATATATATATATATATATATATATATACTTCGCTCGTAGACGCCATACAGTGAGCTTTGAAAATGGTGAAAGAGATTTCACCGAAACGTCAGCTGCCTTACAGTCCTGAAAGGGACTCAGCACATACACGGGATGCCCGAAAACCTTCGATTACACATCACCGTGAGAATATCCGACATAACATATATATATATATATATATATATATATATATATATATATATATATATATATATTTATATATTTATATATATATATATATATATATATATATATATATATTTATATATATATATATATATATATATATATATATATATTTATATATATATATATATATATATATATATATATATATATATACCTTACCTAAGCCTTCAAAAGAAGACCATATTTAATTATTATTTTTCGTTAAAAATATACAATCAAATATTTTCACCACCCTTTACTTTAACTTTACAATACACAAGACAAAACTAAATATGAGAAAAAAATAAACTTATTGCATACCTACCCAATATGTATCCCTTCCAACTGTTTAACACATCATTCTAATAATGTGGAATATCCATAAAAATAATTATCCACTGCCCGCTATTCGCGTACCGCCTTTATCGGCACTTCTCAAAGAAAATAGGTGCTCGCCGCAGGATTGCTACTGTTTATCGGCAATTTACACATGATGCCACGCTTCGCTGTTTATTGAAATATGAAGAATTTTGGCCGGTAAAAAAAGCTTATTTTTTTTGTTTAGCATTAGGATAACTACATAAATTTTAAAAATAATGCTACTACACACTATATGCATAGACTGATGATTTTTGATAATTTTAAAGCATTTTTCATACGTTTTTAGAATAATTTGTATATTCTAGCTTACAAAAGTCATTTGCAGTAATAAGATAATAGGATTGAGACAACGCCTGCTTCGCCTAATGTATGTGAATCAGCGCCGAGTGGTACTGCAATCCCTGCCACCCCGATAGCTATGCCACTGGTGTCATTTTTGATGTCTGTTAAGTCTATTTTTAAGACATTTATAATTAAATTGATTTTCCTAATAAGAAAATTTTATCATGTGTAATTTTTAAAATTAGTTCAGTGCACTACAAGTTTTTTGATTTTAAATTACTATATCAAATTAAAAGCAATAAATGTAAATTACTATTATGGATAATTGGTGTTAAATAATACAATCTCTTTTACTAGGTGCATTGCATTACATTTGTGCAATACAGAATTTAACAAAATATGGTAAAATCACAAGATACGCCATGCCACTTATTGGTATAAGTGAAGGGGTCAAGCGACAAAAATAAATTAAATGCATATTTTAATTTGTAAAATGTTTTTAGTATCAAAATGAATCAAGTTATTTTGAATATTTTACTACATTTGAAGCAACAATGAATTATTATACCTACCTTTGAATATACTATCAGAAATATAAGATTTTTCCCCTACGAAATTATAACAACTGACAAAAGATCTCAAGGAGGCAAAAAAGGCGAAATAAAGAAAGCAGCAACGCTAAGGATTAACCAAAAGGATTTTTTTTTAATTGAAGGGAGGTCTAACAGTCATGACAAGGAAAAAGTTTAAATTGTCAGATTACTGGACTCTGACTTTACTTGAAAAAAAATGGGTAAATCGTTTAATATAAATAATTTGTACCACACTGCATCTGGGATAAGTGATTTTTTTGTTAGCATTTTAATAAGTAATCATGCAAATTCGTCATTTAATACCTTATTTTAATTAAGTATTTAGGTTTTGCTAGTTCGTTATAGCTCTATTGATGAGATCATTAATGATCTAAAGTTGCACGAAATAAATGCTCTGTTTATCATTTTGCTTTAACGACAGCTAACGGAACTGGAAAATTTTCTTGTGTTTTTAAAATACAATCAAAATTGACAAATTTATAAATGCACCGTAATTTTCTTATTTAACAAGATATTTAAAAAATGTTTTATAATATTATAACAATTTTAAAACAGGGTGTTGTTACGAAGTTATTTACCGTTAGTTGGTTATTGTAAATGGAACACAATAGATATTTTTATGCAAAAAAGTAAAAGGTTTTAATTATCTGTGTAATCACATATAACATTCCATATTAAAATAAAAACTAAGGAAGTTTTTGCGATTTTTTATTAAACATCGTGGTGGGCAATGAATGAAAAACAATAGAAGGTGATATGACGCTTGTATTCGAACTTAACAGATAAACTTCTCACTTATTTTATTACCAAGAATAATTAAAACTGTGAAAAAATACAAAAACAGCAAAAAAAATACCAACAGAAAAACATAATTTATTCTAAATCAAAAGTCACTTTAAAAAAATAAATATATTGTTGCGGGAAAGAGACTCATAAGGGTACTTATTGACTGCGCTTTCTTACCGATCTTACTGCGTTATGAATATAAACACCTTCTATTTTGCTAAACGCGCTGCGAGTAATTTAAGAAGTTCTCCTTGAGTATTAATTGTCTTCTTATACATTTTATTTTCTAGCAATTTCCTAAAATCTAATGATATTAGGTTCAGCAAACGAGGTACTCAACCATCTATCAGGGAATTTTGTGTTTAAATACACCTTAGTACATTTTGTTTATCTGCACTATCTTGTTAAACATAAATATTAACCGGTTCTACCAATGGTTCATCATCTAACAAATTTATGGGATTTGATTCTAATATATTAGAGTAAACCTCTGTATAGATATTATATGCCAAAATATTATTGAAAAACTTCTCACTATAAGGATTGTTAGATTGTTCTAATTTAATTGATACCGGAAATCTAACATGATAAACAAATTATGGGTTTAGACTAAGAACCCACTCATAGAAATACGTCAGAAACGATACTAGTTTTTCAGATCACAGGTTAATATTATTATATATAGCCGCGGATCCAAGGAGGTTGGCAGTGGAAGCAATGCCCTATGCCCCAAGAGCTTCGAATTCAGAAAAATAAACTCGCTCCTGCGTGCTGAATTAAGAGCTTGAATGTCGCTGACACCTCACCCCCTTCGACAACTTGCTTTCACTTCTCGTACTGTACTGTCTTGTATATAAATAGGGCTGGAATAATTTCGATTTTGCTCTTGTGATATCGTCGCCCCCCCCCCCCTCATATATCCATTTTTTTATTTTTATTAAAACATATCTCTTTGGATCCAAGGAGGTTGGCAGCGGAAGCAATGCCCTATGCCCCAAGAGCTTCGAATTCAGAAAAATAAACTCGCTCCTGCGTGCTGAATTAAGAGCTTAAATGTCGCTGACACCTCCCCCCATTCGACAACTTGCTTTCACTTCTCGTACTGTACTGTCTTGTATATAAATGGGGCTGGAATAATTTCGATTTTGCTCTTGTGATATCGTCGCCCCCCCCCCTCTTATATCCATTTTTTTATTTTTATTAAAACATATCTCTATATCTTGGAATAAAAATAAATTATCGGTAACAAATAAAACAAAGTTGGTTTATTTTAATTATTTTATTTTACAAAATTATATAAATATACAATAATTAACACAGTTTCTTAGGTAATAATACTGCACGCTTTCCCGACTCGAAACGAGGAAATCTTATTTCACAATTTGAGCAACATAAAATTATATAATATCAAATCAATTTTATAGGACTAGTTTTCTTTTTAAATATTTTCTGTTTCGCATATGACAAGCAAAAATGAGAAAGATAACGTTGAAAATTGGAATTTTTAAAGGTTCTTCGTTAATTTACTGATTGCGTTACTTCTATTTAGTGTTTTACTAACTCAAAGAAGCTTCTCATTTATCTCTGAATTTTTTATATGTTTGTACTAAAGCGAACACAGCACATGTAACTTCCAATGGAAGTTACTTTCTTAAAGAACTCGTCAACTATTCCAAATTTCTAAAACATAACAACCTAAATATTCTAGATCAACAACTAATGGTGGCCATATTCTTCTCCACCACCATAACTATCAAAGCCACCACCATATCCGCCATCACCACCTCCATATCCACCTCCATATCCACCTCCAAATCCACCTCCATATCCCCCTTCATCGTGATGTACCTTAACTGGCACTGGTACTGGTACTTTAACAGGGTAAGGTACATGTTTTTCTACTGGGATTGGTACTTCCTTGTAAACTGGGTATGGTTTGTCTACATGCACTTTAATTGGAACAGGAACGGGTTTTGCAATTTCAACTGGAACTTTCCTTTCGACGGTGTAAGGTTGTGGAACTGGTACCTGTCAAAAAAATTAATTAAAAATACATACAGAATTATAAAAGTCTTTCTAAAATGTCTAAAAAATCATTAACTTGTTTTACTGAAAGAACTAATAGGTATATAAAAACAATAATGAGTGAATTATTAAAGTTGTAGAAGCGCTTTGAAAAAAATCTGCATATTGTAGGATTCTCGGTAGTAAAAATACTTCTCTTATCAATTATTTTAGATATTTCTGAAATTACATAGTGTTTACCTTAACTGGTACGGGAACAGGCTTTGGTACTTCGACAGGGTAAGGTTTGTCGATTGGTACTTTAACTTCATATGGTACTGGCTTCTCAACTGGGTATGGTACGTGTTTTTGAACAATGACTGTGTATGGTTTTGGTACGTGGACTGGATAAGGCCTGTCTATTGGTACTTTGACTTCATATGGTACTTTCTTTTCAACGGTGTATGGTTGTGGGACTGGCACTTCAACCTAAAATATTTCAATTATTGTCTATATTATAACGATAACCACATTAAGAATTGTTTTAAGCTAGGAAAATCATTATATTCCCCAAAGACTTTGTGAGTAACTCATTGGTCTCATGTTTTTCGTGTTACCGCGAGTTTTTGAATTTAGGGCTGAAGCAACATTATATGCTGATTATGAATTTACCTAAACTTCAATTTGAATCGAACATGAACTAGACAAATTATTACATATATAAAATAGAGACTCACAAAGCATAAGTCCTTTTGTTTTATCAATATATTTTCTAAATAAAACATCACGTGTTTCCCATTGATGTTTTTTGCACTAACATAATCGGAATCTTTCATAATATAAATTCTTTAAAAATGTCCGATTTAGCCACTGTCTTGAAAAACTTAGGATAATACAAATGTTTGCAAAATCTGCTTAAAGCATTAAAATAAAAATATTTTTTCTCAATACGAAAAAATTACCTTCTAGAAAATGCTTCTGGATTAACCCGGAAACTTTACTACAGGATAAAAGTGTTGCAACAAGGAAGGTCTCAGATAAACTTAAGCTAAATCTGACAAATAGATCATATTAATATATTTTGCAGTGATTTCTAAATATATCGAATTGAATTAGAGTACTAAGCCAATATAATTGCTGAATATATACATGAGGCATCTCAACTGAACAAATGCATTTTTAGAACGAAAAATAATATTTGTAAAAATGTTTACCTTAGTGTTGATATAAAATAGCCTCGAAAATGCATTTCAATTACTGTATTTGTGAATTTTTATGCAAATTATATAAAGAAGAAATTGATCGATTGAGAAAGTAATGGTTCCCAAGGAGTAATGGGAGTCGATAAAAGGGTTAAACATTACGATCTATGATGCTTCCATATTGCACCAATTACTTGATGAATTAAAGAAACAGTGGCTCCAACTGGACTTCCAATTGATTCCTGACACACGGTACGTCGAAAGTTTGGTATATGCTACTTTTGTTCGCAACGTTAAATGTTTGGTTTGATAAAAATCAATTATCGCCCAATGAAATTATCAGAATGGACATAAATATGTACAATTTGACAAAAAAACTTTTCCGGCTTAATAAAACAGTGAAAGATCACTGGGCAAGGTTAATGATAGAGAAAATGAAGTGAATATGAATCATTCTCACTTAAAGTTGTGATATCCAAGACATGCTTTAATTTATCTTAGTGGGAAATAACATACCGTACAGTTTACAATAATAACATTGACGATAACAACGTAACATTGAGAAATTATACCAGAAAAATAAAAGAAATTATTATACATTTTAAATATGCGGCTCGGTCATGTAGTGTTTCAGTGATTGGTCTCGCATCACCGAGTCTGTCGTAGGCGTTATATATATATATATATATATATATATATATATATACACACAAGAATGAATGGTCGCGGTCTTTAGTTTTCTGTTTATAACGTAAAGTGAAAAAGCACTGTAAAACCAAACGCAAACTTGACATTGGTATTACTTACCTTGACGGGATATGGTACTTTCTTGTAAACGGTGTAAGGTTGTGGTACAGGTACTTTCACGGGCACTGGGATCTTCTTTTCCACGGTGTAGGGTTGGGGTACAGGCACCTTGACTTCGTATGGCCTTGGGACGGGTACTTTTACTTCATAAGGGATTTTCTTAATAACTTCATATGGTTGAGGAACAATGTATGGTACTTTAATGACTTCCTTTACTGGGTATGGTACCTAGAATATTAAAAATATAATACGAATATCTAATTTAGGAAATAATATTTTATTATTAATCTAACTTTGTATTTAAATAGTTCGAGTATCATATTTTATTGAATATCACTCAAAATTTTATATTAGAAAAAAACGTAATTCATATTTAGCCCCATCTTTAGTTGATCATGAATTTTCCAACTTATTTATTCCGATATATATTACCATAAATAATAGTCTAAGATCCGACTACAAGAATCTGCAGGTATCTATTTTGTAGATTGTAAAATAGATTACTGCAGGGTTGCCCGGCAATATTTAGCCGTAATTACCTTTAATTAAATATATTGTAATTAATTTTTGTTGAAAAAACTCAGGTATATGTTTTCAAGTAAACTCAATGTCATTTGAAAGAAAATGATGTAGAAAAAAGAAAACAAAATGGTTACCAGCTCCCAACCAGCCGCAATCTATGGGGTGCCGGATGTAACCAAGTATCTTATTGTTAAATATTTACACTTACGTGTTTTTCAAGTAAGTTACATATCAATTTAAAGTTTATTTTTTCCTCTACACTATAAGACATGGTTGCCTGTAAAATAATTGCCACAAGTTGAGGTTGCCAGCATTTCTTCTCTCTCGCTCAGTCATTCAGAGTGGAAGAAATGCTGGCAACCTCAACTTGTGACAATTATTTTACAGGCAACCATGTTTTATAGTGTAGAGGAAAAAATAAACTTTAAATTGATATATGATGTACTTGAAAAACATATAAGTGTAAATAATTAACAATAAGATACCTGGTTACACCCGGCAACCCAAAATTGTGAAACGTATTAATTGTTATCACATAGTTAAAAACTTTTATTATTTGTTAGCTAACCTTCTTTTCAACGGTGTAAGGTTGTGGATAAGGTACTTTAACTTCAACGGGTACTTTTCTCTCTACTGTGTATGGGACGTGTTTTGTTACAGTATACGGTACTGGAATTTTCTTTTCAACTACGACAGTCTTGACATGTTCATCATGACCACCTAAAAAAGAGTTCAAACGTTCAAATATCAATAAGTTTTATTGAAGTTATTAAAATTTTTTCCTCAATTTACCTCCATATCCACCACCACCACCTCCGTATCCACCGCCTCCTCCGTATCCACCTCCTCCTCCGTATCCACCTCCTCCTCCATATCCTCCACCATAATCGCCTCCATATCCGCCTCCTAAGTCACCACCAAGGTCTCCACCCCCAAGCCCATGGTCTCCAAGCAGAATGCCCCTCTTATCTTGCTTCTTGCTTTCCTCCGCGACAGCTTTACCTTTTTTCTCAGCTTCGGCAGCTAAAGCGCAAGCGCAGAGGCACAATGTGCCTATAACAAGCTGAAAAACAATTTTTTAATTCTTGGGTTCAAATAACTATCATTTCTATTTACAACACATCTAAATTATGCTACTGTGTCTGTTTACTAGACATTTGACTGAATATATTAGGCGGTACAGTTATAATAATAATAATAATAATAATAATAATGGAGTATGATGGAAGCAATCCGTTAAGAAGACCGGCACTGCCAAAAATTAATTCATCCAAAAAACTGGGTGCCATGTTAGACATCATGAATAGTCGGATTTTACCGGCTTATGTTACAGATGCCAATGTATGGTACTTTAATGACTTCTGGAGTCCTTACATATGACCATCTACTGTGCCGCGACTGCTATAGCTAGAGCTCTAGAAATTAAAGTTACAACAGAGCGCCGACCAGCAAGAACAGAACCCAACACACCACCATGGGAAAGACGTCTAAATAAGAAAATTGAAAATCTTCGAATAGATATAGGACAGCTGACGGAGTACATCAGGGGCACAAGAACTACTCGACTGCAAAGGCGAGTTGAAGAAATCATGAATCGTGTCCGATATCATTCGCAACAAGATCCAGCGAATGTTACTGCTCAGCAATGCCTTGATACGCTGAAACAGAAGCTCTCTGTTATTGCAGGACGGCTAAAGAGGTACAAGACCAGCAATAACCGAAAACGAGAAAATGCGCTCTTCCAACTATCAGAAAAGACTTTCTACCGTAAGTTAAACTCTCCACCTAATATAGCAGATAATAGATATCCCAATAGAGAGCAGGTAGAAGAGTTCTGGGGAAACCAACTTTCCACACCAGCCGATTGTAACATCGCGGCTGACTGGATCAATGAAGAACATCAAATCTGCCAAGATTACATCCAGATGCAGTTTGAGCCATTTACCACCGAGGAAATTTCAAGAATAATCAAGGAATCCCATAACTGGAAAGCTCCAGGTCTCGACGGGATCCAGAACTACTGGCTCAAAAAGTTCTGGTGTGTGCACCATCAGCTGGCTAATCTTATTAATGATGTTTTCCTTAACCCAGCAAAAATGCCATTGTTCTTGACCGAAGGTATTACGTACCTCCTACCAAAGGACCAACATAACACACATGACCCAGCTAAGTATAGGCCGATCACCTGCCTACCCACACTGTATAAGGTGATCACCTCCTGTTTAACCCAACGCATTTATGCACATTGTGAGCAAAATAACATCATTGCAACTCAACAGAAGGGATGCACGAGGGGAGCAATGGGATGCAAGGAGCAATTGATTGTTGACTCTGTCATATGTAACCAAGCCTGTGCGAACCGAAGAAACCTCTTTGCTGCCTACGTGGATTATAAGAAGGCCTTCGATTCGGTGCCACATGAGTGGCTTAAAACCATATTGAGAATGTATAGGGTCGATAATAATTTTGTTTCCTTTTTAGAATGCATCATGTCAACCTGGAGAACTAGGATACAATTGCAGGTGCCATCCAGCGACACCATCGAAACTAACACTATTCCGATACGAAAGGGAATATTTCAGGGCGATTCACTTAGCCCATTGTGGTTTTGCCTTGCTATGAACCCACTATCACGCCGTTTGAACTCAACCAGATACGGCTTTAGTGTTAGAAATAACAACGAAGAGGTAGTCAAAGTGAATCATCTTCTATACATGGATGATCTTAAACTGATGGCTGCTACCAGAAACCAGCTGGAACAAATGCTTAAAATTGTAGAGGAGTTCTCCGGGGATATCGGAATGCAATTTGGACTTGACAAGTGCCGTATTTTGAACATCGTTAAAGGGAAGATGCAACCGGGGGCTTTTGTAATGCAGAACGGTGAAACTATAGCTGCAATGGAAGCAGACCAAACATACAAATATCTAGGTATGAAACAGGCTAAAAGAATTGACCATGGCACTATGAAGGCCGAATTGACAGCCGAATTTGTCAGGAGGGTAAGGCGGGTATTACGAACTAATTTAAATAGCAGAAATTTGTTTAAGGCGCTCAACACGTATGCTTGCTCTGCGCTGAGCTACTCTTTTGGAATTGTAAAGTGGAGCAGGACGGACATCCAAAACCTGCAAAGAAAAATAAGGACACTACTAACAAAAGCACAAAAACATCACCCTCGGAGTGCTATTGAACGTACAATGCTTCCAAGACATCAAGGAGGAAGAGGATTGGTGGATATTGGTAAGCAGCTCGACCAACAAATAATAAACTTACGTTCATATTTCCACAGGTTAGCGGACTCTTCCACACTACATCGAGCAATATGCGAGGCAGACGTTTCAACGCCGCTACAGTTGAGAGAACAAGATATTACTTCTCACCACCAAACAGACCAAGAGAAGTTACAAACCTGGCTTCAGAAGCCCCTTCATGGACGGCATCCAAATGAGGTCAATCAGGACAATGTCGACAACTCAGCGTCGAACTACTGGTTGATTTCAGGACAGATGTTTCCGGAAACGGAGGGCTTCTTGTTAGCTATTCAAGACCAGGTTATTCCGACGAAGAACTATCGGAAGTTCATCATTAGAGATCCCTCAATAGAGAATGACCAATGCAGATATGGCTGTCGAACATCGGAGACAATTCAGCATATAACTGGAGGATGCCAAGCGTTTGCCGCAACCGAGTATAAGGAAAGACACGACTCAGCCGCTAAGATACTCCATCAAGAGTTAGCAGAAAAGTTCAACCTATTACAGGTGGGAAAAGTGCCTTATTACAAATACAATCCAGAGCCTATTCTTGAGAACAACCAGTTCAAGTTATATTGGGACCGAACGGTTCTGACGGATCAAACAGTTGCTCATAATAGACCAGATATTATACTAATAGATAAAATTTCTAGGCGAACTACACTAATCGACATCGCTGTACCTAACAACAGCAACCTAAGACCAAAATACAACGAGAAGATCGCCAAATACAGAGATCTGGAGGTGCAAATCCAAAGACAATGGGCAATGAACAGCGTCCAAACGATTCCCATAATACTGTCAACAACTGGAGTGATACCAAAGAACCTCCTGCAGAACATCAAGGGACTGGGTCTTAGTGAGCACCTGTATAAACCGATGCAGAAATCAACTCTCCTAGCAACCGCGCGAACCGTCCGAAAGTTCATGGGAAATACAGCAGACCACGTCACCTAGGACCCGATAACATGGTAAGGGTTCCCACAGAGCTTCATACTTTTGGTATCTTTAGGTACCTGGTATGAGTGAATATTCCCTGGAGGGAGTGCGAAGCCGTCTGGCTTGTAAATCATAAATAATAATAATAACTCCAAGAGCTCTACCCGCCGAAGATGCTGTGCGGGAACCCCAACAGGCTCTTACTCAAGCGGGACGACCAAGACAGCGCATGAAATGGACTGTGTCCATGAACGAGACAATAATGCGCATTTTTTATAGGGTGACTCAACTAGGACGAGAGATGATCGGCTACAGACAACAACTACATGCCGAATTTTGCAGGGAGTACCCACACATGCAAGTGTCCCAGCAGAGAATAGCTGACCAATATAGAGTTATTCTCCGAAATAGCCTAATTCCTGAAGCTCGGCTTAATAGCATCAAAGAGGAAATTGAACGTGAGATCAGAGGCACTGACAATAACAACAATCCGATTGCTGAACCTGAGCCACAACCGGAACCTGAGCTCCAAGAACAACAGGAACAGCTGAATGACGAAGCCCAACAGGACAACACTGAACCCTTTTATCAGAAATTGTCAACGGAAATGAGTGCTGCGGTGTTGGAGTATGATGGAAGCAATCCGTTAAGAAGACCGGCACTGCCAAAGATTAATTCATCCAAAAAACTGGGTGCCATGTTAGACATCATGAACAATCGGATTTTGCCGGCCTATGTTTCAGATGCCTACACTCTGGAATCCTTACATATGACCATCTACTGTGCCGCGACTGCTATAGCTAGAGCTCTAGAAATTAAAGTCACAACAGAGCGTCGATCAGCAAGGACAGAACCCAACATACCACCATGGGAAAGACGCCTAAACAAGAAAATTGAAAATCTTCGAATAGATATAGGACAGCTGACGGAGTACATCAGGGGCACGAGAACTAGTCGACTGCAAAGGCGAGTTGAAGAAATCATGAATCGTGTCCGATATCATTCGCAACAAGATCCAGCGAATGTTACTGCTCAGCAATGCCTTGACTCGCTGAAACAAAAGCTCTCTGTTATTGCAGGACGCCTAAAGAGGTACAAGACCAGCAATAACCGAAAACGAGACAATGCGCTCTTCCAACGATCAGAAAAGACTTTCTACCGTAAGCTAAACTCTCCACCTAATATGGCAGATAATAGATATCCCAATAGAGAGCAGGTAGAAGAGTTCTGGGGAAACCAACTTTCCACACCAGCCGATTGTAACATCGCAGCTGGCTGGATCAATGAAGAACACCAAATCTGCCAAGATTACAGCCAGATGCAGTTTGAGCCATTTACCACCGAGGAAATTTCAAGAATAATCAAGGAATCCCATAACTGGAAAGCTCCAGGTCTCGACGGGATCCAGAACTACTGGCTCAAAAAGTTCTGGTGTATGCACCGTCAGCTGGCTAATCTTATTAATGATGTTTTTCTTAACCCAGCAAAAATGCCATTGTTCTTGACCGAAGGTATTACGTACCTCCTACCAAAGGACCAGCACAACACACAGGACCCAGCTAAGTATAGGCCAATCACCTGCCTACCCACACTGTATAAGGTGATCACCTCCTGCCTGACCCAACGCATCTATGCACATTGTGAGCAAAATAATATCATTGCAACTCAACAGAAAGGATGTACGAGGGGAGCAATGGGATGCAAGGAACAATTGATTGTTGACTCTGTCATATGTAACCAAGCCTGTACCAACCGAAGAAACCTCTTTGCTGCCTACGTGGATTATAAGAAGGCCTTCGACTCAGTACCACATGAGTGGCTCAAAACTATATTAAGAATGTACAGGGTCGACAATAATTTTGTTTCCTTTTTAGAACGCATCATGTTAACCTGGAGAACTAGGATCCAATTGCAAGTGCCATCCAGCGACACCATCGAAACTAACACCATTCCGATACGAAGAGGAATATTTCAAGGCGATTCACTTAGCCCATTGTGGTTCTGCCTTGCAATGAACCCACTATCACGCCGTTTGAACTCCACCAGACACGGCTTTAGTGTTAGAAACAACAACGAAGAGATAGTCAGAGTGAATCATCTTCTATACATGGATGATCTTAAACTGATGGCTGCTACCAGAAACCAGCTGGAACAAATGCTTAAAATTGTAGAGGAGTTCTCCGGGGATATCGGAATGCAATTTGGACTTGACAAGTGCCGTATTTTGAACATCGTTAAAGGGAAGATACAACCGGGGGCTTTTGAAATGCAGAACGGTGAAACTATAGCTGCAATGGAAGCAGACCAAACATACAAATATCTAGGTATGAAACAGGCTAAAAGAATTGATCATGGCACTATGAAGGCCGAATTGACAGCCGAATTTGTCAGGAGGGTAAGGCGGGTATTAAGAACTAATTTAAATAGTAGAAATTTGTTTAAGGCGCTCAACACGTATGCTTGCTCTGCGCTGAGCTACTCTTTTGGAATTGTAAAGTGGAGCAGGACAGACATCCAGAACCTGCAAAGAAAAATAAGGACACTCCTAACAAAAGCACAAAAACATCACCCTCGAAGTGCTATTGAACGTACAATGCTTCCAAGACCCCAGGGAGGAAGAGGATTGGTGGATATTGGTAAGCAGCTCGACCAACAAATAATAAACTTACGTTCATATTTCCACAGGTTGGCGGACTCTTCCACACTACATCGAGCAATATGCGAGGCAGACGATTCAACACCGCTACAGTTGAGGGAACAAGATATTACTTCTCACCACCAAACAGACCAAGAGAAGTTACAAACTTGGCTACGGAAGCCACTTCATGGACGGCATCCAAATGAGGTCAATCAGGACAATGTCGACAACTCAGCGTCGAACTACTGGTTGATTTCAGGACAGATGTTTCCGGAAACGGAGGGCTTCTTGTTAGCTATCCAAGACCAGGTTATTCCGACGAAGAACTATCGGAAGTTCATCATTAGAGATCCCTCAATAGAAAATGACCAATGCAGATATGGCTGTCGAACATCGGAGACAATTCAGCACATAACTGGAGGATGCCAAGCGTTTGCCGCAACCGAGTATAAGGAAAGACACGACTCAGCCGCTAAGATACTCCACCAAGAGCTAGCAGAAAAGTTAAACCTATTACAGGTAGGACAAGTGCCTTATTACAAGTACAATCCGGAGCCTATTCTTGAAAACAACCAGTTCAAGTTATATTGGGACCGAACGGTTTTGACGGATCAAACAGTAGCTCATAATAGACCAGACATTATACTAATAGATAAAATTTCTAGGCGAACTACACTAATCGACATTGCGGTGCCTAACAACAACAACCTAAGGCCAAAATATAACGAGAAGATCGCCAAATACAGAGATCTGGAGGTCCAAATCCGAAGACAATGGGCAATGAACAGCGTCCAAACGATTCCCATAATACTGTCAACAACTGGAGCGATACCGAAGAACCTCCTGCAGAACATCAAGGGACTGGGCCTTAGTGAGCATCTTTATAAACCGATGCAGAAAGCAATTCTCCTAGCAACCGCGCGAACCGTCCGAAAATTCATGGGAAATGCAGCAGACAACGTCACCTAGGACCCGATAACATGGAAAGGGTTCCCACAGAGCTTCATACTTTTGGCGTCTTTGTATGCCTGGTATGAGTGAATAATCCCTGGAGGGAGTGCGAAGCCGTTTGGCTTGTAAATCATGTATAATAATAATAAATCCTTTATTTACAACCCAAAAAATGTATTATACAAGATATATGAAGAAAGACAACGGTACCTTATACAACCCCCTATCACAAACTAGAAATTAAAAAATTAATATATTAGTATAATAAACTCTTACATTGTTAAATATTGTTTATAAAAGGATATATGTAGTAAAAATATAATTGTTAATAGATAAAAGGTTTAAGTTCAGGCTCTGTTTTGATATAAATACAACTTGACTTCTGTTTAAAGGAAGATGGAGCGGACAGTTTTATTTAGTAATAGCTACATCAAAATTGTGCCGATTTATATTGGAAAACAACAAATAGACCAAAATTAGAAGTATCCAAAGCATAAATATCCGAATAAATTATTTATATAAATAGGCAGGTTCCCTAAGAGTTAAAAACTTGTGAACTAACACTCAGAAGTGTACCGGGAAATGTTCTAATAAAATTTGGAAGAATCTCTCGAGTTACACCAGTTAGTGTTAATTCGAAGTGCCCGAAGAAATATGATCAAATTTCTGAAAATTATAAGAAAATCTAGAACAAGCCTTCTAAAGACGTTGAAGGTGAATTCTGTATTTTTTTTTTTTTTTTTTGAAGAAGAGCTAGTCATGAAAGTGTAGTACAGTAAGAGATGTTTGACAAAATCAGCGATTCAGTTAATTTTAAGTTAATAGCCGTATCTTAAATGTCCCTGCTACAATATAGAGTATGAAGCTTATAAAATGGAATTTGGATTATCAAACACCTAATTATCAAAATGCCAGGTATTGTCTATGATTAAACCGAGTTTCTTACAAGCCACGAGCGACTTTAAAACAACATTGTTAAAAGAAATATGTAACAATTCAAGATCATTCAGTTATACCTTATCCTTTCCAAAAACAATAAGTTTATATTTTCAAGCCCGAGTTTCTGAGAAATGTTATTGACATTGTGTAAATCACTATTTATTTTATTAAATGTTCTGTTAAGTTCGGAATAGTTAAAAGGAAGATATAGTTGCTTGTTATTCGCATAATAATGAGAAGAACAATATTCAATAAATTTGCTAAAGTTAGAAGTTTAAATAAAAAAATATTTTTGAACCAGTAATGCTGCTCTTTGCAACCCCCCCCCCCTGATATAGACATAATGAGAAAAATTTTTATTAAAACATACTCTGAGATCCATTACTGTGTCAAAAGCTTTTCTGTCATCTAGAAGAATAAAATAAGTGTTATTGCTCTTTTGTATTATAATTACCTCTGAATTTTCCAAATTATTTATCAATATTTTTTTCTAATAGTTTTGATATTATTGGGACAATACTAACAGCGCGAAAATGAAGGAGATTTTATGATTGTGAAATTTTCGGCGAAGGAAGTACATTGATTAAAATATGTGGAATCATACATAAAATTATTTCGATATCAATATCATCGGGATCAGTTGAGGTAGATTTTATTCAATTTATTTTTTTTCAACTTCTGCTAAATCAATAGGGGTAAACAACAAAAATTTTTCTGATTGTAAGACCGTCCCGTATATTTTATCATAATTTGTAGTGATAACATTTTTATTATTTAGATCCACCAGTGGGGTATTATAGAAATAATTATTAAGGTCTTCGGCGGTTTAGCGAAAATACGTTTTTCCATAAAATTTTATCATTTCAAAAATTAGAGAAATTCCTGTATATTCTATAAACTGATTTCGGATTATAATTTTACAGTTAACCATAGGGTGGTCGGATATCGAAAATATCAGATTCAGTTATGATATTAGCGCAAGTGCTCACGATTAAATCCAAAATTTTGCTTGATGTATTAGTAATCCTTAAAAGCTCGTTAATATATTGATTTGTTGATTGGTTAATAAAGTGTAATCAACGTTAAAATCTTCACCAAATATGATATAATCAAATTCAGGAATCAAACTTATTAAACTGTTTTCAAGTGTCTATATGAGATCATTTAAACTGGACTGTGGAGATCTATAAATTGTTTTCAAAGCTTTCGAAACACGAACCAAGCAAATGAATTGAAGATATTAATGGACTTGACTGACCGGATATGACTGTTGAATTTTATAGTGTTAACTTTTGTAGATCTGTTACTGTCATCTAATATGGGAATACCGGTCGTTATTCAAATATGAAACGGGCTGTCTGTGAAGATGTACATCGGCAACTGCTTTCCGAGCACCTAACATAGATTGCGAAACAAGCATGGTATCGTTATCAAAGATCAATGGGTTAAGTAGAAAAAAGAACAATTAATATGGCTCCTTCTATGATATATAAAAATCGGTTAAAATATTTGAAAGGCAAAAAATATTGAATAAAAAACAATTATAGAAAAAAAAAATGAGTTTTGCAAAGATGTACTTAGAAGTATGTTTATTACACACTCTATAATGTTATATTACATTCATTTAATGTCTTGAGAGATAAATTTTATGCTTAATGCAATAACTATAAGATTTTTGGACTAGTTGCATAAATGACTATTAAACGACAGGCATAAAACAACAACTTTCGCCTACCCATTGGTTGAATTTAAATATACATATTGATTTATTATACCAGTTTATTTCTTTTTTAAATAACATTAATAAAAATAATATTTTTTTCATTATTTAACTGAAAAAAGAAAAGTTTAATTAGTATTTTATTGTAATTCACTTAACCATTTAACAATTTTTGTAATTACCTTAAAAAATGGTGCGCTAAACATATGTTCTTCTCAACTTTCTTTTCCTGATTCGTACAAATAATTATATAACTTAAGTTACGGTTCAGTACTTTAGTTTTATGTTCTCTGTTGCATGATTTTTTGTTCTTTTTGTTCAAATTAAATATATTTTTAAATCGTATTTTCTATATGCACAATATGTAATAGAAGAAGTGCAAATAATTAGGGTTAACGACAATCCAAAATTTTTGAAAAATTAACAATAACACTATTAAATATGTCTCAAATTTGTGTGATATTAATTAAATAATCATTGTTGAGTCAGAAAATTAAAAACTAAATGAAATCATTAAAAACTGACCAGTTGCGTTTAGGATACACATTATGTTAGTGGTCCGTCACAGTTATTGGCGATCCAAGTTTTTTTTGGGTAATTTCGTTCTTTGTTTGTCTTTGAGTGCTATTATAACGAAACTTTTAAACTTTTAAAATTCTAGTTTAGAAAACCTATAGAGAAGTGCAATAAAATTTCAAATTTATATCTAAAACAGATCATCATAGAACTTAATTCAAAAAAATATAAAATTTTAATATATATAAGGTTGCAGTAAATATTAAACTAATAAATCAAATTCAAAGTACTGGAAACAACTGGACTAAAAAATAAGGAAACATAATTCATGCACAATCAAATTTCATAGAAGTAAAGGAAGAAACCAGTTGAATCTCTACGTTTCCATATCAAGAAGCCTCAGATGATCTGACACTCTTATAATTGAACAAGTTTTTATTTGAATTACCTACTCTCTTCCCTGGTGCATTCCCTAAAATTTTTAAAATGGAGGGACAATTTTAAGTAACTTTAAAGGCTTATGTTTGGTGAATGAGATGACTAAATAAAAACTATTAGATCACATAATTGATTACTTTTTTAAAATCTATTCAACGGTATTTGACGGGATCACACTTTCTTTATATCTCTTAAATTAGTGGACGTACTTTACCCGTGATAATTTTCATTACAGATGTTCAGTAAAAGATATAATAACAAATTTTCTCAGATTTTCTCAGTTTTTGAAAAACGGACGTTGTAAAATTTTTTCCCAATTTCGCGTCAGGTCTATTTTTAGGTTAATGGAATGCATATGTCTGCAAAATTTCATTGTAACATATTAAAAACTGACGAAGTTATAAGGCTATGACTGACGAATGGATGGACATAACGAAACTATAAGGATTCCCAACTGTTTACAGAATCCTAACTAAAAATGAGACAATGAAAATTATTAACATAGTATTTCGGAATTTATATTTTTTTAACAAAAAATATAATTTTTTACCTACTTCCAAAAGAGGGAGAATCTAAATTCAATCCCTATGTTTTTTTATGTATATACGTTAGTTAGCGACACCGATTTGAATGAAATTTTTTGCAGTATATTCAGTAAGTTACTGCGGTGATTTTCTATTATTTTGATCGAAATTAGTTCAGTAAAATCCAAGATGGCACTGGTAATATGGCGGACAAACAATTAGTTTTGACCGATTTTCTCAAGAATTGTACATAACGAATCTAAAATTATTTTTAAAAAATTGGATATGGCGGATCCAATATGGTGCATTAAAAATTGTCCATCTCTCGATTTTGTCGAAAATTGGTATAGAGGTTTTGAAGGTATAAATTACGAATTTAAAATTAATTTTAAAACAAGTAATATGGTGGACCCAATATCGCAAACTATAAATTTAATATCTCTCGATTTTGTCAAAATTGGTACAGGGAGGTTTTTGAGGATGTAAATTACTAATCTACAAATATTTTTAAAAATTCAGTATGGCAAATCCAATATGGTGGACTAAAAATTTAACATATCTCGATTTTGCTCGATTGGTACTGGAGATTTCGGAGAGTGTAAACAAAAATTTTAAATTGTTTTTAAAAGAATCAACATGACAGATACAATATGACGGTCTAAAAGTTTTATATTTCGTGATTATGCGCAAAATTGGTACTAAAAGGTTTTCGTGGATGTAGATCCTAATCTTAATTACATTAGGAGTTTAAAATAATTTTTTTTTAATTCATTATGTCTTATCCAAAATGGTAGGTGCGTTATTCGCATTTTTTCAAAATTGGTATTAGGTGGTTTTCGGAATCGAAGGTTACCAATCTGAAGTTAAACTTTTAGTTTAATATAACAAGTACAATATGGGAGACAAAAATTTTTTAATTTTTCTGATTTTGTCCAAATCGATATTAGAAGTTTCTTGAGGCGTATATTATGGATCTTAAATTAATTTATTCGAACTCAACATGCGGGATAAAATATGTCGGACTAAAAAATTTTTTCTCAAGTTCTTTCAATATCCGTATTAGAAAGTTATAGAAGCCTAGATTACAAATTTAAAATTAATTTCTGTTACTATTTTTGTTTGGCACAATTTCTTTCAAAATTTGTATTTGGAGAATTCTCTTAATCAAAAAATTTTTTGTTGTTCAATTTAATATGGTCTACAACCTTAGATAAAAGGGGTACTTTTTTGTGACATTAGAAACTCAACCTAATTCAAAACTAAAAATCGAAAAATAAAATTTTTATAAAAAAAATTAAACCGACTTCTAAAAAATCGCTTAAAAGAGAAAAATAACAAATTTTTTTATTAAGTTAAAATTTTTTAAGACGGCACTAAATGAAACAAATAACTAATAACACGAGATACTACGGTAAGAAAGCAATTTCAAATGAAATATGTTTTAATCTTTTTATGTGAATCACATTTTGTCAGATATTAGTTTGGTGCCAGCTTCAAAAACTTCAATTTCATTTAAAAATTTCTATTATTTTAGGTTAAAATATTATGCATTGCATGTGTATAATCTATTCATTGTATAATCTATAATTATAAACTGACTGACATATAAACGCACAGCCGAAACTGTTAAAGATAGAATCGTGAGAAAAGTTTGAGTGTATCCAAAAGGGTGAAAAGGGAAAAATTTGTTGATATATCTTGAGCAAATAGAGGTATGGACTCAATTCTGGCTTCAATAGATAGCTCATTACAATATCTAAAACCCAGTTTCTTCATTATTCAATATTCATATTTTATAAAGGGAAAAAGGAGTAAGACGTCGGTTTTACGATTGCTTTTTAAAAAGTAATTATCTCTATGAAATCTCAACATATCAACATGGTCTTGTACTTCACATATTCTGCATATAATTATCTAAAAGATAATTTCTGCATTTTTCGAAATTCTTTTTTGTGAGGCTGAACAGGGTTAAAATTTGATTTTACTATTTTGCTAGATAACGCTAAGACTATTGCATAGATTTTGTTAAAACTTCATTAGAAGATAGTGGCAATTTACAAAAATAATATGAAATTTATTTCACATTGATATCGTAAATAGAAACAGAATAATAGAGAAAAAAGTAGATTAATTATTGCGGTGTTGTGTATTGGCATCCTAAAATCGTTCCTCACTACCTTCACAGGCAAAGTCGCAACGAGTAACAGCTAATATTATATATAATTGCGATCATAATACAGATTTTAGATTACCGTGGATTTGTAATTTAACGTGCGATATTGAAAATGAATTTCAAAATGTTTACTTAGTGGAATATTTTTAAAAATATTGTAACATTTAAAACGTCATATATATGGATAATTTAAAATTATCTGATACAAGTTTTGTAAAGGTACTCATACTTTTGTAAGGAATTATCGTGTGATTGTGGTTTATTACAAGTGTTGATATTTTTGAACTGAATTAGAAATAAATAATACAACAGTTAAAATTAAAAACCTAACTTTGATGAGAATATAAGAGTTTATTTTTAGAATTGTATGCATTTTAAATAAACGTGACAGCTACTAGAAATTCTTAAAAATTTTAGACCGGCTATTTTGTTAATATATTCAGCAGTACAAAAATTAATGTTTCAGTTGCTGGTGAAAATGTAACGAATCTATAATCGGTTTTCACTGGACAGTATAGAAGTGTTAAAAGGGAATTTATAAAAAATATGAAGTTCTAAAAATTAAAAATTTAAATTATTATTGAAATGTAGATTATTTGTAGCATCTATTATATCTAAATAGGTAATGAAAAGTTAATAAATCTTGTGTAGAGATAGAACAATCAAATATTAACATATCCAAATAAAGGGCATCAGGAAAGAGCTGAAAAATAAATAATATTCAATTATTAGCAAGAACGACTAACAGTAAATTAGCATCATTTTGGTGCATAAAATAGATATTTTAAAAATATATTTTTATTATTATAAGAATTCATTCAGTCATTACATGAAAACTGAATATTAGAATTTATTATATTTTTCGCCAATAAAATTTTGAGTATTCGGCAATTCATCTCGTACCATTTTCAAAAAAAGAAGATTAAAAGCTATGTAAAATATTGCATAAATATCTTGATACAAGAAAACATTATCTAAGTTAATGCTCCAAAATTATACTAAATTAGAGGTAATACTGTTTTAAACACATTTTTAAACTGTTAAATTAAAATTTGCCGATAATTAATTTATTATTGTTTATTCCACTACTTGATTTGATATTTAATTTTATCCATATTCCAATCTGAGTGACTTTGATAATATTTTTAAAAAACGGTATTAAATTAATTTTATGGAACTATTTTATGATATTTAAATGTGATAATATCAATGAATGAAATAAAAATCACCCCATATGTCAAGAGCCAAATAATCAATTTGGTCATTATTTTTTAAAATTAGTAATTATATAAATGCCAAGGAAATTTGGAAACTTAATGAAATTGATGAAATAATAATGTTTGTAAAAAATTAATATTATGTATTTAAAACAATGTCACTATGACGTTGCACTAATAATGTTCTATATTATCCATTTTTATCACTTTTTCTTTGCTGATGAACCACTTTGTAAAACAGTCCTTTATTTTTGCACGAAATCACATTTTTCACATATTTTTACGATCGTTTCATTCACTTTGATGCATTTTTCATCCCTTTTTACCCTATTCACTGTTATGTATCAACACACCCGTTATGGTAACACTTACCAGGGCTTTCATGTTAGACACACAAATACGTGGAAGACTTTGAGTAGCGTTAATCTTCCTCTTAGCTTATATACGAACCAGAAGCACACTTTCTAGGTGCTCCAATCGTTCACCACCTCTTTGATGCCGTGCATGGGGTTTCACTTCCACATCCGCGCTGTAACGCACCATATAGAACCACGGTAGTACCATTGATCGATCCTCTTATGTAATTTTCTGATATGGGTTATGCACGCAGACAATATTATTCACGGTACTTGAATGAAGGAAAAATGTTACATGCCTGAAGGTATTTCAGCGTGGTTATGAAACAAAAAATATAATTTAAAAATGAGAGCACAAGATCGATCATTTTTTTGCCTTATTTATTATACCGGGTAGAGAAAGATATAAATCCTGTTTCGAGCCCATCAATTTTGTTGTGAAAATGGTTATGATTTATTTTTTTAAGCTTTTAATGAGGAAAGTTAAATTTAGACAAAGTCATCTATTGAAATGAAAATAGTTCTTGATGTATTAATAATAAAAAGATTTAATATCTGATTGCAAGTTAGGTGAGAATTTTTCCCATAGACTCGATAAAATTGTCATTTTGAAAATATATCTCCTAAACTCATTTGCCTGAATAATACTACTTATTTTCGCTAATAAGATAATCGAAATATGTATGGAGAAAGGGCCAGAAAGTATTTTCTCTGCTTGAAAGGTGGATACTTATAGGCAACTATCTATACTCGGCATATAGATTTAGTTATTTTTACCAAAAATTTTGATTTTTTGATCTTTGATCTTTAATTTTTTATTAATTCATTTCTACCTTAAATGCATTAATAATTATAAAATTATTCAAGAAAATACTTTGTACCAAAAAAAATCGAATTCAAAATATGAGGTTTTATTCCATCTGTTTATTCAGTCACCTGCAGAATCGTAACTAAGTTTTTTAAAGGTAAAAAATCCCTTGATTGAAGTTTGTCTTCTGCAAATTACGAAAACCACTCAGATATATTAAAATTATATCAATAAATTTCCTTCTTTTCTTGCCCCTCTGAGCTGCCACCGCGCTGTTCATATCTATCATGGCCACAGGAAGACTGTATCTGTTAACTTTATTTTGGAGGGAATCAAAAGTATTTTTACTAAAAAGAATTATAAGCTGAAACTTTACTAATTTCAGCTGATAACTCATCCCCCCCCCCCGGCCTTACGAAATATATTAATTAAGTTGTTAAAATCAATACTACAATTTTTTAATCAGATATACAAACACCCACGGCAAACTACATAGTCGAACCCGGTCCACGGCGATACGAGCCGGATCACTAAACCGCTGCACTGCCTGATCAAAACTTATTAGCAACATTCTTTACATTTATGAACAAAAATGTGTCTAAAGTTTTGACCTTTTATCTTGAAAGGCAAAAAAGATTTTATTATATTATTTGTCCTTAATTGGTAAAATTACTTTCTCTAATAACAGTATCAAATTGTGTGTAACTCTAGATATCCCAGTTTATGGTACTTATACTCTATTCAAGAACTAGAGAGAGTAATAAAACTGTCACCGAAACCACCAATGTACCTGCTCCAGTGCCGCAGGTAACTGAGGACTTCCATAAATCTAATTATATTTAAATATTATAAGCTTTTATCATTTTTTTACAACAATAAAATTGCTCATAGTTCAGTTTAATCGTTTCAGTGAGTAGAATACACCTCACAGTGTGTCATTAGTGATTTATTTTGTTTGTGCTGATTTTTAAATATTATTTGATATTAGTGAGATACCCAAAAGATATGTCTTCCACCTCTATATTTATTTAAAAATCGTTAAAACCAGGGCATTTTTCCCTCAACGAAAAACTTATTACGATGCCTTAAGACATCAATATCCAGATAGTATTGTTGAGAGCTCTACTGAAATATGTTCCAAAATGGTAGGAGTTAGAAAATCTACTTTTTACCTACTGCTGAAGGAAAAGAAGACGACTGGTATTGTTAGTGTTTCCAGGCCACTTTCGGTAACAGGAAGACCCCGTTGGAAAAAGAGATGAAAACTGCAATACGAAGAGCTGTACATACATTTTATTCTAAGAAGCAGATCACAACCATCGACAAAACTCCAACTAAAATCAATGAAGATCGGGATTTATCTGAAATTAAAACTGGGCTCAGGAAATTGCTTAAAGAACTTAATTTTTACTGGGGAAATCAGACAGGAAATCTTTTCTTATAGAAAATTTGCCGTTGGAGAAGGAAATATCTCCGAACAATTAAGCAACATCGTGAGAATATAAAAGATATTATTTATTTAGATGAAACATAGTTGAATTGGAGACATACTGTACCGAAAGCATGACAAGATAAAAATGTTCAGAGCTACCGACAAGCCTCATTGGAAGGTTGTTCTACTGGACTAAAACAACCTACAGCAAAAGGCCGCAGACTCATAATTACACACTTCGGTAATTTTCAAGGTTTTGTTAAGGGGGGTTTATTAACTTCTCTGTCCAACAGGACCGGGGATTATCACGAGGAAATGAACGGAGATGTCTTCGAGGAGTATTTTCAACAAATAAGGGATCACTAATAATTATGAATAACGCCCCGTATCATTCGCGTAAAAGTGAAGAACTGCCAACAAATGAATAGAAAAGATGAAATAAAACCGTGACTGCTTTCCAAGAATTTAGGTCATTTGCTTATAAATGATATGATCAAAAAAGACCTTTTAAATATAGCAAATGTACATAAAGATAAGTATATGGACGAATTTATTTTCTTTATATGTGTTTAACTTCTTGTATATATGATAATGGGTATTTCATAAGTATTTAAATTATAACTTGGAATTTTTTTAAACAATAAAGCTATGGTTTAATCTGAATGTGCCTAAAACTGTTTCTATGCCAAAAATCTTGTTTAAAAAATTTAGACTAATTCATTAGGTAAGTAAATAAAACCTACATTTTTTAGTTATCTAACTAAAGTTTGAGCTGAATAAACAATAAATCTTGTGGCGGTAATTCGATCTTGAAGTTGTTAGTTGTACGTACTAAAATTTTAGTGAAAAACTATACAATTTTCTTTATGGTAGTTTTTTAAATTTTTTGTGACTAACCAATAAAGTTACGAAAAGTTTTATTTTTTTTAGTGATAGGGTCATACATAGTGAGTTACGACAAAGAATAATTAAACATAAGGAGAAAAACTAATACAAATTGAAATCTGAAAATTTGTATAAAGAGATTTTATTATTGATATTTATAAAAATATTTTTAAATTTAGAATAACTTTACAAACTTTTGATAAAAAAAAAACTTTGTTGAGTAAATTAATTCAGAATAGGACTGGAATAATGGTTCCGGAAGCACAAATGTAAATTCGTCATTTCGTTACGCGATATAAGAATATTAAAGTTCCTTAAAAAAATAAATATGATTTCAAACGAAAATAGACTTTATTTTTTTTTAGACAGAATGTTTTAATAAATCCCTTTAAAAAAATTTTTTTATTGCAATTTATATTAGCGTTTCTCTTATGGTTAATGAATCACTGTCGTCATTCACCTTATATGTCACTATTACTACATGAAATTTCTTATACAAAAATCCAAGGAGAAATTTTAATTAAACACTAACAAGGGAACCACCCCAACCCGACTTCACCGATTTTGATCATTTTTGGATATGTTGTAGTACTTGAAAAAACTATAGACACGTATTTTTTTGTCGGCTGACATCCACTTTTAAGGAGTGAAATTAATCTAATGAATATTTTTAAATAAAATATGTGTAAAATATTCGTCATAAAGGGTCACAAACACGAGGTGTATTTAGGACCAAAAAGATTGCAACCCCGAATTTATATTTAAAAAAAAAACAAAATTTTTTATAAATATTTTTTTATAAATAACGGGGAATGAACTCCAAAGAATTACAAAAAGCATTTTAACAATATCGATTATTAGCGTTATCGTGCTTCGGGATTTTTCAAATAACCACCTTTAAATACCGTTAACTACCCCTTACACTGATGGATCACATATATGTAGTAAAAAAAATTCTTTTTTCTTAAAAGTGATCCACAGTGTAAAGCGAATATAATTTATAACAAATGCAAAATATTAAAATTATTTACCAACAATAGTACCAAAAGGGTTTAAAAAATCACCCCCAAAACTAAAGGTTCAATGTAGCATGATCACGAAATAAAATTTTTTAATAAAACAAAATATTCATAAGTGGTGTATGATTTAATAAGGAGAAAACTTTTTTGTAACATCTATATTCATTTGTAAAAGGTGTAAACAACCCCTAAAGTTGAACTTTACAATTTAGTTTTTCATATGCATCAGCACTGAATGAATATTTTTTAATAAATTTAAGTTGAAAAATATAAAGTGTATTTATGACCGAAGGTATTGCAACCCTTATTTTACATTATAAAAATACATTATTTTCAAGAATTTTTTTCATGAAAATAACAGTATCAACTGAAAAAAATTCAGAAAAGCATCTCCGTTTTTAATATTAAATATTAAAATATACTTATTTTGGCATTTTTAAATGAACCATACCCTAATATCAGTAAGTACCCCTTAAAGTGATGAATAACATGTTAGTGGCTTTTTTATTAAAATTTATTCAATTTGTAAACTATATAAGATTTATAACTAACGCAAATGCAAATATGAATTTGATTTGCGGAAAAAAAGTTTTAAATATTATTCCAATGTATTATCAAAATATACTTTGTGTTAAAAAAATTATGAAATAATTATTCCTTAAATTTGAATAAAATCGTTTTTCGACAGCACAATTATTATTTAAATTTTGATAAATATTTCTTAGATTGAAAATATTAATATTTATTTATTCGAAAATATGAATGCAAAATTAAAAATAGTAATATTTACTCAATCGAAGGCAGATGTTATTTTTGCATACTTATCTTATCCATGGATTTTGGGGGTGACTTTTTCATTCTTTTGGTACTATTATTGAAAAAAAATAGCATATTTATATTTGTTATAAATTATATTCGCTTTACACATTGGATGATTTTTAAGGAAAAAACCTTTTTTACCACTTATAAGTGTGTATCACTGTAAGGGGGTAGTTAAAGGTATTTAGAGGTGATGATTTGAAAAATCCCGAAATAAACCAACACTAATAATAAATATTGATAACGAAAATGCTTTTTATATTTTTTTTAAGTTGATTCCTTGATAAAAAAAAATATTCATAACCCCTTTGATCTTAAATATATCGCATATTTGTGACTTTTTATGATGAATATTTTCCATTTGATTTTATTTAAAAATATTCATTAGAGAATGAAAAATTTAGAATTGACTTTGGGGGTGAATTTCACCCCTTAAAAATGGACGTCAGCAGATAAAAGATACTTTTCTATCATTTTTTTTAAGTACAACAACATATCCAAAAATGATCAAAATCGGTGAGGTCGTGTTGGGGTGGATTCCTTGTAAGTATAAATAAATAATTTAACGTAAAACAAAATTATTGGGATTTTTTTTGCTTTTTCTGTTATAAAAAAGATGTATATTTAAAGACAATTTATACAGTGGGTAGTTATAGGTTTATTCCTTCTTTCAGACACTATAGAACTTACATTCTATTTCAAATATAATACTTTTATTCATTTCGAAGTCAATATTAAACTAAAACAAATTTTTAAAATAATATGTTACAGCAAAAAATAAGGCTACATCAAAACGCATGTCAAATTAACTTCTTTTAAGAACTTATTCATAAAATGATTTTCACTAGAACTTTAAAACACGAACAAGCGTACCATATTATATCCAGCATTGGTAGGTAAAATAGGAAAGAGACTGATACATTCATGAATTGGTGTATTTCTTAATAAATTTCTTCTTTTCTTCTCCAACATTTCTCACTTCCGCGAGGGATGCTGTGTTATGTTTCAACCATTCAAAAGCCCCTTTTACGCTGTCGTCTTCTTCACAGTGTAGAGAAAATAATAAACTGACGTTATTTAACGTTAATATATATTTACAGCATAGACATAGAAGTTAAATATATAGATTGCGAATCCTATATAAGTAAGTTGGCGCACGCTTAGAAAGAGACAGAGTACCTCTCATTCTAATGGCGGTCAGGTGGTAGGGGTACCAAATGACTTTTGGGATATCGTGCTTAGCTCCGCCATTAGAAAGAATGGTACTACTCGTCGAAAACGCTATGTCTCTTTTTAGGTGTTCAATTTCATAATTTTTAGTAAAAAATTCATCTAATTTTGTATAAAATATCATTTCAATTTATATTTTGATATATTTGTAATGTATTTCTAACACACTTTAAAAAATCCAAAACAATAAATTTAACACAATAATAGATACCTCTAATGAATACATAATAGTAATCACGGGTATTTATTTGCTCAAAAGATTTAAATGAATAATTAAAAGCATGATTGTGAGGTTATGTTTTGTCTTTTATTAAATAATTTGTATTATTTTGGGCTATATTAGGTAGTTATGCATGGTTTTAAACATTTCCCAAAAATAGTCGACATGCCTATTCCACTAAAAGTCCTAGACGTTCACATGTCTAAATCAGACACAGACCTACTTGGAACACAAATTAAATAATTCATTTCCGAGTTTCTATTCTGTTCATAAATAAGTAAATATAACCCGAAATAATTTAAAAGAAAACACATTTAAACATCTGTTGACTATATAGAAACGTTTTTTATACAATATGGTCAAAGAATCATCATGTTAACATTTGTTCAGACTAAACTTTAATTGTGCACTTATCAGTTCTTGAAATACATCTTCGACACTTTTCAGGTGATCGTCAAATGTTTTTCCCAGCATTATGATGTCATTTAGGTATACTAGGCATGTTTTCCAAGTTAGTCCATGTAAGATTCGTTCCATTAAACGTTCAAAAGTGGCTGAGGCGTTACATAAACCAAATGGCATGACATTAAATTACCATAGCCCCATTCCAGTAGGAAAGGCGGACTTTTCTTTATCCTCTGGATGAAGCTGTACCTGCCAATAGTCACTTTTTAATTCCAATCTGGAAAGCCATTTTAAACCAGTTAAAGTGTCTATTCTCAATACAAGGTAAAGGTAAACTATCTTTCCTTATGACGTCATTAAGTCTTCGGAAGTCGACACAAAATCTAGTTGAGCCATCTTTCTTCTTAACTAATACAACTGGGGATGTCCGATGACTTTGGGAAGGTTCTATGGTCCCTTGATTCTACATATCTTTAAGCATCTTGTCCACCTTGTCACGTTTTGCTAACGGTATTCTTCTAGGAGCTCATTTAATTGAAGTTACTTCGCAAGTATTTATTCGACGCTCGACTATATTAGTCCTTCCCAAGTCTAGCCACCTGAGCTTGATTCAATAGAGGTGTTGATGTATTCACTAGGTCTTGAAGTACATTAGATAAACTAGAAGGTAATTTTTCATATTGCAACGGGAGACCGGTAACTATTATGTCGACAGGTAGCAATTTCGTCACCTTTTCTAATCTGTTAAGAAAAATCCTTCAAGTTCAACATCTTGACAAACATATTGCTTTTTTTATTCTGGATTAATGTTCTTGCAGAAAAAATTCCTTTTGCATACAACAAGCAATCTTGAAGTGGTTCCACCAAAGCAACTTTATGATCAGTTCAGAATGTATAGTAAAAGTAAAGATTGAAGATTCCAACTCAATCCTTACTTTTACTGTACATTCTGAACTTGGCGGTAACATTGCATCCTCAATAAGTACTTCCCGGATCGACACTTTACTACTTTACAGTAGATTCATAACAATTTCTTCATTTCTAATTGACAGTATTCGTTGAAGAAAATCAAGGACAAACTTCTGGTGTTCCATGACACCTCGGCCTAGTATTACTTCGTCCTAAATATCAGCAACAATAACTACATGTTGGAAAGTGGTTATTTCGGCTTCATGTATACCTTTCACAGGTATTACTTTACCATTAGCGATTTGCAGGACATAATGCTTTTGCAGAAAACAAATTTTACAATGAGCTAAGATGTTCGGCTTTACAAAAATGTGAGTAGAACCAGTATCTAATACCATTTCATATTCTTGAACGTATACCCTTCCAGGTACTACCAAGTTAGAACCATTATTTTGCAGCCGGGATGCCTTAATTGATATTGTTGTTGCGGCATGGCAGCACCTAGCCAGTTCTTGCCCCTTTAAGCTGGCTACGGGGAGTTTTCCTGATTCTGATCACTCTCAGGAGCAGTCTGTTAGTACAGGGGCTTTATACATGCCCCTCTTGGCAATGTTTTCAACAACGAATTCTATTTCTGTTATGGAAGGTTGGGTTTTTGTTATCATGTTTTATTTGTTTGTTTAAAAATTCTTGGATCAACTTCATCAGCTTTATCAAGATCATTCTGAGAGACGTTGACTCTTCTATGATTTTTCCTTGGTTTCTTAAGGTTTGTTTGGCGATTTCCTGAAAGTCATAAGCAAGAGTCTCAGAAATATTCTTCGGTCTAGCCATTCTTAGAGTTTGACTTGATTCTGGGTCGTGTAAACCTTCGATAAAACTATTTACTGGTAATTCTTGCTTGATTTCTTCCGGATATATTGGGTAGGTCAAATTTATTAATCTCATTATATCCGCCTCATATTCTTATATACTTTCGTTGTATTTTTGTCCTCGTCCTTGGAGTTGGCCTTATAAACTTCTTAGAGATGGGCCCCCCCATAGCGAATTTCCATAAAAGTAACAATAAACTCGTAATCGTTTTATTCTTCTTCAGGAATGTTATGTAGAACCTCCATAGCTTCACCTCGCAGTGTTAGAACAAGAGCACATGCCATCTCCGGTGAAGTCCAGTTATTACCGGTGGCGGCGGCTTCGAATTGACGGACATAGGTAAGCCAAGGTACTTTGCCCTCGAAGGTAGGTGGCTTCACCACACTAGTTGCAAGAACACCATCTACCTTTATTATACCTGTACTGGATACGTTCTCGATTGGCAAATGTAATTGTTGCATCTCTTTCTGGATTCCCGTCACATCATGTACATCTTCTGTAATTTGCAAATCTTCTGTTGCATTTCTTGTTCTATGCGCTTCATATCTTCTTGATTTTTTTTTTAAGTTTCTCATGTACTCCAAGCTTGGTTTTAGTTCTTGTGTTATTCTTTCTTGATTTTTCTTAATGGCTCCTTTCAATGCTTGGTTCATGTTTCTTTAGCTTGTTTTTAGTGTCATCAATTCTTGTTTCATATCATCTTGGCCTGTCTTTAGTTCTTATTTCATATCATCTTGGCTCGTCTTTAGGTCTTGTTTCATATCATCTTGACTTGTCTTTAGTGTCATCAATTCTTATTTCATATTTTCTTGATTTTTTGTCATATCTTGTTTCATCTTTTTTGGCTTATTTTCATGTCTTATATTATCATCAGTATCTGATGATGAACTAGTTTGAAGTTACTCTTCCATTTTTGCTTTCTGTTTTCTAATTTCTACTGGCATAAAACTTCAATTCACTTTTTTTTATGTTTAACCTCTCCTGGATTTTATCCCACTTCTGACACCAATTTATTCTTTGTCTTTCAACAAAATGTATTATTTAATAAATTTTTATTGTCACAATTCTGACAACTTTTCAAACAATTCAAGTTACTTCAACGGCTTCTCAAAACTAACTCTCCACGAAAGCAGATCTGGACCCTTTATATACCTTTTTTCCGGATACCAGAAGATTCAGCATTTGCCTAGATTGATATTCATATTAATAAAAATAAGAATAGAATTTTTATAAAAAAAATTGAACCGACTTCTAAAAGTGCGCTGAAAAGTGCAAAATAACTATAAATTTCTATATGAAATTGAAATTTTTGAAGTCGGCGCCAAACTAATACGTGACAAAATGGGATTCGCATAAACAGATTAACAATACTTTATTTGTAATTGCTTTCTTACCATAATTTGTATATATTAGTAGATTTTTTGTTTTCATATAGAAATTTATAGTTATTTTTCACTATTCAGCGCACTTTTAGAAGTCGGTTAAATTTTTTTATAAAAATTTTATTTTTCTATTTTTAGTTTAGAATTCATTATGATATCCATAAATTATTTGAACTAAGAACGAATCGAGATTAGTGTACCTCGCAATGACTCCAAGGTAACAAAAAAGTACCCATTTTATCCAAAGTTGTAATCATCCTAAATTAAACCACTAAAATTTTTTTGATTCTTAGAGTTCTCCAAATACCAGTGAAATTGTGTCAAACAAATGTTTAGTCTGTCATAGTACATAAATCCACTATCTTAAATTTCAAATTAATTTTAGATCGGTAATATAGGCCCCAAAACCTTCTAATACAGATATTTAAAGCACTTGAGACATAAATTTCTTAGCTCGATATATTTTATAGTGCATATTAAGTTTGAATACGCTCCAAGAACCCCGCAATATCAAGTTTAGGCAAAATCGGTAAATGTAAAATTTTCAGTCCCTCATATTATATCTTGTCAACCTAATAGTTGTAAAAAATACAATTCATATTCGTAATACACGACCCCGAAAACACCGTAATACCAAATCTGATAAAATGCGAATAAGGTATTGAATTTCAAAAAAAGAAATTTTACCTCTTAATCTAATCTAAATCTAAACTCTTCAAGGCCCCCTAGTACCAATTTTAGATGAAATCCAGAAATTCAAAACTTTTAGACCGTCATATTGCCTCTGGCATATTAAATTTTCTTAAAATAATTTTTTATTCGCTATTTACATCCTCAAAAACGATTCAATCCCACCTTTAAACAAAATCGAAAAATTTAAAATTTTTAGTCCGCCATATTGAATCCTGAAAAAAATACTATCAAATTCATAATTTACACCCTCAAGAACCCCTTATATCAGTTTTGGAAAAATCGAAAAATGTAAAATTTTTGGGATACCATATTGAATTTGCCAGATTGAGTTCTTCAAAACATATTTTAAATTCGTATTAACACTAAAAAAATCCCAAAATACTGATTTTAGACAAAATCGAGACATCTAGAATCTTTAATCCGCCATATTTATTTTTTTTTAAATAATATCAGATTGGTAATATGCGTTATTAAAAACTCCCCCATATCAATTTTGAAAAAAATCGGACAAAATTTATTTTTTATCCGCCATATTGGATACGCCATTATGAATTTTTTAAAAATAATTTCAGATGCGTTATGTACGACCCCGAAAACTCCCTTATACCAATTTTGGAGAAAATGGAGCAAAATTGATGTTTTCATCCGCCATATTGGATCCGCCATATTGAATTTTTTTTAAATGATTTTAGATTCTCCATGTGCGACTCCGAAAACTCCCCCGTACCAATTTTGGAGGAAATCAGACAAAATTGATTTTTTTGTCCTCCATATTGAATCCGCCATATTGAATTTTTTAAAAATGATTTTAGATTCGTCATGTGCGACCCCGAAAACTCTCCCATACCAATTTTGGAGGAAATCGGACAAAATTAATTTTTTTGTCCGCCATATTGGATTCGCCATATTGAATTTTTTAAAAATGTTTTGGATTTCTTATGTGCGACCCCAAAAACTCCCCCACACCAATTTTGGAGAAAATCTGACAAAAATTAAAGTTTCTTGTCCGCCATATTGGATCTGCCATTTTGAATTTAAAAAAAAATAATTTTAGATTCGTTGGGTACAACCCCGAAAATTTCCCCATACTAATTTTGGAGAAAATCGGACAAAATTTATTTTTTTGGCCGCCATATTGTCATCGCCATCTTGGATTTTACTGCACCAATTTCGTCCAAAAAAATATGGAACCACCGCAGCAACTTCCATAACATAACGTAAAAAATTTCATTCAAATCGATGCCGCCGTTCCAGAGTAATCGATGTACATACACAAAAAAAAATACATAGTCGACGAATTGAGAACCTCCTTCTTTTAGAAGTCGGTTAAAAAGGAGTAATCTGGCGATTCCTGGACCTTCTGTCGTAGGCGTTCCATGTTAAAAATAAGGAAATAGAATTTTCTAAAAAGTTCCAGACCATCTTTCACAGAGCTCTCATGAGGAAATTAACAAAAGCAAAATTAATTAAATAAATTATGACATCGTAGAAAATAACTACAAACACAAACTAATGTATATACATATATATATATATATATATATATATATATATATATATATATATATATATATATATATATATATATATATATATATATTACTGATGAGCTGTTAAATCCCGAAGTATGGGAAAAGTATATATGGAAGTTGCATTAGTAATTATAAATCAGGCAGAAAATAACACACACTCAAATAGTAATGATAGAAACTGAAATTCAAAATGGCGGATCCAATATGGCGGACAAAAAAATTAATTTTGTTCCAATTTTCTCTAAATTGGTACGGGTGGGTTTTTGGGGTTGCACATGACAAATTCACAATTATATTTAAAAAATGCAATATGGCGGATCCAATATGGGGGACGAAAAAATCAATTTTGTCCGATTCTCTCCAAAATTGGTACGAGGGAGTTTTCGAGGTCTCACATGGAGAATCTAAAATCATTTAAAAAAAATTCAATATGGTGGATCCAATATGGCGGATGAAAACATCAATTTTGCTCCATTTTCTCCAAAATTGGTATAAGGGAGTTTTCGGGGTCGTACATAACGCATCTGAAATTATTTTTAAAAAATTCAATATGGCGGATCTAATATGGCGGACAAAAAAATTTAATTTTGTTCGATTTTCTCCCAAACTGGTATGGAGAAGTTTTCGAGGTCGCACATAACAAATTCAAAATATTTTTAAGAAATTCAATATGGCGGACAAAAAATCAATTTTGTCCGATTTTCTCCCAAATTGGAACGGGGGAGTTTTCGGGGTCGCACATGACGAACCTACAATTATTTATAAAAAATTCAATCGTATCTAATCCAATATAGTGGATAAAAAATTAATTTTGTCCGATTTTTTTCAAAATTGATATGAGGGAGTTTTTGGGATAGCACATTACGAATCTGACATTATTTTTAAAAAATTAAATATGGCGGATCTAAGATGGTGGATTAAGTATTCCACATCTCTCGATTTTGTCTAAAATCAGTATTGGAGGATTTTTGTTAGTGTTAATTACGAAATTAAAATAATTTTTAAAAAACTCAAATGGTGTCCTAAAAATTTTACATTTTTCGACTTTCACCAAAACAGGGTTTTTGAGAACTTAAATTATGAATTTAATGGTATTTTTCAGGATTCAATATGGCAAATGAAATATAGCTGACTAAAGATTTTACATTTTTCGATTTTGTGACCGTTTAGAAATTTTAAATTTCTGGATTTGATCTCAAATTGGTACTAGAGGGCTTTAAAGGGTTTAGATTTAGATTAAGACATTAAAATTATTTTTTTTGAAATTCAATATGGCGGATCCAATATGGTAGGAAAAAATTTTTACCTTATTCGCATTTTTTCAAATTTGGTATTAGGGGGTTGGGAGTGATGTATTACGAATATGAACTTAATTTTTTACAACTATTAAGTTAATAAGATACAATATCAGGGACTAAAAATTTTACATTTTCCGATTTCATATAAAATTGATATTGCGGGGTTCTTGGGGCGTGTACAAACTCAATACACAACGTGAAATATATATCGGGCTAAGAAATTTACGTCTCAAATTCTTTAAATATCGATATGGAAGGTTTTGGTATATTATATATATATATATATATATATATATATATATATATATATATATATATATATATATATATATATATATATATATATATATATATATATATATATATATAATAAATAAAACAATTTAGCAATAATCTTAATGGTTTATTAAATATCATTTAAAAAACAGTTCTATTCTAGTTACTACATAAAGAGAATCAAACTAATTAAAGTATCGTCATTCATTCCTATTTGCAAGCAAATATTCAGTAAAATTAATTACATTTGCCACTAATTAATGCTCTTTAAGTTAATTACCTAAAATTAAATAATTACACACATTTTATTTCAAATTATAAAAATATTATAATTATTTCAAAAACTAACAATGTTATATATGAGGGGTGCTACAACTTCTACATCAAAAATTTGAAAAAATATAAAAAATACAATAATAAATAAATTACAAGATAAACATTAGTCAGTCGATACGGCACATACTTGTATAATATGAGTGTAAAATTATACTAAGGAAATTTTATTAAGATGAAAGTTGCAATACAGGACCCTAGAGACAGACATCCACTGGCTCACAGCATGTTTACTTGATGCTACACAGATCGTGAATCACGAACCGCGCATTTCGACGAAAGGGAAATTCAATTATCTGTTCTTTTGTTTACTGCTATTTTTGCCTGTGGACTGATTGTAAACTACATAATTTTGGAAATTCCTCAATTCTAAAATACGTGGGTGGACAAAAAAAAAGAGACAAATAAAATTTTTTCAAATTCAATCTTAAAGAACTTTTCAAATTTTGTATTAATTTTGATTATTTAATCTCAAGTTTTGGGCGCTTTCGTCTTGATCATTATCTTACACTGAGTTTATGAACACTAAGACTGTCTGGACAAGACGAGGAAAACGATTTTCTAGTCTCCAAGAGTAGCATTTGGTGACGATGGTATCATGTTGTTGTTTGACATTTTAATACAAGCACTTACCTACCTCGAAATGGCGCCTCCCTTGCCATTATAGCAAAGAATATTTAGCGAATCAAGTCATTTCTTTTGTTCTAGTTGTCGGTCAAAATTTTTCTTTAATGCACTATATTGCCAAGAACCATATTGTAAGACTTGCCAATGATTATCTGAATGAAATTAAAATTCAACGATTAGTACTGCCTCCACGTAACTCTAATTTAATTCCGATTAAACTTGTGTGGAACATGTTAGAAAAACTTATTCGCAACCGACAACCGAAAATGGTTCCAAATCTTCGAATGGTTTTTAGCGAAGAGTGAAGAAATATTCTAAAAAGGCAAATTGTTTTCGCAGGATTACGTTAAGTTGCGTATAAATATGGCGAGACGAGTGCGTGACGAGCACGTAACGCGTATGTTACGAACTTTCAGCGGAACTCCTTTGAAATTTGCCGATTTTTATTGTTATCGAGGATCATCGTCGACGAGTTTTAACTCGTGGGATGGGTTTATGACACGTTCTTTGGAAAAAATTTACTTTGCAGCAAGACTGAAGACAGGAGATATTCTCATTTTTTTGTTAATAAAATGAAATTTATTTAGCACTTGGCATTGATTAAAGTTGTTCATAAGTGAATATGGAGTGGTGTGAAGAAATATGTTGAATTTAAAGGATACCTGCAGATAATTCCAAAACTTGTCAGTTATGGACAAAAATTTTAGAAAAGAAAAGAAGTGGATGTGCGAAATGAAATTGCGTCAGAAAATTTGCAGACTAGCGAGAAGAAAATTTCGAGTATGTCTGCCATATGGAAATGGGCTGCTGAAAATATATTTTTCTTTTGGAAATTACTGCTTTTATTTTGTTTAACATATATTCAAAATGTAACGAAAAAATTTTGATGAAATATCTATATTATCCGCCTAAATGTTGAAACTATAAATTTACTAGAGGTCTGAATGCTGACTATTTTTTTATACTAGGGAGTGCCCTATTATCGCCCACATTTTCTTTTTTTGTTTAATATACTTTTTTATGGCAAAACCCCACTGCATAAAACCAACAAAGCTGTCGTTTGTTCTTCATTGTCAGACAAAGTATGGCAATTATATGCACAAGAGATTTATGTTCCTGTGAAGAGCCATAAACCAAAAGCATAGCAATTCTCGGAATATATTTCATATATAATTCGGCTTTCTGAATTCGGATAAAGAAAGAGGTATATATTGTTTGTGTCTGAAGTACGTATTTGAGAGAGTGTAGTATACTTAAAAGATAATTCGGTTTAAAAGTATATCTCTTAATTGGGCAATTAACAGTTATTTTTAAATATAATTCAGATGTGTATAAGTATAACGCCTTGCTATGTTATTGTCTTACAACTTTCAGTGTTGAAAATATCTACTTCTACTCCGAAACTTTGTATACGTGTTTTGGATTTAAAATCCAAGACAGTACTTTCAAATGTGCATAATTCACTTTTTCAAAAAAGAAGTCTGATGAGATGTGTAGTTTGTTTTCGAAATGTGCTGATATAACGGGACTATATGCGAGCCTAAACCGTCCCCGAACAAAAAAAAAAAAACGAGTGCTTCAAAAACATACTAAGAAGACAGGTTCACGGATTATATCTTAGAAGATAAGAAGCAAGTCTTGATAAAGTTTTGAAAGTTGTAAAACAAGACGAGAATGTGCCTGACATGGAAAAGACTGTAGAAAGAACTGACAAAAACGAATTTCTCTTAGAGAAATTCAAAATGGAGGTGATACAGAGGAAATATTATTTAAGAGTAAAATTTTTGTATTTTCCGCTAATATGTTGGAAATTTAAATCGGCTAAAAGTTCCAATCCTGACCGTTTTTTATACAAAGCAGTACGTCAACATCGTCGATATCTTCGTTTTTTATTTAACAAATTTGATAATAATAAAACCACACTGCATGAAATTAATATAGCTGCCGTTTGTTCTTCGTCGTCACACATAGCAGGGCAGGTCTACTTTCTTCGCCAACTTTCTATTAACTAAAACGTTCTTGAAAAATGTACGTGGTGTGCTAAACTTCAACCAAAACTGAAATATTTTTTTCTTTCCGTTTATCGGTTTATACCAGATGCTATAAATCTCTTTTGGCGCCGGGCGCCGAAGATAAGGGTTCGAACCGGCAAAGTTCAAAGAGATTCGTTGCAAGCTCGTTGCGTACTCGTCGCGCGCTCGTCACGCGCTCATCTCGCCATTTTTATACGCACCTTTAAATGGCAGTAGTTATTAGAGTACTAGGAGGCAATATACGATATTAGTGTTTATTCATTTATTTTAGTTAAATTATTTTTAATGTTTTTACTTTTTGTTATTGATGAACACAAACTGAATATTTTTCTTTGTTATTTTCTTTTTAAATTAAAGATATTGGTATGAATCAAGAAAAGAAATCTTATAAATCGAATAAACTGATTTTAGATTGGGTCGTTCAATGCTTTCACAGGGTATTTAGAAATTTAGAGCATAATTCAACTTTTGGTTCTATCAATTATAGGAGCAAATTCATTGGAACTTTCTGTATACTCATATAAAATGTGACCAGTAAAGTCCGCATCATACGGGATTCTTTTTATTAATAGCTTTATTCGAAATTTGACTTTGGCATCAATTTCTGCTTTAATCAAAATGAAAATTGACCAAAAAAAAATAGTAGTCACTTGATTAGTATTATCTGTCAAATTTTAATTTTGTCCAAAAAAAAAGTAGGATTGTATTTCAAAATATCGAAAAAAAAATTTTTTCTAAATGAAATTTTTAGCCCATATGCAAAATTTCAGGTGTATAAGATAATTTAGGTTTTTTGCCCATTTTTTGTAAGTTGCAAAATAAGACTCAACGCAACCTACATAAAACTTTTTAAATTTGACAATGCCTCATCCCAGATATATTTTGTTTAAAGTAGCGCCATATTAAACGTGTATTTTTCTACAAAATCCAAATATGGCTATTAAAATTTGGTGACATGTGATGCAAAGTTTATTTGTTTTTGACCCTGTATAAGGTAACTTCATAAAATAACTCTTTTTGAAAACGGAGTTTGCATCTAAAAGTAACACGCATTATAATTAATACAAACAAGTACTCAGTGCCATCAGTAACGTCTGCATTAGATGGAAAATAAATTTTAAAGTTTTTTCAATTAAACTATTAATTAATATTAATGTATATTACTTTTATACACAAACTACGTTTTCAAAAATAGTTATTTTATGAAATTACCTCATACAGGGTCAAAAACAACTTTGCTTCACATGTCACCAAATTTTAAAAGCCATATTTGGATTTCGTAGAAAAACACACATTTAATATAGCACTACTTTAAATATGTCTGGAATGAAGCATTGTCAAAACTAAGAAGTTTTATATAGGTTGCGTTGAGTTTTATTAAAAAAAACTTTTTCTCATAACGTGTTTCGATATTTTGAGACATAACCCTACTTTTGAATTTTTTTTGGAAAAAAATTAAAATTTGACACATAATGCTAATCATGTGACGGCTATTTTTTTGGTTAATTTTCATCACGATCGAAGCATAAATTGTTGCCAAAGTCAAATTTCGCATAAAGCTAAAGGGTGTTTTTTATAGAGGTATAAAATTATAAGTTCGCAACACTTTTTTAACTGGCGGCCAATTTGTCAGCTGTCAAGTGATTTATGTTTACTTTGGTTTGGCATTTCAACATGAATAGACTGACGCCTGAACAACGCTTCCAAATTGTGCAAATTTATTTTGAAAATCATGGTTCTGTTCGAAATACGTATCGTGCACTACGTCCATTTTACGGTTAACATAATCGTCCATCAGAGCAATTAATTCGATTAACTATGGAACGTTTTCGCACCATGTTTACTCTAAATGATAATACGCATCCACAGAGACGTCGTACAGTGCGTACAGAAGAAGTCATTGCTGATGTAGAGCGCAGCGTAGAGGAAGACCCGAATCAGTCTATCCGCCATCGTGCACAGGAATTGTATATGTGTCCATTCACTTTATGGAAGATTTTGCGGAAAGATCTTGGTTTGCGTGCTTACAAAATCCAACTCGTGCAAAAATTGAAGCCACACGATCACCTAGCAAGGCGTAGATTCGGTGAATGGGCCCAAAACAAGATTACCGTTGATCCCGATTTTCATAAGCGAATTTTGTTTAGCGATGAAGCTCACTTTTGTTTGAATGGATACGTCAATAAACAAAACTGCCGTATTTGGAGTGATGATAATCCTCAAGTGTATGTTGAGACACCGTTACATCCAGAAAAACTGACTGTTTGGTGTGCTTTATGGGCTGGTGGAATCATTGGTCCATACTTCTTTAAAAACGATGCTGGTCAGAACGTTACAGTCAATGGTGACCACTATAGAGCCATAATTATTGACTTTTTCGTTCATCAATTGAACAACCATGATGTGAAGGAGCTGTGGTTTCAACAAGACGTCGCAACATGTCAGACAGCTTGTGCCACAAATGATTTATTGAAGGAAACGTTTGGTAACCGCATAGTTTCACGTTTCGGACCCGTGAATTGGCCTCCAAGATCGTGCGACTTAACGCCGATAGACTATTTTCTGTGGGGATATGTGAAGTCGCTAGTCTACGCCGATAAGGCCGAAACGATTGATCACTTGGAGGACAACATTCGCCGCGTTATTGCCGATATACGGCCACAAATGTTGGAAAAAGTCATCGAAAATTGAACCTCCAGATTAGACTACGTCCGAGCCAGCCGTGGCGGTCATATGCCAGAAGTCATATTTAAATTATAATGCCAGAAGGTTATCTTTCGAATAAAGTAAATTTCATGTCAATTTAAAAAATTCATATTTGTTTTATTCCATTTAAAAGTTCTATACCTCTATAAAAAACACTCTTATTAATAAAAAAAAATCCCATGTGATGAGGACTTTTCTGGTCATACTATATACGATAGTGATTAAGAGAAAAAAGCTTACAAACTTTGACAAAACTTTTAGAAACCTATACACATTTTAAAATGTTATATAAAATTGAATTCCAATAAAATTTTGTTTGACGGGTTTATTTCGTCCAGGAGTCTACTATCTGTCTGCAATTCTAGTATACGAGCATCGACCCAGAATGTCGTTCCATTAAATATCAGTTGGATCTTATAAGGAGTAAAACTGATTATGAAATAGACTGACGCTTATGACAGATCATAATTAAGTTTTTAAGACTCTACAATCAGATGAAAATTATGAATGGTAGATAGTGATTTACTAAAAACTAGACTTTGGCATCAGTTGATCTTGTTTAGTTGTATATGTTATTATTAGTAGTATACTGAAATACATTAAAAATTTGATGTTCTTGAATCTTAATGATGTTATAATTTTAAGTGAAATATTTAAAGTATCTTCAACAGAATAGTGTTAAATAACCAGTTATCAGTTATTTTATAATGACGCAGATCTTTACAATTTGCTCAGTACAGGCGCGGATCCAAGGGGGGGCGGTGGAGGCGATCGCCCCCCCCCCCCAAGAGCTTTGAGTTCAGGAAAATAGACTGGATTTTGCCTCTTATACTATAGTTCATTCAAGAACTAGAGACAGTAATAAATCATTTTTTACCCTTTTATTCTTCGCAAACTATCTGTGTTCGTTAATCCGGTGTCTTTGACAAAATCTGTTAGACACATACATTTTTCATAGTAATGGGTTAAAAATTTTATAATCAAAAATACCGGTCTATAATAATGGACTATTTGGATTAGATAACAATAAATATTTGGATGTGAAGTGTTAAAAAGGATTTTAATCCTTGTCATAGGCGTCGGAAAGAGGATTATTTTATCACTAAGTATTTATAGTATAGAATATTATTTCGGTTAAAAACTTAAAATAAAAAGTTTTTATATTATTTTTTTTTCTTATGATTTCTTAATAATTCACATACACTAGAAAATATAGATAATTTTGACATATTTAACACAAACCACAGCAGTATTTTTATTATTTTTAATTTTTGACATAGAAACCGTTTTATGTACATTCAGACTAAAACGTAGCCTTTTTCTCTCAAAAAATTCTAAGTTATAATTTAAATACTTACAAAATACCCATTGTGAAAAATACTAAAAGTTAAACATATATAAAAAAATAAATTCGTCCATATAATATTAAAATTTTTTTGGAGCTATCGGTCATTTTATTATTAATTAAAAACATTTTTAGGATATTTGACGTTTCAGTTTATTTATTTCCTAAACCATCTGCAGAATTAAAGTTAAATACTAAAATTTAAATAATAAAGTGTGTTTACGCTGGTAAACATTACTTATCTAATTTGTAATCAAAGTCAGTGAAGCTATCTTCGCTCAAATTAATTATAATTGGTTCCTCTATCTTACCGATCATGAGATCGAGTTTCCCCATTTTCTTTTATTCTTTTATTATCTGGATTCTCCCCAATTTTTTGCACTAACTTTATTCAAAAAAATCCTTCAAAAGTTCAGTTAAATTACTAATTTTGTAAGTTGTGTTATTTCTAGCAACTCTACCTTTTATTTGAGAGAGATTTTTCCTTCTCCAACGGACATTTTCCGGACGATCTATAAGTACAGATTTCCCATCTGCTTTTTCCCAGCAAAAATCAAGTTCTCTGAGCAATTTCTAGAGCTCAGTTCTTTTAGTTTCAGGTAAATCCCAATCTTCATTGATTTTATTTAGAGAATTTAGAGATAGTTGGGATCTGCTTCTCATAATAAAATGTATGTACAACTCCTCTGATTACAGTTTTTGTGTGGTCGAATGTAGCTTGGGAGTACTAACAATTCCAATCGTGTTTTTCTCCTTCAGTATTCGGTACATAGAAGATTTTCCAACTCCTGTCATGTTGGAATACATCTCAATAGAGCTTTTAACATTATTATCGAGATATTGATATCTTAAGGCATCATAAACATTCATCGTAATAAGTTTTTCGTTAAGGAAAAAATGCCCTAGTTTAACGATTTTGGAATAAATATAGATGTGGAAGCCATATCTTTTGGGTATCTCACTAATCTCAAATAATATATAAAAACAAGTACAAACAAGATAAAACACTAAGGACACTTTGTAAGGTGTACTTTTCTCACTGACAGAAATTAAATTGAACTATCAGAAATTTTATTGCTGCTGTAAATTTATAAAAGCTTATAATATTTAAATATAATTAAAGATAATTAGATTTACGGCAGTTCTCAGTTATCTGCGCACTGGAGCAGATACATTGGAGGTTTCGGTAACAGTTTTATTACTCTCTCTAATTCTTGAATAGAGTATAGGAATGTGTATGCTTGCGATCGCTCCTCCCCTTCCCAAGAGCTTTGAGTTCAGGAAAATAAAACCGATTCTGCCTTTTACATTAGAAATGGGATTGTTGCTGGGGTCTCCCCCCCCCTTCGACAACCTGCTTTCGTACTTTGTGATATCACCGCCCCTCCCCAAAGAGAGAGGCTGGATCCGCCCCTGGCTCAGTATATATATATATATATATATATATATATATATATATATATATATATATATATATATATATAGAACGTTATTAGGTTTCACTTGTTGATCTGTATTAAAAAGGTAACTTTGGACTAAGTTCCATAGAGATTCGTGCACCCCATAATGTTCCAATACCTCAAGAAGTTGGTCATAAGATACAATGCCGAATGTCATGGCTGTATCGATACAAAATCGCAGCACATTTTTACCCGTATTTAGGTGATTACCAATTTCACCTGTTAGCTGATACACGGCCTGCTCAGTATTGAAACCTTCCACAAAACCAGAAAGGATAATATTATTTTTCAAAAATGTCACACCTTTCAAACACCTTGGAAAAATTGGTTATAAGGCTTATAGGTCTATAATTGTTTATTTCGGTCCTTGGACCACGGATGTTTTACAGTATAAAGGCACAATTTTGGTTGCAGAAATTCTATTAATGATGTGTAACAGAGGTCCAGTTATTTCAATATGAGTTTGTTTTATGGAGCCGTCCATAAATCTCATGATGGGTTCTTCAGAATTTTTAAACCCTGCCTCCACGTGATAGAACATGGTTTTTTACCACCTCCCTCCTCCTTGGATTATCATATCATACTTCAATTTTAAGTAATAAGAATAAATTACACTTGTTTAGCTTTCTAATTATTTCTAATTTTATAAAAATATTTATAAATATATTTTTAAATACTATTTAATAGTAAATTTTTATTACTAATAAATTATAAAATTATTTACCTTTATATAATCTCTTTTGTAGAAGGCTGCATATTTTCTTCTAAAGTAATAAAAGGTGCTGAGCATGCGTTAGTACAAGTATTTTCTATAATCTCACTTTCAACATAATTTTTCGTCAGCAGCTTCATTTGGAGTCTTGCTATGAATTGAATTTAGAGCTCTGTGAATGCGTTGTTGATACCCGATCCTTAGGTTATAGGATAGGTAGTAATAGAACTGACTACACATAGTTGCTTAGAATGCTTATCTTTAGAGTCCCTTCTCGAATGACAAGCCTAGATGAAGCATTTTAATTTAGTTATTGCCGGACTGATATGGGAAGAAGTGATACAATGAACAGATTCATGACTTTTTATAACAAACTCATTGTTCTAGACCTTAACTAAAATTGCAGGTCACTAACTTAGAAGGCTACGTTAAATTGTTTACTTCAAAAAATACCAGCCAATCTTGTGAAATTTTAATAATTAATTTTGATTTAGTTCAGACGAATATTATTGATAACACATAGGTACTCCTTCCCTGAAACAACTATATATACTCAATGAAAAACATTATTAGACGTATACAATATAGAATTTATTCTTTTTATTTCTGCGAATATATCATATGTATTTGTTTTTAAAGACGTTGAAAATTAAAAAATAGATTCTATAAACCTGTTTATAAATCCATCAAATGACTTGTTTGACGTTTTCTAATTGTCGAGTCGATTGTGAATTTTTAACTAGAGCGAGATATTTTAGAAGGTCCATACCTGAAAACAAATAGTTGACGAGTGAACTTATTCTATATGCACCTAACTTTTGATACCAGTAAGATATTTTGATTCGGTTACAAGCATGTTGTAGCTGCCATTAGGAAAGCTATCACGTAAAATATTGCCCCTGTTTATTGCAAGGAGAATAAAAACTGAACAAAAAAAATTTTGCCTGGATAATTTTTCCTTTCAACAACAAATGGCACCAAAAAGTAAAGAATAAATTAGCAACTATTTTATCTTACAATTATTTTAATAACACTACGCCACAAATTTTAGTTTATTTGTTGTATCTTATATAAAAAGTTCATTTTTTTTGTTAATTTTGGGGCGCTGAACACAAAATGACATCTTTAACAAGAGTCCAACAGTAGTCGGTAAGCATGGAAGCATTCCTCTTTCCCTGGTACCTTTTCTCCATTGTTTATATATTCTGATGGAAACATTTGCCGTACTCATCACTTACAGCTCCCTAGTTGTTAGGGACAAAACCAGATGTGAGTATAAGAAATGGATCTTTAAAGGCATATTGGAACCCATTTTTCGATACGATGACACCATATTTTCAACATGGGTAACGTAATTGTCAGCTTTTTTTATTTCCGAAGAAGTTAGTGACTACGAGGCGAAAGTCATTCCAAGCATTTTTTTCAGTATGTTTGTCTTTCAGAATATTTCAAATCTGTGGCCCAACAAAAATACCTTCTTTATTTCTTTCTTCATTTAGCCTTGGGAATTTCTGACCAAGGTATTGAATACCTAGCCCCATCTGTATTCAGTGCTTAACAAATTTGTTCACTAGGTCCAATTTGATATGCAGTGGTGGCAACAAAATTTTTTTAGGGTCTAATAATTGCATATGTTGTACATTGTTTTCGTCTGACTCTAATGATTGTCGAACGGACCAGTCTTTTCTCTGGTAATAAACTACCTTTGCCCGACTATCCCCTTCACACAAAAAACAGCAAAATTTGGTGTAACCTAGCTGCAACCCAAGTAAAAGTGCAATCACCTTTGAGTCGCCACAGATCTGCCGTTGGTGCTCATCGTATTTTATAATTATTAATAAATACTTCATATTGTCGTATGATTCTTTCATGTGAACTGCATATCCAGCAGGAATAGACAGTAAAATATTTCCCATATGCAATAGTACTGCTTTTACACTCATTGTTGAACTGTCTATAAACAATCTCCATTTCTCTGGCTTGTAGTTTATATTTAAAGCCGCCAATAAACCGCTAATGTTATTGAAAAACCCAAGTTCTTTTCCATGTTAAAAAATAGTGCTAGGCTTTTATGGTATTTACGAAAAATACATATATACATCGTTTTCTAATAAGTTTAAGCCTTGGAGGGTTAGAACTTCCTATATGGGGTTGACAAGTTGTGCAAAATTTACTTAACTTGGAGAAAATGTAGATTTGACAATGTCGCATCTCTGTATTTTTATAACAATACAAATATATCACGTGAATTCTTGCCGTTATATTATTAATATATAGGGAAACATGACATCACGTATCTCTAAAACTTAAACTAATATTAAAAAGATAAGTTTAGTTTCCGTTTTAGCATACCAAAAATGGTAAGGTTTAGTCGATTTTATTTTAAATACATTTTGGCTGTTGTCCTTAGTAATTGAAGATTTCTTTATTTACTCAGCACTTTTTTAAAGCCAACACCAAGTTTAAAATTTATATAAATTACCTGAAAACTACACAAAGACACTTTCAGCAAAAAATGGAATACAAAGCTTAAGCTGTGTATCCAATATGGTAATGATATAAAAAAAAATATCGATAGACCAAGAATTAATTTAATAATACCCCCTACAAGAAACTGTTACGTTAAGAAGTTAAACTTCAATTTCTAAATAAGTTGTGACAAAAAATGTTTGTGAATCGCTTTTCTGATTTTTAGTCCAATTTTTTAAAGTTGGTTTAATTTTTTAAAATAATTTATTTAGAAATAAAAAAAGTCTCTGTTGGTAAAAATAAGAACCAAAATACAGAAAACAGAAAAAATTTCTTCTTTCTAAGCTGCCTAAAATGTGGTACATTTCAACAATATTCTAACTAGACATTTGTAAATAATATTACGTAAATAATCCATCCGTATATCTCGTGATACTGTTAAAAATTCTTCATATGTAAATTCGAATTTGTAGCACTCTGTATAGAACCTCTGTATATTAAAAATTAATTAGGAATTATATAAAAATCTAAAGAGCCAAAACTTACTTTTACATTTTTATATTAATCTACATTAAAAAGCCATCAGTAATAAAATATTCTTATACATTATTTCATATCTCTCAAAGAAAAAAATATATCGTAAAAACTCCATAGCAATTTAAATTCAAGACTATTACACCTAAAATTACAATTAGTGTATATTTTACATTAGTAAAAGTAAATAAAAAAAACCTACATGCTATTCTATATAATTAATCGAACTATTTGGAGAAACTTACACAATCCAGAATTTAAACTAATTCGCTAAAAATAAATAATAAAAATGCGTTTCATCCTTGTCAATATAAAATATTGCTATACAATAATGTTTTCTGTTAACTAATTAAGGTAAATACATGATTATCAATATTCAATATTTGTTCAGGCAACCGAAACCACAGACAAAAACAAAACAATAAACACGATTACATGGTGCTTAAACAATTTGTTCACGCCTTAATTTGAAGTTCCAAAATTTGTGGTCTAGTAAGTTCTTCATCAATAGTTTTTTACTGACCACAATATTGGTTTGGCGTGTTTTATAATAATCATAAAATGGATCGTTGAATGGATAAACGAACATATGAATGACAGTTGGTTTAAACCGGTGCGATAAAACGCAACCCTTAGAAACATATGATTTTTCTTAACTCTGGAAATCAGTTTATTTATTGGTTTGGTTCTAAACTTGTAATTCGTTGTTAATTGACACGGAAACGATTTTGGAAACATACACCACTTCATTATACCATTAAAGAACTGTAGTAATATAGGTTATTTAAGGGAGGTCATAGAAAGTAGAGATAAAAAATAAATACACTTTTGTCAATCCACTCTTTTCACTCCCTACCATTGCACGGTTGCATTCAGATATTAGAATCGCTGATCTGCTTTCCAAACTTCAATTAAATATCGTAGTACGTAGTGACAATATAATATTCTATCAATTTTGGTAATTCACTCCACCTTCAAACTCCCTCACGCTATCAATAAATTATTATGAATGACCTCTAAAATATGATATCTAAAGAAAAGTTACAGTGAAAGGAATTTAAGAAATAAGCAATCTTCTGTCACCTTCATTCCGCTTCTCGAACTCCGATTAACTTAAAGTTTCGCAAATCTTTTTTAATATCAATTAATTAAATTTGATGGTTTTGAATACATTCGGACGTTTAATGACAAATATCTCGAAAATATTAGGAGACGTAAAAATCGAGAGTATACCTTATTAATTAAAAAATAACACTTCTTTTAGAAACTTGAAACGAAACATAACTAATTTTATAGGTAAAAAAGATGGACTCATATAAAAACTAATATATGTAACTAGCATCCTCCAGTGGGAAAAATTAAATGGTTCGTAATTACTTATTTCTTAACCATAAAAACATAATAATGCCGATTTTGAATACCGTACATTGAACTGTTTTCGGGATATTGATTATTTTTCAAAATAACTTTTCACTTTGGACCTTTGTATCTCTTAAAAGAGTAATATTTCGAAAAAACTCATTTAACTTCAGTCTATGTTCATGGGTAGTATATTCAATTATTCTGTGGTCCATTAGTTATGGGACATACTGTATATAACTGAGAAATGAAAATCTTGAAATTATCATCCACTTTAATTTGAAAGTTCTAAAGGAGAAAAGGCCATTTTTTAATAAACGTATAGTACTTTATATTCCATATGATAAATAATAAAAAATTAATTTTATCATCAAAATAATAATTCTAAGAATTTACGAATATTTATAGTAAACTTTGCGAACTAAAGAGTGGGGCCCTAAAACTAAATTATTTCATGCAATATTAAGATTGTTTCAATCATTTATTTAAGCGTCAAACATTTTTAGTCAACGATTCGTTCAAGAATTTACAAGGCATCTAAAATTAGATCAAAATTTATATATTAAAATACTTGTATCCTAAATACAGAGAATCAACTAAATATTGTTATAAAAATATATAAAATAATAATAGGTTAATAATTAAAAGATTTGAGAAATATTAGGCAATTAAATGACAAATTTACTTTATAAATTTTTTGGTATACTTAAATTTAAATATGAGTTAGGCACAGCGGCACAAAACGCGCACAACTTCAAGAATGAATAATTCTTAAACAGAATTAAACAGCAAACACTTACATATTTTACAATCGTCTTGTTCCACAAATATCTTTAAATTATTCCCCCAACTAAGGTTAAACATAAATTAGAATTTAATAGGTGATTTTTAACAAGATAACATCATAGATAAATCGATTTTAATCATCATCTTTCGCTATGAACTTGCTAATATCATTTCTAGTGATCAAACTAATGTCCATGACTCTATCTTTGTCTCCATCGCAATATTTGCAGGTAGAAAAATGGGATGAAAGCGTGTCGCTGAAATATTATTGCACCTGCTCATAAAATGACTAAATGATGAAAAAGTGACCGCATGGGCACCGTAAAGAATTACAAGGGTATAACAGACAATTAGGAATACCCTTCCTCCAAGAATTATAAAAAATAGTCTAATATAAAGCTGAAATGTGGAATATATTCCAATAAACCACCTATACATCATGTTTATCAAGAATTTATATATTATAATTATAAAGATTATTTTAATTGCCTATATTAACATTTTAATTTATTAGAGACATTGGCGACTAACACAAAAATATTGAATATAAAAAAATTGTGAATAAGTTTGCCTCTATAATATCAAATCCCGTTTTGCTGCCTTTTGTGAGTTATTAATTCCGACAAATTTTAATTCATGCAGTGTTATTCATCTACTTAACTCACGCCATCAAATAATCGTTTTCCTTTTTTTGGACAATAAAAATAACCCAGGAAAAAAATAAAAATCGATGACAAAGCGAATATCTTCGTAATAAAATACATTTTCAAGTAAAAAATATATGGTTTTTTAACAAAACAATATTGCTAATATAATATCAATATAGCAACTTATCGCAGTATCGTTAGTATCAATTGTATTTCTAATAATTTTTTTTGGAAATAAAATTTAGTAAAATTTACCATATAAAATCGACTTACTTATCTGTTTCAAAATTGATATTGTTAATTTGTACTAGTTCATTCCTATACATGTAGGGTGTCAATATGAAAGTTTCCGACCTTTAGTTTAGTATCTTGGCCTAAAAAAATATTTAAAACCGAAAACCCCAATTCAATTTTATTATCCAGAGGAAGCTACTTCAAAAAATAATATTGAAAGTAAGCAACAAACAAATTTCTTTTTATTAAATTAGTTTTGAGAAACCATTAAGTGAAAAACCATCGCCGTTATTTGTGTTCTTGATATATGCATTGTCCATTTTAAAAATAACCGTAAGACAATAATTCTTGATTTTGTCAAAATATTTTTTTATATTTCAATTCCAACTTGCAGTTTAATCGTTTTCTATCACATAGTTATTTATTTAAGCAAAACTTTCTGCTTACATTATGAAGACAAACAGATTTCGATAACCTAATAGAAGTAAACGGAAAAGCTAATCAAAAAAATAAAATTACTTACAAAGACCTTTTATTAAAAACTTGGGAATACGGAAAAATTACAATTAAAATTAAAACTGAATGCCCATTGAGAAATTTTTTGTTTCAACTCCTTAAATTTCAAAAATAGAAAAGAGAGTTAAACGATATCTTATGTCAAAGCGTGTTAAGTTACTTCTTTAAAGATGTATTTTTTTAAGTTAAGTTTTTTTTATTAATATTTGACTATTAATTTCAATGAAACAGTTTTAATGAAATCCCTGTAAATGTCCAAATTAAAATAAAAAATAACGTGCATCAAATACAAACAATTCTGAAAATTTGAAACGAAATCTCATGAAAATGTCTATTTAAATATTACAAAAATGAGGCTGCTTGTTAAAATTTAAAGAAGCAAATGAGCACAAGGGTGTAAAAACAACGAAGTATATTTTTGGTAATGGCAGAAAAATACTAAAAGGAAAAAATTTTCAAATTGGCAGGCAGTCTAGTAAGAAATCATTGTTTTTTCTACCTACGTAATCGTTGAATACAATATCCCCGCCTAATCAAAATATACTGTAGGTGTATATATATATATATATATATATATATATATATATATATATATATATATATAGATAGATAGATAGATATATAACCTTGAGATCTCTATTTCTCTAAAATTGAAATTTTGTGGTAGATATGTAAACAATACTCTTGTAATTTAGTCATATAACGCAGAATATCTAGATTTGTTATTCGGACAAGTAATCCAACGATATAAAATTGACCAGGAAAATCGGGGATAATTTAATTTGACTAAATTTATTCGGTTTGCAGAAAACCAACTCATAAAACCAACGTCGGACACCAAATACACATTAGAATTTTAGAAACAATTTAGTACTGTTATAATAATCCATAAAAAATTTGTCTCGGTTAAAAACACTTACTGATAAGAAAAGACCTAACTTTATTTTTGAATATACATAGTTAAATTGTCAGTTTCATTCAAGCATTAATGGAAATATAAATCAATATAAGTAGCGATTTACAGCTTTTGATTTAATATCTCTTGGCTTCTTCTGGTTAGCTTAAAAAATGGAACTTGTAATAAATGCATTATTGTGTCTGGCTCTACAAATGTGGATATTATATCCTTTTTCACATGTTTTCATTGTGCGTTATATAACAATCATGAGTAGATATATAAGGATGGAAATGTCATAATATTCAGTGTTTTAAATGAAGTAATACAGGAATGCTAGACTAACTGAAAAAGACAGAAATAAATTAGCTTTAGTATTTCTTAAGATGCGTATAAATACGGCTAGCCGAGCACGTGACGCGACCGTGACGAATATGCTGCGAACTTACAGCGAGACTCCTTTGAATTTTGTCGGTTTCTATTCATGTCGAGGCCTTTCGGCGGCAGGTCTCAAAGGATGTAGTAAAGGCGATTGGGTTACAAGAAGTCAATTTTTTTAGCTCTATTGTTTGCGAGTAGCTCGAACGAGTGATCTATTTTCCGTCGGTTTTCTGGTGCGAATTCAAAAGACTTTTTTTTATCTAGTGGGACGGGTTTATGACACGCTCTTTCGAAAAAGTTTACTCGGCACTAATGACACGAGATTTTTTAATTTTCTTTTGTTAATGAAATGAAATTTATTTAGAACTTAGCACTGATTAAAAGTTATTCATAACTGAATATGGAAAGGTCCGAAGACAATATGTTGAATTTAGAGGAGACCTGCAAATAATTCCAAAATTTTTAAGTTATAGACAACAATTTTATAAAAGAAAAGAAGTGGATGTGTGAAATGAAATTGAGTCAGAAATTTTGCAGAGACCAGTGAAAAGAAAATTTTTAATGCTGTCAAATGAAAATGGGCTGCTGAAAATAAATTTCTCTTTTAGAAATGGCTAGTTCTATTTTATTTAACAAATATTCAAAATCTAAGGGAAAGATCTAGATGAAATTTCTATATAGTCCGCTAATATGTTAGAATTTCCAATCTTTACCTTTTTTTTATTCAAAATAGTGTGTCAATATCGCCAAAGTTTTCTTTTTTTATTTAATAAACTTTTTGACAGTAAAATACCACTGCTTAAAACTAAGAAAGCAACCGTTTATTCTTCGTCATCAGACATTGCAGGGCGGCTCTATCTTCTTCGTTCATTTTGTATTAAATAAAATGTTCGTAAGAAATTTACATGGTGTGCTCCACTTCAACCGAAACAAGGCTGCGCTTTGCTCTTCGTCACCAATAAGTCCGATTTAAAAAAAAAAAAACTTTAAACCTGGTCATATTCTTTACCAAAATTATTTGTAAAAATCTGCTACGGTATTCACTGGATAACAAATTGGAGTATCCGTAATACAAAACACATTTGGTACGAAAGCGCCACCTATTTCAAATTATCAAAATTTACAAATACCGATACATATCTCTGTCTACAAATATTAATTTATTTTTACCCTTTGTTGGTTTACACCACCCAAACATTTTTTAAAATCTCCTTTGAGATCAACCGCCGAAAGCAGAAGGATTCAATCAAATCGGTAAACATCAAAGAAGGTTCGCTGCAAGTTCGAGGCAAACTCGTCACGGGCGTGTTTCGCGCGCGGCTCGCCATATTTATACGCACCTTTATACTTTGGACCAAAAATAAACAACGGCTGTAGATTTTGAAATAATCTGTCTTATATGCTGGTTTCAAGTCATTTGTAAGCCTATATGTTCAATATCATATTAAAACTTTATAGTACATATTTTATAAATGTATCTAAAATTTTAGACTTAAACAAAATTTAAACATGTACGGGTAATATGATCATTGAACTATTGAATTGCATTTTATGTAATATGAATAAAAATATAAATTGTACAAATTACTTATATGTATAATAAGGTGTATGGCATATTATACTTACTTGCCGTTCATTAAAAGGTGACATAAATACATAAATAACCATGTTACATAACATTTGTTTATTTTGTAACAATTAAATATAGGCATAAAATTAGAAAAACATAATCCGTTCTCATTTACTAATTTTTTATATTATTTATTTAGGTAAAACGTAAAAACCAGTTTCTAAATAATGACAGAGATGTATTAATGTGAGTATTTGGATTGATCACGGACATAATTAACTAGTTATTTTAAATTAATACGTGTTGAAATTGATTGAAGCTCTTTTAAAGTGATGTAACATCGTTGAAATTTAAATGGCAATAAAATAACTCTCTTTAGATAAAAATCTATTTATAAACTGGAATTGGACATTCTAAAATTAAAACAATGTAGGTAGTTATCACAAATTTTAAACAAGCGTGTTTCTCTAAAACCTATTCATAACAAAGCAATACATCTAATAATGAAAAAAGCCGAATTCGAAAAATCATAATACCTGATTCAATAAAGCAGTCTGAAAAATGGCCCTGTTTACTAGACAAATGGAGAAAGTACAATGTTACATCGAAATTGGTTCCTTTGTAAAAGTATGTTCTCGGACCAGTTTTTTCCTATGAATTTTATATCATTTTTATTTAAATTTCTATATCTCAAAGAGAGATATACAATAATTTATCATTATAAATGTATGTCGTTTGCAAGTAAAATCACCTTATAATTATTACGGATTTTCAGGGTCATGAATTATAAACCTGTAAATCATCTCTTGAATGAAGAACTATCACATATGATTATTTCAAAAATCTGCACCACATTAAAGAAGAATTTCAAAAATAACCCCCTCCTCCTTAGAAAATTAATAAATTGTGTGAAAAGTCTAAATATGCCAGGCTTAGTATAGAGTAACGCACAAAAAATCGTAGAGGTCGAAGTGCAGCAGAGGGACAAGAAAAACCCTAATGATCTACCCACAATCTACAGGCTACAATATGGAGATTAAAGTTGCTCAATCCAGGCCCTAATTTGTATTTTGTTGGTGGTCTAACACTATATGACATTTGTGTCATAAAAGTGACGTCACTTGCTCAATCCAGGCCCTAATTTGTATTTTGTTGGTGGTCTAACACTATATGACATTTGTGTCATAAAAGTAACGTCACTTGCAAACATCGCTTCTGGTTTTTTATGTGATCAATGTTGTGACGACCTAGATATGTCTATCGAATAACCAACCGCATGTATTTGGAAGATTTTTTACCTCTAGAAAAATTTTCATTGTATGAGCGGTTTTGCCAGGAAAAAAATATTTTCAATTACGTGCATTCACCAACTTGCTGTAATAATAAAATAATTTTTAAAATAAATGTTTGAAGTACAAGTAAGTATTTTAAAAAGATTGAAAAAACTACCTAATAGAAAATATTAAGCAAATGTACCCTTTTAAAAAAATGAACATGGACTTTTTCTAATATTTGTGCCACCTGGTAGATCTATTGTGCCCCCCTACTGCTCCCCAGTCGTAAGAGTTACCTTATCAGCTAGAGCAGGTCCTCCAATCCCACCTCACTCAGGAATCTCAGTATGTTGGATAGCTTCAAGGTGGGTAGCTCCCCTTCTCGGATTTGGTAAGATCCCAAGAACCGCATCTTAGGGTTTTCTAGAGTGCTGCATTCTGCAAGGACACGAACAGAGGTTTCGTCCTCTTCCTCACAGAATCTGCGCTCTTCTCTTTCTACCACTCCGAGTTTCTTGAGGTGTCAACGCCCTGTCAGAACTCTGAGCTGATTTTTACTCAAGCTTATGCATTCTTTGAATCTCTTCTGGTCGTAGTTCCCCAGAATCTTTGCTTGACTCAATCCTTGCAGCTCCGTCCAATAATTGGATCTTCTTCTTTTATCTTTAGTTCTTTCAACATTACGCTGCTAGTGATTCCACAGAAAGGCTTTGGCCCCAAAAAAGGTATCTCAGCCCCTTTCTTCGCGAGCTTATCTACTATTTTATTCCCCTCTATCCCAGTATGTCCCGGTACCCCCATAAAGGTGACTTTATTGCTCTTACTCAAATCATTCAGTTCCTCTAGGCATTCCCAGACCATTTTGGAACTGATAACTCAGCGCACTGATGGCTGCTTTCTCCTTGTTAAATTGAATACATATCCTAATGGCATATATTTCTGTCTGGAAAATGCTTGGTGACTTACATAAGCTTTAGTAGTGTCTGGTGCTGGGTCCATCCACTCCTACTCCAGTTCCTCCCATTGTTTTGGAGCCATCTGTATACCATATAGTAGATTTCTTGCTGAGTTTTTTAATGACTTCAATGTGTCCCATTCGCTCTTGCGACTCGACTTGTGCAGAAGTTTTTCACAAAGTTGAATTTCTTTTTCATTCAATCTTGAGGCATGTTCCAGATTAGTAGTGGGAATAGGGGGCTTGTACTTCACCCCCCACCACTTTTTTGATTGGTCAGCCAAGAATTACCTTGTTTCTGATTGGCTGCCCAAGTTCGCTCCCTATTCCGATTGGTTTCATAAACTCCGCCTCTTTTTGCTCCACCTCCTACCTCCTTCCTAACCACCACAGTAGTTGGAGGGGAGCTGATATTTTAAAGGACTGAATCTGAGCGAGCTACATTCATTCACAGTTAGTCTTAAGCTTACATAGAAGATTCACCACTAATAACGAAAAGTGTTAAATTAAAAATAAGTGGTAGTTATGAACAGCAATTTGCAAAATGAAATAATCAAATTAGGTAAACAGTTTACTAAAATTCAAAATTCCGAATTAAAGAATGCAATGCTAAGAAAAACGCACCCCGAGTGAGCACAGGTATATTATGAGACTGCCTTCCAATACCAATTAGCTGCAGAAGCCTGTTTAAATTATAGAAAAACACAAAATTTACTGAAGTTCGTTCATGAAATAAAGGAAATAGGATTCAGTTACTTTTTAAGGATATTGAAGGATTATATAAAAGATCCTGATATATTAAAAGAAATCGTGGAAGAGGAAGAGAGAGATAAAGAGATATTGAGAAACAGGGAGGTTTTACTGTAGGATTTATTAAGAAATCATTAATAAGAGAAATGTATTAAGAGTTTTTGATGTCCGCAGCCTGTTCCGAGTTTTATGCATATGAAGGTCAAGAAAGTGAAGCGCAGAATATTATATTGTTTTTAAATTATATGGAACATGCAGAATTATGTTTACTAGCAGCTAAATGTTGTAGCGAATATTTAAAAAATAAAAATATAGATATTTTCATATGTAAACTTCAAGAACTAGGATTAAATAATAATATTTCATGTATTAGAACAATGTTAGAAAATAAAACACATAATTTGTAATCAAGTCTTTTATTACATAAAAAAATTGTTGTAAAGGTAATAAACATTTGATAATGCACATACACATGGTATTTTTTGATGATAAAAGCAGCAAGGATCCATTTTCTTTAGGGTGGGTTGTTCATCAATCTCGATAACTGGTTTCATGGAATATTTCTTTACGAAATCTGCCTTTTCTTCCCCTTTTACATAAACATAGTCCACCTTAGCACTTAAATCTCTTATGATATCTCCACATTTGTGTAATGGCGTGAATCCTTCACACCACTCAATGCAATGGTAATTTTTTATTAACCACAGAGCTTGTTTGTGTAAATAGGATGGTAAATGACCCATCGGAAATGGAGCTTTGAAAATAAAATGACTTGCCTTTTGCCCATCGTAAGCTGCTAATTCCTTTACAATAAATTTATTATTTTCAATTTTGAATCCTTGAAGATCTAGAATAAGTTTCATATTTTCAAATATTTGAATTTCTTGATCATTTCTACTTTTAATTGATATTCACTTATTTGTTTTTTTAATTTCTGCAACTTAAGTTGAAAATCTAATACTCGAACTGAAATCTCGTAAGACATTATCTAAATGAAGAATTCTGGTTTGGCTACGTTAATAAATATCAAAATTGACGCATGCGCTCTTAAGCATAAGTAGCGGTTTGTTTAAAAGGAGTATTTTATCTTAAGGAAATTGTATTACAGCTGTTTCACAATTTTTGTTAATGGATTGTAACTGAAAACTTTATCATGAATTATAACACAATATGCCGCTGTTTTAGCGGGAATTTTTTCCTTGGTTTCAAATTCAATTTTCATGGTTACTGGACCTGTTTGTAGTAAATCTCTTTGATGTGAGCAATTAATGTAAACTATAGGAGCATTTTCTTTAAATTCTTTTGGATTAAAAATTGGTTCCACTGGAGAGTTATAATACCCTTGACGAAAGTCTGTAAACATTTCATACAGAGTAGCAAATTTATTATTTTCAAAATCAAGTTGAAGATCATTGTAAGGATATCTTTCTGAATTTAAAAAGACATTCATATTTCTTAAATTACAATGATCAAATTTACTCATATCCATTTTTAGATTACCACGTCTATTTTTCTGAAAAGCAATTAGAACATGACGTGGCGTTTCGACTTTTGTAGATGTTTTTACGGGCCAGTTGTGCCTCGTAGTTTCCAATAACTCTGGATATTCAACTAATTCCCAGCTTCGGAAGGTTATTAGTATATCACTATTTTTGTCAATAATTTTAGTAAGTGCTAATTCTTGCGGAATCGCTACAGTAAGATGAGGAACTCTCCAACACAACTTGGTAATTTTAACTTTGGGTTTTTCATCTTCATTACTGGATAATAATGCATTTGTATCATCATTACTTCTTATTAGAATAAGTTCTTGTTGTGAATTAAGAATAATCTTATTATAATCTTCAAAAAATCCTGAATACATCTTTAATGGTATACATAATGAAACATTACCTTTGTCATCAGTCATAATTTTTTCTTTAGATTTTGTTTTCGGATACCAACCGGCATTTTCCAATTTAGCACTTTCATTTTGATTAAATGAAATATATCCCTTAAGAGTTGAAGTTATACCAATATCCCGAACGGAGTCAATAGTAACACCATTTAAAATATAGCGCAATTCTTTAAATAAAAATGCCGGAGCATTATTAATTAAAACAGTATTAGCTAAAGGGGAATCATCTTCTTTAGTTACTTGCAATTCCACATAAATTTCACTTTTGCAAGGTAAAGGATATTTTCCTGTTTGTTGCAAAGCAATTCTGATTTCATCATTTGGTCCGAGTTTTGTAGGATTAAAAGGATCGAAAGAAAGAATTTCCCAGCTTAATATTGATTCATCAACCAATACATTTTCTCTTACATTTAAATAATCCATTTTTATTTAAGTTTAAAACCCAAACTTTAAAGAAATTTTCTATTAGAAGGTGTTAACCTTTGGAAGTTTGATTTCCTACTAAAGGAAGTTGGTTTCTTTCTTGTCTTATTAATGTTTTTATTATTAAATTTTCTAGTAAAGTTTGCAGATTTATTGTTATATAATATTACCATCTTTCATCTACTTTTTTAAGATGTAGTCTGATGGTTATGGTTTCTTCTCTAAAATTAACCAAATCACCTTCCTGATCTATTATTTTAATGGCTATTTTATCAATTACTTTAACGGTGACTGGGAAATATATGACGTTTTGAGGTGACTCAATTATTTTGAACCCTGGAGCAACGCTCGGGAAAAATTGGTGTATTATATGAACAGGTTTCCCGTTTAAATATGATCCCTCTGCAATACTGCAGTCTATATTTATTGAATTTACTTTAATTATTTCCGCGGGAAAATCTGATATATGTTCAATGTTGGCTTCCAATCGCCCATTTTTAAACCCTAATAATTTACCAATAGTTCCTTCACGAAAAGTTATGGGGGCTGAACATTTAAGATGTGTACGCAAAGTATTATTATTTGCATAAAGACTAAAACTAATTTTATCCTCATTCAAGTGTTTTTTTAAAAAATCTGTTATGTCTTCTAATTCGTAGCTACCTGGGGGTATGGCTATTTCTAAATTTTCATCATGAATTAATACATTATTCCCAACATCAATATTGGGAATTGCATTAAATGTTTCGAAATTTACAAGACCGATAACATATTCAACATCTTCATCTAAATATATTGGAGGATGTAACTCTGATGTTAAAATAGCGGAATTGCCGCTAAGAACAAAACTATATGACATTTTACTTTAAAAATGTGTTTAATAATAAACTAAAATTACGTGTTACATATGGTTATAAAGAAATTTTAGACACAATTGACCACAATTTGTTTTGTTAAAGTTTTGATAACTGTTATAATTATAATTAACAATATTATTATTTTGGTCGCTATAAAAATATTTAATTAATTCATAAGGGGGTCGCAAATTACCATAACTATCAAAATATATTATGTTTTTTCCTTTTTTTGTATATGCTATCCAGTGAGTACCAGCACCACTATGATTATCTAGATTGACAATTGCACTTTCAATTATCTTTATCTTTTTTGGTAATTTATCCCTCATAAAAATACCACGAAAGTTGGCAATTTGTAAATATTTAACGTATTTAAGTAAATCATAATTTGTAAGTGCTTTTCGAGGTATATGTTTTAGCAGTTTTTTGAATAAGGTTTCAAGTATAATCCACATCCTGTTTTATAGGGTTTTAAATAAAGTCCACTTCCTTTTTTTCCTACCGCAATGGACTCCATCATTTGATTTTGTCGTTTAGATTCTTCTAATTTCGCTTTGGCTGCTTTTGCATCATTTACTGCTTTAGCAATACCTGCAGCCTCTCCTCCAAGAGCACCAAGAGCAGACAAACCAGCAAATAAAGGTATAAGTGGAAGAAATCCGCCAGTCTTTGGGATTGGAATTACCCTTTCCTTTGGAGGTAACACTTTACCTGTTTTTTTAATAGCTTTTAAAGCAGTTTGAATACTTTCATTTAGGTCTTTAAAACGTTTCCCCTTAATTCCTTTTCTAGCTTTTGAAATTACCTGAGATAATGATAGTCCTCGTCCTTTTCGGGTTTTTCGCTTGAACTTTCTTCTCGTTCGAAGTCCCATACCTAATTTTCTTTTAATTTTCATAGCACCAGTAATTCCTAGTGCAGCAGTTTTTTCCCCAAAACTCGAATCTTTAGCTTTGAACCTTGATAAAGCTTTGTCAGCTAATATTTTATCAGCTAAATGCCTTCTTTTTATATCATTTGATTGTGAGTAAGCAATATCGTGTTCTTTACAAGCCTCATCCAATAAATTTATAACTTTATCACCTCTTGACAATCGTTTTTCCAATTTTGTTCCAGGTCCACAAAAATTATAACCAGGAATATGCAATTCAAAGGGTAATTTATTGATTAATGAGTTTACTAAACCACTTCCTTTCCTTTTGCTGTTTGTCTTGTAAATGATTTGTTTATTATGTGATGGAAACATTATATATAGTCACAATCCTAGTGATAACTAACCAGTTACATCACAATACCGAATATTAATAGTTTGTTTTATATATAAAATGAGAGTTGAGAAACAACCATACTCTATAACAATTAAGGATCATGAAAGTTCAGTGAATGGTTTTAGAAAACATGGAAAACTGTTTGAGGGAAATAGTAAAAGAGGGTTAATTATTGGCCCGTCAGGCTGTGGCAAAACCAATGTTATTATTAGTTTAATTGAAGATCCGAATGGTTTGCGATTTGAAAATCTGTATGTTTATTCAAAATCCTTATATCAACCAAAGTACAAATATTTGAGAACACTTTTTAAACCTTTGAAAAAAATTGGATATTATGAATCTGAAAATGAAGAAACAATTGTTTCACCAAAACAAGTTAAACCAAACTCTATAATAATATTTGATGATATAGTGTGTTGTAATCAGAACGTTGTAAAAGATTATTTTTGTTTCGGAAGACATAAAAATACTGATTGTTTTTATTTATGTCAAACATATTCTTCTATTCCGAAACAATTAATTCGTGACAATGCAAATTTAATTGTTATATTTCAACAAGATCGAACAAACTTAAAACATATTTATGATGATCATGTTAATATTGATATGTCATTCAACCAATTTAATGAGTTGTGCTTAATATGTTGGAAAGATAAATTCGGATTTTTGGTAATAGACAAAGACTCTAATGTGAAATCTGGCCGATATCGAAAAGGATTTGATTCATATATTTACTTATAAAAATAAACGTTTGATGGTAAATTATACCAATCATGGATGAACGTTTAGCAAGAGAACTAGTTAAATCAAGAAAAGCTGTTAAACAAAAATATCAGAGTTTAAAAAATGCGGAATTTGAGGCGCAAACTAAATTGGAGGAAACATATAAACCGATAACTCAACCCTTACAAGAATTAATTTCAACGATTGGTAAAATTGAACCTGTTGAAATAAAGGAAGAGCTACACACACCAATTAAAAAAATTATGAAACACCACAAAAAAGATCAATTCAAACACTAACACCAAAGAGAAAATTACAATATGGAACATCAACACCAGAAAAAAGAAAGACGGGAAAAACTCCACTCCTTCCTACAGAAATACCATCGATTATTGACTGGGACGCGAGTTTAGCTTCAGCAAGTCAAATGCCATCTATACAACAAACAAGTATTATTGCAGAAACTACCCCTTCTTCAGATTCACATTCCACAATAGGAAATCTTTCAGATATACTAGAACAAACACGGCAAACAGTTAGAACATTTGTTGATACAGATTTATATAAAGAATATTTATCAGGATTTGATGAATTACCGCGCCAATATATTGATGGCGGTGTAAAAGATGTTGAACATGAGTTTGATCACCAATATGGAATAGTTCATGATTTGGAAACCGAGAAATTCTTTTTGGGTTTAACTCAAAAACCTGTCGAAATTATTGGTAGAAACATCAAAATTGAAGGAATAACCTATACAGGTACACCAGGTTTATATGAGTTATTATTTAAAAAAGAACCAATAGGGTATAAAAAACAAGATTTGGAAAATTATATGGATATTTTAAAAAGAACCAATGCATACCGAAGAAATAATGATCCAAATGAGCAGGTGCAGGGAAATGGATCACATAAATATATTTCTATAATAGGACCTTATTTGCAAAGCAAAGGAATTACAAAAACTAAAACTCTAAATCCCGAATCACAACAAGCAATCCAGGGATTTTTTGAAAGACGCAAAGCTCCATATAGAGAAAGTCGAATGTCTTCAAAAAAAACCGGATTTGGTATAACTTTAAAAGTTAATAAACCTAATACAGATTACATATATTGGGATAATGTAAACGAACTTGTTGAGAGACTTCAACTATTGGTAGCATCCATGCTTGCGGGACACACTGGTCATAACAATGAAATTATTTCCATTATTGAAGAACTAAGAGAAGCGAATATTATTATATAAAAGAACATAATAGATACTTTTAAACATTTCTAAAATGACCATCGATAAATTTGGTCGTCATATTTCAAAAAAATCTGCTCTAAACACATTATTATCATTAGAAAATAAAATATTATCAAATGTTGAAGAGAAAATAATAAAAAATTTTGAAAGCGATGTAAAATATATTGAAAACAAATTAATTCAAAATTTAGATCCCGGGTTGAAAAGTGACGTTAATAATTTAAATAAGAGAATAAATGAATATGATAACAACATACAAAATATTGCAAAAAAGATTAAGTTATTTGAGGATAAAGTTATTCCTGAATATAATGACAAGATAATTAATTTGAAAAATACTGTTGATGGAAATGATGAGGTAGTAGAAAAATGTTCTCAGAAAGTTTCTAAATATGCAAATGACTTTGACGTAGTGACAAAAAATAATGAAAAAATCGAGGATATACTAAAGCAATTAAACCATCTAAAAACCAAATCTGAAACTTCTTTTGACGAGGGAAATTTTACAAAGGTAATTGATGAAAAATTACAAAAAGAATTAGAATCCTTACTACAAGTAGTGCAAGCTATAATGGAAGTTTCTAAAAAGGATATATTAATTAAAATTAAAAATAATAGTTCAAAAATCGAGGAGATTTCTTTACTGATAAAAGAACTTGAAATATCTTATACAGATATATTACACAAAGCTGAAAAGACAGCGTCAGATATAAAAAATATAGAAAAAAAAATTGTAAAAATGACATTAGATATAACAAATGCAGAATTTCAATTAGGAAAAGATCTAAAAAATCTAGAAGATAAATTAGTAAAAGAAATAAAATCATTAAATGAATTAGTTCAAAGAGCTGCTGAAGTTTCTAGAAAAGAATTTAATGATACAATGAATTATGCAAGAGAAGAAATGAATTCAACATTAGGGGTTTCAAAAAAAATTATACGTTATCAAATGTTGTTTTGGAAACTAAATTTAATGTGAAAATGTCTGATCTTAATAACAACATCACCCAAATAAATTCGTCAATAAAAGAAATTAGAAATGAAAATAACAAATTATTTGAAACAATGGAAAATAAATTTAATGTAAAAATTTCTGATCTTACTAACAACATCACCCAAATAAATTCATCAATAAAAGAAATTAGAAATGAAAATAAAAAATCATTTGAAGCAGTGGAAAATAAAATTAAAGAAGTTACTAAAAAAAACTGAGATGACTTTTTCATATTTTACACAGTCAGCGATAAAGGATTTTTATAAACGGTTTAGAAGGAGGTAAAGTTATTTATGGGATTTATTTTCGAGAGTAAGGTATAAATTAATAATGAGTAAAATTAAGCAAGACGTTGTAAATGAATTACATAAACCAGCGAGAAGGCGATATAGAAGGAGACGAACAATTGTAAAAGGGCTTAATGATCTATTTCAAGCTGATCTGATAGAAATGCAGCCATATGCGAAATTTAATAGGGGTTTAAGATATATTTTAATGGTAATAAATGTGTTTTCTAAATTTGTATGGGCAGAACCTGTAAAATCCAAAACTGGTAAAGATGTAACAGCTGCAATGAAAAAAATTCTATTAACTTTAAAAACTCCCCCAAAAAATCTGAATACTGACCAGGGTAAAGAATTCTTTAATCAAGACTTTCAGAAACTTATGGAGCAGTTCAAAATTAATCATTACAACACATTTTCTAATATGAAAGCTAGTATTGTAGAGAGAGTAAATAGAACTATAAAAAACAAAATGTGGAAAAAGTTTAGTTTACTAGGTAATTATAAATGGATCAGCTTTCTTAAAGAAATAATTACAGAATACAATAATACTAAGCATTCAACAATCGGAAAAAAACCAAACGAAGTTAACAAAAAGAATGAAATGGAAATCTTGAAATCAGCTTATACCCATAGGAAAACTGTGGATCCCAGATCACCAAAATTTCTTGTCAGTGAATAAGCAAGATTCGTGAACAATTTTCTAAAGGTTACACACCCAATTGGTCAAACGAAATTTTTCAAATAAAAAAAATCCAGCTGACTAATCCAACAACGTATTTGATTCAAGATGGAAACGGGATAGATATTCAAGGAGGTTTCTATGAGGAAGAACTTCAAAAAGTAAGACACCCAAATGTATATCTGGTGGAAAAAGTGTTAAGAAAGAAAGGAAACAAAGTATTTGTAAAATGGTTAGGATTAAATAAATCTTATAACTCTTGGATCTTCAAGGGAGATGTGATGTAATAGTAATTAACGCTGTAATAATAATTGATGTTTGTAATAAAAAAATGAATTTTTATATATATTTGTTTTATTTAAAAATAAGCTTATTACATAAACATTTTTTTAAATACAATATTCCTATAATCAGAGTCTAATATGGGATTTAAAATTTCTTCAGTCAATTTAATCCTTCTTCTAAAATGTTTTTGATTTATAAATTCTTCAGAAGTCATACGAGCTTTTCTGTAGGCAAAGTTCCAAGCAACCATCAGATGAATTTGGTTTCTTGATTCATCAATAGATACTGTCTTCTTCATAATAGTGCTTAGACTTTAATTTTTGTTCTAGTTCTTCGGGATGATTCAAAAGCAGTTCCAGCATGGAGCATACATTTTCACTATTTAGATTTTGTTTTGGAGAAAGGACATTATATATTTTGTCTAAGGAATCTCCATCGTAAAAGTTGTTATTTCTAAAAACGTTGAAATAACGTCGAAAGTTTTGTTTTTGTAAAACGTTTAGTCTATATTCTATAAGTGGAATTTGTTGCCATAGTCTGCAGACAGTTTCATTTCCATAGTAAATAAATTCACAGCTTTTCGCAATCTTCACTATTGGTAATTCACCAATCTTTTCAAAATGAATAGATAAATTTTGCAAATATATCGGTTCATTGAAAACATTAGGTGAAAACATATAATTTGTTATAACTCCTTGATATTGCAATAAGTTCTTCCAATCATCTTCATTTAATATCACAGATTGACCATTTTTAGCACCAAGTTCAATGCATGGTAGAAAATCACTTTCCACCCACAAACCAATCGCAGCATATTTAGAGTTAGAATTATTTAAATTATATTTTGTAGAATTTATAATTGTTTTTTTTTATTTTCTTTTTTAATGGTGAATTTTCAAATATATTTTTACTCTGATTACTGAACATCTTGAATGATGTATTTCAAAAACTAACTAGCTATCTGTTTACTCCCAAAAAACTAACTATCTATCCGTTTGCTCCTAAATTTGATACATTTTCCCTCTCCTCTCAAGTGGAGGGGTAAACTTATTTTCCTTCTCCATTTAAGAGGAGGGGATAAACTTTAAATGTCTTTATACTAACAAGAATCAATAAAAAACAAAATTTATATTATTTTTAAACATTTATTAAATAATTTTATAGATATTTTTTTATGAAATACAATAAAATTAAACATGTACAAATAAATATTGCTGCTGCAAATATAATAACAAATATATAACAACAGACCCAATGACAGGATTCTTCTTTTTTATTGTTGAAAGGAATCCAATCTGAATATTGTAATGGTTTGTTTGTCATGGAATATTTAATTTTTATGAATGTATTTTCACATAAAGCAGAATCAGTTACATTATAGGTAAAAAAGTGTGAATTTCCAACAAGATATGTCATTTTCATCTGTTTGTAGCAATCGGTTTCATTTTTGAGGGCATTTATACATATATCAGCCCTAACTGCATTAGGAATGTAATTTACATATAGCACATTTCCAACAAGGGAAACTAAAACTATTAAAGATGCAGCAGTCATTGTTGTAATATTACTAACAAATAGTGGTATTTGTATACAATATATATGTCTTTGGATTCAGTTCCCCCTCCAACTTTTAAAGCTTCAAAAACGACTTACATATATTATCATCATATAAAATGATGATTTTATAAAGATGAAAAATTACTAGGAGTAGTTAATTCTAATCGTTGTTTTTTATTTTTAGATGCATTTTCGTTTTCGGAACTTAAAGAAGTTAGAGTATCATACATCATTTTCATATCTTTATCAAAAAAATATGTTTCCAAAATATCTTTATGTCCCCATGCAAGAGTTTTTGTGGAATTTGGTATACAATATCTTTTATCATCATGAGTTGTTAATGCCAATTTATTTAACAAATTAGTGTATATGTTATGCATATCTGACTTGAATACATACGTGGTGCAGAATATTTTGTCACCTTTCTCAACAACATCTTTATAATCTGATAATGTTAATTGATTTTTTATACATGATTTACTAACACCTTTTGCTTTTTTATCTACACTATTTTTGGATTTGATGCAATATGCTTTAGCACCAGTTCCATAAAAACTTTCAATGGGAATCCCTTTGTACTCATCTTTAAATTTACCAACAACTGATGTTGTAATAGGCATGCAATGAATATTTTGTTCAGAAAAATTAGAAGTATCAAATTTATCCAGATTTAGCTTCATATCTTCATAAAAGTTTTGGGTCTGAACTTCAAGAATTAAGGAATCAGTATCCGTATATAATAAATTTAAATTATTACCATATTTAACTTTTAAATACCCGTAATAAAAATTATACATCACAGTTTTTGCAATATCCAAGATACTCATCCCAACATAAATTGGTTTATTGTATTCAATGCAAACCTGTTGAAGTTGAAGAGCAACTAAATTTTCAGAGAAAATTTTAAAATCCTTTAATTGAGGTTTAGAAATAAGTTTTTCGGCACTAAATTTATTACCCTGTCTTTCCCATTGAGATACTAATTTAATATCTGCTCGCCTATCAACATTTTCCATGGTTTTACCGAAAATTGAATTATTTGCCAATTTATAACAATTTTTATCAAATTTATTTTTAGATAAATTTCGTAAATTTGTATTTAAATCTATATATTCCGCTAACCATGGTGATTGTGTAAACTTAACTGCTCTGTGTATTTTTATGATTTTGAGTCCAAATTCTAGACATTGTTTCAGATATCGGTAATGAATGATATAGTTATATTTATTATGTAAGTTTGGAATCAATTTGGAGTGGTGTGAAATTGGCGGTGTATATTGTTCAGGACAAAATGGGAAATCATTATGACTATCATGTAAATAATTTGGATATTCTAAATCAACTTCAAATATGTACCCTATAGATGATGTATCTGAAAGTTCGGATAGATTTAAAGTTTCTATTTCGAGCTTAGGTACCCAAGCAAAATTTTTTTCAGGCAAATATTGTTTCATAGCATAACCATACAAATTTGTGGCGTCTAAGTAAGTGATATATGTTGTAGGTCTTTCAGGATTAAAATTTTCTAAGAATGGATTATTTGCTTCAGATTTGCGTTTGGAACAAATGCTAACCCCACCACGAACACCTTTTTTGAAAAAATGAAGCATATCTGGTTCCGTTAATAATTCTAATTCTACATTAGTTAATTTCATCATTGCATCCCAGCACATAGAAGGGCTAGTAACATAATTAACAGGATCTAACTTATAGGTTTTAATTCATGTGGATCTATAATTTTCAAAAACATCAGCCAAAAGTAAAACATCAGATTTTAAGTAAATATCGGAATAAGCCCCTATTGTAGAACACTTAAATAGATTCCACACTTCTACAGCACGATTGTAGTCTTGAGGAGAGATATTTTCATCGGTTAAGTTATTATAAAATTTATCAATCGATGGTAGAGATTTCTCATTTAATTTTTCGTTGGAATCTATGTAAGAGTATGGAAATACCCCTTTTTGTCTAATGTATCGAAATTCATCAGCATTTGAGAAAAACTTTTTAATTTCAAAACATTGTGAATCTTGTAGAGTTTGTGATAGCGACTCTAAAGACTCTGGGAGAAATTGAAAAGAATCTTTAAAGCGTAGTCGCAAAGAAACTGGTTTCCGCTTTTCTGACACATAACTGTCAACGAAAATTTCCTTACTAAAAGAAATATACTTTTCTTTATTTTGAGCTATAACACTAATATTTTCTTTATTATAGCAAAGCGATTTAATAAATAGGTGAGAATCATAGTTTTTTAAATTATGCAATACTATTGGTATATATTTTGGAGGTTTAAAATGCAAATTACAAATTGAGTGGGCAGCTCCTCGATATTTACCTGTAATATGACAATGATCTCTACACTTTAAGAAATTTCCTTTTGAAAAAGGTTTTTCACATATGTAACAAATGCTAGAATTTGCATACTCAATCTGTTCTACAGATGACAAATCTTTCAATGGTACTTGATATTTTAAATATTTTTTATAAATTTCTTTTACATCATTTTCAATGTATTCAATAAATTTTAAAGCGCAATCTGTACCTCTATAAAGTTTAAGACAAACAACATTCTCATCAAATGATGATTTAATATAATAAGCAAATGAATAGGGTATATGTTCAGCAGTTTTAATAGTATATTAGGTTGTCGAATCAGGTGTAGATTGTTGGCACTCAATGTTTTTTAAATAACATTCAAAATCGGCATATATAACAAAAGGAGCTTTATACTGTTTCTGAATATTTTGAAACTTTAATATATTTGCAGGAATATAATTGCCAAATTTATCCAAAATCAAATTATCTGAAGGAAGCTCAATTCGAACAAAACTACAATCACGTTCTAAATGCGCGTTAAGTTTTTCATATGTTCCAAAATATTGAAGGCATCCATCACATAAGTATTTTTTTATTTTCTTTTTTGATAATTGTTTGGATACCAAGCAACCTAAATCTTTTATCCAACAGTAGTGGTTATTTCCATCATCAGAACTTATTAAAAGCAAATTAATATGTAATTTTTTCTTTTCATTATTATAATGTAAAGGACCGACAATCTCATATACATTTTTATTATCTCTAAAAAAATTTTCAACTCCATATACATTTATGGACAAATTATTTTTTTCCTCAAACTTTTTTATATCTAATAATTTTACTGGAAATTCAATACCTGTAAAATCGAAAGCATTTCTGAAGTCTGGATATGATGAGGTCTTTTGAGGATTACCAATTGGCTGGTATGCTGCTGAAACGACTGCCCAGGCGAAACAGCAATTGTCCTCATTCATCACATTCACTATTGATTTAGAAAATGTTTGCATCTTAATGTAGGAGGAGGCATTCAATGGGTTGTACTTATTGATGTTGACTTCCAAATGCAGAATTCTTTGTAGAGCCCACCCTGTAATAGGAATTAAAAAATTAGTTCTGAATAATATTTTTTAGAGATGTTTAAGTGATATTAAGAAAACTTAGCTCTTGAGATTAAATAATAATTACCTGAGTCTCTTTCCGGCAATTCATCTGCTTTGGTTTCAATAATCTTGAATAAATCATTGTAAAGCGGTTGTAGATCAGTTGTATGGGTTACAATGAAGAACGGTGTATTAAATGACTTAATTGAAGTAGAGGTTAAAGTTGGAGAATAATATATCCCAAATAACTCCAAATTTACTTTAGCACATGTAAATTCTTGTTGGCGCTGGCGTATTAATGTTTGCACTTTATTACCAACATCTTGCTGAAACTTTTTGATGTCGATGTGATAATTCTGCGAATATATTCTGTAGGAAGCTATTCGACATTTAAATGCACTCCTGATAATGTCAATTCCATTTCCATATTTTATGCAGCTCCTGTTTTTATGAATATTTGTCCTCAAGTGTGTGCTCCAGGAATGAGATTTGACATTTACTTCACAATCTTGGCAATATCGCATTTGAGGTCTTGAAAGTAGTTCATCAACTGAAACAATTATTATTTTTTAATTTCTCTGTAAAACTTTATTAATATTAAAAAGTACAATTAAAAGAAAAATTATAGCTAAATATGTTATAAAAAAATACTTACGATTAATTATATAATCTTCCAAGTTAAAGGTGTTTTCGTTATTAACAACATTTTCTCGAAGGTGGCGTACAATATTTTGTTTTCTTTTAAATTCTCTTAAGCAGTGCGTGCAAAGGAGAGTCATTTTAAAATGGAATCGATTAGGGCCGTGTCGCTTTTAAATAAATACAATTTCGATCTATCAAGACCCAATGACATAGAATAATTAGCAATTTTTTCAGCTCGCGCAATTTAGAAAACTTTTGGATTTACTTTTGAATTAACTTTTGGATTCACTTTTTAATTTGAAGAAAAACATGAATTTTTTTTAAAAAATTTATTTCCCAAATTTAAAAGAAGATCGCCTTGTCGTTGAATACAATTTTTAACGTCTTTTAAAGTCGAATTAGATAAATTATTACATATATTATCTAAGTTTAAATAGGAATAAACCATTGACTTAAATCTAGATGTGGCACACCTTGTTTCATTCCTATTTAAGCTCGGCTTAGTTTTCTTATGTAGAAACTTATCTAATTCTCCAATAGCGACTTTATTTGTTGGATTGATCTTCGGAGCTGTTGTTACAGCGACTGGTAAAGAATTTTTTGAAATTTGTGCCCCTAAAGTTTGGGAACTAGAAATATCACCGTCCAATTTTGACTTTTTTAAATCTGGACAATCATTTGTTTCTGATAAAAAACGTTTTTTGGAAAAATTTTAAATTTTCAGAACTTTGTTCTAAATTTAGGCCAGAAGGATTTTTCAAAAATTGATTTTGATTAGAGGAAGAAATTAAGGGACATTGAGGCTGCTCATCTTCAAAATTTTCAGTATAAGTATATACCTCAATGTCCCCCACAATTTCGCCACAACTCAAATCAAAAACATCTACCGAATTTACTGAATTTCTGGTATAGCCAAATTTGGATGGTTTTTCAAACCCCTGAATAAAATTTTGATCCAACCCTTCAATTAAATTTTGATCCAACACTTCAATAAAATTATGTTGAGCTTTGGATGAGACGTTTATAACAGTCTCAACGCTGTCGTTGGAATCCTCTGATGAATCTGACGATGCATCTGAAATTGGCGAATAGTGGGGGCGATAAACCTCTTCCATATTATTTTTCGAAAAACCCCCAATGCCAATCCTCTTATCATTATTTAAAGCTCCCTCGTTACCAACCCCATTATTATTATTGTTTAAAACCCCCTTATTATTTTGTTCCTCACAGCTCTCAAAAGTCTCCTGATATTCCACATCACCCTTAATTAAATTTTGCCCTGAGCTATTTTCACAAATTTCACCCCCTTCTAATATATCTAAAAGTTGTTCCAAATTATATCCCTCATTTATTTCAGAATTGCTAATTAAATTTTGCCTTAATATATCATTATTTAAATCATCGAAATTAATTGTTTCAAGAGGTTCTTGAGGAATATCTGGGATAATAGATTCATCCAAAACTTTTAAGAGCTGTGTCAAAATATCGCTTTCACCAATTTCGGAAGAATCGCCAGATTCAGATGAATTGTTAAATGTATTAATATCAATTTCCCTAAATTTAATATCTAGCTCCTCGTCGCTTAGCCCACAAAATGAACAATCCATCAAATCATGCACAAGGCAAGCGTCGTTTAAATCGAAGGCTGTTAAGTCGATGTTTTCAATTTTTACATTTAAAAATGACATTTTAAATTATAAATTAAAAAATCAAAAAAATTATAAATCGATAAAAAAATCAAAAAATCAATAAAAAAATCAATAAAAAAAATCAAAAAAAATCCACAAAAATGAAAAAATCAATCAAAAATTGGCTTTTAAAAGATGAAATAAAAATGAATTAAAAATCCAAAGTATTAAGTCAAAAATATTAAATCAAAAATATTAAATCAAAAATATGAAATCAACAATACAAACCAAATGAAAATTAATAATATGTCACTACGTCACACAATAATTCGAAATAAATCCGACTATCAAGATATATTAAAATCGATTCGATAATTTTACAAGCGTACGCTAATAGCGAGATATAAACTGAAGAGACGCTTCGTACCCAGCCGAGTTTTAAAGCGGCCAAGAGCCTGGTACTGGCTGGTACGGCGTGGCACTGCATGGTACGACGGGAACCGTGAGACCGTGAACTCGAGAGAGGTCGTTGAACGGTCGTAAGTTGTTTTGTTCGTAAGAAAAAGACGAGTAAAGAAGAGAAGAAGAAAAAAAAAAGTTGTTTTTTGGAATAATATAAAAAACTTTTTTTTTTTTTTTTTTTCGTTTTTTATATTATTCCAAAAAACAACTTTTTTTTTTTCTTCTCTTCTTTACTCGTCTTTTTCTTAAGAACAAAACAACTTACGACCGTTCAACGATCTCTCTCGAGTTCACGCTATCTTTGCCTTCTTCTTCTTCTCATTCTTCGGACCGGTTTCGCCGCTGGAGGTACGGAAAGGTGGTATTTCAGTATTGTATATAAGGATTTACAGCGTCTTGACTTATCATTCATTAAGTTTAAAGTCTCAAAATGAGTACGTTCATAATTATAACACTACAAGACTTTCTGGGATTCTTGGAAAATCAGATTAATCTGATGGATCGTCAGAGTCCAAATTCCGAGAACACGGTGATGTGGCCGCCACCATCAGAGGCTGACTATTTAGATGAAGAATTTATCAACATGTTTGAGCCAGACCTGGATCCCGAGCCTATCGCCTTTGAGTGGGATCCAGACCGAGCAATGGATCTTCAACCTTTGATGATGGAGCAACAACAGCCTATGGAAGAAGATCGGCCACAACCTATGGCAGAGCAGCAGCAGCAAGCTATGGCAGAGCCGGAGCAACAGCAAGCTATGGCAGAGCCGGAGCAGCAGCAAGCTATGGCAGAGCCGGAGCAGCAGCAAGCTATGGCAGAGCCGGAGCAACCTCTAGCAATGCGAAGACAGAGATACGATAGAAAATGCAAGAGGCGGATACCGGAGCAGCAGCAAGCTATGGCAGAGCCGGAGCAACCTCTGGCAACGCCAAAACAGAGATACGATCGAAAATGCAAGAGGCCGATACCGGAGCGAAGACAGAGATACGATCGAAAATGCAAGAGGCCGATACCAGAGCAGCAGCAGGCTATGGCAGAGCCGGAGCAACCTTTGGCAATGCAAAGACCGAGATACGATCGAAAATGCAAGAGGTCGATAAATTATAAATTATAATTTATAATTTACGACAATCTCTGGTAGGCAACAACATCTCTGGTGGGCAACAACATCTCTGGTGGGCAGCCACAATCTCTGGTGCATCAGCAGCAACCGATGGCAAAGCAGTAGCAACCTATGGCAAAGCAGCAGCAGCAGCAGCAACCTATGGCGGACAGCAGCAACCTATGGCAGAGCCGCAGCAACCTATGGCAGAGCAGCAGCAGCAGCAGCTTCTAGTGGTCAGCAGCAACAGATGGTAAAGCAGCAGCAACCTATGGCAGAGCAGCAGCAGCAACCTATGGCAGAGCAGCAGCAGCAACCTATGGCAGAGCAGCAGCAGCAACCTATGGCAGAGCTGGAACAGAGATCCATCCCAAAATGGTACTTGGTATTATGATTTATATATGTATATATGTATTTATCTATTTATGTATATATGTATATTTGTATTTTAATTTAGGAATAATAAAAAACAAAATCGTTGAGGAAAAATTTTTTTCTATTTCACACCTAATAACCAAGTTTCTTCAACTTTAAAGAATTATTATGAATAGGATGATTATATATATTTTTATTTTTTTACAAGCATAGTAACGAAAACTAGTTTTTTTTTAACTTGGCAGAATTATTCTACATGGAAGAATAAATCATAAGCTCGGTTTTCAGAGAATCTTATTTAATCAAACCTAATTGTTCTTTATCTTATATATTAATTCTTATTTAAATATCTTAGTTGACATTTTTAAACTTAATATTATAAACTACTAGGGTGCATGAATAAATTCAAGTGAAATATCAAATTTATTTATTTAAAATTCAATTTATCAATAGGATTGATGGTGCATATTATGTAGAAAAAATTATTCTACACTGAAAGAACAAAATCATTAATTCTTGGAATCTAAATATAGACAAATTTCTATTTATTTACATGGTACCCTTATATTTATTTAACTTAAACTTAATATATATCTTATAACTTATACCTTATATCTTATAACTTATATCTTACAACTTACATTTTATATAAAATTTTATTTAAATTAGTTGGCATTTTAAACTTAATATAAAAAAACTACTAGGAATAAATTCAAGTGGAGTATCAAATTCATTTATTTAAATTTATGCATATTATTTGAAAAGAATTATTCTATACTGAAAGTACAAAATTATAAATTCTTTCAATGGGAATAAATACAAATTCTTATCTATTCACATCATTCCCTTATATTTATTTACATAGTTTTTTACATTTATTTAACTTAGCAGAACAAAATCTAAATTCTTATAAAATATTTTAAACTTAAACTTAATATAGTCCATAGTGCATGAATAAGTGCAAGTGAAATAAATTTATTTAAAATTTGATTTTTCGATTAGATGGTTTTGCATATTCTTTAGTTCTGGTTTGTTACATATTATACATGCTTGTGAAGGAGTTGTTACAAATAAATCGTTTTCACAAGTGTTGCATTGTAGATCTTTTTCGCAACATATAAAGAATCGTTTATAGTGGCTATTAACAAAATTATGTTTCCCATTTGGGCAATTTAGAGCATGTATATAGTAACATTCACAACATAAATTATATGCACCGCCAGAAGATGAAATGATTACAACATAAGATTGGAAAACGCACACTTCTCGCGTAAGGTAATTTGGTGCCAATGCATCACTTGCATTTATTTTTGTCACTTTCACGAGCCCCTCTTCTCCACACCCGTTTGGAACTCCATTATCCTCTATCCCATCATCTTCTTCGTCTTCATCATCGTCTTCGAAGTTATTACGATCAATAGTAATCAGAGACTCCTGTCTTGCGTTGAATTTCTCCCTTCCAGCCAATTTAAAATGAGTTACTTCTTCCTTGTACATTGACTGGATTGATTCATCGCAAGCGGAATCTAAATAGATTTATTGTTGATCCATTTCGAAGACTGATGAACTGAATTTGTGAGATTTGATTCACTTGTTTAAACAATTTGCACTTTGACAACACTTTTTTATTGGTAAAGGTGGACCGTCTATATGATTTTTGTATAAGTTGTAATGTTCAAAACAGGGTAAATTTAGCTTCAATTCCTCGTCACTTCTATAATTTTCCGGCAACCTATTCCAAATTTGTTGTAAACTAAGTGAATCAACGTATCTCTTCAAATAACTGATGGGAAAGAAGGCCAAGTCTTGATCTTCAAAATCGGTAAGATTTTTTCCGTTATTTTGGTAGGAAATTATTACTTGGCCTACACGTTCAATGAGTTGCTGTTGTTGTTGTTGCTGTTGGTCACTATTTGACATCGCGCACGAATGACTGAAGCTCGCTCAGACTCGATCGTTTAAAATACCAGCTCCCCTCCAACTGCTACCAGCTCCCCTCCAACTACTGTGGTGATTAGGAAGGAGGTAGGAGGTGGAGCAAAAAGAGGCGGAGTTTATGAAACCAATCGGAATAGGGGGCGAACTTGGGCAGCCAATCAGAAACAAGGTCATTCTTGGCTGACCAATCAAAAAAGTGGTGGGGGGGTGAAGTACAAGCCCCCTATTCCCACTACTCAGATTTATTGATATCTGGATAAGAGATTGGGCCTGAGATTTATGACCTCATCTCTCGTCACCCTATAAATCGTCCTCTTCGCCATGTTATCTTCAAATATGTGTGGAGGAGTGAAGTTTAGGATTACTTCCTGTGGCGGCCAGTGGGCAGGTTTTCATTGCCCCGGCTATACATACACAGGCCAGTCTTTGAACTTTGGAGAGGTTAGCTCTTGTATTAGTCAGACTGGTTCTTTTGCTCCAGACCTTTGCCCCATATGTGATGATTGGTATCAATATTGCAGTGTACATTCATTGCAGGATTTTTGGATTTGTACCTTTTTTTCCGACATTATTCCAGAGGAGTTTGTCATAACGTTTATAACATAAAAAATCAGAAGGGATATTTCAAGTGACGCCACTTTTATAACACTTACACTGCTTTATAGAAGGTCGTTATACCACTAAAAAATGTCATATTATAGTGTTAGATTACACGCAAAAAATCATTAAATTCAGTTACCACGTTTTCAAGAAATTTGGGTATATTCAAAATTTTATTTAAAGTTTGACGTCTTCTACCACCTAAACCAAGCAGTATCGGATATAACTAAGTTAGTTGCGACCTATTCTGATGTCAAGAGTCTGTCGTCAAACGTGGTACACGTATTTTCCGAAAATCCTACATAATATAATAAGTTCTATATAAAAAGTAGTGATTTAAATTGAACTGAAACATTTTTTAATACAGCAGAATTTTTGACTGAAATTAATATTTTGTGTGGCCATCTTGAGCAGTCAATTCAGCTTTGATGCCATTGATTATATGAACCAGCTTTTGCTTGGCTGTAGGAGCATATTTATAAACTTCAGATTTCATGAAGTCCCAAACAGTCTCGATAAGATTCATATCTGAAAAATTTTCCAGCCAGTCAAGAACAGTGACCTTTTCTTTTCTCAGAACATAGGTATTCGTTTAGCATGGTGACACGGTGCACCATCGTACATAAAAATAGACTCTTCACGTTTTTTAAACCATTGTTTCATTGTTGGGAATAGCTGTTTTTCCAAAACTTTCTCTTATTGTTCAGAATTAATTGTACCTTGCACGATGTACGAGAGCCATGGATCTTACATACTGATTAAGAATCATACCATAACCGAAGGAGAATATTTAACTGTTGGAACAAAAAATCTTTCTTGCATTTCTCATTCGATTGACGCCTCATAAAGTGATATTTTTCGGCATATGCTTGGAAAAATTTACCTGTAAAATATTAAAAATATTGAGGCTAATTACACATTTTAGTCAAATATTGAGGTGTATAGGAATTCATCATGAAATTACTGTTTTTCAATCATGACTTGCGAAATTTTTGTACTTTTATGCCTATCTATAACGTTTGGTAATCACGACTAGTGGAACTCTAGGTTCGCGTGCTGGCCTTCGGGTGATAAGGCCTTCTTCGGCTAACCTTCGTCGGATTGTTCTCTCATATACTTCCATTGCGGCTTCAGAAACTTCTTATTCTAAAAATTCAAAGGCATTTTCTGATTTCGAATACATATATCTCGAATTTTTCTGTTGTATTTGATTTTAAATTATCGCCAAGATGAATTTTTCTTTCAATATTCTTCAGTGAACTTCGAGAGACTCTTAAAACGTCAGTTATTTGATTTTGGATCAGGTAGTTAGCTTGTAACATGCTGGCAATTTGGACAACTGTAGTTGGCTACAAATCATATCTTATACCCATCTTAAAACTTATATTATTGTCACAAATCTTAAAAATTTAATAAATTTTTCATTCTAGAATGTTAAAGCGTCAACAAATAATTTATTTTAAAAAACAATTTTGATAAAGCTATTTATTTTAACTTTAAGAATATGAAAAATTTTAAAAATACAGATCCCATAATCATATTCTTGGAAAATTTTGCGATGTGATAAAAGGCCTATGATGTTTCGGTATACGCTTAATAAAAGTATGGGTAGTTAGCAGTTCATTGTTGACAAACGATGGTGCAAATTCACATAACCATTGCTCCGAAGATGAAGAAGAATACAATATTTTTTTATTCTGTATCTCTCTATCTTGGAAGTCACATTAAATCTAGAAATCAGCAATTTTGCACGATATCCCTCGAATTATGAGCTATAATCTAATGGACAATTTAAAAACGGTAAGATTAATTTTTTTTATATAATTTTATAAGAATATATATTTTTTTAACAAATTTATGTTCACATCTCTATGCTATGAACTATGAAGTAATAGTGGTCAAATTTTGTAATCCATATTCCACTCACTTCGGTTTTTTCATTAATTTGAAATTTGGGACACATGTAAAGTTCTAATAACAATATGATAAAATAAAGTAAACTCTGACCAATTAATAAAATTATCAAATTAATAATCGAATATAAAAGAATACTTATGCCTCTCACGCTTTTTCCATCTCAATATTGGATCGACAGTGTACTGGTATGAATATTCCTTATAAAGATGATCTATTTAGCATGAGTTGATATTTAGTAGATTAAAAATAATTTTTTACCGTTTAACGCAAAAACAACAGGTGCTTAAAATGAGATCATTTTACTCATTTTTTTATATATATTTAAATATTTTTGCATAGACAACAGGCACCAACAGACCATTCAATGAGGATTCTGAACCACGTTCCTCGATACTTGACTCACCCCGAGTTATTATTTTTTGTCAGTTTCTATGACTAATAACTATAGTAACTACCCAATCCAATAGCCTGGCGATTTCTTTTTTTTGCAGCCGTATGCATGAATTTCGAAATCACGCTGCTACGATGTGGCTGTCCCACATCAATCCAGCGCCCTATACGATTTGGCCAATGCTACATCTTCAATTTTTTTTTTAATTTAATTTTGTCATTATTTTATCATATTTCATTATTCATACTTACTACTCTTTATAAGAAATCGTTATATATGATAACATAAATAACATTTGAAATCTTATGACACTACGTTGGATCAGAAAACGAAACCTGGTCTATAAAAGCTGATCAGTATCATAAGTCTCTTGTCATTTGTCGGCTAACGAGCCTTAAGATAAGATGGTATAGTTACCAGGAAATTTAAAACTTTTACCTAACAGTATATATTTTGTTGAAGCTTGCGATACTATTAAAGTTATGTTAAAAAGCATAATAATAAACTGTTGAATTAAAATTAAAACAAGTGAAATAATTTTCCAAAAAATGATAAGAATATGGTGTCCAGCAATTAAACGCAAACATTTCTCTAGATATAGATAGTGTTTAAAATTTAGCTGACTTATTGTTGTTAACTTATATTCATTGTTGTCAAATTATAACATTTTTTAAAGTTTATGTCTGAAAATTTGTAGATTCGTAATAATTCTGACTATATAACCTATATTTTCTCATGACTTGAAATATTACCGTTTATTTATAACTTAAATGAATATTATTTTATAAGTTTTCGAAGTTAGTGTGCTTAAGTCTGGTGAAGCCAAAAATGAACATAATATTGTTGGTAAAATTGCATGATATAAGAGGTCTTCGTCAATCTATAATAGTGAAAACAATAACATGTAATTTTACATTTTTAAAATTTTTAAATAAAATATGTTTTATTTCCAGCAAGAAAAGTTATTTTAATAATTTCGAATGATATAAATTATTTTATAAACTATGGGTTAATTTTAAAACAACGTAAAGATCCAAAATAGCTAATTGACTCTATTAAGAATCGTCTGCTTTCTTACAGAAACTAACTCATTTTCCTTATAATTCAATAATATTCAGGGAGAAAAGAAAAAATAACTGTTATTGGCACAGATGATTGTCACATTAACACACTATTCATAATTATTCCAATTCATTATTTTCATCAAATTACTTCTTTGCCGTCATAAGAATCCTAAAGAGTAAAAAAAATTATTTGTTACTTCTCGTAAATAGGTATATGTAATTAAATATTTTTTTTTGTGCTAACTTGCAAAGTTATAATAGTTTTTACAAAACAAACAAATCAGTATTCGTATGAAACCATAAATTTCTGTAATTCTAGAACCGTCTTTATTGAAGAAATAGCTTTAACCTAAATTAATACCTAAAGTAATATGCATATTAACTAATTCATTTGCAAACCACTATCCAGTTAAAAGGGTAATTTAAATTTTAAATTATAATAGAACATTATAAGTAGCACTGGGTTAAAAGAATGTTTGGATTACACAATTATAATTACCACTGTCCTCTTAACTAGTTGTTAAGTCTTATGCTTAGTATCTAGCATCTGTCATTTTTAGATAATCTGCTGCACATAAATGTGAAGAAATTAAAAATCAGATTTGCATAATTTGCAATATTTTCAACTTATTATATTTTATAGTTATTGAATATATTCCCCTACACTGTGATTTTCTGTTACAAATGAGAGAAAAGTGGGTATCTCTTAATGATTTTGAATTCCAAACAAAAGTATTTTGTTATTTTAGATCACTTAATTATTTTGGGTAAAAAGTTATGGAGCCCTGTCTTCTTAGAATAATATTTCTGAATTAAACATATTTTGGATTGAAACTATTGCCTAATAAGCACCAAGAATTTAAATTTTTTTCAAGAGAATCTGAGCGAGAGTTATTGAAACTTCTGGTTCGTAGGGAAAGGACCGTATACTAGAGGCCAAGTTGAGATAACAAATGGTATGCTTACTTTTTTTTTAAGACTGGCACATTATAAATGTATAAGTAACAGTCTGGAAGTTAATATTTGATTCACGCTAGAACATCGGGATACCAAATGGTACGAGAGACGTCTTTTCTTAAACCAATATTTTTATTCGTCTACACAAATGATGCCTACTATATTCGGAACCCAATTTATAGTTTTATATTTCACATGTCATTTGAGATAACGGAAATAAACAAAACTCACAAATTTTTGTTTCGTTTTTGTTCTTAAAGTGAAGATGAACCACAAAATTATTAGAATCGTGTACATAACGCGTTTTAATAACATTATGTTTCTATTCCGGTTTCTCAATGCTTGCTTACACACTCACATATGATAGACTATGTAATATTGCGTATAGCAAGAAAAAAATGCTTGACCAATATTAACAAGTCGGAAACTGTCAACGATAACAAATCGGAAAGTACAAGATCGATAAAAACGTAAATACAAATAAGTTTTCGTATTCTACCTAAAAAAAATATACGTGTTGAATAAATTATGACATTTTTCTCGAACTGAGAAGCACTAAATTTTCAATTCACTTACTTTTATGTCATTTGACTTCAAAATTGTAGGCTGTGACTCTTTATACTGCATTAAATTTCTAAACTGTTGTGAGTATGTACAGATGGTCGCTTTCTAAAATGGTGTAACGAATAAACACATGGCCAATTTTCCAAATTTCACGAGCTTAAGTTGAATTAACACGGTTTTTTCGCCAGTTAGTAACTGGTTTACGGTCAAAAACATATGACAACATTTTTTGTTATTTGCTTGTCACCATGTGCTTTAAAGCGTGGCGTCATTTGGATTGAGGTTTTGTTTTTATTAATTTTATTATTGATTTATTTATTTCTTAACCATCTGAAGCATGATGAATCATCAATTAATGGTCCACCTATTAAAAAAGCACAATTTTGCTAGGTTTTATTGAACGGTCAAATCTGTTTACGTAGAACATAACGCACGAAATGTAACAAGGACAGTATTAAAAGCCGTAGAATGATGTTTAAATTTAACAATGGTATCAAATCGTAAGATTTTTCCAGGTATACATGATAGCCAGAATATGAACCACCTACTTGGAAAAATTGTTTGAAAACATCCTTCAGGGGCGTAGTTGGTTAAACGGTTGACCGGTTGATCAGTTCGCCGGTGTGGAGCGGTTTCAATCCCCGCGCTCGCCATGGGGCCCTATCCTCGAACTGGGGAACGTGAAGTGAACGGTGAAAAGGTGGCGAACGCGTATTCTTGAAATGTTCATCACTCATATCCTCGTTCGCCCGGTGGAAGGTAAGCGAACGGTGAAACATGTGCAAATGAAATGTCTGCCGCTAAATGACATATTTAACGCACAGATTTAAAAAAATAAAATAGAATTCAAAAAATTTTTATTTTATTTTTGGTTCTTCAAAATAACTCGCATTAAAAAATAATAATATGTTGACGAACCGTTTCTTTAAGACGTTTTATTTTCTGAATAAATAGTTGAAACGTTAATTAGGTGGTACCCCGATCTTTTCAATATTTTCAAATTTTTTAATAATATATCCTTAGAAAGTGGAATATGTCTCGCAAATATTAAGCAAATTTGAGATTACAGACATATAAAATTATTACAGGAGAATCTGTTCATAACTAAATTGTACAAACTTGCTATTTAAAAATGTTTTTCTAGGGCCAGTTCTTCTTATGGATTTAACATAAATACTTGTGTCCATAACAGCCGAGTATCTTAGTTTTAAACAGTTAAATCTAACATAATTCTTTTCACGACACAACTTATAATAAATTTGAGAAATCACAATTTGGAAGCTATCTGAAACTTTTATTTAAATAAGTAACAAATTTTATATTTAAATTATGTTAACTACAGCACCTAACTTAATTAAACTGTGTTAAACACTATACGACACTACAAATAAATAAATATTATGATTATAATTTATCGAGACATATAAATATGAACCCTACAGACCAACGAATGAGGTCCTTCATAAAAACCTTATTTATGGTACATTTGATCTTCAAGTCTCTACAAATCTTTATAAAATAAATAAATAAATAAATAAATATATATATATATATATATATATATATACATATATATATATATATATATATATATATATATATATATATATATATATATATAGTTGAATGTGAGATCCGCCAGTATCTTTAATGGACGTCATTTGTCTGGCGTTTGATTTTGGTCCCTCGTCATAAACAGTTCCACTATCATTGTTCAAGTTTCGGTTTTTCTTTCAAATTTACTTGTCAGGACAGAACACCTTGCAGTAAGAGGCTGGGCACTTTGTGAATTTATACAATAAATAACTGATTGGATAGTTTCCGTACTGGATTGCGATGATGGCTTTTAGTCATACTAAGTAGAGTTGTAATTTCCATCGTTTCAAGGTTTATCAATGCTGACTTTCTGCAATTACTGTCAGTATATTACTTTGTATATATGACTGCTGCTTTTCTTGATATCCGTTTTTCTTTATATATTAGAATCTTCAAGTACTCATTGTATGCATTTTTGTTTAACAGTTCTAGAGTGTCAATTTAAGATAAATTTAATCCAGGCAAAGTACAAATATTGTAATGGCAATCAATAACCACAAAAATAACAACAAGAGCACTTTTTTTTTACTTTGGACGATTAATTGAAAGTACCAAAACTACTTTTTGACTAAAACGGCAACAAAATATACTAAGGACATTTTCGGTCTGACAGGTTAATTCAATCTGTCATCCATTTTATTTTTTGAAATTCTCGGATTTTAGCACGTTCATATCTGGCAACATTGGCTTTTCAAGAATACGGCTTTTACTGTCAAAAAGTTCACATCGCCATTCCCATCGCCATTCATATCACCTTTCACATCACACTTTCGAGGATAGGTGCCCTGGATGTTCTATATCGTGCATTTAATTTAATAAAAATGTTTTATCATAAAAGTTTAGCTTGAACATATAATAATATGTATATATCCGTAACTAAAACCCTAGTAGATAAGATCAAGAATGTAAAAAAAAAACATCCTTCAGTTAAAGAAGTGCTTTTAACTGTTACTCACTAACTATTACTCACTTAAGCAATTATTATGAAAAAATGTAAGACAAAATATTTAGAAAATGGTCTTCATGAGTATTGTTGCACGTAAAACCTGAGTCAGTAATCGAAATAGACAATGTGACAATCGCCGCGTTGAAAAAAGCCGCATTTCAGCAATACAAAAAACTGATACCTGTCTTTTAGAGCATCTAGCGAAGGGTTACAGGGGCAGGACCATTTTAATTTGCTCCAATAGTCAAGCAGCGCCGAGGGCGCTCGTATGTCATCAGATCACATCCATACAGGTCAAACATGGCCTTTAAAACCTCTTACAAAACACAATAAAATTATTCTTGATTGGATACCAAGTCACAAAGGCATCCTAGGCAATAAAAAAGCGAATCAAATTGCAAGACAGGGGTCTGCTAGTATATTTATTGGACCAGAACCAGTATTTGGCATTACTAAGACTACTATTCGTGACTGGTGATCCTTGTGGATAAACCATCTACTGGAATAAAGTTGCAGGCTACAGATACAGCAACTGTTTCTGAGAAAACCATCTGGTAAGTGAAGCCGTGAAATTCTGCGTTTAAGTGGAAAACAGATTAGACTAGTGATAGTGCTAATAATCGGCCACTGTAGCTTAAAGAAACATCCACACACACACAATAGGCACCATGCATCTTTATTGAAGAATCAATATGTAGACGGCAACAGGAAGAGGATAAAACTGCTCACACATCATCTCGAGTGCGAATAACCTACTGGAGATACATTCAAGGATAGCTTATACCCAGAGGAAAGGTGCTAGACCTAATTAAGGCAAACAACCTGTTGACATAGAATAAATATAACGGACGATACAATAAGTCTTCAGGCTGTAGTATAAAGGCTTCTCAACCATAGCTGCCATATTCTTCAATCAATCATTCAATCAAACGCGTAAAACTATAAATTTAAAATATTAACGATAATATGTCGAACTCGTTTAGAGAAAAAAATTAAGTGGCGATATGTAACCAAACATTGAAATGAAATGAGATGACATTGTTACTAGAATAATCATTAGAGTAACAGCTCATACATGAAGTAAATGCATCACATATGTTCAAGAAGAATGGTTAAAAATATGGAATTTAAAATAGCTATAGAACCTGTGAAGTAACACCTCAGACTCGATATCGGAATACGATTTTGTATCAAAGCTTTCTAAGTAGCACCAATATGAAAATTTAATTCCCTAAGTGACTAAGGTGGTCTAGCTTTTACACTAATCTAAATTGACAATATAAGATTTAAATTCACACGGGCAACAATGAGTCAATCAAATCTCGAATCTTAAAACCCAAAAATAAAAAATAATTTTCTCATATTACCAAACCCACCAAAAGGTATTTCTTTTATTTTCGGAAAACTATTTCTCTTACTGATTGCAAGACTACTATTCTTAATTTTTCTATATAAACATTTATTTGTTGATATATTTGAAGCAAATTATAAAAATATCATAAGCAAAACAAAACTGACCTGACTGATGCAACTTCCATAGAAACTAGATCAGCTCTACCAAGGGAACGTTCTCTGGTTTCCGCATCTCATTTATCTTATTCTGTGGTATATTGGAGTATACATAAAAGTATCCAATATATATATTTTTTAAGTTCTGAATTGCATTTCTCAGGAATGGAAACTACCCCCAAAGTTCAACCCTAAAAAGTTGTATATTATTATAGTCTACAGGACTTAAACCCCTATTTCAGCATGATTAACACTTCTGAAACTTTGTGAATCGTTTCATTTTGATGAGTCCGACAACTTTTATTTGCAAAAATTCTCGTATACGCTCCGTTTTCTACTACGCTCGCAAAATACATCATTTTGATGAAGTATTAATTGGTATGAGCAACACTTGCTTTTTAATTAAATTGTCGGATATTACAATCCATTGACTTTAATATCTCAAATTAACCTGTACACGTTTATTTATTAACAACCAGCTGATTTTCTCGCAGCTCTTTAATATTTGTACAATCGAGTGGTCATATTGTCCGACCAATCTTATACATCATTTGTTCCAGTCCGACGCTAGGGAAATTTGTCAATTTCCCGAGGACTTTTTACTGATTAACACATGTCGGACAAAAAGAACACATGTCCGACAGAAATATTGCGCAGTGCTGCTAGTCTGACAATAGTAAAACTGAAAAATCATAGCGGATAATTGTATATACATCAAAGAAATAATCTGTAAGCAAATTTCCTATTTTCAGCAAATTTGGCATACGTATTTTGATTTTTGAGACGATGTTTTCCATAATATTACGCTTTAATTCGTAATGTTACATTTCTAATGCATTTTAAAATTATTAATGCACTTTCACAAGTTTCAAGTAAAATTTTGTCTACTTAAACGAAAACGAACTATCTTAACTATTGCAAGGCATGTTTCTTATATAAAATTTCTTGTATAATTGGAAATGTATATATGTCAGTTTTCAAAGAAAAGCCAAAAAACTGGGAAAACTTTTTTATAATCTCGGAAACAATAATTATCTTTATTTGTAACAGCTAAAGTAATGTAATAATTGTAAAAAAGAAATTATATTTTAGACTATGAAATAAACGGGAATATACATTTTCTTATTATTTTTGAACTCATAGTTGGATTATTAGAAAATAGTTATTGTTATCAAATCTTTTAGTCGCAAGATAGTCATATTCAAAGGTTTCAAGTATTTTTTCATTATTCAGTAATAATTTTCATTAGATACCTGTAAAACAATTTTCTAAATAATAGGTTAGATCTTTTTCAATGTAAAGTTTTCTTAACGGCTACAATGATGCCGAAATAACCTTTTTCAATACGTTATTAGGCATTTATTTGATGACATATATAACCTAAATTATCATCATCATTATCATTCTCAGCTTCATTTAATGTTTCCAACTACAGTTCAGCCTCCCGTATTCAATGTTCCTATAGTTCCTTCTTCCAATTGATGATGTAATTTATTTAGGGTTCTTGTAATTTATGCTCATTTGTGCCTATATTTTTTCTGTCTTTGGTTATCTCTGACCAAGTTGTTCCTGCCAGTTTTCTGATGTTATAATCCCATCTGAGATTCTCGCGTCTCTTTGGTCTCTTAACTGGAATAACAAAGGTTTATATATAGATGGAGAACACCATTTAACCAGCGAAGCCGAAAAAAAGCCCTAAAACAAAATTTGTTTCTTTTTTGAATAGTCCACTAATCAATGAGGTAAGACTTTGCCCTCATATGTTTACAAACAATAGAGTTTGTAAATCAAAAACGAATTCGATCTTTATAAACTTTAAATTACTGGATAAATAATTAACTTTTACTGAAGTAAAAATATACAAATTATATCATATTACTAAAGTACATGTAGCATTGAACCAAGCTGGTAAATTTAAATGCTAAAACATATCACTTGCTCAGTAAATACAAGAATTTACTTAATTCGGTCAAAAACCCATTAGTTAGTATGAATTTGAAACTTAATTGGCATATATCGGTTTTTCTTACAATAAAATTTATCGCTGGGTAACCACCCCTTATGTACTATTTTTTAAAATTTTATGAAAAATCTAGTGAAAATATTTAAAAAACATTACCAACAATAACACGCCCCATATGCCGTATGATAAATAAAAAGTAGAAGAATATTCAACCAAAAATAACAAGCAAAGTTGTGGATTATACCAAAAATTATAAATGCTATTATTGGTATAAATGGTAATTGCACAAAATATTATAGTTAAAAAAGTTTTGTAAGTAATAGTTAAAATTATTAGAATTGTTAGAAAGGTATGGAGACTTTTTTGATGTAATTTTTTTACCAATAATGTTTTATTTCCGATGTTCAAATAAAATGTTTCAAATGCATTTTTTCTTTATTAAATTATTCCTCGGTAGATTCTCGATATTCATTCAAAAAATATTCATGACTGGGTTTAAATAAAACGGAAAAAATTCAATATCGATAACTAGTTGTACTGTATGAAGACTATAGATCAAAATTTACCGACCCATAAGTTTAGAAACATCAACAGGTAATGAGGACAGTAACATTTTCCTAAACATTTGAGACATTAATACGATCTCAATTTAAAAACGAAATACTACTGCGGACAGTTTCCCCGTGATGTTCGATTAATTTATGTAGCCGTATTCTTTGAATGATAGAATTTTGTAAGAACCAAAATATGACTTTATTCTAAAATATTTGATATTGTAGTACCGAATTATCCCTTCTTCTGGGATATGTTCAAGTTAGTAACCCTAAGTTATAAACGAATATTTTTAAAGTATATATTCTGCAAAAGATTCCGATACTATTCACCTCAGAGTTACAATAATCTGCAGTTATTGGGACTTTGAAACATAAAGTTGTTGGAAAATCGTAGAATTGTGTACATGATCCAAATTTTAATAATTATATCTATTGTCTTAAAATAATGACTCAACTTCATTTTCTGTAAATAATGGAGATTCAAGGAACAAAAATATTTTTTCTTGATATATACCTATATAAAAATTTACTAAGCATTAAATATGTTCTCTGTTTAACGAGTTTGTTAGGGACATGGACTTAGACAATATCAGCTTAAGGCAAATTCGGGCCTAGACATGATATGAAGGCTGTTTTGTTTTTATAATGTAATTCTAATGTAAAATTTGTTACTAAACATCTTCGGAATTTTTAACTATTAAAATTGAAATATTCACATTGGTCTCCTTTATTTATGACCCACTCTATATCAAATATGAAATTTAAATGTATATTGAAAATTCCCTATAGAAGCTCAGATGCTTCTGCTGCTACAATTGATGATTAATTTATGTGATAAAATCGGTTTTAGTAAAATATCGAAAACTCAAAATTTGCATCCTGTAACTCAAAATCCAGATATAAAATTCTTATGAAAAATTCCAGTCAGTAGTTCAAAGAATATATCAAGTTGGGAACGACTTTGTAAAAATTATTTATTAAGCCATTAATAATCGATCTAACTTACAGATACTAAATTTAACAATTACTCTCTCTCTCTCTTCAAAAGTTTAATAGAGAAATATGGCCCAAAAATTATTTTAATTAGGTGAAAACTACCGGTTTGATACTGTTGTTACCCTGAGAAGTGTTCTATAGTTTAACATATAACAAAAATAAAATTCTTTATTGAGCACCCTGTAATTACTGTTATTCCTTATATTGCAAACTTCATATGCATTAATTGCGCGCAGTTCTCAATTATTTCATTATAAACCAATTAGAGTTTAATTTAATTAAACAAAATCGTGCAGCAAGAATAATTGGTTAGAGTTTACTGTTTTTTTTCTGGTATTTGTTACAAGGTTTAAGTAATTTTCTTAATTTGTTTTTAAAAAATGTTACAGTTCTTATTGTTGCTAAATTGACGTGAGTTTGTTAATCCATTGTTTAAATAATAATAAAAATTACCATGCTATTATAAGTGATATTTCTACATATTTGGGATATATTTTACATGCAAAAGTATTAACAAGCATTATTAAATTTCAAGGATGTGAAAGGATCCAAAACAAGCTACAGAAGAATTGATTTAAATATTTTTAGGCATAGTCATGTTCTTAAGAAGCCCTAAGCTTGAAAGATTAAAAATGAATTGAAGTTTTCACAAAATATTTAATTTTAGCCGCTGCTAATTGAAGTTTTCACAAAATTTTTAGTGTTAGCAGCTGCTAAAGCATGAAATTTTATTGCATTTACCCAGCACTTGGTTTCCTATTTCACAGTTTATTATTTTTTCTTATCCAGTGAAAAACCGGAGAATTTCTTTTATTCTAGAATTTTTTTCTTAAGTATAAATTTAAAATTTGGAAAATAAAATTTTCATCGAGTTTGGTGAACATGGTCTACAAAAAAGATTATAAAAAAAGAACTGGATAGTTTCAGACCTATACACATGCTTTACAAAAGCATTATTATCACTTAGCTCTGATTTAGAGCCCTAATTGTATCAGTAGTGAGAGAAACTGTGTTGAGTCGGTTACTTTGAAATAAATAAAAACATATTTAAGATTTAAATTACATTTCCCTTTATATCAGGTTAATATATTGACTACAACCGTCGAAACAAAAAAAGTTTTAAAAAATGCACCTAGAGATTTATTTACAATGAAAATTCTTATAAATATGAAAACAAATAATAATTGGCAGTTAAGAGGAACAGTGGTATAAATAAAAAATTATGAAAATACATAATTACATCTTTGAATTCGTCGTAAATTACGCTATGGAATGAATGAATTAATGAATAAGATTGGTAATACTTGATGTTTGATACCTAGAGCTCTTTTGGCCCTTTACATCCCACCATGACCGGAATTCAATCGAGGTGAATCGCCTTAAAAAATCCAAGCGGCCTAGTAGTTCGGCTGATTTTAATATTCGGATGATTCGGACACAGATGAATTTAATATTCGAGTTAATTAACAATCCGTATTCCGCATCACTTTACAATTTACTGCGCTTCAATATTTGCTCTGTCTGCTAATACGGATTGACATCAATGCTTGGCTGAAAATGCAGAATACGGATTGTAGAAAGTTGGAGAACTAATACGAATAAAGCAGGCACCGCCAGTAGCCTCCATCGTTCGTTTTCTTGTCGCTCTGAAAATAGTGATATACTAATGCTGTACTACAAATGCAACAAAGATGAAATATTCTTATTATTCCCTTTAATTTTTATAGAATCCAAGCCTTCACATTCCGATTACGCATTCCGTATGCTAAAGTATTCAAATTAATACATATTAATTTAATATTCAGATTGAACGATTATCTTAATACGCATTCAATGCTTGCTTAATCTCGCTTCGGGTGATAACACTGTATCTTCGAACTATCTTCGTCTTACTCTTTTAAGTACTGGGCATTCTCCGTGAACATCGTCAACTCTAGACACCATCTGCATACTGGCTCATCTGTGATACCATACCCTATGTGACAATGTTCTATCAGTAATTTTATAACGATTTACAGTTCATTCCTATTCTGGGGAGTAGATCGCTGGTAGGACGCGCAGTTGGTCCAATTACATGCTTCTTAGCAGACGTCATTTCAATGGCATCCCTGCAGTAACAGTGTAGAACAGTAACAATGTATACTTCCTAGATTTAAATATTTTAACACGTATATTTTAAATCGGCGAAATACAAGTTATCAGAAATATTATATTAGTTTGAATATCATAAATTTAGTATAAGAAATAACAAAATTTAAAATTTTATCTCTAATATGAACTCGAAGTACAACAAGTTGCCCAAAATTTCTTGTAGAATCCAAAAATGAAATAATATACAGGGAGTTCTATTTCAATTAAGAGGTTTCAAAATTTGACAGATTCGAAGTAAGATCTGATAGATACAACTGTATTAAAAAAAAAACATTTTTTGTAATATTATCTCTGAGTGTATATCAGCAACTATTCTCTCATTTCCATCAACACGAATCACCGATACAACAAAGGAGGTTGGAGGGAGTCCTACAACTTCATTGGGTGCCACCTCTTTGCTGCAGAGCACATTTAATAGTTCATTGCAAACAAAAGATGGAATAAATTCCTCTTTTTACGTTAAATACTAAAAATCTCTCAATATAATAAATATGTTGATTGTGTAAGGAAAAATTCATATAAAGTAATTTCTTAGCTCCTCTCACATATACTTAGAAAATTGAAATTTGCTAGGGAGTCAGAGTATCGAGTCCAAAGAACAATATAAAAATTCCGACACTAAGCACCTTATCACGATCTAAAGGAATATGATTTGGTAAGTATAAAATTGTAAGGCGACTTTTCAATACTCCGCATAAAACTTGGGAAAAAAATTTAAATTTATGTATTGGTTGCCCTTCTGATCAAATAGTATAATTAGTTCAAAAATATATAAAGCAATTTTTACTCTACAAACTGTAAAGCATTATTGGAACTAGTGTATACAAACTATTTTATGATTGCATGCTAATAAATACATAAAGCTGTAAATCCTCGGATGGTTATAGGAGAGAGTTTATTTTAATGTAGGTCTACAATCAATTTACATTGAAATACAAGGAATAATCGATTTGGAATAGAAAATTTACTTTCCTGAATCTCAAAAATGTTGTTATTAATTTTCTTTTCTCAAAACCATCCAAAGGTTCAAACTGCAATTAATAAATACCCTGTATCTGTGTTGAAGTTTTTACAGTTAACTTTGTCAAACGCTAAGTAGTGGTAGTATTATTAGAAAATTGTGGCCAAAATTCACCAAAAAATAATAAAGCTGCATAATATTTAGAGTGATGGATAATAGTCTTAATTCTGTGAAAGAGAAAAAGAAGAAAAGTTTATTATTTAGAAAATATGTTCACAATTATCATAAGATTCAAAAGAAAATCATAGTTTTCCTGTGGGGTGTATTGACTTAGGTTCACACAAGACCTCTAAACTAAAGGAATATATATATATATATATATATATATATATATATATATATATATATATATATATATATATATATATATATATTTTCTTGATTCTTGAACCATAGATTATATCATTTTTCTTTTATTTTGTCTTTTCTTGGGTTTAGGTTCTATATTCAACAAATACATAAAACTATTGACGTTTCGCCCTTTATTCAAGGCATTTTCAAAATTTTTGCCTCCTAAAAATATATAATTAAAATACATATGTGATGTCTAAATCGTTAAAGATATTGACTTGAAATTTCGCATACACATTCGTGATATGGTATAGGTTAACAATAATTTTGCTATATCTTTATTAAAAAGGGTGAAAATGTGTAAAATTACATGATTTTCGGGATAGTATTACATAGTACTCAATTAATTCAGTCGAATAATTGTTTTTATTATTCTAAACATAATTAAATTCTGAATATATAAGCGAAATTTTTCAACAATCTATAATCCATTTATTTATACGATAAAACGAATATTTTGTGAGCGAAGCCGCGACAGGTAATTGTTTTTATTATTCTAAACATAATTAAGTCCTGAATTTATGAGCGAAATTTTTTATACAATCTATAATCCATTTATTTCTACGATAAAACAAATTTTGTGGGCAAAGCCGCGACGGGTGTGGATATATATGAAAAAAAAATGATCAAGTAATCTTTCACCAGTTTTTCTATCCAATATTATTTATTGTCAATCGTTAGAAAGCACACCTTAAATACTATAATATTTTGAATTATCCATGTTGTAGTGGATTTATATATACAGGGTGTTCGGAAAATACATGTACAACACTTAATGACTTTTGACGTCAAAATAAGTCGATTTAAGCCAACCTAGTTATGTTCGATACTGCGTCGTTTAGGCAGTAGAAGAGGTCAAATTTTTAAGAAAATATTGATTTCCCATATTTCTTGAAAATATGGTAACTGAATTTAATGATTTTTGGTGACGTTTTCAAGTGGTAAACCGACTAACTATAAAATAGTATAAGGGTTATAAAAGTGACTTGTGAATATAGCTTCTGATTTTTTATGTCACCAACGTTGTGACAATCTAGATATTTCTATCGGATAACCGTATGTATTTGGAAGCTTTTTTACTTCTTGAAAAATTTTCAAGCGCGGTTTTGCCAGGAAAAAAATATTCTCAATCACATACACACAAATTCGAGAATACCCTCTATGGCATAGTTCAAAGAGGGCTTGAATACATTAGAGAATGGTGCTAGATGATGGCACTAGACATTAACCCCACCAAAAACACCCTAGCAGCCTTCACAAGGAAAAGAAACCTCAATCTGAAAACCATCAAAATGGATGGGAATGTTATTGAGTGGAAGTCAGAGGTTAAATATCTGGGACTGACTCTAGATAACAAACTCCTCTGGAATAAGCATACAAAAGTAAGTAAGTAATCAACAAGGCTACAAAAACCCTGATGGTCTGTAGAAACTTTGCGGGAAAAAGATGGGGTACAAACCCAAAAATCCTGCAATAGTGAGACCAATCATCACATATGGGGCAGTGATGTGAACGAGTCTGACTAACACGAAAGCTAACCTCTCAAAAGTTCAAAGACTGGCCTGTGCATGTATAACCGGGATAATGAAAACCTGCCCCACGGCCGCCATGGAGGTAATCCTAAACCTCACACCTCTACATATATTTCTAGAGAACATGGCGAAGAGGACGATTTATAGGATGATGAGAGATGAGGTCATAAAACGAAAACCCAATCTCTTATCCAGAAATCAACAAATCTGGGACATGACCCAAATGAAAAAGAAATTCAGCGTTGTGAAAAACTTCAGCAGAAAGTTGAGTCCCAAGAGCGACATGTATTGAATTTAACAAGGAGAAAAATTATCACGGTCAAGAAATTATCATCTGTCGGATAGTCATGCAGCCATCAGTGCGCTGAGCTCTCAAGTTATCAATTCCAAGATGGTCTGGAAATGCCTAGAGGAACTACATGATTTGAGTAAGACTAATAATAGATAGAGGGGAATGAAATAGTAGACAGGCATGCCATTTCTGGGGCTAGAGCCTTGCTGTGGAATCAGTAGCAGCGTAATGCTGGAAGAACTAAAGATAGAAGAAGAAACTAGAAGATCCAATTATTGGACGGAGCTGCAAGGATTGAGACAAGCTAAAATACATCTGTTGGACCAGAAGGTGCATAAAGCTTGAGTAAAAACTAACTCAGAGTTCTGACAAGAGTCCTGACGGGGCATTGCCACCTGAAGGGACACCTCAAGAAACTCGGACTGGTAGAAAGAGAAGAATGCAGATTCTGCAAGGAGGAGGACGAAACCTCCATTCATATCCTTGCAGAGTGGAATGCTCTAGGACATCCTAGGATGCGATTCTTGGGAGCACACCAAATCGAAGAAAGAGAGTTACCCACCTTGAGGAAAATAAGTTACAGCGGAAAATTGGGAAAAATCCATATAATAAAAGAATAAAACTCGATCTCATGATCATGAGATAGAGGAACCAATTATAATTAATTTGAGAGAAGATAACTTCACTGACTTTGATTAGGAATTAGATACGTAATGTTTATCAGTGTAAACCCAATTTATTATTTAAATTTTTGTTTTTGTTGTTGTATTTTATTGGTTAATGTTGTTTATATATATTTCATTTTTTTAAATATTTTTATTTTAGTGTGTCTCACTCTTTAATTTTATATATATTTAATTCCAATTATCCGTAAGTTATTTATTATTTTATTATTGTATTTGTGTCTTCCTCTTAAGCGTGTAGAATTAACATATTTATTTTATTTTTTTGGGGCTATCGAATTTCCATATAATAAAGTAAATTAAATTAAGATATTATTACAAGAGAAATAAAAATAAGTAGGTCTAATTTTAACTGTAACATATAAAAAATAATTTCATTTGAATCCCTTATTAGTGTTTAATTGTAATTCTACTGATTCAGTTTAAGAAATAAATAAAATGAAACGTTAATAGTTTTAAAATATTTTTAATTAATAATAAAATGACCGATAGCCCCAAAAATATTTAATATTATATAGACGAATTAATTTTTTTATATAGGTTTAACTTTATGTATTTTTGACAAAGGGTATTTTGTAAGTATTTAAATTACAACTCAGAATTTTTTGAGAGAATAAAACTACGTTTTAGTCTGAATTTGCCTAAAACGGTTTTTATGACAAAATTAAAAATAATAAAAATACAGTTGTAATTTGTGTTAAATATGTCAAAATTATCTACATTTTGTAATGTATGTGAATTATTAAGAAATCATAAGAAATAAAATAATATTATTAAAACTTTTTATTTTAAGTTTGTAACCGAAATAATATTTTATGCCATAAATACTTAGTGATAAAATAAACCTCCTTCCAACGCCTATGACCAAAATTAAAATCCTTTTTAACATTTCACGCTTCCAAATATCTATTGTTATCCGACCCAAATACTCTATTATTATAGACAGGTATTTTTGATTATAAAATTTCTAACCCATTCCTATGAAAAATATATGTGTCTAACAGATTTTGCCAAAGACACCGGATTAAAGAACGCAGATAGTTTGCCAAAAAAAAAGGATCAAAAATGATTTATTACTCTCTCTAGTTCTTGAATCAACTATAGTAAAAGAGGCAAAATCGGGTCTATTTTCCTGAACTCAAAAGCTCTTGGGGGGGGGGGCGATCGCCCCACCGCCACTCTCCCACTCTCTCTTGGATTCACGCCTATATATATATATATATATATATATATATATATATATATATATATATATATATATACAGGTAAACAATAAATCAAACAATGTCCAATAAACAATAAAATCAACAGTGTTTAAGTGGCCCTATATCTCACAAGATACAGTGAGTAATATTAAATCGTAAAATTTTATTAAAGGAAACATTTAGACCCTAAGATTCCATTTTAATGCAGATGCAAATAACTTGCCCATTAACTTTTAGATCATTTCCAACTTATCAAATTTTTCTGTTTAACGACTCTAACTTCTAAAATTAAAATTTACGGCACGACCGCAATCCCCAGTGAAAAATGTTTTAATTAATTTCAAGCAAACATTTCAATTTTGGAAGATCGTGCAGGTGGGCTATATTTTATAAAGTTTTAGAGGGTTGCAAAAGATGGACATATTTTGATAAAATGTTTCGGATTTGGATCTTAGGAATTTTGTTTCCTCCATTGTATGATATTGCGGAAAAGGTTTTATTAATAGATCATTATTAATAACAGTTTTAAAATAGAAATAACGGAGATCGTAACCTGGGGTACTTTGTCTAAAAAATAAAGTTATATAATATATTTTAATTGGTTTTATCTCGGTTATGACATAAAAATTTTATTTAATGAAATGATTATCATACCAAAACAAAGTGTTTATACTATATAAATACAAGAAAATATAAAGTGTAATAAAAAACGGATAAAAAAATGGAGAAGCAACACTACTTATTTTATTTGATAAAAAATCGCTTGAACCCGTCAGTTTAACTTATATCAAATGCATTCCTTTAGATAAGAAAATATTATACAGGCTGAATCAAAATAGTGCTACGTGTATCAAATTAATTTTTTTTTATAAATCACATTGTAGACCATTATATTTTTAGGTTATATAATAAATTCAAAACGTTTTTCATAAAATATACCCTATCCATCTTCAACTGTTTTCAAAGTATTTTGGCTTCTAAATCATTTATTGATTTACCTGTATTTATCGTAATCTAATATATTTTTAAATTTAAATCCTCACTGGATTAAGGAAAAGCACGTCCAGTGTAATGAAGAGGTTAATGTCTCAACAGGCATTGTTGAAAATAGGATAATCGGACCAATTTTCTTTGCTGAAAAACTCACTGGAGATCTAGTTCCATCTTTATTAACTCTATTTTCAGATGATAATGATCCTGATTTACCAAGTTTAATCTTATGGTTTCAAGAGGGTGGTGCTCCTCCGCATTGTGCTGCTGAGGTAAATGAAGGAAAATAAAGTGGCTACCCAAATCAGCCGATCTTAACCCGGTAAACTTTTTTTTTATAGGGCCAAACCCGATTCGGTAGATAAGCTTAGCAATTTTAAAGTTGTGTGGTAATTTTGTACAAAACTTTGTTACTTAGCTTACACTACTTACCTGTATAAATTGCCCCCCGCTGCTTAATACAAAACTCGTGATAAGCTTAAGGAGTCCATTCGACTAGTAATACAAGAAATTTACCCCCAACTTATACAAAATGTACAAAAAGGATTTTAAACAGACTGATTTATTACAGAACAGTTGCTAGAAGAGTTTTATAACATTTAATTAAACTTATTTTTCCATAGTTTGTTGTTTTCCTATTTTGTTGGAAAAAACGAAAAACGTAAATATTTTGAAAACAGTTGAAAATAAGTATAAGCATATTTTATGAAAAATATTTAGTATTTGTTATAGAATCTAGAAATGTAATGATATACAATATATTAAATAAACAAATTTGAGTGGATACACTTAGCACTTTTCTGATCCATCATATACAATATTTCCCGTACAAAAAATAAATGGACTAGTACTAGGTGTCCCATATAAGTGGGTGATCCGTTTCTTTATCTTGATCCTGTATACTAGAGATACTTAGTCGGAACATTGTCATGGTCAATAATAGGGACGTTGTAAGTGCAAACTAACATAATATACATTGCTACCTAAGACTTTCAAATAAACTCTAACATTTTTTTACTCGATATATTTACATACAGGAGATTTAAAAATTAAACCACGTTCCTTGAAGGAATGTACCTCTCTCCAAAACAAGATAAAACCAACAGAGATCCACAAATGCTTCGTTAAATTCTGGAAAAGTATTAAAATTTTGAATTTTTAAAAACATTTGGAAAATCGAATTTATCAATATCAAAATTTATACTGTCTAAGAAAAACTGACATTTATTTTGTTAAGTTTGACCAGATAGTCTAGTAAATTCATAATTCAAAATCACTCACCATTCACAAATTTTAAAATTATATGGCGATTAACCTTCCTAGGTTTTCTTTAGATCTATTATATGAATATCACAAAATTCAGTCGGACTTGTAAAACAGCATGTTTCTTTTTTAAAGTTTTCTATCCATGTTCGTGTCTGAGACTACATTCTTTAGAATAAGAAAATTAATTATTATTATTATTAATTGATAAGATTTCATCATTACAAGGTACATATCAAGGTACTAAATATTTTAAAATAGTCCACCAAAATACTTGATCTATTAGGACAAATTTAACATAACTGGAAGTATTAACATGTGATAACGAGTTTCAAATCTTATGCTTAACGGAGCATTGTCTTAAGATAAACGAAAGTGAATATTTTATTCGGAGAAACTTTGCAGTTGGTTGATGTTTTAGTAGAAAAAATGATCGAGGGGGAGCTATCATACTCTGTAAGAATGGTATAAACTGTAAATCCAGGTACGACTTAAATATATTGTTTGTGGAGTCCCACTCTGCGGTTTGACCACATCATAGTTATAGATGGTGATTTGAATATTAATATTAATACAAATGAGTCATAATTTTATGGACGTAATAAAATAATACTGTTTTAGATTAACAATAAATGAATATATAAGGGGAGAATTGTATTTACAATATCCTTGTCGAAACTAGCATTCCATTGGGAACACCTTGGATTATCGGACTATAGGGCAACCTACAAAATAAAAATGTTGTCAATCGTAAACATATTTTTCTCCCTCGGATCTGTCTTCTAAAATGTTATCAAATAATACAAATTGAAAATTTGCAGTTCTTGAATGATATAATTACGTGTGTTTCAAGATAATTCGATTATTTTATTAACATTTTATGTAATGCTTTCCACAAAAATCTGTAGACAAAAATTACTCAAGAAAAAATACCAGATGGTCTGAGAGTAATAAGAGATAACTTATGCTTTCTCTCCGAAATATATCGTCTTTTGGACCATTCCGAACCGTTGCAAGAGAGAAATGACCATCGTAGGTATTACTGAAAATATATAGATAAATCTAAATTTAAAAACAAAAAAAAAATATATCCTAGAGAGTGACAGTAAACAAAAAGCTTGTTGGATTATTATAAAGCAAAATAGTAAAAGCTGAGTCAAAAAACAAATTTTAATGTTGATTACTTTTTTATTAATATTAGTGATGAAATAAAGAAAAACTTACCTGAAATAACACCTTTGACCTAAAAAAAATACTCTGATATTCCTAATTTCAGTTTTAAAAAAGTCTCTAGTATAGAAATATGAGGCATAATAAATCAATTAAAATACAAAGTGGCTCAAGATTGTTATAACTTAGATGTAAAAATCATTAAATCTGTCAAGGATATTATTATATCATCTCTAACTAGACTACTCAATGAATTCACAGAAGAGTCAGTATTTCCGAAGTGTTTGAAGATGTCTCTCTCATTAAAAAATCAGATCTAGATGACCTTAGTAACATAGTGCCCATTTTTTTACTTCCATTAATATCAAAAGTGTACGAGAAGGAAATAAATTAAAAAAATGTCTCACTTTGAAAATAACTACATATTCCATTCAATCAATTTGGTTTTCGGTCAAAAAAGTCGACTACTGATATCTTAATTTATATTGTAAATAAAATTATTGACGGACAGTAGTGTGAAGAGGTAGTTGGGCATATTTTTTGCAACTTATAGAAGGCTATTAATAGCATGTTATTTGACATTTTGTTGCAAGAGCTAGTGTCTTATAACATTCAGATAAAAAGTATAGATCTGCTTGCTTCTTATTTGCATGGTAGGTCACAAGTATGTGTCAGGTGTAGATGGAGTATCTAGGGCCAGGGGTGTCAAGTGTAGTAATCCCCAGTTATCGGTTCTTGGCCCCCCTTTTTTAAGTTTTTATTATTGACACTGGAGTGTGTTCGAGTATCGATATCCTTATGTTTGGTAATCTAGGGACACTCTCCTCATGCAAAGCGGGTTTTTGGGTCGCAGGGAACGGTTCTAAAGATTATTATATATATATATATATATATATATATATATATATATATATATATATATATATATATATGTATATATATATATATATATATATATATATATATATATATGTTTATACGGCTTTCACGGATTCCTCCGTGTGAGATGCAATAGCAGTGGATATATCCACATTATGCCGTTGTAGTGCTGAAATCACATTCAGCAAACGTACAACTATATGCAGCTCCGTGTATAGAATGAAGTAAAATACGAACAGTAAATGCAAACTTCTCTCCATCTTATCCTATGTTAGGGGTTGCACAGTTAGAACAAATTGTTATAAAACGCAATTTATCCTATTCCACCACCATCGAGATGATGGCCTGCCAGTACAACCATACCGAGAAGAAAGTCAAAACTTACCCTCCCCGCCACAGTGATACGGCAGAGCTACATGTTTCGTCTCTTCAAGACTCATCAGGGTACCGACATGCACCTGGCTGTGCAAAGGACAGATCGGAAGGAAGCATGCAAATACTGAACGCGGCTTCGCCGACCTCCCGCCGGATGGCGTATATATGTTTATGCAGCTTTCACGGATTCCTCCGTGTGAGATGCAATAGCAGTGGATATATCCACATTATGCCGTTGTAATGCTGAAAACTCCGCCGTTGTCTGGTCCCAAGCCCAGAATGAGAAAGGAGGAGGGTCAAGCGAGGGACTAACTATTCTACCTTGTAAAGAACAGGTAGTTATGAAAACGGAACGAACGCCGGATGGCGGGAGGTCGGCGAAGCCGCGTTCAGTATTTGCATGCTTCCTTCCGATCTGTCCTTTGCACAGCCAGGTGCATGTCGGTACCCTGATAAGTCTAGCAGAGATGAAACATGTATCTCTGCCGTATCACTGTGGCAGGGAGGGTAAGTTTTGACTTTCTTCTCGGTATGGTTGTACAGGTAGGCCATCATCTCGATGGTGGTGGAATAGGATAAATTGCGTTTTATAACAATTTGTTCTAACTGTGCAACCCCTAACATAGAAAGGATAAAATGGAGAGAAGTTTGCATTTTCTGTTCGTATTTTACTTCATATATATATATATATATATATATATATATATATATATATATATATATATATATATATATATATATATATATATATATGTACGACAAAATGCAGCGATTGATTTCTTAGAAAATAAACTTTAGAAAATTCTTAAAATTTAGCGGTTTAACCTTTTTGCTTATTTTAAATAAAACACACTATATATTTATATAGACATAATTTATGTATAATGTTCTATACTTAAGTCTAACTGTTGTTGATATATTTTAAATTTTATGTTAAAAATGGCGTTTACGGGCCTAAATGTAACTATCAGTTTGCCCTATATGAAAACTTTAACTATTTAATTGGGGTTGGTTTCCTTCTAGAAGGCGATCGACATCTCTTACCCTATTTAACATTAAAAATAAGGGTAGCTTTGTAAAAAATTATCTATTCCAAAATATTGTAGTTTTTTAAATATTGTCAACTTAAAATTTTTGTATTGAAAAATGCTAAACGGCTTACCTACATAGAGAAACAACTTATTTTAATAAATACTCAAAATATCCACCCTGAACTTCCAAATATTTTTCGCATCTCCGGGTTAGTTTGTCATCGGTGGCCGCTTTAATTTAATCTGAACATAAACTTTCGAACGCGTCCCATACCCTTACCATACAGTCCTCCGTCGTTGTCACCGGATTACAATAAATGATGTTTTTTATCGTTCCCGTTTAAAATAATCAAGGCAGTCAAATCAGGAGAATGAGGAGGTCACAGAAAAGATCCATGTTGGCAATCCACTTGTCATACAACGTTGTTTGTAATGTGTTAATTACAGGAACGGTTCTGTGTAGTGGAGCCCCATCGTGGTGGTAAGGAATTTGTTTATGTTCCCCCAGAGGTAAATTGCTTAAATATTTATTTATTTATTTATTTATTTTATTTATTTATTTATTTATTTAAATCCATTTCACAGTTCAAAAAAACCAATTAACAAATGGGTACAACAGAAAAAAAACTTAAATATTTACAATAACAAAGCAAGCATACACAAATTACTAGAAACGAAACTACAAAATATTACATATTTAATTTTTTTTTATTTGTGCCATTCTGCAGCTAAATATGTCGAATTCATTTTGGTTTTCGTTGTAGTTTCTACACATCCTATATAAAGGAGAGTAGTTACACACATTTGTACGAGGTGTAGGACAATAGAATGTGGCAGATTGGCAAGCTGAACCCCTAGGTTCAAGAAAACTTATTTTTTCCAGTATATCACTACATTCCACTCTGTTATGCAAAACTTTATAAAGAAATTTGAGGTCTGTGACGATACGTCTATGTTCTAGAGAACAAAAAGAATGTCGCTGAAGTAAGATTTCATGCGGAAACCCTGTTTCAGGATAATGTCCATCAATCCGAAAGCTTAGGTATTTCAAGAAACGCCGCTGAACTCTCTCAAGGTCATTAATATGGTTTTGATAATAAGGAGACCATATTATAGAAGCATATTCCAATTTAGATCTTACAAAAGCGTAATAAAGTAAAATGAGCGTACTTTGATTAGAAAATGTTTTTGAGTTTCTAATAATAAAGCCTAATGATTTAAAACACACCTGTATAAGATCATTTATATGAGGAACAAATGAAAGTCTGCTATCAAATGTCACACTCAGATCTCTAAAGCATTCTACTCGTGGAACACATGTTCCATCAATTTTATAATCATACACCAGCACATTTTTCTTTAATGTGAAAGTCATGACTTTGCATTTACCAACGTTTAGAGGCAGTCTGTTTTCGCTACACCAATCGGTGACGGTATTTATTGCTATTCCATTTATAAATATATTAAATAATAAAGGACCAAGTATTGACCCTTGAGGAACTCACACACAGGGGTTCCGGGGACTGACCACAGCATTCTACTATTTGCTGTCTATCGCAGAAATATAATTAAAAAATAAAATTAATTTTTACGAAAGTCCAAAACAATGCAGTTTATCAAGCAGAATGCCATGATCAAGCTTATCAAATGCGTTTGAAAAGTCTGTGTATATTGTGTCTACTTGACCTCCCCTGTCCAAGACATCAGCCACAAACTGAGTAAAGCAGAAAAGATTAGACGCTGTGGACCTACCCTTTATAAAGCCATGTTGGGAACCACTAAATAGGTGTTTCAGCTTGAAAAATAGATGTTCATGCAGAAACATTTCAAAACATTTAGAAAAATTATTTATTATACAGACTGGTCTATAGTTTTCTATATTTTGTTTGTCTCCTTTTTTAAACACTGGAGAAACTCTGGAAATTTTCCATTTATCAGGAAACTGTGAATTATTTAGGCAGAGATTAAAGATAATGGATAGAGGTTTTGCTAAAACGCATGCACAGTCACGCAGGAAAAAGGATGGAATTTTATCCGGACCTACTGTTCCCTTTGGTTTCATTTCTTTTAAGCAAGATAGTACTTTATTTTCACTAACCTTACAAATTTAAATAGTTTGAGTGACAGAACTTTGAATATCTTTATTAAAAGCATTGTTCGATGAAATATATGAAGATTTAAAAAAGTCAGCAAATGCATTTGCAATATCTGCTTGGTTTCTATAAGTATTTTCCCCACAAATCATATTTTCAGGTAATTCTTTATTATTTCTTTTACTGTTTATAAATTGCCATAAGTTTGATGGATTAAAAGCAATGCAGTTTTCCACACTTTCACAATATTTTTTATATGCGTCATTTATGTCATACTTAATTTGTCTTCTCTGCTGTTGAATTATTTATTTATTATTTAGACGTAAACCAAGGTGGATAATTTCTTCTGCGTTTTTTAGTTTTAGGTACGAATTTATTTAGGGCAGTGTATATTTGAGTATAAAACAAATTACAAGCCTCATTAGCATCATTAATCTGATACAAATAATCCCACCTAATATCACACATATACTCACATAGGTGCATAAAATCTGCCTTTTTAAAATTATAGTATACATAATTAATTCTTTGTTTAGTAAATTTTTTTTCATGAGCCACTGTGCATGAGAGCAATAAAGCAGGATGGTGCAACACTTCAGGTAAGATTAGGTCTTTCGCCCTTTCAATTCTACATGAAAATGAATCATTATTGCTTAAAATTAAATCTAGTAAACGATTATTATCGTTATATATAAATTGTGCTGTTTAAAGATATTTTCGCAGCAATAAGATCATTATTTTGCGGTATATTATTAATATTTTCAATGGAAACATTAAATATGTTCCTAGTTGCCAGCAACACACCGCCCCCCCCCCCTAGATACACCCAATTGAGCAAAATTTCTATCTGTACAGTTCAGTATTTAAAAAACTCGTATTCAGCCAGGTTTCTGTAATTACAATAATGTCGAAATTTGTTGATAAAACTGAATGAAAAAGATCGTTTGTTTTGCTTCTCAGGCCTCCCACATTTTGATAATAAATAGATATTTTAAATTTATTTTGTTGACATGAGGAATGTGCGCTATCAGAATGTATCGAGTCCGATTTTATCCCATCAGAAAAACCATTCAAAATCGAGTCGTGACATATATAGTGCGTTCCACCGAATGAAGTCGGTAGTTGCTACTTAGATGGGCCAAAAAGTTCAAATTTCGCTTTTTGTAAAGTTTGGTTAAATGCAAAACAATTATTGTAGTCCCAAACAGCATGATCAAAAGGTATGTCCAGCTTTTGTTTTCCCTAATGTTAAGACAATTAACACATTTATATTGATTTTTAGCAACTTTGCATTCTTTAACTTCGTGTTCTCCAGAACACAGAGGGCAAGATATTGTTTTCTTGCCGAATTTCAAGGTATGATAAAAGTTATTGCATTTAAAACAGCGTGGAATTGAAATTGCCTCATAAACCAAGCAGTTATCTAGACCTATGACCAACTTACCAATTTCCATTATTTTCTTAAAAGTAATCATGTCTAACAGCAGATCGGTATGATAAATATCATTATTTTTCTTTGTGGGCCATATTCTTACTAGTTTACAGAAACAGAAGTAAAAATGTCAACATTTTGAGAAAGAATAAAATCCATGAAAATTTTTTCATCGTATTTTTGAGAAAGTCCAACAATCCTTACTGTTGGTTGAGCGCCTCGCAGTTCAATGACTTCGTAGTCGCTGGATAATTTATCTGAAGCTAATTCTCGAAACTTATTGGCGTTATCAGAAGAGGTACTCAGAATAAGTCCACCATTCGACATCGCTTTAACGTTCTTAAATGAAATGCTTTCTGCTGCAGGATCGATATTCTGAAGAATGTCTTGTTTGGTGCGGGAGTTTTCCTGTTGGTTCTTCGGCAGTATTATAATTTTTTTAGAGTTATCATCTCTGTTTAATACATCAGCATATGTTGAACTGCATGCGCCGAGACTTTTCAAATTCGGAATTTTGCTATTTATCATCTGAACTGCGCTAATAACTGCTTGATCTACAACCTCCTTCATTTTTTCAGAAAAAGAACCCATCAGTTCCTTACATTTATTATCCAGAATTGTTTGCAGTTTTGATTCTAGATCATCCGATTCAATGCCAAAACATTTCCATGTTATTCCAGCTGTCGAATTAATAACACTGATTACACTAGGTGAAACAGACACACATTCCACGTGGTATCTTTTTTTACAGTACCCGCTGCATGTTAGCATCGGTTTATTTCTCGCAGATGCATCACAAAAACCACATTTGGACATACTGATAAAAGACTTTTTATTCACAAATTTAGCTCACGTAACAACCCGAACTGGGTGAAACACTCTCATATCAATTTCAATAATATTAACAAACTTTAAACCACTCTTTCTTACCCGTAAAAATCCTTAAATCTTGCTCGGCTTCCGTGTTCACGTGTTGGTTGTAGAGTTGATTATTTAACTTTTCTAGAATATTTAAATATCTTTTTCTTTCAAAAGTTAATTCATAATTTAAAATTGGGAACATAACTTGCTTTGTATTGTTAATAAATTTCCATTTAAGGTTTCTTCATAAAGATGTACTTTTATTCGATAATTTCTTACAGCACAAAATACCTTAAATTGTTAAGTTTCTTGAAATTTCCGATTTGAATTACTCCAAAAATGGGATTTGTGTCTGTTATTAAAGCCAATATTCGTAAATTTTGCTTCATCAGTCCAAACTATGTTGTCCTAAAATCAAGGGTCGTCTTGTATCATTTTTAATAGAAATTCGGAAAATTGCGCTCTTTTCGGAAAATCCGTATATTTTACGTATTGGACCAAAGATATTAAATAAGGGTGTAGGAACACTGTTCCATGACGGCGTTATCTGGATATCTATTAGCAAATATATGGCATGTTCTTGATAAAGCTTTGTTACATTCCACATAGATAATAAACAAATTTAAATCATCTTCGTACTTATAATTCATCCGCCTTGGTATTATTTTTATTAATACAAGTCAAATGGCAAGAAATATTGACATTTCTGTAGTGTTCTATTGTTTTTTTTCGTCGCGTTGCGTCGTTATGGCCAACTAATAACAAAACTTAAAGACCACATAGCATTTTTACAATACAAAAATGTTAAATTGCTACTATTTCAAGAACTACAAATTTTTTAAATAGTCACCCTTATTTTTAATGCTAAATAAGATAACACTATAAAAATAAGTTAATATTTAATGTCAGTTTTGGATCAGCCTGTATTTATTTATTATCAAAATATCAACACAGTCCACTAAAGTAGATCTCCTTCTAGAAGGAAACCAACCCCAATTAAATAATAAAGGCTTTCATATAGGATAAATTGATGATTATGTCTAGACCTGCAACGGCCCTTTTTGACATAACATGTAAAATATGTCAAAAATAGTTAGACTTAGATACAGGACTTTATATATGAAATATGTGTTTAATTTTGCATATAATCTAAAAATGAAGTAACATTTAGGGTGTGCCATTTGAAACAAGCAAGAAGGCACCAACCTCCGATATAACCGAAAGTGCTACCATCTTGAAAATATTTTAACCGAATTGCCCCATCAACTTCGACACATCTAAAGGAAAATATCACCACATACTCTTCTTCTTCTTCTTCCTCTTGTTATAGGCTTACAGCCTGTTTTTTCCATTCCATCATTCATCTCATTTGATGTTGAAATCCAGGACTCTCTCCATCTTTTAGGTGGTCTACCTATTGGTCTTCTGGTTTCCGGTGTTCCATCTCCGGCGATTCTCGCTATCTTATTTTGCGCCATTCTTCCTACGTGCTCATTCCAGGCTCTTCTGCGCTTCCGTCCCCATCTTACTATATCCTGCCTTCCATGTTCCTCGCGTATTGTTGAATTGCGTATGTGATCTCTTAATGTGTATCCTGATATTCTTCTTAGTACTTTCATTTCGGCAATTCTTAGAATTGATTTTGTTTTTGTGTTGTCAGCTCTCGTCTCTATTGCGTACGTCATTATCGGTCGAATACAGGTCTTGTAGATTTTTGTTTTTGCGTCCTTGCTCATGTATGTGTTGTGCCATATTATATCCGCCAGGCTTCCTGAGATTCTATTTGCCTTCTTTACTTGTTTCTTACTTCTCTTGTTTTGTCTTGGTTTGCAGATATCTCAACTCCTAAGTAATTAAAGGTCATGAGTTGTTCTATTGGTTTGTCATCCACTACTAGTTTGCATCTTAAGGGCACTTTGCTTATTACAATTGAGTTAGTTTTATCGATGGATATTTTCATGTTGAATTGCTTGCTTATGGTGTGGAATGCAAATAGAAGTCTTTGGAGGTCGTCTTCATTTTCCGAGACTATGACGGCGTCATCAGCGTAACATATTATAATTATTTCCCCGGTATTCATTCTGTACCCTGGTGCCGCTCTTTTGACGTTCTCAATTATTTGGTCCATTACTATGTTAAACAGTAATGGACTCTCAGAGAGTCCCCCTGTCGTATGCCCGACGCTATCGGTACATCCTTAGTTAGGTTGCCGCTTACTGAGATTTGTGTTGTGGTGTTGGAGTTTAGCTGTTCAACTATGTTAATTAAATTGTTTGGGATGCCTTTAATTCGCATTATTTGCAGAATATCATCCAGTCTCACCCTATCAAAGGCTTTAGAGATCTATAAAGCACATAAAAGCCGGCTTAGTAAATTCAATAGATTTCTCTGCTATCTATCTTACGATGAATATGGCATCTACTGCAGATCTGTTTTTGCGGAAACCTTGCTGTTCTTCTGATATTCTGCAATAGTCAGTTATTATACCTTCAAGGATTTTGTTGAATAATTTCATTATTGAATTTAATAAAGTTATTCCTCTATAGTTTTCCGTGATCTTCCTATCACCTTTCTTGAAAATAGGTACTGTTATACTTTTCTTCCAATCTCGGGGTATCTCTTGGTCTTTAATTATTTTGTTAAAGAGTTTTGTTAGTTCTTCGTGTAATGCATTTCCACCATATTTAATTAGTTCGTTGGGAATATTGTCGGGTCCTGGGCTTTTCTCGTTTTTAATTTGACTATCGTGTCTTTCGTCGTTTGGAGGCTTACTTCCTTGGTGTATTCGTCATATTCAGATGCATTTTCGGGTGGGTAGTTGTTCTGTTGTGATTGATATGTATTTCTATATAGTGTTTTAAAGTGTTCTTCCTATTCGTGCTCAGAAGTTTTTTGGGATTGTGTATATTCGTTTGTATCCTGTTTCCTTCTTCTGATCATGTTCCATACCTTCTTTTGTGTCCCGTACAAGTCATGTTCCATATCTACTGTAAACCTTCGCCAATATTCGTTTTTGATTTGTCTTATATTGGCGTTTACTCTGTTTCTTATTTCTTTGTATCGATTGTGTTCTGTTTCTGACTTTTTATTTCTGTATCGGAGGTAAGCCTGTCGTTTCTCTGCTGCCAATGATTTCACCTCAGGAGTATACCAGTGCTTAGCTGACGCTGACGGCTTAGAATTTGTGTCAACTTCTCTGTATCCCAATGCTTCCTCGCCCGATTTATTTACATTTCCTCTGATTTTTCCCCAGCTTTCTTCAACATGATCTGAATCTTTAATAGAGTTGTCTTTGATCTTTTCTGCAAGTCTCTTTTTATACAAGTCTTTGGTTGATTCATCACTTGCCGATTCAATGTTTAATTTATTTTTAATATTCGGTGGCTTTTTCTTTTTGTGTTGTATTTTAAGTCTTAATTTGCATAGTACCAATCTATGATCGGATCCTATTTCTCCAGATGTTAAGCTACGGACGTCTAATACTTGTGTTGGATGTAAAACTTTATTTGATATCACATAATCTATTATTGAATTTTGTCCTCTGGTATTTTGCCAGGTTATTTTGTGTTGAGGCTTATGGGGGAAGAATGTATTATTTATTCTCATGTTGTTGCTTGTGCAGAAATCAATCAAGATTTCGCCATTTTCGTTAATATGGTCTTCGTTGCACTTGTTTTTGATCCCATCTATCACTTCATTGCCTATTCTTGCATTCAGGTCACCCAATATTAGAGTCTTTTCATCCGATGATATTTTGTGGATTTCCGTTTGCATTGTCTCATAAAAGATGTCTGTTTCTTCTTTTTTCCTGCTGCTGTCTGAGGCATATACACTGAGGATATGAATTTTTTCTGAGCCTATTTTCAATGTGATCCTAAGAATGCGTTCGTTGACGTAGTGGATGTCATCAATATGATCTTCGTATTTCTCTGCTATCAATATCGCTACTCCAGCTATTGTTCTTTTTTGTTTCTCCACCCCACTGTATACTAATATGAATCCACATACTCATTAATTAGTAATAAAAATGATTAAAATATTGATAGACGTAATAACCTCCAAGTAGATTTCTTAAGGCAAAGTCATCAAAGAAATAGGATTAATTATTTATTATGGAATTGTATTTTTTAATTATCTTCCTTCTCACTGTCGAATCCAGTCAATAAATATATATTTTAAGAAGGTAAAACGATTTCTAAAGGGTAATCCATTTTATAAGATAGAAGATTTTATAAAGTCGACCAAAGTGTCTGAAAACCATCACAAGTTGATATTGTGATGACGATCAATGTAATTTTATACCACTGTAATGTTATCGATTATGTGATGTTGTCATTTTATATTATCAATTTTGTTATTTTACAAATTTTCTTTCTGGACCTGTATAAAACAGTTTTAAACTGTTAATAGCACGAATAAAGAATTTAAATTTGAGCACATAAAAAAAGTGAAATATGTTTCTAATTCCTGTATTATATATTTCTAATTATAAGAACTTTTAGTCTTATTTCAGTGGGGGAGACTTGATATGGATGTGGTTCAATTTTAAAACACCTTGTATATTAATTCTACAAATTTTTATAAATTCTATTTCCTTGTCCAAATATCACGCTATAACATTACGAAATAATTGCTCTGATTACTGTATAATTACTCTACACACGCATAGATTGTTTATTGAATTAATAAAAAATATGAAAGTTTTTTTTATTTATTAATTAAAAAACAATACATAATTTATCGATGTACACCATTGTTACAATTAAACATAATTAATAATTAAGTATTGCAATCACTGAAATATATATAATTTTATCATTTCTTTTTGGTTAAGATGTAAAAAATCAAAACAATAGATTTATTTGAAAGTTATACAGATAGTTTATACATTGATGATGAAATTGTTTCAATCGTCTTAATGAGGATTTTGTTGTGAAAATCCTTTTGTATTGTTAAAGATTGCCTCAAGGCAAAACATTGTTTCCTACCTAATTTTCTGCTATATCAAAGGAACAAAAATGGTCTTCATATTTTTCATAATTATATTTGAATGGTAAAAACGTTTCACTAAGAAAATTCTTTTTTTTTTAATAACATTTTATAGTCGTAAAAATATGTTCTACCTGGCATATATTAAAAGATGTCAATTAGTACCATGATGATTTCTTTATAATATGATAAAAGTGAACACTCATTGTATTGCAAAATGAAACATATAAATTGTGATTTTATTAATGCCATTTTTGGAAAGTATATGATATGTTACGTATTAATATTTGTGCAAAAATGAAATACTTTCTAAATTTATTTTTATAAAATGCATACTCAAAAACAGACGGTAACCAGTGGTTGGTAATTATTCAACATTATTTACGAATATGCTTATCAACTTAAACGTAAATATAGTTTCACTTTAAATAATTGATTAAAGTAACGTAACAAATATTTAATGAAAAAGTCATAATATTTTTAAATGTAAAAATTACGTTTATCAAATTTAAGAGATTGGTGGTCAACAAATTTTAACTTTTTTCCTATCCATTCGAATGTATTAAATATTTTATGGATTATGATGGATTTAAACATCTTAGGGATGACCGAAAACATTGAAGCCATTTCTGAAAAAATAAAAAAAGTAGAGTGCTTCGATATATTTTAAAATCATTATCAACGGATTTCTGTAGTATTAATAGGATAAATTTAGCAGTTTATTACAAATTTCTTCTATGATGAAGAATTGAACAGATAAAATACTGTATATATTTTCAAAAATAATCAGCAGGGGCGTTAACAATATATTCTGCAGTTTACTTAGCTTATCAACTGTATTCGAAGTATCTTGGTATAGCATTCTTCTTCCTCAGGTTGATGAAATAAGATCAAAAATTCCTAGGATTATACGAGATTGGCTATCAAGAGATTTCAACTTTTTGTGCTTGCTGTGTGTGTTATCGCGCACTCCTCGCAAAATATTGCCAAAATTTAATTAAAAAAATAATATTTATTTGTTGAGCGCCAGGTAAAAAATAATTAACTCCTTCTCAGGTGAGTTCAGTAGTTTATCAGATACCAATCAGACAATCAATACACAGAATGAATAAAACACAAAATATAAATTTTATTTAACAATATAAACAAATGGCACAATATTATTAATATATAATAGATGAAATTAAATAGTCAACATTTTTGTCTTTTAATCAACACTGTTTCTAATCAATATTACTTATTATTTATTTTTATTTACCATGCATTGTGTTTTAACAACCTGTATCACAAATTGGCAACGTTTTTAGATCCGCAATCGTCTACTAGATGGCTATAGTGCAGTTTTAGATGGAAAGCGTCATTATTTCTTAAAAATTATATTATTTTAAATAAATTACCATGTGCTGAGTTGTGATTCAAGTAGTTAATATAGTTTCACACCTAATATTCATGATGATAAATATTATTATTGTTGTAGCAATATATAATTTAATATTTTTTATTTTAAGAAAAGTTGGGTTGTTATTGGATGCTAGTTTTCAATGTCTACGAAAAATTTAAAGCTTTCTACTGCCTTATCAAATATAAATACCTTGTTATGTTTTCTTTTACTTGGTCCCAATATATGATAAAACACAATTCCATTTTTTTTATTTTCTTCTTTGAAAAAACTTCCAAATCCCCAAAAATATTTTTTGTTGTCGTTTCCTATAAAGTAAGGAAATGACAAAATATAATCCAAAGTCTCGTTCTACTATTTTCTTCTTAGTTCAATTCCAATTAATATTTCTTATATTCTTCTTATCACAATTTATCGTATTTGTTGTTGTCTGAGAGTTGAACAATTACTTTACAAGACAAAATTTGGAAACTTTTCCTAATTACCTTGATTAAATTATGAAATTATTTATAATTGACAAACAACAAAACACATAACCTCTTTTAAAAAACAAAATATTTTATTTCTGTTTTTCTGGTGACGTAGGAAAACTTCCGTTTCCCTTTTTTAAACAATTGAAAATTTGAGGTTATGTAAAATTTTCGGGAGCTTGAGAAACGCAGTGCTTTCAGCAAACTGATAAATTCAGTTGAATTGATTTTCTGACAACCCCAAAAATCTCCAAATGATTATTGCAGAACACATATTTAGCTTTTAAATAATTTTGAATCCGCCATCTTAGATATTGAAAAATTGTAATTCTTATTACAAATTCATGCTCGGTGATCCCAAAACCCCCTGAGTAAGTATTTTCAGATCAAAATAATAACTTTTAACAAAATTAAGTTCCGCCATTGTAAATCCGCCATCTTGAATATTGAAAAATTAAAATTTTCATTACAGGTCCATACTCAGCGATCTCAAAAGCTCCCGAGTAAGTATTTTCAGAGCACAATATTATCTTTAAAAAAATTATGGTCCACCATTTTGAATCCGCCATCTTGAGTACTGGAAAATTAAAATTCTCATCACATATTCGCACTCTGCAACCTCAAAAACCTCTGAGTGGGTAATTTTAAGCAAAAATACCGAATAGAAAAATGGGAGCTTTAAAGGGATTTAATTAATAATTAATTTTTCACCATTTATTTTCAGTTTGGCGAAATTTTCAGGATGATCTGATTTAATGAAGTAATTTTGTCACGCATCATTCGAAAGTTTGTACTTTTCTCATAGTTTTGATATTTTTTTTGGAAGGAGAATAAAATAACTTTTCCAAATACATAGACCGTGAAATTGTTTATTTTTAATAATTTCGTACCTCTCCGGGGTTTAATTCAGACGTTCGTTTGTATTGTTTAAGATAACAGTCCGGCATCAGGTTCTGCGGGTAATATACTACCAATATTTTACGATATGGGGATTTTAAGTAGACAGTTGTTTTCTGTGCATTTTGCCCTCGGCTCGTTACAGCTCCATTTATGAGACCATTAGGTGGTTCAAACTACTATGGAGAGAGAACCAGAGTGAAATTCGCAGAATCTGTCCCCTTTCTTAATGGTCGTAAGGATATATATATATATATATATATATATATATATATATATATATATATATATATATATATATATATATATATATATATATATATATATATTTACAGAAAAATATTTTCTCAGCAAAGCGTTTTAGAGAAAAATGTTTCAGATAAAAATTGTAGGAAATCAAACGGCGCATCTGACGGTGGCATTGACCTTCAAAGTCATTTGAAGGTTAAGTTGAGTTTTTAAATAGAAATCCCCATTTTTTCGTTGCAAAAATAGAAAGGGGAGAAAGTTTCCTATCCAACGATATAAATAACATAGGAGCTCTAATGACATATAGAGATCATTTTAAGGTCAAGGAACAACAAATATTTTCTCAGCAAAAGGATCTGCTTGTGGGGCTTTCTATTTAAATAACTCAACTTAAGCTTCAAATGACTTTGAAGGTGATGGTCAAGGTCTAAGGCAAGATGCAACTACAACTTTTGTCTGAAGTATTTTTCTCTAAAATGCCTTGCTAAGAAAATATTCTGCTGATTCGGTACTTCTAGGACATTCTATATAATTAAATTATTCCTCCTATCTTTCGCTATTATTGCAAATAATACGACGACGTTACAATTTTATATTTAGTGACCTCAATGGTTAAAGGAATGAGTAACATTATTTTCTAAATATTAGTTTTCTATAATCTGTTTGGATGAGAACACCAGTATTTCAAACGTGGCATCCAAAAATGGAAATAAATTGTCTATTTCTTTCTCCATGGAAAGTTTAATGAAAGATCTAGTTACTGAGATGATGAATAAAATTTTTCATTTTCATCTCAGATAATGGGATAGACATTAAGATGTCATGTGTATACCTATCTAAAAAACTTTTTTTACCCAGACAGCATTCTAACATTCTCCTGTTATCACCACACTTTCCACATCAAAACTGGTTCTTTCGACATAGTGTTGTATATTCCTGACGAATTTGGTGGTTTATTCTTGGAGTGGCTTTCTGAGAGGTAGTTGACTAACAAATAAATTCAAGAATTACGCGTAATAGGTCATGCATGCCCTATTTAGTAATATATAAAAGTGTTATATATGTATATTATTTAGTAAGAATGTCAACCCACCAAAGAATCATTGATTGATCCTAAAGTGATGAAATACCATTGAAACAAACAGCAAAGAAACTTGCTAGAATTAATTCAGAGATACCATTGTCAGCAGCGGAAATGAATTGACCAATCAGAAAAAAAAACATGGTGGATAACAAACAAAACACTTCAACTGATCAAAGAGAAAGGAGTACAGAAAAACCGGAATGAATCTAAATAAAAGCAACTGCAAAGACACAAAAGAAGAGAAATCCGCTAAGCTAAAGAAGACTGGTTGAAAAACAAATATAAAGGGATCGAAGTACTTGATCATTTCAACATCTACAAAGTCATAAAAGAAACCAAGGAACGAATAAGAACACCAAATCTTATTAGACTCACGTGAGATATTGACAAACCCATCACAAACCTATAGAAAATACTCAAATAGTGGAAGAAATACTCTTTTCAAATAATAGTCCAAGAATATTTCAGGAACAATGAGGGAGTAGCATCACTGAAAATACCAAAGCCTGAAATTGGAAAGCAATAGTCATTCAAAACTACACATATATTAGGATCATAAAACTATTTGATAAAGAGAATATCGGCATACTGTTAAGAATTTTCAATACAATGTACAAATTGGGATAAATATCAAAAGACTGGCTCTATTCAACATTCATCCCAATACGAAAAAAGACAGAACGCCATTAAGGGCGATCAATTTTAAATGGTAAATTTAATTAGTTGTGTCTCACCATTCTACTTCAAACATATAGGGGCCAACCAAAGGAAATATATATAATTTATTGATTATAATAAAGCATTTGATTATGTTACTTCCACAGAAAGTCCTTCCTGTATAAGAGAATCGATTAAAACGATATAAGCTTTATTACCAAGCTATACAAATATTTCCCTGTTGAACGTAAGATCGCACAAGGATGTATACTTTTTCCCCTTTTTTTCAATCTATACTCCCAAAATATCTTCGAACGTGCTCTACAAGATACAAACCATAATATTACAGTTAATCGTGACCTTGTAAATAATTTACGATATCGCAAAAATCGCTTCAGCTTTGAAGTTATACATTTCCTAATGAACAAAATCACGACCGAGGGAGATCTACCAACGAAACGCCGGTGCAGGCAAATTTAGTAGTGTATAGCAAACTAATATAACAACCAGATAAATGTAAATACCTTGGTAGCTGGACAACCGCCGATCTGAAACCAGACGTAGAAAAAGGTAATCGAATAGGACACACCAGAAAAACGTATCACAACTTGAAAAATCTGTTAAGCACTCAAAGCATCAATCTGGCACTGCACTATTGTTTTGATAAGTGCTATGGCTATTTGGTACTATTATATGTCATAGCGACATAGATACTAAAGGACACCACACTGAGCAGATTTGAACTGTTTAAGATAGGGGTCTTCAGAAGATTGCTACGAATCCCATAAACAGAACGCGTAACCATTGAAGTTCTAACACATGACCAGAGAAAGTAGAATACTGCAGATAGTAAAAAGCCAGTAGATGGCCTATCTTGAACATATCTTTCATAACATCAACTGCAGCTGATGATGCAAGGGAAGATCAAAGGAAAATATAAAATTGGTCGCAGGAAATACTTATAGCCCAATAGCATAAAAAAATTAATCGAAATAATGCCCGTGACTTATTTAGAATAGCCGAAAGCAGAACTCAATTTGCCCAAATTTTCGCCAACCTTCACTAGTGGATATCGTACCTTAAGAAGAATCTCTTCGGTTTTCCGGTAGTCGGTTTTAACATCCATGGTTGTTGCAAAGTAGTATATATCTATTAGACTTCTATTGTCTTTATTTTTTTTGTTGAATATCACGACGTTTCGACTAGTAATTATCTCTAGTTGTTTTCAAGCGAAACTAAATAAATTCCTAAGCTACAATACTATTTATACTAAAAGTGAATACCTGCTATGCCAAAGTCTCATTTATGCTGCAGTTAGTTTTAATTTACAACTATCAAGAAGTGGTTTCCACACATCTCTTATATCTAAAGATAGTTTATTAAAACAACTCTGGTTCTGATGTATAACCACGGCTTCTTGAAATTTTCGTTTTCTCCAGTGTTGTTCTCTGTGTAGAATTTAGGTTCAGACCATTTTATGTGGTGTCCATGAATCCAGGCATGGTTTGCGGTAACAGATTTTTCTGTGTCTCCTCGCCACATTCACATGGTATCTGATACATACAGTTCTTCTTGTGCCTTTGAGTTGTTGGTTTGACTCTAGTGAACCCACTTCTTAGAGAGTTACTTGAATTGAAAACAACGCTGATTTTATATTGTTTTCCTATTAGTCTAACTTTTTCAGAAATGTCTCTAACATAGGGGATTTTCAATACTGGTTTTTGTTCTTCGTTCATTGTCGATATTGTCCTATTTCTGCATTGTTCCTAAATTGTGTCCGCCAAATATACTGGGTATATGTGAGCTATCAGGTCATTTATAATGTGATCTATCTCTTTCATCAAGTTCTTGTTGGAGTTCCAGAGAGTTAGTACTCTTTCTACAAGATTCCTTATAATTTCTTGTTTTATGTTGTTGGAGTGATCGGATGAATAGTTTAAGTATTGTCCTGTGTGTCTGTGGCTTTTCTGTAAACTGAGGTTCGAATTTGTCTGCCATTTCTTTCAACCAAGGATAATTTATTTTCTACCTCTTTCTCCATGGCGAGTTTAATGGTTAGGCTAATATTGTTCAGATGGAAATGAAATTTTAAAATTCTTCGTCGTTTCCATTCCAGATAATAATCTGAGTCACAACTATGGTTTCTTAATTTCGGATTCAATTGCAAAAGTCTTAAACCTTTCCATAAAATATTCGCGACCACCAGTAAGAGTGAAGATCCCATCCATAGTCCATCACCATGGATGGAGAAGTTTTCCTTTTACTGAACATAGGAATTAGTTAAATAACTTTCCAACAAGTCTATGATGGCGTGCGGTGGTAAAGATGTTCTTTCTGCTAAGGTCAGGTCTTCTTCAAGTTTCTTTCTTTTAGTGACTCCTTAACTGGAACGTTGCTGTATGGACTCTCCACGTCAAAGCTAATAAATTGATATTCTGGTTGTACTTCTATTTCACGTATCATTTCTACGAAATTGCGAGTTCTTGACCCAGGACGATGTATTTCCTTGTAATGGTCTCAAAATTGAAGGAAAACACTTGGCAAGCTCAGAAGTCATGTCTTGTATATGTATCTTTGGGAGTCCATAAAGATGTAGAGTTTTGCTCTGGTGTGGCGTCAACTTAGTCCGAGTCCTCTCAGGAATGTATCGTTCATGTTTCTTAAGAATGCGATAAATTCTTGCTTCGATTATTGATGTGGGATCTTTAACAAGAAGTGTATAATTTCCTTTGCTTAAAACTTCGTCAATTTTTTGATTGTATGTGTCAGTATTTATTACGATGGTGGCATTTCCTTTATCCGCTGGTAAAATTTTAATACTAGAATCTTTCTGTAAGCTAGCAAGTAACTCTCTGAGAAGTCGGTTCACTGGGGTCAAATCAATAACTTAAAGGGACAAAAAGAACTGTGTGTATCAGATACCATGTGAATATGGCAACTCCTACATTGGCGAAACAAAGAGACTCCTTGACGTAAGGATCAAAGAACATCAAAAATACATATCTCGAGGAGAAACAGAAAAATCTAGTGCCGCCAACCATGCCTGAACTCACGGATACAACAGAAAATGGTCTGAAGCTAAAATTCTACACAAAGAACAACACTGGAGAAAACGAAAATTCAAAGAAGCCGTGATTACACATCAGAACCCGAGTTGTTTTAGTAAATCATCTTTAGATATAGGAGAAGTGTGGAAACCACTTCTTCATAATTGTAAATTAAAACTAAATTCAGTATTAATCGAACTTTGGCGTAGCATGCATGACTGCACCTATCTCAGCCACACTCCACTGCATTCACTTTTAATATAAATAGTCCGTAGCTTAGGAATTTATTTATTTTCACTTGAAAACGGTTAGAGATAACTACTAGCCGGAACGTTGTGATATTCAACAAAAAAAAAAAGACAATGGAAGTCCAGCAAATATCTACTACTTCGCAGGAAACATCGTTGTCTATGACCTCTAAACAAATCAATGGTTCTAGTAGGTATATTTTTTGTTTGTAGGAAGAATCTTTAATATGTAATCCTTTCTTTAACTTCTGGACATTATTAATGCTAACAACTCAGCATTTGTTGAAATTCACTAAAAGGATATTTTAGGTGGAACTAAATTCGAAGGCAGTAAAAATTTTTTTATACCTTACTGAAATTTTAATTTGTAGATTTGCAACTACTCCAGTGTACATATAGATGTCGTTTCACTGTGGATATTTTACAGCCTGGCATCGAAAGTGTCTGCAGGTTGAATATCTTGCCGACATATCTCGGATTTTCGATTTTATGTAAACACTTGTTTTCTGTGAATTTTGTTTTTGCTTCGTTGTAGCTCCACTGACCAGATCATTATGTGATCGAAAGATTTATGGAGAGAGAACCAGAGCTGGATGCGCAGTCTGTTTATCTTTTTTCTTTAAACGACCCGAAGGAGAAAAATGGTAGCTTATTAAAAAAATTTTTTAAATGAAAATTATCTATAGGGTTAATTATGAATTTCTTCATTTTCATTAATAATAAGAAAATTTCCCGTATGTAGAGAACCTTAAAAGATTTTTTTTGGAAAAAAATAAATTCTAAACAAAAACCCTAAAATGTAATGAAATTTGCTAATCATATGAAGGAAATAACGCTATTGGCCATGGTACCATAAATTCTAAACATTTTTTAAGAATAAATTTAAATAAAACTTTAATAATAAGATTTTTACGGAAAATATCTAAATGGTTTGGTTTTATCTTAGATCAATCTTAATAATAAATAGTAATTATAATGATTACTAATTCAATCATTTAAGTCTGTGATGGTATATAAAGATTAAATTACTATGAAATAAATTATTTAATAAAGGAACTATCAAACACAATTTATATTAATTTTCTTTTTACGATCCTGTGGGGAAAGAAATGACGATAATATTAAATTTCAAATATTATTTTGCTATTCCCTACAACTTAATATATATATATATATATATATATATATATATATATATATATATATATATATATATATATATATATATATATATATATAAAAGAGAGATGTTGTTGTCCGTGTAATTTTAAAGTGAAATAGGAAATTCTCGGCTAAGCGGACAAAGACCGTTGATAAATATTACTTTCATATTAAAAAGTTCGGAGAACTCCAAGATCATGGAAAAACTCCGGGTCCGAAAAACGACGACAGCTCTGTTTCGCCCCAGTATGGGATTCATAGGCTATTGCATTCGGTGCAAACCATTGTCTCGCATCTGTGTCCTATAAACAGACCAGGACGAAACAGCGCTGTCGTCATTTTTCGGACCCGGAGCTTTTCCATGATCTTGGAGTTCTCGGCACTTTTTAACATAAGAATAATATTTCTCAGCGGTCTTTGTCCTCAAAGCCGAGAATTTCCTATCTTATTTTAAAATTATACGATAATTCCCCTCTTTTTTATATTTATTGGCTTAAAAATCCCACAACAGCTCTCTTAGAGAAATCCTTGGTGCGACACTTTAGTTAAACTATGGAATTCGTAGTTGGTTTGGTTGCCGATGCAGGATAATGCAACTTCTATCCTTAGAGTAGCACGTTTCGTGTGTCGAGTTTTGATATATCCCTTTTTTAATTTACCGTCACACCACCACATGGCGGTTTTATACAATATTATTAGATGTCTCCGCTGTGTCTTATTTACTATTTTTCAACTTTGAAATCTGTTTATAGGACACAGATGCGAGATGATGGTTTGTACCGAATGCGATGGCCTGATGAGTCCTATACTAGGACGACACATCGCTGTCGTCATTTTTCGGATCCGGAGTTCTTCCATGATCTTGGAGTTCTCCGCACTTTTTAACACGAGAGGAATATTTACCAATGGTCTTTGTCCGCATAACCGAAAGTTTCCTATTTTATTATATATATATATATATATATATATATATATATATATATATATATATATATATATATATAACTTGAGAGCTCAGCTCACTGATGGCTGCTCGACTATCCGACATGATGATAATCTCTTGGCCGTTATAGTTTTTCTCCTTGTTGAATTGGATATATATCCTAATAGCATGTATTTTTGCCTGGAAAATGCTTGGTGACTTACCCAAGTTTTTTAGTGTCTGGTGCCGGATCCATACACTCCTATTTCAGTTCCCTCCGTTGTTTTGGAACCATCTGTATACCATATAATGGATTTCTTGCTGATTTTTTCAATGGTGTTGCTATTCCATTCGCTCTTGCGACTCCACTTTGTACTGAAGCTTTTCACAAAGTTTAATTTCTATTTCATTTCATCTTGGTGCATGTCCCAAATTTGTTGATTTCTGGATAAGAGATTGGGCCTTCGTTTTATGACCTCATCTTTTACCTTTTTAAACTGATTGTCACATACAAAGTGAGTTACGACAAAGACTCACTAGGGGATTGAGACAAAGTGTAATTAGCGGACTGTATATAGCTTGGTTGCGGAGATGAGAAATTATACAAATAATAAGCAAATACAGAATACTGTGACAGCGTGACACAAATACTAAAATGGCTTACCTTGTAGTCGTAATCATTTCACTAATTTCTTCAGGATAATCCCATGCTTCACAATGCAGAAACCAGGAATCGAGTACAACGTCACTAACTATATTTTGGAGTAGTTTTAAGACTAGGGCTAATAAATTTGAGGACAAGAACGAAGATATGCCTTTTCGATAAGGCGAGAGACGTGCAGTACGTCGAGTACTGTACTATACGACTACTACTGTACTACTACTACTGTCTGTCCCTTTTTACATTTGTCCAAAATACGCTAAGGTCAGTAAAATGTGTCACGTTCATGCTAAACGCGAATAAAATTAAAATAGAAAATAATGAAACCCAAACAGAATCATTAACCTAATACAAATGAGAATCTAAAAATTTGTATAAAGGGATTTTATTAAATGTTCTGTCTAAGAGAGTCGAATTTCGTTTGCGCCGAAAACAGTTTATATTTTAAAAATATTTTTGAATTTGGAGTAACTTTACAAACTTTTTGAAAAAAATTAGAAAAAAACATTTGTTGAATAAATTAACTCAGATTTGGATTGCGATAATGACCCTGGAGGCACAAATGGAAATTCGCCATTTCTTTAAGCGATGTAAACAGAGAAAAATAAATATGAGTTCCGGCGCACAAGAAAATAGACTTGATTTTTTTAAGCAGAACGTATTAATAAATCCTTATATACAAATTTTTAGATTTGAATTTTTATTAGTTTTTTCCGTATGGAAACAAACCACTGATTTACCTTAAAAGTTACTACCGTTAAATGTCATTATTACTACATGAAATTTCTTATATACAAACCAAAGAAGAAATTTTAATAAAACACTAACTATATATAAAAATTATTTAACGATTCAAATACTAACAAGGCAAAATAATTTAACGTAAAACAAGATTATTTGGGATTTTTTTAAGTTCAGTGTTATGAAAATTTATATTTAAAAACAGTTTCGATAATTAAAAGTGTAGGTTTTGTTCACTTACGTAATGAATTAGTCTTTTTCTAAACAAGATTTCTGTTTTATTTTGTTAACCAATATTTCGGTTAAGTCCATTTTCACTTAGAAAGTGTCATAACCAAATTTTAGTAAACATGGCCAAGTTATTTTAACAGTGAAGGCAGTTTCTCATATTGGTGCAAGCAAACATACTAATATTTCATGATAAATTTCCTTTCCTCTCAATTTGAGGAAGTTATTTATGAATGACATTAATCAATAATAAGTATGGAATTTCCCTCACCTTAGAATATTAGTTGATCTCAGTCAGTTGGTCGGAGATTCTATTCGCATTAAAATTAACCAAAATCTTAGATTTTGTCGTGCCACTTTTAATATATGCAGCCCGAACTATTCACCGCACTCGTTGAGTTTTTTTTTAATATTAACTGGAAATCTTGAAAGTTGTTAGCTAAGACTGCAGTATCATCTGCCTAGCGAATATTGTTTATTGGGATGCCATTGACTTTTAAACCTCGCATTTCATTTTCTAATGCTAACTGAAATATTTTCTCAACATAAACATTAAACAGAACAGGCGACTGTACACATCCCAGCCGGACTCCCTTCAGTATTTTAAAGGTCTCTGTTGACATATCAACATCAATACGGATCTCAGCTAACTGTTGCAAATAAAATTATCTTATTATTTTAAAATCTTTATCGTCTATACCGATCTTTTCTAATCTTTCCAACAGCGGCTCGTGCTTTACGTTGTCAAAAGATTTCTGATAGTCAATAAAGCAGATGAAAACATCTTGCCTCTGGTTATAGCATTTTTGCACAAGTAATTTCATTGAGAAGAGACCTTCTCTAGTGCCAAGTCCCTTGATAGAGCCAAACTGTGTGTCACCACTCATATCCTCACACTGTCTGTATATTCTTGAATGAATTACTCGAAGGAATAATTACATGATCAAAATAATATGATGAATATGAATTTAATTGACGTCATTGAATCATCATAAGAATAATGTTTCATATAAATAAATAACAGATGTTTTTTCCAAAACGATTATAATTGTATACTTCACTTCTTGACCATTCAGAGGGATGGCTCTATCATTCGTAATGAAATTTTAAATAGCTCAGTAGAATGCGACTACCGATCTAGAAAATAAATTTGATTCATTTTCTGTATAATTGAAAATTTACTAGCAGAGAGAGTTTAGAGAAAAGAACAAAATTAGACTTTATTACCAAACTACCTAAATAATGGAGTCTGCCGAATGAACCAAGTTTTTCTATCAGTTACTTAATTATGGAGTGCCAAGCTCAGTATAAGACGTAAAATAAGATATTAACCATACAAATTCTGAAATAAGTTTAATACACATCTTTTCACTTTTACTTGACAAGTTCTTGACTAAAAATTAAGTAGGATATAAAGAAATCTTCACGGTAGTCGATTTAGTTTCCTTTAACGGTCTGAAGGAGACTAACGAGCACTTAAGTATTTCCAATGTCATATTTTGGGTTTAGAATTTCATTAGCTGTGTCGTAATAGATTTTTTCAGTTTTGCTGGATGAAAAAATGGTGACAGGGATGAAAAATATTATTTTTTTAATTTTTGCGTTTGGTGGATTACATTTTATGGACATTTTTATTACCGATTTTCAAGACTTCGAAAACACATCTATTCAACTTAAGAATTTTTGTCTCGTTCGGAAGAACAACGTTTATTTTTAAAACTGACAATGCTACTAGTTTATGTAGTCCTAAGTGTCATTGAAGAATTACACCAAACACAAACGGGTCTAATTTTTGTTGCGCGTCCTTTCATTAAAATTTGATTTCTTACTAATCAGTAGAATACTAAACTGACCAATATTTTTTTGATTATATTGCAACAATCTGCTATTAAATCTAATTAGTTCAAAAAATCTTGTTATTGTATGTCGATGTATTACGTACATGGTGAAATTAAATAATATATTTTATAATATAAACGAGTTATAACCGAGATTAAAAATTATGTTGTTATATAAAAATATAATAACAATAATTTCGAAATTGTAGCTATTCTAGGGACCCGATTCTATAAGCTTACTTTCATTACCGCTTTGGAAGGAAGTAAGGTAACTGACCTTTATTGGACAGTCTCTTTCTTTATATTAGTATAAAATATTAGGTTTTAATAAAATCATCTAATAACTGATTTTCAATTTGTCAAGTACACGTCAACTTGAAGTGTATGTTTGTTTGAGGATCATAGACAACGATGTTTCCTACGAAGTAGTACATATCTGTTAAACTTTCAGTGTATTTATTTTTTGTTAAATATCACGACGTTTCGGCTAGTACTTATCTCTAGCCCTTTTTAAGTGACACTAAATAAATTCCTAAGCTATAAATACTATTTATACTAAAAATTAATGCAGTAGAGAATAACTGAGATAGGTACAGTCATGGGTGCTACCCCAAAGTCCCGTTTATACTGCATTTAATTTTAATTTACAATTATTAAGAAATGGTTTCCACACTTCCTTTATATCTAAGGATGGTTTACTAAAGCAACTCGGGTTCTAATGTATAACCGGGGCTTCTTTGAATTTTCGTTTTCTCCAGTGTTGTTCTCTGTGTAGAATTTTAGCTTCATACCATTTTATGTGATGTTCTTGACTCCAAACATGGTTGGCGGCACCAGATTTTTCTGTTTCTTCTCCAGATGTGTATTTTTGATGTTCCTTGATTCTTATGTCAAGGGGTCTCTTTGTTTCGCCAATATAGGAGTTGCCACATTCACATAGTATCTGATACACGCATTTCTTCTTATCCCTTCGAGTTGTTGGTTTGACCCTACTTAGAGAGTTACTTGAATTGAAAACAACGTTGATTTTATATTATTTTCCTATTCTAACTTTTTCCGAAATGCCTCTAACTTAGGGGATGTTCGATATTGGTTTTCGTTATTCGTTCGTTGTTGATATTGTCCTATTTCTGCGTTGTTCCAAAATTTTGTCCCCCGGATATACTGAGTATCCGTTAGCTGTCAAGTCATTTTTAATGTAATCTATCTCTTTCATTAAGTTCTCGTTGGAATTGCAGAGAGTTAGTGCTTTTCGATAAAAATTAGAAGAATAGGAAAACAATATAAAATCAACGTTGTTTTCAATTCAAGTAACTCTCTAAGAAGTCGGCTCATTAAGGTCAAACCAGCATCTCAAAGGGACAATAAGAACTGTGGGTACCAGATACCATGTGAATGTGGTGACTCCTACATTGGCGAAACAAAAAGGCCCCTTGACGTAAAGATCAAAGAACATCAAAAATACCCATCTCGAGGAGAAACAGAAAAATCTGATGCCGCCAACCATGCCTGAACACATAAACACCACATAAAATGATCTAAAGCTAAATTCTACACAGATAACAACACTGGAGAAAACGAAAATTCAAAGAAGCCACGGTTATACATCAGAACCCGAGTTGTTTTAGTAAACCATCAGATACAAGGGAAGTGTGGAAACAACTTCTTTATAATTGTAAATTAAAACTAAATGCAGCATAAATGGGATTTTGGTGCAGCATGCATGACTGCACCCATCTCAGTCACACTCCAGTGCATTCATTTTTAATAGAAAAAGTACTATAGCTTAGAAATGTATTTAGTTTCACTTGAAAACGGCTAGAGATAACTATTAGCCGAAACGTCATGATATTCAACAAAAAATAAAGATAATGGAAGTACAACAGATATCTACTACTTCGCATGATGTGTATGTATTAAAATCTTGATTAATTTAATCGGTTATGAAATGAGTACCGAATGGGTATCGGTTTGCCCTCGAAGCATACCAGCGTATGGAGATCTAGTTTGGAAAACCAAAAAAGTTATCTTCTATTTTTTACCACCTAGACGATATATAAACATGTTCTTATGATGAATCAGCAGAGACCACATCTAAAGCTGAATTGCATCCAAAAAAGGTCAATTTGGTGGGATTACAAAGGCATTGTGTATTTTGAACTGCTTCCAAAAGGTGAACTATCAATTTAGATGTTTATTGTCAACAACTAGTGAACTTAGATGAAGTAATCAAAGAAAAACTGTCAGAATTGGCATATCGCAAATAAATTGGTTTCCGTCATGGAAATGCAAAGTCTTTCTCATCTTTAGTATCTGGTGGGAAATTATTGAAGCTTGGTTGGAAACGGATGTCACATCCCCCGTACAGCTCTGACCTAGCACCACCTCATTATCATTTATTTCGAAGTTTCTAAAACTCTTTCAATGGTAAAACGTTCACAAACATTGATGACCTTAAATCACACTAAGTTCAGTTTTTTACTAATAGCATCAAAATTTTTACGAGTGCGGAATGATGAAGCTGCAAGAACGAAGACAAAATGTCATTGAAAGTATAGAGATATATAACCGATTAAAACTTATTCTCTGGATAAAAAACATGAATTTTTATTTCACACTACAAAACCGAAATTACTTTGTTGCCAACCTGATAAATGTACAAAACAGATACCGACAACAGGTAGAGAAACCTTGGTCACTTTGTCACCTGCATATGTTTTGGAATTGCTAACTGAAAAAAATTAAATTAAAATATACTGTCTGAAATTATAATATATTTAATTACATTCACAAGTAAAAAGCCAGGCGTCCTAGTTAGTTTTCACTTATTGTCAAGCGATTGCAAAGCTACATTATTAAAAAAAAAATAAGTTAAAATTTTTTAAACTTTCTATAATTCACACAGCATTTAAAAATACTATTAAAATAACATACATGAAGTCAAAACATTCACAATACTGTAAAAGATATAAAATGATATTTGGCGTAAGAGCCACATGAAAAATCTCAGGGGTTGCTCTTCCAGATTGTTGATAACTAACAGATGATTCGAAAAGTCCCGAGACTGGCACATTCTAATAATATTTTCTAATCCTTCCAATTCTAGTAGTATCAAACTTCAAACACTATGTTTCTAAATTTGATGACATTTCGACCATTAGTCATCGAGAGATATTGAAGTTTTCATGAAACACCTTTTGATGTTTTTGAAACAATGGAAAAAAATGAGTTTAATACGTTGACAAAACACAGTTATACGAAGGAAACAAATACCCTTAAAACTCAAGAATAGCTTGAAAAATGTTATAACGAATCTCCTTTGTCGAGAAGCAAACATTTGTAGCTAGTTTTTTACACTCAAACGCGGTCGTACTGATATAAATGATGCTGAACGGTCTGGCTCCCATTATACCGAAAAACATCCAGAAAATCGTTTTGAACAACCAAAAAGTGAAAGTGCCCAAAACAGCTGATGTAAAGATATCTTAGACATCATATTTTGCACGAGTATTTGGGTATGCGAAAGCTCTATTCGAAATAGGTACTGTGTTTGCTCACACAAAAACAAGAAAGTGTTGATGATTCAGGGCGACGTTTCGAGCTGTTTAAGCGAAATAAAGAGGATTTTTCTTGCGGTATGTGACAATGGGTAAAACATGGATCCCTTACCACACTCCGGAGTCAAATCAGCAATCAACTGAATGGATAGCGAAAAATGAAAGCCAAAACGACCAAAAAGCGGCTGACAAAGATATGGCATTCGTATTTTAAAATACGCATGGTATAATATTCATAGATTCTCTTGAAAAGAGAGAAACTATCAATTGCGAATATTATATAACGTTATCGGTGGATTTGAATGAAGAAATCGCGACAAATAAACCCAAATAAAGAAAAAAAATATGCTCTTTCACCAAGACAAAGCACCGTGTCACAAGTTAATCACAACAGTGATAAAACTACATGAATTGCATTTCGAATTTCTTCCGCATCCACCGTATTCTTCAGATTTAGCCTCAGCAACTATAACCTATTTGCAAACTTCAAAAAAATACTCGCCGGGAAGAAATATGGCTCCAGTGAAACGGTAGTCGCTGAAACTGAAAAGTATGTTGAAGAGTTGAACAAATTATTCTATAAAAAGGCATAAAAATGTTAGAGAAGTGCTGAAATGCTTCTATTCATGTACAAGGAGACTATGTTGATGAATAAAATGGAATTTTGCCAAAAAATTGTGTTTTTGTTTATTAGTTTTGGAACTTTTCGATCACCTGTTATTTTATACATATACAGAATGTGTTCGCCCGAAATTCCAACCAGAATAAAATATTTTAAACAAAATCGTTCAACCTGCTTTCACTTTAGTAAAGAAATTATAATTAGAAACAGCAGAATCCACTCTAAGTTCAAAATCAAATTTGAAGAAAAGGTCTTCTATAAAAGGTTGCTAAGATAAAGGTAATCGTAACACCCGTATCACGTCTACATTCTGCCGTAAGCGTTCTCTCCAGGTCAAGAACGTAGGTGATTTCCTTGCACTTTCCCATACCTGCTCGGTGCATTATTCCTTTATCTTCATTATATCTCTTTACACAGTTGACACCCAACACATCTTTAGCGGAGATCGAGTTCTGTACCATTCGATTTAGTTACTTTTAGTTTCTCTATCTAATATTAACTTTGAACGAAAAAATATTTCAGGCACGTCTGTTGGACATATTCTAGCATTAATTTTAAGCGAATAGTTAGCCTCAAGATCAAGGTCTTCTAAGTCTTATTGGCAGTACTTCAATTTATTTTTAGTCTATTTTTGTGAAGCAAATAGCTTCAGTTTTAGAATTTTGAAGTACTTCTTCCTCTCTACCCACTCTACAATCTTGGAGATTGTAGCCCGTATTCAATACAAAAGTAAAGGGCGAACAACCATTTCCAATCTTAGAGTATATTGTTTAAGCTGTCAGGATGATGTTCAACATGTCAGTGCTAACAACGAAGAACGGCGCAAGAATATGTAAAAAGAAAATGTCAAAATGTTTATCAGCATTATGCTGAAACTTTAAGCACTCTTTGTTTAGATCATTTGTAATAAAAAATACAGTACTGTTAATCCATCCACGGTCCAGTGTACTGCCTAGACACCTAAATATTTAAAAAGAGAAAGACGTAAAAAAGTTCGCTGGACTCATTTCAAGTCATAAAATCTCATACTACAATCTGAAGAATGATCCAAAAGTATTAGCAGTAGTTCAATAAGTAGTAAAAACTTATACAGCCGTCATAATAGGATGCTAATAGCTTGTAAGCTAGCGACAGTTTTTTATAGACAATTTGCATCAATGTTAGAGTGCATTTTTTAGACTATTAAAATGGCACTTAACCCGAGAAGACAATGCTGCCAATCCTTTTTAACCGACTTCTAAAGGAAGGAGGTTCTCAATTCGTCGACTATACTTTTTTTTTATGTATGTACACCGATTACTCCGGAACGGCGGCACCGATTTGAACGAACTTTATGTTCAGGAAGTTGCTGCGGTAGTTCCATATTTTTTTGGACGAAATTTATGTAGTAAAATCCAAGATGTCGCTAGCAATATGGCAATATCCATTTTGTCCGATTTTCTCCAAAATTGGTATGTGGGAATTTTAGGGGTCGTGCTCAACGAATCTTAAATCATTTTTAAAAAATTCAATATGGCGGATCCAATATGTCGGGCAAAAAAATTTAATTTTGTCCGATTTTTTCCAAAATTGGTGTGGGGAAATTTTCGGTGTCGCACATAACGAATCCAAAATATTTTTAAAAAGTTCGATATGACGGATCGAATATAGCGGATAAAAAATCAATTTTGTCCAAACTTCTCCAAAATTGGTGTAAGGGAGTTTTTGGAATCACACATAACGAATCTAAAATTATTTTTATAAAATTCAATATGGCGGATCCAATACGGCGGACGAAAAAATCAATTTTGTCCTATTTTCTCCAAAATTGGTATAGGGGAGTTTTTGGGGTCGCACATAACGAATCTAAAATTATTTTTAAAAAATTCAATATGGCGGATCCAATACGGCGGACGAAAAAATCAATTTTGTCCTATTTTCTCCAAAATTGGTATAGGGGAGTTTTTGGAGTCGCACATAACGAATCTAAAATTATTTTAAAAAAATTGAGATATGACCTTTGGGTTACAAAGTACATATAATTTTTTTGTTTTAAATCAACATTTTTTTGTGTACTACGTATCCTAATTTGTCCGAATTCTAAAGAACGAAATATCTGTTCAGGCACTTCGAATAATACACCTAGAGATATGTAATAATAGAAATACCAACATGTTTTAATCAATGAATTACAGTATATCTTTAGTTAAAGAGCATTTTACTTATTAAATAGCCAAGAAAGCTTATTTTTACAAGATGGCGGATTAAAGATTCTACATCTTTCGATTTTGTCTAAAATCAGTATTGGCGGAATTTTGTTAGTGTTAATTACGAATTTAAAATATTTTTTGTAAAACTGAATCTGTCGGATTCAAATGGCATCCTAAAATTTAACTTGTTTCGATTTTCTCCAAAACTGATGTATTGGGTTCTTGCGGGTATAAACTATGAATTTAGAAGTATTTTTTCAGGATTCAGTATGACGAATCCAATATAGCTAACTAAAATTTTTACATTTTTTGATTTTGTTCAAATATGGGACTGAATCGTTTTTGAGGATGTAAATAGCGATTATAAAATTATTTTAAGAATATCTAATATATCCGATGTAATATGACGGTGTGGGAATTTTAAATTTCCGAGTTTCATCCAAAATTGGTATTAGGGGGCTTTGAAGGGTTTAAATTCAGATTAGATTAAGACGTTAAAATTATTGGTTTGAAATGCAATATGGTGGATCCAATATGGTGAGTTCAAAATTTCACCTTATTCGCATTTTTTCAGATTTGCTTTAAAGGGGATTTCGGGGTCGTGTATTACGAGTATGAAGTTAATTTTTTGCAACTATTAGGTTGTTAAGATACAATATGAGGGACTGAAAATTTTACATTTGCCTATTTTGTCTAAAATTGATATGCACTATAAAATATATCGAGCTAAGAAATTTACGTGTAAAAAATACTTTAAATCTCGATATTGGAAGGATTTGAGGTCAATATTCTCAATCTAAAATTAATTTGAAATTTAAGATGGTGGATTTATACATAGTATTTGGAGAACTCTAAGAATCAAAGAATTTTTAGTGGTTCATTTTAGGGTGATTTACAACTTTAGATAAAACTGGTTCTTTTTTGCTACCTTGGAGTAATTGCGAGTTACACTAATCTCGATTAATACTTAGTTCAAATAATTTATGGATATCATAATGAATTCAAAACTAAAAATCGAAAAATATAATTTCTATAAAAAAAAATTGAACCGACTTCTAAAAGTGGGCTAAAAAGTGAAAAATAACTATAAATTTTATATGAAATTGAACTTTTTGAAGTCGGCGCGAAATTATTTTCAAATGAAATTACAAATAAACTACTTCTAATCTGGTTATGCGAATCACATTTCGTCAGGTATTAGTTTGGCTTCAAAAATTTCAATTTTATATAAAAATTTATAGTAATTTTTCACTTTTAAGCGCACTTTTAGAAGTCGGTTCAATTTTTTTTATAAAAATTTTATACAGTCTAATGTACTGCTGCTGGACATTTAGTTGTCCGCTTAATTTACTTGCATTATTATAAAATTTATATTGAGCAAAAGAGATTTATTAAGCATGTCTTAAAAACTTGAACTACCATCAAAAGAACGGTTCAAAAGCCTTAGTAGCAGTAGCAAAAGACGCGCGCGAGCTCTCGGTGGTTCGAACACACATATAAAATTCTCACATAATGCTGCATGTGGCATCTGTAATAAAACATAATATAACTGGACGAAAAATAATAATTCATAAATAATGAAAGTACTGCTACATAATAGCCGGCCCAAAGTCTTAATAGGAGTGGCGTGCGGAACTCTCGTTGACCGTGCGACGTGCCTCAAACGGAGGTTTAGGCTTTCTCCGTATTCTAACGTATTCTCACTTTAATTTTATGTGATAAAGTGTCTAGTTTTCATATGTTTTCCTTATTATAAAACATAGAAAGATGCGGTTTACGATTTACTCTTTTATTTTTTTGTGAAACTTTCATTGCTGGCAACCAAATTTTCATAAATTTTAAATATTCAAAATCTATCTTTTTAACTATTCCCAGTTTTTAAATATTTTTTGTCTTTTAACTTATTGACATAATAAATATTGATTTTTTATGTTGAATTCAATGACGTACTCACTTTTTTGCCCAGGATCCACAGATTTTTAGATAGCGGCTAAGTTTTGGTATTTTTTAATGGACCATCTTTAATATCAGTTTCTTTCCTATCCATCTTTTTAAGAGCTTTTTAAAAAATGTATAATGCTCAGTAGTTATATTTTGGGGAAAATTAACATGTTGATATTTGTCATTCAACTGGCAGTAGGCTGATATAAAACAAAATTTATATAATCATTTTAATCACGTTTCATAACAGTCATATTTGACTATACGTAACAGAATAATTGTATTTTTTAATTATTTTGTGCATTTGTGCTTGCTGGGATTGTAAGAGAGTGAACTAGGAGCTGACACCGACAGTGATATACTGGACATACACTATGGTGATCCGTCGTATCATTAGGACCGCCATTATTGTATGGTGGCCTAGTACAGCCAAGTGTAAACACCGTCTTCAACTTACAAGGATGCTACCTGAAGTGTCCGGATCCGATTTTAATTAATCTTCAACATATTGTAGAGGCAACAAACTTACTAGACACGTGTTTTTTTTTACCTAGGGAGATTTATTATAACGGGATGGATACCGCCCCTAAAGTTCACCTCTAAAAACAGCAAATTTAAAATACCTCAGGTTCTAAGTGTTCTTTACAAAACAAAATGAAAATTACTTGTTATTCGAAACGATGTTAAACTGTGATATTTTCACCCCAAAGGGTATCATTTCTTATTTTTTATAAGGGTAAACCATCTATTCACGTAATTTAATTCTAAAAATTATGAAATTTAATCAAATTGTGTGAAAATATTTTTTTCACGAATACTATAATTAACTCTTAATTGGCATGTTTCAGGGTTTCCAAAAAATAAATTAGTAAAAGAGAATGTCACCCCAAACACTTTTTGTTAATATTTCAAATTCCAAATAAGATATCTCTACAAAACAAAATGAAGATTACTTTTTATTCAAAGTGATGTTAAACTATGGTATTTTCACTCTCAAGGATATCATCCCTTATTTTTGATCAGGCTAAACCATATATTTGCGCAATTAATTTAATTCCAAAAATTTCGAAATTTTATGGAGATACTTGAAAATATTTTTGTCGCGATTACCATAAGTAACTTAAGTTAACGTGTTTCAGGGCTCCTTAAAATAAACTAGTAAAATAGGATGAACAACTTCCAAATACTTTTTTTAACCTCAAGTTCTAATTGAGATAACTTTACAAAACAAAATGGAAATTACTTGTTATTTGAAATGAAGTCAAACTATAGTATTTTCACTCTCAAGGATATCATTAGGAGGAGGTCATTTCATAGATGTATTATTATTTTTAAAATTGCCAAATTTCAATTAATATGAAGGTTACATGTAAACTTGAGTTAATTATGGTATTCGTGAAAAAATATTTTCAAACAGTTTCATTCCTAATGTTAGAACTAAATTATGTACACGAATAGATGGTTTAACTTTACAAAAAATAAGGGATGATCAAATAATAAGTAATTTCCATCTTGTTGTGAAAACCGCGAAACATGTCAACTTGAGTTAATTATGATATTCGTAAAAACAATATTTTCAAACAATTTCAATAAGTTTCGTAATATTTGGGATTAAATTAGGTGCCCGAATAGATTGTTTACCTTCATAAAAAATAAGGTATGATATCTTTGGGGGTAAAAATATTATAGTTTAACATCATTCCGAATAAAAAACAATTTTCATTTTGTTTTATAGAGATGTCTTACTTAGAACTTGAAATATTAAAAACAAAGTATTTGGGGGTGACTCACCCTCTTCTACTAGTTTATTTTTGATATCCCCGAAATATGTCAACTTGAGTTAATTATGGTATTCGCGAAAAAAATATTTTTAATCAATTGCATTAAATTTTGTAATTTTTAGAATTAAATTACTTGCTCGAATAGATGGTTTACCCTTATAAAAATAAGGGATGATATTCCTAGGGGTAAAAATATAATAGTTTAACATCATTTTGAGTAACAAGTAATTTTTATGTTGTTTTGTAAAGATGTCTCACTTAAACATGCCTCTTTTTTTTGTATCTTCCACAATATATTGACGTTTCATTAAAATCGGTGCCGGAGACTTCAGGTAACTTTCTTATTAGAAAGGTTGAAAAAATGGTTTGTGTAGGAATGATGAGTGTGATGAGGACTCACTACTAGGGTACTGGTGGTTGTAATGAACTGCCCTCCTCTCCACTTATTCATAGAAAATGAGGCCCTAAAGGAACTTATCGTCTCAGTCGTCTAGGGCATCTCAGAACAGGAACTGGCGGCTACCCGTGTTACTAGGGTAGAGTTATAGCAATATGTCCATCGCTCCCTATGCAAGCAGACTCAATAGCGCCAGTTTCGAACCAACCACTATTTTAAAATACTTTTACTAGGCGGATAAGATTAGGAAGAGAAACAAACTTCTTCCAGAAACGTATCCTTGTGGTTTACAGATGTATCTCGATAGGATGAAAAAGCAGAAGTTGAAGTGTTCAGTAGAAGCAGGGAATAACAATACGCAATGATCTTTCAAGTGGATCTCTTAAGAGGGACATAAACAGACTATTAAACTATTTGGCAATAAGCTTTCAATGATTTGCTAACATGGTGGAATATAATAGGCCCAACAAAACCTAAACATCGAAAGTCGAGTATCACCATTTTTATTCAGTCGTTCATTCATTTCTACATTAAAGTTCGGACATCGAAATATCCACGGGCGACTTTGGCAAGATTCTTGTCCCGTTATTCTAATAGCAATACAAATTTTTTGTACTTATTAAATTATTATCTTTCGCCTAGACAGCCCCGACAACTTCACCCGCAACTGCTATCAAGGCTTTAGGACCGTAATTGTTATGGTAGTACAAGTTTTTATGTTTTATTAAATCATTATCTTCCACCCAGTATAAATTTTAAAACCAAGCAAATGGACCAAGCAGTCAACTTTATTTTACATGTCTAGATGTCTGGCAGCACTACATTAGTTATAGAGTTGGTAACATTACAATTTTTTGTTATACATGATTCAAATAAGCAGTTCTCAAAGTTTCAAGATGATGCAGGTCAACATTTTGGCATGTTTTTTTACATAATACAACCCAGTTGTTCGTCACTGGACTGAGTGTGCGCTGACAGCACTGACTCTTCGGGTTAAGCGCACCGTTAACCATCATCATAATAACCTCAAAATACACACACACACATGATGCTAATGAGATACTAAAAACTGTCGCTAGTATTCAAAGTATTATTGTATTTTACCACCTTTGTTGAATTTTACTTAACCTTCTTATAGACGTTTTTTTTCGACAATTTATTCTATATCAGTAGTGTTTAGGAATATAATACCAATAAATATATATCCACACACATTTTGAATGAATGTATTATCGTTCAGTGTGTTTAAATGATAATAATAATTATACATATTTACCTAAAATTAACTGGTAAATAACATTTAAGCTAATGTAGGAATTGAGTATTGAACACACGTTGATGGGATACATAAATCATTCCCAAGATGGTAAAAGTTGATACGGCATTCATTTCCTAATTATAACATTGTAACTCGTCAGGTGCGGAGCGTACTGGTCGTACCTTCTTTCATAGATTAATCGTATAAACTTATTCATATAACATAAACAAGGTCTATATATGGCTAATGTTTCAAATTAAATGGTTATATAACACTCAGATATTGGTACTAGATAGTTAAATTTTATTTTTAATGTATCTATATGATCTATTAACTAATAACAAGTATTAAGAAATAATATATGCAATCATCATTAAAGATGCATAAGTATTACTTTCAAAAACATGTGACAAATAAGATACTTAAATGGTTCAAAACATCAATAAGCTTCTGCAATAATTTTAACTAATTTACAAATGCTTAGATGGATCCCTATACTTGCCCCTGATCGATTCGTTACATGAAAACTGGAAACGCACAAGAGTCACTGAGGGCCATGTCCGGTGAATTAGCAGTAATATAAGATGTGTAATCTGTTCCTAATGCAAAAAGCACACTTTTAGTAAATTTCCCCTGCATTTTTCTTTGAGTACGTCTCGAAATTTCGATATTAATTGGGCATAGTAAGGTCATTATGTGCTCTTTCTCAAATGACCTAGAAGGTTAAACCCCCAACATTAAATTTAAGGTGACCATGACATTGGCCGGGCAAAATCCTACAACTTTTGTAGGAATCATTTTTTCCAAAGTTGCATATTTTTGGAGATTGAAGGGATCTGATACTTCTCTGAACCCCCTGTATTTTTTTTGTGTTATTTCTAGACCCATTATTTAATTGTGTTAGTAAAGTGATAATAAAGTAGACTATGTTTTACGTACCGTGTCTAATAATAATAAAAATTATTATTTCCTTAGTTATGCGGCTTTCTATTCTTAATGAATGGTCTTACTTAAAGATTCTAATTTTCACGTTTGATACATTTATGTTGGTTTTGTTATTAAAAGTAAACGCCAACAGTTACTTTTACGGCCTAAATAACGAAGTATGTGTAAATAACTGTAATTAAAAAATAATGAAGATTTATATACCATCCATGCATTACGCTATTGCATCTTTTATTCCTATTTTTTTGTAGTGAGTTGTTAAATGATGGGTAGATATATACAAGTTTTTCAAATAACGACAATACAAATACCAAAATACCAGGCGCGGATCCAAGGGGGGGCGGTGGGGGCGATCGCCCCCCCCCCTCAAGAGCTTTGAGTTTAGGAAAATGGACCCGATTTTTCCTCTTATACTATAGTTTATTCAAGAACTAGAGAGAGTAATAAATCATTTTTTACCCTTTTTCTCTTCGCAAACTACCTGTGTTCTTTAGTCCGGTGTTTTTAGCAAAATTTGTTAGACACATATATTTTTCATAGGAATGGGTTAAAAATTTTATAATAAAAAATACCGGTCTATAATAATAGACTAAAACGTAGGATTATTCTCTCAAAAAATTCTAAGTTATAATTTAAATACTTCCAAAATATCCATTGTCAAAAATACAAAAAGTTAAACATATATAAAAAAATAAATATAATAATAATAAAATATTTTTGGGGCTATCGGTTATTATTAATTAAAAACATTTTTAGGGTATTTGACGTTTCAGTTTATTTATTTCCTAACCCATCTGCAGAATTACAATTAAACACTAAAAAGGGATTCAAATGTAATTACTTTTTTTTATGTTGTAATTAAAATTAGACCTACTTATTTTTATTTCTATTTTACTGACATCTTAATTTAATTTACTTTTATATATGGAAATACGATAGCCCCAAAAAAATAAGATAAACATGTTAATTCTACACGCTTAAGAAAAAGACACAAACACAATAATAAAAAACTTACGGCTAATTAGAATTAAATATATATAAAATTAAAGAGTGGGCACGTTAAAATAAAAATATATAAAAAAATAAAAAAACATATTAACAACATTAAACAAAAAAATACAACAAAAACAAAAATTTAAATAATAAATTGTGTTTACTAATTCCTAATCAAAGTCAGTGAAACTATCTTCGCTAAAATTAATTATAATTAGTTCCTCTATCTCACCGATTATGAGATCGAGTTCTCACATTTTGTTTTATTCTTTTATTATATGGATTTTTCCCAATTTTCCGCAGTAACTTTATTCAAAAAAATCTTTCAAAAGTTTAGTTAAATTGCTAATTTTATTAATTGTGTTATTTCTAGCAACTCTACCTTTTACTTGAGAGAGATATTTACGTCTCCAACGGACAGTTTCCGAACGATTTATAAGAACAGATTTTCTATCTGGTTTTTCCCAGCAAAAATTAAGTTCTCTGAGCAATTTCCAGAGATCCGTTCTTTTAATTTTAGGTAAATCGCGATCTTCAATGATTTTAGTTAAAATTTTGTAGATGGTTGGGATCTGCTTCTCATAATAAAATGGATATACAATCCCTTTAATTGCAGGTTTCATCTCTTCTTCCAACGAGGTTTTTCGTTTGCCTGTGATCGAATGTGGCTTGGGAATACTAACAATTCCAGTCGTTTTTTCTCCTTCAGTATTCCGTACATAGTAGATTTTCCAAATCCTATCATGTTGGAACATATCTCAACAGAGCTTTTAACATTATTATCTAGATATTGAAATCTTAAGGCATCATTAACATTCATCGTAATAAATTTTTCGTTGAGGAAAAAATGCCCTGGTTTAACGATTTTGGAATAAATATAGAGGTGAAAGCCATATCTTTTGGGTATCTCACTAATCTCAAATAACATATAAAAACAAGTGCAAACAAGATAAATCACTAAGAAAAAACTGTAAGTTGTACTTTGTTCACTGACGGAAATTAAATTAAACTATCAGAAATTCTAAGTTGCAGTAAATTTATAAAATATATTTAAATATAATGAAATATAATTAGATTTACGACAGTCCTCAGTTACCTGCGGCACTGGAGCAGGTACCTTAGAGGTTTCGGTAACAGTTTTATTACTCTCTCTAGTTCTTGAATAGAGTATAGGAGTCTGTATGCTTGCGATCGCCCCGCCCCCCCCCCACCTCCCAAAAGCTTTGAGTTCAGGAAAATATAACCCATTCTGCCTTTTATATTAGGAATGAATAGCTGCTTGCAACCCCCCCCCCCCCGTTAACAACTTGTTTTTCTTGCTATACTGTACTTTTGTGATATCACCGCCCCCCCCCTCCCCAAAGGGAGAGGCTGGATCCGCCCCTGACAAATACATATAACTAAAAATAGTTTAGAAACAAATAATATATTAAATTGCAATGAAAAAATAAAGAACGCAAAAATATATCAAAACAACATCAGAAGCCTTGAAAAACAACTAGATGGAACTGAAATATTTCTAAACGAAGTTCACGATTTTTTCATTTATCGAAATTCGGCAACTTTGGGATACTTTGCTACATAACGTAATTTGATATACAGGGTATCCGGGAAAATGTGGGAAATTTCCTGGACATGAAAAAAACGCTTGAAACAAATACTATAAGTTCATATAAACTTTTTTCGTATAGGACTTCTCTTTGGGTATATGGGCTCCCAAAGAACTGCAATGGAATCAAGTTTTTTAAACATAATTATTAAACCACCAGGTATATTTCAATGTTTTTTAAGTAAGACCCTTCAAATTACTATCCAAGAAAGTGTTGTGAATTACTCATAGCTACAGGGACGGACAAGCTGTGACACTTATGACCCCATTTTTTACGCCCTGTATGATAAGGGCTTTGGGCAACGTTTTTTACATACCTTTAACTATTGACTACATATTAAGTACTCTGTATTCATGTCGCTAATCTTAACCGTTTTTGAAAAAAACATGATTTTATTTACACTCTTAGTCCCCTAACTTCTGTCGGGTTGAATATAAAAAAGAGGAAATTTCCTGTCACCATAGTTTCAATAAAAAGTTAAACTAACTGCTTAGTTAAAAATTTCATAAGAGGGTTCAACATGGGGTCCGTGAAATGTTACAGACTCGCGGGCACGACGAATTGAGCACTGCTGTACCCGAAACATCAACTCAGCTTTGTTCTTTATTTGATCATAATGAAACATGATTGTCTGTAGAAGTTCCTCCCTACTCTCGACCGAAGTAGAATACACCAAGGTTTTGAGGTGTCCCCACAGGTAAAAATCCCACGGCGTTAGGTCAGGAGATCAAGGAGGCTAGGCAATAGGTCCTCCTCTACCTATCCAATGGTTTGAATAGATGTTATTTAGGTGCATGTAATACATGTTTCGGCGGGTTTCAAGTGGTAAGTGCTCTACTAAATCGTGAAAAGCATTTTAGAAGAACTCGAAATAAAGTTCTCCCTTCTGTCGTGCTAGCAATATGAATGGTCCAATCAAAAATTGCCAATGATTCGTACCCAGACATTAATTAATGTTGATGATGCGAAACAATAGTTGAATCAGGATTTTCATTAGCCCATATATGTGAGTTGTGTAAATTTATGTTACCATTTTTGGTAAACCCTGTTTCTTTGGTAAAGAGAATAGTGCTAATCAAGTTTACATTATTTTATTACTGATCCAATAACCAGTTTGCAAACTGAATTCTACGGGGAAAATCTTTAGAAATCAGTCCATCCTCTTTTTTCAAATGATATCTTGAAGAACTTCATGTACTATTGTTTTTGACGTATTAAACTACACTGATAATGACTGATTAATTTTCGAGTGCTTGTTGAAGGAATGTTATCTACAGCATTTAAGATATTTTCCTCTAATTGAGGCGTACGTACTGTTCTTCCCCGACCAGCATTAGTACTTCTTTTCCAAAAATTTCCTAAAATTATGAAGAAATTTAATAATATTACCTTATTAAATAGAATCGCTTACCATTCTCCTTTAGACGTTGGTCAACTCGTTAAAATGTAAACTCTAATTTTAGTTCGAATTTTTTTTATCCCAAGGTTGAACGTTAAATGTGTGATAGGAACAAAGATGTATCTCTTATCGAAATACGCCAAAGACATATATATATATATATATATATATATATATATATATATATATATATATATATATATATATATATATATATATATATATATATATATATATATTGTATAGATAAGTGATAATGCTCAATTTTTATTTGAGATTGAAAGATAAAAATCAGACAAAGAACGACATTTATAGAGAATAAATCAGTAAACTTAGATTAGGATAAAAATTAGAACTAAGCTAGTTTAGGATGTATAGTTTAATTTTTAGTATATGTAATTAGATATAGTTTTAAGAAAAAGTCAATATATTCCAAAATGCTTGACTAACCAAACAATTTAAAACTGATATTTTCTGTAAATATATGACTTATTTTCCTCTATAAAGACAAAAGTTCAATAAAAAACTATGTAAAAAATATTGCACAAGATAGAGGAAATATTATTATAAACAATTACACATTTTTGATTGAACAATAAGTGTGTGAATGCGTTCAAAAAACTAATAAAAATGTGTTACTCATCATATTTGGTCCCAATAAAAACAATCACACATTAACAGAAAAAGTACGTGAAGTGGAATATTAGTGGGGAATTCGAACAAAAACACTATTTAGTGGAAAACAAACATTAATGTTCGGTATGCAAGAAGAATGTTATAGTTTTAAGGATTATTTAACCAGCTATGTGAAAATAAAAACCATGTATAGTGCAAAACTGTAAAATATAGTACAGATTTATTTAGTTTATAAGGTAGATTTAAGTTTTTTTTAGCAAATTTAGTATTAAAATGTTAAGAAAATTTTCTTTAACACGAGGATAATGATATTCGAAGCAACAATAAACATTTTAGAGTTTTTTCGAACAAAATTTGAGTAAAATAATCGTAAATTTCAATGTGCAAGGTGTTAATTTTTATCAATTTTAATATATAAATAGTATGCCAAAGTGGTTTTAATGGATATCAAAATGTCGAGAAAGCTCTAAAGTTTATTTATTGCAAGGTCAATAATGCTAAATAGTTAAATTTAGGTCCATATATTCATTAAAACATGAAACTTCCAGTAAAAATTAGTAAAATTCAAAAGCATTCATAAATTACCAATTTTTCAAGGTAGTAAAATTTGTTTCGGCCGAATATATAATGCCGAGGCGTAGGAATTTCGTCAGAATTGAAGTTTTCTTTTTGCTAACAGCACTACGTCTCTCTGTTCCCGAAATTTTCCATTTTTTTCATACGTCATCTGAAAACAAAAGCGAAATATTTGTTTTTATTTTAAAAAGAGGTTAGATGTTTGTTGTTGTTAATTAAAACAAGTTCATAATTTAATAAAAGTAATTAAAAGTGTCAAAGGTTGTCCTGTGAAGTAAATTTTTAACTCTCAAACAACAAACAAATACGATAAATTGTGATTGAAAAAATATAAGAAAATTTAATTGGAATTTTTCAAAATAATAGAACGAAACTTTGGGATAAATATTTGTCAATTCCTTACTTTATAGGAAACGACAACAAAATATTTTGGACATTTGAAAGTTTTAAAGAAGAAAACAAATTAAATAATAAACTGGAATTGTTTTTTATAATATTGGGACCAAGTAACGGAAAACAAAATAAGGTATTTATACTATACTAGGCAATAGAAACTTTTTAATTGTTGGTAGACATAAAAAAATAGCAGTTAATAATAACCTAACTTTCGTAATTAAACTAATAAGTAGTAGCTTGTAATACTAACCTGTTAAACCTTAAATAAGATTTATCATTAATAGTAGGTGTCACTATATTAATTAACCACTTAATTCACATCACGGCACACGACAATTTGTTTAAAATAAAATCAATTTCGTGAAATTACCTACACTTTCCATATTAAATTGCAATAAAGCCATCTAGTGGACGATTGCTAAATTAAAAAAATAAAACATTGCCAAGTAGTTATACAGGTTGTTAAAAAGACGATGCATGGTAAATAGAAGTTAATAACAGTAATATTGATAAGAATTTTTTTTGGAATATAAAACCATTGTTCATTTATTTATTGTTGAATAAAATTTATATGTTGTGTTTTAATCACTCTGTGTATTGATTGTCTAATTGAGATCTTATAAAAACATCTGAACTCACCTGAGAAAAGAATCAATTAACAGGTAGGAATACATATATGTATATATATATATATATATATATATATATATATATATATATATATATATATATATATATATATATATATATATATATATATAGAATATTTTGAATATTGAAAGTTTTTCAAATTGGTAAGAAATAATTGTAATTTATTATAATATTTTTTACCTGGCGCTCAACAAACAAATATTAAAATTTTTGATTAAATTTTGGCAATATTTTGGAAAATTTTAAAAATAAATAAAATTCAATATAAATAAATAATTATTAAGTTTCCTAATTTTTTTTGTAACCGGGCATATTTTGTGCGGGTGAGTAGCTGTGTTTAAAGCACGCCTACCACCATCATATATATATATATATATATATATATATATATATATATATATATATATATATATATATATATATATATATATATATATTCTCCTTTCAGATAGAGAAAAGGAAAGAATATTAACAAACAATTTATGTCCTGCAAATGCCACTCTGGTCTTCTCTCCATGCGCATGTGGAGGACTCATGTACCCTCCACACTAACCCAGCATTGTTTCTTATTTGATCACAATGAAACGTGGTTTTCCGTAGAAGTTCCTCCCTATTATCGACCTGAGTAGAATACACCAAATGTCGAAAGTTCTTATCACACAGGGCGTAAAAAAATTAGGTCATGAGTGTCACGGCTAATCCGCCCCTGTAGCTGTGAGTAATTGACAACACTTTCTAAGATAATAATTTGAAGGGTCTTACCTGATATACGTCATGTTAAAAAAACTGAAATATACCTGGTGGTTCAATCATTATATGTAGAAAACTTGATTCCACTGCAGCTCTTTGGGAACCCATATCTCCGAAGAAGAGGCCTATACGAAAAAACTGTATATGAACTTGTAGTATTCCTTTCCGGTGTTTCGTGTCATATTTTCACTATTGTATTCATATTGAAACCAATTTTCGAACATTTGCTGTCTAGCTCTGTTAACATTTGTTTATGGTCCTCCATGTTTTTAACTGCATATCTAAGTTTGTTTAGCCGTTTTCCATTTAAAGGCATCTTCCAAAGCCAAGATAAATAAATTTGATAATAATGTGTCACCCCCTCATATGCCTCGCTTAATTTCTCTAGTATGTTTCAGTAAAGTTGGAAATATTAAATATATGTATATATAGCATATAGAAAAAAAGAACAAATTCGACCATCATGTATAACCCCTCGGAAGGCAATCAGATCAAGGGATTTAAGTACGGGACAGGGGAAACTGAACTGAACTACCTACACTGAAAAACTAACAACTCCTACAACTCATGAACTTGGCGCTGATATGTAACATCACCACCCGGAGTCATGAAACAACACATTTTTACTTGTTTTTTGTGGGATTAATATGTCCATATTTAAACTTATTTATGAACTTCATATGATCATTATTTAAATATTTTAAAATTATATTTAAGTACATAATGTATTAAGAACGCTATAACATCATAAGTTAGATAGAAAAACTATAAAAAGATAATAATTTAATAATACATTACTTTATCTGAAATGCTTTGTTGAACATTTTAATAACTATCTTAGCATGGGTATTAATATAAATTATATAAAATATTACCCATTCAACAACAAAACCCTAAAGATTTTGTGTATCCTCAGATTGCAAAATCTCTCAAAAATTTGAGAGTAATACTGAGAGAACCTTTCTGCATTTCTTCATTTCATATTTTGTATATGTATTTAATTTCCTTGTTACTGGAAATATTGCTAAATATAATGTCAGTCACTATTTTACTGCCATTAAGGATATATTTAGATATGAGATTTATAAAAAAAATATCTTTGATAAAAAAAATGTTCGAATTTATTCTCAAGGTCACTAAGTTGTTTCTGAAATAAAATATATGAAACAATAACTATTTCAACTATGGGATCTCGAGGATATTGCATCAAAAAGTTCTTTATCGCATATCGGTGATTTTTGCAATAATTGCATTTTAGTTTATTTAAAGCAATGTTAATGCAATATCCTCCCGAATAAATGATCACATGTGTTTCTGGTTTTGTCCATATCATGTTCTTCAATAAGTACTGTTTAATATTTCGTCAATTTCGTTAGAATAGTCTTCAGTACTGTCCTATTTGCTACATTTGATAAGAAATATCTTTTCAAATGACAAAAACATTAAAAATTTTGTAAATTTCGTAACTCATCCAAACTAGATGAGAAAGGGAAATTTTTTGGTGATTAATTTATACAGTTACTGGTTGCCCATATAAATAGGTACTTATTTCTCATATATTATTTATTTGAATAGATCATGTAATAGAGGAATAGAATGTTTAATACGAAAGAGAATTTTAGAAGTTTTTTCATTAATGACAAGCCACCCTTCCTCTAAACTAAACAAAAGCAAATTGTTGAATCCTACAATATTCTGTGTTAAAATTTCGCATTTGCTTACTTCAATACCTTTTTGACATATAATTTCGCCTGCACATATTTCTGTAAGCATTTTATCGCTACTGATAAGTATTTTGGACAATTGGAAAATTTGCTTCGTATGCTGCATTCGTTTAGTCTTGTTATATTTAATTTTATAGAAACAATGAATGACCATTCGAAATATTTACTAGATAAAATAATCCTTAGTAAATTCACACTAATCCACTCAACCACTATCACTGGGAGTAAAACTTTCGCAATAAATTGCTTTTTGCCATTTTAACTGTCGTTAGTCATTTTTTGGAAAACGGAACTTTGCGCATTGAACTGTTTGGATAATTCCCCTTTCAACCGAATACACAATATCCATACAGTATGTTGAAAGTCTTTATAACACTTTTTAAACTTGGAATCGCTAGGATTTCTCAATAAAAAAAATACTAATATCAATCTGGAGTCGAAGAAACATGGGTTAGATGCAAAATTAAACAGTTTTGCAGACATGATGCAGGTTGCCAGATCCAAAGTATCGCCTTGCTATCTAGGAAATAATTATTGTTATTTTTCTTAATTTACTTCAAAATGTGATAACACTAATCAACAAATACTGAAAAAATGTCACGGCTGGGATTTTAAAGCATCCTGATTGCGAATCCAACTACGAAAATTTTCCATCACGTATCGATTTTGAGCTATAGAATGTATCAGTTATTTTTATTTAACACAAATATTTTTATGTAATATTTATACATAAGTTAAAAACAAAAAAAAAAGATATTTTAAGAATAACAGGATTTATTTACAAAAATACACATGAAAAATCATTTATAGTAAGTCTTTTGTACATAACTTTTTTGCAAATGTTGACTTTCGTTTATATTCCTGACCGCTTTCTGGATCCCATCTGGTACCTTTGCTCTATTATTAATATGTCTTAGTGGAAACTTTCTCCTTGCTCGTCACTAACTGCACCCAAATTATCTGGGAAAAAAATTTAAATGGGAATGCAAGAAGTGTATTTTAAGATGCATGCAATAGCCCATTTTGCAGTAACTTTCAGGTAGTTCTTCTACAAGTTTTTCATAGTTTTCTATTTTTTTTCCTAAAAACTCCGAAACAATTGTTTTAAAAGAACTCCAGTCACCTCATTTAACACCACTTAATTTTTGATCAAACTGTTGATCCTTTAGTATTTTTCTAATTTGTGGTCCAATTCCTTCCTTAAGTTTAGCATCACTTAATTTAGGAAAAATTTCTTTAAGGTATTTCAACGCATCTCTTTCTTTATCTATTGCTTTAATGAAATTTTTAATCAATTCCAGTTTAATGTGTACAGTACTTTTTTAGGATCAACAACAGGTATATTCTTTAAGTTAGCTTGACTTGGCATATATTGCTTCCTCGGAAGTCATTCTTTTACTTGGTAATAGCTATATGTTGCTCTACTGTCCCAAAGATAATGAAAACAGCAATACTTCGTAAATCCACCATGAATCCCTAGTAATAGTCCTATGAGTTTTAGGTTTCCTTCACGTCATGTCAACTGCATGTGCAAGAGGAATAGAGGGTCCTTTGTTGCCATTATGGAGCAGATTTGCTTTTAAACTTATTTTAGAAGAATGCATAAATAAGCATCATTCGTCCGGGTTATGTGCAAATCCTAATTATTCCATAACACTGTTTAGATTAACACAAACACACATTTTATCCTGCAGAGTAAAAAAGCGAGAATAGCTCCTGGTTACAGTTCATAAATATTGTAACTTTGGTTCCAGTGACTGTTAAATTCCATTGTTGTAATCTAGATCCTAATACTTCAGCATCCTCTTTAGAAGTGAAGCTCCCAAACAAGATCATTTAATACAGGTTGTTCGATTAAATGGGGTGCTTTTCCTTCACTTTCAAGAAAATAAGAATCGTCCTGTTCTGATACATTATCAGATTCTTCCTTGTCATCATACATTTTTAAATCTTCCTCTCATCTTTCCGAGGGAGCTGGAACTGGTAAACCTTCTCCATGAAGAACCGGTTTTATTGCGGAGGGAATATCCGGATATTCAATATTATGTTTGCTCTTTCTTGAAAAATCAGATACTTTTGTCATACAAAAGTAACAGTCGTTAAAATGATTTGTTGGTTCTCGCCAAATCATTGGAACGGCAAAATGCATAGAAGGACATTTGCCATTTAACCAGTTACTGAGATTTGCTACCCAGATATGGCAACATATGTGGGGAGCCCAGTCCCAATCTTGATCGCTAACAAGATATCCAAACTACTTATGATGAGCTACTTTGGTCATTTTGTTAATAGTTCTTATATGCGAATTAGGGGTAAACTAACCAAATATGTAGAAAAAACTGTCCGCTGAATTAACATAGCCACGTACTTTAGATATTTTTGTACTGTCGCGTACGTCGGTTCAGGGATGTGACACTACGTTTAAAGGCGTCAACTAACTTTATTCAACACAAAGATAACAATACAAGGCTCTTACTAAAGGGTTTTCCAATAAGAGGTGTCATTTTGAAAAGCCCGCTATTTCGGTAGATGTCACTTTTGAAGCTGTAAGTTTTTGACGTTTGACAAGTAGAAACTATGCCATAAATAAAGATGGAACGATACACGCTTCAACAACGCATTGAAATTATTAAAATTCACTATAAAAATGGTGAAAATTTGGCAGAGACGGTTCGTAAAACTCGAACATTTTTGGGTCGTCATGAAGCACCTTGTCGGAGCGCAATAAAGAAATTGGTGAAAAAATTCGAGCTGTTGGGACAAGTTAGTTATGTGAAGAAGAAAACCCGTGCACGTCGCTCAAGAACAGCCGAGAATATTGCTGCTGTAGCCGAAAGTGTTGAAGAAAACCCAGGTTTGTCCATTCCTCGTCGTTCTTTGGAATTAGGGATTCCACAAACGTCATTACACCGTATTTTGCATAAAGATTTGGGTCTTAAGGCTTATAAAGTTCAGTTAACGCAAGAACTCAAGCCGGCCGATCATCAACAACGTCGTGCCTTTGCTGATTGGGTTCTTGAAATGCATGAAAATGATCCGGAATTCCATCGAAAAATCATCTTCAGTGATGAGGCCCATTTCCACCTCGGTGGCTTCGTCAACAAACAAAATTGTCGCATCTGGGGCTCGGAAAATCCAAGAGTTATTGTTGAAAAGCCTCTCTATCCTGAACGTGTGACTGTTTGGTGCGGTTTATGGTCCGGCGGGGTCATTGGACCTTACTTTTTCGAAAATGAGGCTGGAGCAACAGTTATGGTGAATGGATTGCGCTATCGAGAGATGATTAATGATTTTTTATGGCCGGAATTGGATGGTATTTATCTGGACCACGTTTACTTTCAACAAGACGGCGCTACGTGCCACACAAGCAACGAAACCATTGATCTTTTACGGGAAAAGTTTCCGGGCCGTGTTATCTCTCGAAGAGGTGATCACAATTGGCCACCGAGATCTTGTGATGTGACACCTTGCGATTTCTTCCTTTGGGGCCACATGAAAGACAAGGTCTACGCCAACAGCCCAGCGTCGATTCAAGACCTCAAAGATGGAATTCGTGAGGCTATCGAGGACATAGGGCAGCCACTTTGCGATTTGGTTATGGAAAATTTCATGAAAAGGATATGGTCCTGTAGGCATGGTCGTGGTGGTCATTTGGCTGATGTTATTTTCCATCATTAACGGCATACCTTCCTCTTTATAATGTAATAAATATCCGATCATTTATCTTAAAAAATGGCATTTTTCTTTGAATATCAAAATAACACCTCTTATTGGAAAACCCTTTATTAACTTGCTTGCGCACTTCGCTTCTCTATCTAATGCTGACCACTAATCATGCTAAACCAATACTGATGATATGACTGCCGGCCAGCTGCTTTTATAGCCGTTCCATACTTCTGGTATTTTCTAGAAACATCCGATTTCGGAAGTTCGAAAAGCGACGGCGTACTTCTCATATACAGGGGCAATCTATAAATAGATTCGGCTACGGTGCAGATTGAGACTTGGAATTATATGGGTTTAAATGGCTACTTGCATTATTTTAAGCCCTAGGGGCTTTCCTAATGTATGAAAAAACGTAAATTTGGCAACGTAGCATTCCACTAAGTTTTAAAATAATGTGATTAAAATACACATTCATTTTTGCTTAAGAAATCATACCTATAAAATCTTAAGTGTTTTTACCATCATTTTCGCATTTAGAGACCAAAAATTAACCAAAGACAGCGTTTTACGTTACAGTCGCAAATTTACTGTAATGTCAAATTCGAGAGCATTATTACTGAAAAAAATCTTAGAAAATAATACCAAGGTAGTAACTATTTCATTTCATCTTTCTTTTTTAAGACGTCAAAAAAAGATTGTTTTTCCAAATTCTTCTATTCTTAGAAATTTGAGAAAGGAGTTGTTGCAAGCCATATTACAGTAGTTGTTACAAGATCAAAAAGAAATCTAAGCAAACTGTGATGTCACTGAGAAATTTCGTTTCAGCTTTATGTCCTTATTATAGGAGTTATTGGTATAACCCCCACAAAAATCGCTGGAACAAAAGATTTAAGCACAGGACGAAGGAAACTTGATTGGATGCAAAAAATAAAAATTCAGCAAGAGGCTATTGTAATCGCAATCAAATTAAGTATTCATAAGACACATCATCTGTTTAAGGCCATAATTGTCATTAAATTATCCGTAACCTTAACACGAATCATAAAAATATGTAAAGATCAATTTGATTCAAGTATTCGATCTACTTAAAAATTCGTATTTTATAATTACAGTAATATAAGTCTTCACCATGTTTTAGATCTCACTGACCTCTTCGAGCAAGAGGTTACTAAAATTTGAAACTTATACGGAATTATTTTATTGATATATTTTTTTTTCTTTAAGTATCTCTTTAGATTCATCGAGTGTTAAGTAATTAATAATGAACAAGAATGATAAAATAAAAGAGGAATCGAGAAGCACTACCGATTTCAATGTTACTTCTGATAAAATCATATTATAAGGCAAAAAATAAGCGCGTTTGTTTATCCTAGCCTAGCAAATTATAAGATTTTATCTTAAACTGAAATATTTTCATGGCAAGAAACAATTAACCTCACCTGCGGAATAGGCCTTAACGACAACAAGACAACGGAGTTCTTTCGGTTGTTATTATATTGGGGTTCGAAAAGAAAAGAAACTTTTAGAAATAAGACACAATTATGGAATCAATTATTTGAATAGATTCTAAGTATCAGTCTTAAATTATCAACTAGGAAATATCATCAAATGACTACATCTACACTGTTTTTTCAATGTTATCACGAAACTACACCTAACGTCTTGCAAGCAAATTATTCTTTTGGATTCTTAAAATAATTAAGTCAATTGTTTTAATTAAAAAGGTATTCAAGGGGTCAATGCTCCCCCAAGGAATTTTACCATTTTGTATTTTAATAATCTTATCCAAATTGTTTTCATTTATAATAAAAAATTTACTTGTGACACATTACCATTATACCGAAAGTTCTGGTGGAACTGAAAGTTGATATATTCAGCTAAGGTGTTTTACTTTAAAATCTCCTAGGATCATGTACAAATTTTATTTTTTAGGTATCAATACAAAACTTATTAATTTCAGATATTTTATTTTTTTAAATTATGTTCTTGAATTTCAGAAAAATCTATAAGCTTACAAAGACATTCCGTATACGGAAGGACAATTATATTGTGGTTTAAGAAAACCAAGTATTCCTGCTAGTTAAACAAATTTTACGAAAAAACATTATATATATAGGGGAAGGTAGAGCAAGAACGGATAGCGGTGCATGATAAGTTACTCATGCTATATTTTAAACGGAACTTAATACACAAAAGAGAATATTCTATTGGCCAGTAGGGCACCGACTCCTTTCAATCGCTTGAGTATCATCGGAGTGAGGGGTGGCTTCGCGATGTGAATATAAGAATCAGTTTTTAATCGTTTGAATATTTATTTCACTATATCTTCCTGGCAAGAAAATACTCTTAAATAATCTAATGCTGCCAGAATTTCAGTGAAACTGAAGAATTGAAAATCGAAGATGAAAGTAAGAATATTTTTGAAAATCTTTCCCAATAGTTAATTTTCCTAATTTAAATTGTATTAACGCTCGAAGAGGCATACCCCATCTTATGCCCTATCTTTTCTAGAATTAAAAATTCATTCTATATACTTTTTATTTCTAAATGGTAAGGAATTATGTAACTGAAAGAGAAAGTTGATCAGAGGAGCAACTGAAAAATGTAGTTTCAGCTGTCCACAATCTATGAAATACTATTCAGAAATTTCCATTAAAATCGGAGAGAAGTTCAACTGTCAATTTATGACGTGAAAAAATTCTTCCAAAGATGATGAAAAATTAAAAGTGATTGTAATGATATCCAATGTCTTTACTAAAATAGTTTATATCTTCTGTCAATATAAGGATGGGTAAGATGTTATAGATGAACTCACTGTAGCTGTGCTAGAGTAAAAAATGGTGATGACAATAATGATGATAATAATGATAAGATTGTACACGTATGTACACTATATAAACCAGATGCTTAATTTAATACTGGACATATGGCTTTGTCAGAATTATTCAATAACTGATTGAATAATTCTAACTTTATTGTTTCCTTGTATATGTGAAAATTATACTATTTCAGTACTATTTAATACCACAACTCGTCCAGTAGGGTACTTCGTCTTACCATCCATGTGGAGCAAGATGGAGCAAAAGTACTTTTTTACCTAGGCATTAGTAATGATCAAGTTAAACAAGGAATGTTTCTATGTTGCCATCTAATACAAGGATTTTTTTGCCAAAGTTTAATTAAACACAGAATATTGTTACTATGAAATTAAGGCTTTTATCCAACTTTGAACCTTAACTTTTTCATCTTGCTCCACCTTTCCTCATATTTTTTTGATTCAAAAAATACTGCACACCCTGTACAGGCACATGCTTACGACTGTAGATAATTATTAGCCAACAAGAATTTATTTTAAAGTGAAACTGTTTTCTTTTAGGGTTTTGGGTTAGTTATCTATAATTATTAGTTATTACATTTGTATGTCCAAATGGCACAAGATACGATGAGAAATTTAACGCACGCGACGGTTCAAAATATATTTTTAATAGACCAACAATTTTTTGGTTTCAAACTGAAGAAATGGTGGTCAACAATTATGTTAGGATTTGCACCTGCATGCGTTTTAGTAAGAAAAATAATTTCTGACAGAGTAGGGTAAAAACGATCACATCCTATTACATAAAAGGTATTGTTTCATGTTTCGCACGATTGTACCTAAAATGTGAGTGAGAAAAAGATTTAAAAAAGGGTTTTCTCTAACTTGATTTTTAATTCAAATAACTCATTTCCATTATTAAATAATGTATGTATGTTATTATATAATCTCCTCAGCATATAATAATTTCTACAAGAAAGGAATTTAAAGATATATATATATATATATATATATATATATATATATATATATATATATATATATATATTTAAAAATTTATGATTTCTGTCGTATCTTTAAACTTTATAGTTAGAAATCCATATAATTTCTACATCAATAACAATTTGATTTTATTGGGACCATTGATTTAGCTTCAAGGATGAAGTTAATATATAGTCTCAACCTCATAACCTCATTTGGGGTAAAATAAGTCAATTTTTACAATTAACACTTTTATAACTTCTTCAAGTTTTTTTGGTAAATTACTGATATCAAAAATTATTATAGCTAATAATAATTTTTGCTGATATCTACTTCATATAATATGTTAAAATTTACGTACATATAATATATAATATAGATATAAACTCAGCGAAAATTTCGTTTAATCCGTTAAAAAAAATCCGCCGCTTGAACATTAAAATGTATTTTATATTTTTTATATCACATCGTCTGTCTATCACCGGCCATTTCTTCGGTGACAGTTTGACTTAGAAACTTGAAATTTGGCACAACAATAATGGTTGCAAAGTTTAATACGCAAATTTTTTGTTGGTAATTGATCATATGGGATATCATGTGAAAAGGCTAGTTATGAGGATTTCCAAATATTTTTCATAATATATTAGATAATTTTAGAGACATAGCTAAAAATATATTTCGAAAACTACTATCCTATTCTACTTTCGAAAATAAAATTTTGAAATAAATAATGTTACTAGATGTACCCTGAATAATTATAGAAAAACTACAGCCACGATTGCAGGTCTTATAGATTCTAAAATAGTTAAATTATTTTATATTACCAACAAACTCAATTTTGCCGTTAGGAATATTCATTCTGTCTTAACATGGATATATTATTTTTCAATATATAGTTTTATTTTTATATTCTGTCTATATTTTTGTATGGTACGAAACTATGGGCACTCGAGCCACACTCGCCAGTGACTGACTTTTCATATGTTCCTAATGTAAGATTTCTATTATTAGTTGTGCTTTTTTTACGGAAATAATAGAAATAAATTTAATTTAAATCGAAACTTAATGTTGCTGAATTTTCTTACTGAAAGTGAACTCAAAATTTTCAATCTGTAATGTGCTCTTAAATAATTATTTAAGTAATATACATACCGATTGCTAGACTTATTTTACATTATAAAGAAGGTAAAAGGCTCTATGTAATAACAAACCTGACCAAGAAGCATTCCAGTAATAAACCCCATAACACAAATAACATAACGTACCTATATATGTATGAGTACTAAGTACTTACTTTCAGATTTTGATCGTTATTCATGAAAGTAAAACTGTTAAACGATTTTACTTTCATCATGTAATACCATTTTATGCGAAATAAAAGTATCTTGAACCTTTTGATGGGTAACCATCAAGATTTAATAGCGTGTTGTACTAATGCGTATCTTCCTCAACTTTCCAATTAGCTGTTAATATTAAATTTCAATAACTGACTGTGGTAATTGAAATTGCTTCATAATGATCATTATTTCTACATCATATAATAATACAAATATTTTGTCTGTTCAAAATAAGTTTTTTATATTTATGAACTAGTACTAATTAAATTATCGATTAAATAATTTTGTTGTTGTTTTTCAATCAATACACATAAAAATAAAGTTGAAATGTCCGTCTATCTCTTCTGGCTAATCTTCGAAACGACAAAACCGATTTCGATGAAACTTTACAGACATGAAAAGGAGATTGTCAGGAGTAGTATAGACTATCTTTTTTCTTTCTATATATCTATACTGGCTAATCTTCGAAACGACTGAACCGACTTCGACGAAACTTTACAGACATGAAAAGGAGGTTATCAAGAATGATATAGGCTGCTTTTTCTATCTGTCTATATGGGCTAATCTTCGAAACGGTGAATCGATTTCTATGAAACTTTACAGACGTGAAAAGGAGATTGTCAGAAGTGATATAGTTTGCTCTGTTTCTGTTTGTCTATTTGTTTATCGATTTATACGGACTAATCTTCGAAATGGCAGGACCGATTGCGATGTAATTTTATAGATGAGAAGAAGAGGTTGTCAGGAGTGACACAGACTTTTTTCTGTCTCTACCGGCTAATCTTCAAAGTGGCTGAACTGGTTTCGATGAAACTTTACAGACATGAAGTGGAGATTGCCAAGAGGCTCCCATTTTCTCTGCCTATACGGACTAATCTTCGAAACAACCGAACCGATTTCAATGAAACTTTGCCAACTTATCTGGAATCAAATAAGCTCTTTTTTTCTATTTGCCCATCTGTATTTACGGGCTCATCCTCCAAACTGGCTGAATAAGACTTTACAGATATAAAGAGGAGTTTCTCAGCAGCTTTTTTTCTCTCTATCAGTCTGTACGGGTTAACCTTCAATACGGCTGAACCGATTTCAATGAAACTTTTGAGAAACTAAGAGGAGGTTGTCAGGAGTGATATAGGCTGATTTTTTCTATCTGTCTGTAAGAGCTGATCTTCAAAATGGCTGAACTGGTATATGTCCCAGTATTTTCATGTGTTAGTCTATATCAATTCTAATAGCAATTAAGTCAGTTGGACAGCGCATCATTTAAAAAAAAAAAGGAACTCTCTAAACCCAATAAATTTTTATTTCCATGGGTAAAAGCTAGTTTGCAAATAAAATTAACAGAACAGTGCTTTAATCAACCGATTACAGAATGATCTAAGTTATCTAGAATTAAAAGTGTCTGACATATGAAACCAGTTCACTTGATAATTTCATGGTTAATTTACCTTTTATCTTGTTATAATTAAATTAAACTCAACTTATTTAATATTTGATGCTTCCAATAAACATACTGGAAGTGTTCTATATGAAATTTTGAAAAATATGCCATGCATTCACAATGGGATCAATGAGAACGAGGAATCACCTACGGAATGCAGATTTTGATTTTGTCCGTATTCTGATATGGAGCTTTGTGATTTACTAGAAATTAAGCTCAAAAATAAGCACTCTGCGGGCGCTGATGATATGCCAAGTTTTGATTTATTATAAAGTCCATCACCTTTTTGATTAATCTTTAACTGTGTTTAGGAATTTTTCTATCATCATTAAAAATGGATAAGGAAATAAGTACGTACAAATAATTATTCAAGGGATTTTTTTAATATACCAGGTTTTTAAAACCAACTAAAATGTAGAAAATGATTTCTCATAGCTCCATTCAGATTTATAACCCTATGCAGATTCTTATCCCCATACGCATTATCCCGAAAATTTGTGAATGTGAATTTTTAATAGCTATGAAAATACTTGTAAGATTTAAAACGAAAAACGTGGAGTGCATGCAATGGATAACAGAAAGAAGTGTAGAAAGTAGCTGCTGTTTACAAAAATAACTTTATTATGCCCCACGTTTTTCGTTTTAAATCTTATAAGAATTATCATAGCTATTAAAAATTCGCAATCACAAATTTTCAGGACAATATGTATGAGATTAGGAATCTATATGGAGCTAGTAAAAATTATTTTATACTTTTTAGTCTCTTTTGAAAACGTAGTATATTGAAAAAATAATATTTAAATAATTATTTTCCGCTTTTTAGTCCTTAATATAAAATCGATTGCAAAATTTGTACCGAATAGACAAATATACAAACAGTTTTGAGCAATGTTTATAGTTTCTAGTTTCTAGCTCATCGGGCATCGATTGCAAAATTTGTACCGAAAGGACAAAAAAGACAGACAAAAAAGTGAGTTAATAAAATCGTGATAAATAATGAGAGTATACAAACATCTTAATTATAGACTGGTTACGGTCCTTATAAGTTAATCAAAAATTTTCGACTATGTTGTTTTGAATAGCATTATCAATTTTCTACAGAGTACGAAAATTCTAGAGTTAAATCTGCAGGCTTTACGAATGAAAAATCTGGAACTAGATTATTATCAAATGAATTGAGGTGGTCAAGTGTCCTATTGGAGTCATAGTAATTTCAGCAGAGCATTTGACTGCGTGGATGATAAAATTTTATTAGTTAAATTGTCACAGCATGAAATTCGCAACTCCTCATTAAATTGGATATAAACGTTTTTAAAAAATAGTTGAAAATATATTAGTGTATTTTATGCCAACCAGGGAGTGCAACAGAATATTAGTTCTAAGCACATAAGTTTGAAGGTTGGAGTCCCACAGGGAACTATACTGGGCTTTCTCATGTTTATATTTTACATGAATGAAATTGGTAGCATTTCTGTAGACGCTATATCTGTATGTGTAGAAGGTACATTATTTTTAGTTTCTGAAAGATTAGACCACGATTTGGAAATAAAATATAATAATATTTTGCTTGAAACGAGTAAATGGTTTAACAGAAATTATTTATTTCACAATGGTAAAAAATAACATTTAGTAGATTCCATAATTATCAGAAAAAATGTTCAAAACTTAATATTTTGATCCATTGTTGAACAGAGTGGAAACGAAAAAATTTGGTAATCTATTTAGACTAATGTTTAAATTTACAGCTCATTGACTCATTCATGGATACAATCCATTTCATGCACTGTCTTGGTCACCCTGCTTGAGTGAGCGCTGGCTGAGGTTCCGGCGCAACATCTTTCACGGGTGAAGGCCTGTTGTTAAGTTCTCGTATTTATGTAGTTGCTGTTACTACTGTTATTGTTGGGCCCGCCTCGACCTATTGTTTTTAAAAATGGATAATTGTTTTCTCCATAATCGTGGTAGATAATTCCTTTCTCTTTGTTACTCCATTTAAAAAAATTTTTATGGTGTGGTTATATCGGGTGCTCTTTCCTATATCGATTGCCTTCTCTACGGTTTTGAGTTACCACCGGCTTAGCTGTCAGGATGATTGAAACAAACAAGCCCTACCAGTATGTCAAAACGAGATTGCCCTTGGATGAGAGAGACGGGTAAACAAATGTAAGTTTCCCCCCATAATATTTTTATCTATGTACAAGTATAAGCTTCGACCAAAAACTGCAACATGTATTATTGAACTAAATACCTACAAAAAAATCTTGAAGTTAATATTCCACAAACGATGGAAGATGGTAAGATTTGTTTCGCAATTATTACGGTAAAAATAAAAGCCAATGTAAACATACATATCTAATTATCTTTTTTTCATTACTTTTTTAATTAGTCTTAACATTTCAGGTATGATATACTCAAATTAGTAGTACAGGGGTCAGGCGCGGATCCAATGGGGGGTGGGGGCGGGGGGGGGCACATTTTTAGGACATTTGACGTTTCAGTTTATTTATTTCTTAAACCATTTGCAGAATTACAATTAAAAACAAAAAAGGGCTTCAACTGCAATTAGTTTTTATATGTTGCAGAAAATTTAAATAATAAATTGTGTTTACGCTAGTAAACATTACGTATCTAATTCGTAATAAAAGTCAGTGAAGCTATCTTCGCTCGAATTAATTATAATGGGTTCCTCTATCTCACCGATCATGAGATCGAGTTTCCACATTTTCTTTTATTCTTTTATTATATGGATTTTTCTCAATTTTCTGCAGTACCTTCATTCAAAAAAATCTTTCAAAAGTTCAGTTCAATTACTAATTTTGTAAGTTGTTATTTCTAGCAACTCTATTTTTTACTTGAGAGAGATATTTCCTTCTCCAACGAACATTTTCCGGACGATCTATAAGAACAGATTTCCTATCTGGTTTTCCCCAGCAAAAATTACGTTGTTTGAGCAATTTCCAGACCTCGGTTCTTTTAATTTCAGCTAAATCCCGATCTTCATTGATTTTAGTTAGAATCTCTTCTTCCAACGAGGTTTTTTCTCTGCCTGTGATCGAATGTGGCTTGGGAGTACTAACAATTCCAGTCGTTTTCTTCTCCTTCAGTATTTGGTATATAGTAGATTTTCCAATTTCTGTCATGTTAGAATACATCTCAACAGAGCTTTTAACATTATTATCTAGATATTGATGTCTTAAGGCATCATAAACATTCATCGTAATAAGTTTTTCTTTGAGGAAAAAATGCCCTGGTTTAACGATTTTGGAATAAATATAGATGTGGAAGTCATATCTTTTGGGTATCTCACTAATCTCAAATAATATATAAAAACAAGCACAAACAAGATAAATCACTAAGGACACAGTGTAGGGTGTACTTTGCTCACTGACAGAAATCAAATTGAACTATCAGATATTTTATTGTTGCAGTAAATTTATAAAACCTTATAATATTTAAATATAATTAAATATAATTAGATTTACGATAGTCCTCAGTTACCTGCGGCATTGGAGCAGGTACCTTGGAGGTTTCGCTAACAGTTTTATTACTCTCTCTAGTTCTTGAATAGAACATAGGAATGTGTATGCTTGCGATCGCCCCTCCCCTCCAAAGAGCTTTGAGTACAGGAAAATAAAACCGATTCTGCCTCTTATATTAGGAATATGTATGTTGCTGGCACTCCCCCCCCCCTCGTTAACAATTTTTTTTCTTGCGATAGCCCTCCCCCAAGAGCTTTGAGTTCAGGAAAATAGATCCAATTCCGCCTCATACTAGGAATGTGTATGCTGCGCGCATCCTCGCCCCCCCTCATCAACAAAAGCTTCAAATTCAGAAAAATATACCCGACCCTGCCTTTTACACTAGAAATGGGAATGTTGCTGGTGTCTCCCCCCCCCGTGGACAACTTGCTTTCGCTTGCCATACTGTACTTTTGTGATATCACCGCATACATAGTTCAAGATAAAACTAATATTTTTTCTATTTCAAAATATTCTATTCAAAGTTTTGGTATGCATGGAAGTATCTGATATATAGGTATATAAAAATAACCCTGTCCGAGTGACTAATCTAGTTCATTTTCTTATAAAATTTATTTTAAAGCCATTTATACGCATTATATACAATTCGAAATGTATACGCGTATACTCTGTATTAATTATTTGATCACACGCACCTCAGATTACGCAATGCCAACTCGAAGAACCTTTCCTTCTAAGCAGAATCAGTAATATAGTAGTGCATAACTTGCAGAGTCGGAACCATACTGATACAACTATAAATATCATATAAATACTTTAGGTTTTCCAGAATTTATACATCATTATGTCAAATTAAGTACTGTTTTTTATTTTGAAGAAAATTAAAGTGTTTTAGCAGTAACTGTTTTAATTAAATAACAATTGGAGCATAGAGTTCTTCAAAGTCAATAAAACAAAAGGCTATCTAACTGTTGATGATGAATTTTTATTCCTTAGCGAAGCAAAGAACCAAAATTTAATGGCCACTACCGAAGGAACACCCAATTGCTCAACTCGTGAAAAAAAAGACGACCAATGAACGAACTTGTAGTATATCGAATCAACTCGTTTGTTTTAATAGTGTTTTGTTGAAACTAGCAGTTAATTATTCCAATATTTAAGGTTTCGATTATTTATCGCGATACTTTTTTTTATTAGCACTAAACTTTGTTATCCTCCTAGACAGTTTCGTCCTTTAACAACCCAATAAAATCTAAATTTTAAATATTTACCTAGAACTCAACACTGGAACTGTCACACAACAACTGATACCAAAATCAAAATTGTCACTCTCGAATTCGACTCAATAATCATGACCCGATGGGACTACGTTAATAATAGGCTCCTTAGAAAATATTTAAGAATAAAATCAGTAATTTAAATTTGAACCACACGGATATGAATTTAAATTTTGTGGGACAAAACTTCATTAAAGTATCTATTATTTCACTACGCCTGAACAAATTTAAATCTATAATCAAAAAAAAAACACGCTGCCCAAAATTTTCTCATCATAGAAGTTCCGAAAGTATCACTATCTGGGAATAATATAAAAAATAAAGATTAAAACCAAATGATAACCAAATGCTTTCTAATACATTTCACACCAGACGACCCCTAAAAACTCTGTATTTTCAATCTTGACTTAGAATTTGATGATATATTAGATCTTAATTTTGTGGAATACTGTAAATGCGCAATAGACCTTAAATCGCAAAAATTCATAATAAACTTTAAAACTATTTCGTTACATAAGGCCAACCTTACAAAACAAGTCAAACTAACACTGATACTGGGAATACAGGGACAAATCGAACAAATCTTTAAACCAAAATTTGACTCGACAAATACAGACTCCGTATTAATTTTGCAAGAAAATGTCTAAGTTAGGATGCTACATGCCCTTGTGAATGTAGACAAAAACAACGAATTGCTAACATATTCACTATCGCGACCGCAATACCAAAATTCGTTAATATTTCTGGTATATCGATCGAACCGCTAGAATATATCGAACCCATCTTAAACCTTAAAAATTGTAAAAACCTCAACATCTAAACAAAAATAAGAAAATAACGAGTCTAATAATGACCAAATAACACAAGAATTCAAGAAAGTTTATAAACCAAACAAAATAAGATCTACAACTTCTGGATAAATTCCACAAGAATTCAGTCAATTTGAAGTTAAATTACAAGACATGCACTAAAAAATATATAATTATCTATTTAAAAACAACAGCTGTTAATATAATAAACAGAAAATCAGTGGGAAATGAGAAAAATTTTATTATACCAAACCCATTGGAATCAGAAATCATAGTTCAACACCTGTTTGATGTTCCCTTCAAAACCTAAAACGAATTTGACATGTCGGAAATATTCTGTATTGAAAATAACCTTCAACCCCCAATTTTTACACTACATTTTATATATTTTCGGACAAAGGCATTTCACCTAAAAATTGCCAAGGTCTGATTAAAATTCCCTCAGTAGACCAAATGAAACCAGGTGGGGTGTAAAAATAAAGTATACTTGACCTAATCTAATTAAATATATCGAAAAATTCATAAAAACCTGTATTATTCCAATCACTTGTATCATAATTTATTCATTTTGTAGTCCTATAAATAACATAAAATATGCTGCCCAAGAATCAGATCTTAATATTTTAGTTGATATTAGATATTCTCTAACCAAGAAACTACGATATAAATGTAAAATTGATGATAAACGAGGGTTGATCCTTACACTCCATCATTGGTTAACTTTTAATGTTCCGTATCAAATTCTGTTTATTCCATGCACACGCTGAATAATCTTAAGGTACGTGTTGCACGTTGCAAGTCTAAACAAGTGTTTCTCAACAAGACAGAGCAGTGTGTTACAATTATGATGTAATGAGCCTATCAGAGAACAGTGATAAAATACCTTCAGAATAAAGTATGGCTTCGACTCAAATTAACGACGACTTGAGGAATACTTTGTGTAAGTGGTGCTGTGAGTTTAAGTACGATAGTACTCCATGCGATGATGAACATGGGGATGGATCTCCGATAACTGTTACGATTAAAAAAACATTTCGTGATCTTGTTCTCCATGACAGACCACTGTCAGTGAGGGAGAAATATTTGTCATATTATACTACCCTATCACATTTTAACAAGATATTTTGAAAAAGTTATCCCGAAAGTGATAAAATAGGGGCTAATCGCTACGACTCTAAAACTAAAATTCGTGATATGGAATGGAAACATCGTGACTCTTCACCTCAAACATCCTAAGTAAATGCGTCTGTTGAAAAGGTTATGCCCCTTTTTGTGAGACGCCAATTTTTGTTAATTATTTACGGAAAGGACATACAGCCATAGAAATATTGAAGCATTGTTGATTAAAGGGTATAGGAGCCAAAAGTTCAGGAATTCAATGATGAAGTATAGGGATCAACCCTCGTATGTTGTTAGTACCACCATAGAAGAAATATACCAAGAATTCCTATTCTGTGTTATTTTTACGCTCCTAAATGGTACATCAAACCGGTACGCGGTCTCATTCACAAAAGGCAATTTACAATATTGTCAATGATTAGATATCAATATTTTAATGTAATATACATGCTTTTATTAGAAACAAGTATAAAAGATTTAAATTTTCGGATTTATGTTGAAAATGTGGCAATACTGCATATCCCTTCCTACCGACTAAGTGGGGTAAGCTCCACCTTTTTATCGATTTAAATGTCACGGTTGCCGCAGCCTAGCGGAGTTTTAATGAAAGATTTGATCATTACAACGTTCCCTTTGTAAACTTAAACAAATATAATAAACCAAGGGATAAAAAAAACTTGTACCCGTATTTTTGATCAATTATCCTATACGGCAACACTGCATATACATCATTCCTTGCCGTTTTACTACTTATAGTAAAAACTACCTTTTATTAATGACCGAGTTTTTTAGCGCTTCCAATCCTCCCATAAGAATGAGCTGTCTTAGTATAATTCGTGAATGGTACCACCAAAGATTATAATAGCTAGCGTTAGCTATAATAATCTTTGGTGCCACTTACTGATGCTTTACAATATGACACTAATTTATTGACGCTAGAGTAAAGTATACGCATTTTTCTTTCAACATATGGTGATAGTCTTAAGAATAAGTGAAAATTAAATATATTTTTTTCTTCAATGTTGGAATCAGTACCTCATAATATACTGCTCTAGTATGAAATCAACAAGTTCATATAATAAACATATTCTTTAGTTCAAATTTTTATTCTTCGCAAAAAATGCTTTACAATCAACCTAGAATTAATTAATTTTAAAAGATTTTACTGAAATTCCTTATTTTGAGGAGAAAATCCGTATTATTTTATATTTTCCATAAGAAATAAAAACTCGTAAAAGCCACAAAATGCATTAAAATCAGTTAACTGGCCTATTTCTTATCTAATCGATTGTTCTTATGGCAAAGACATTTTTAACATTTTCTTTTCTGGGAGACACACACATATGTGTTTTTACTGGATATTTCGTTTAAAAAATAATAATAGATTTATCTTTTTTATAAATTGGTTATGGGCTACTAAATCGTATTTTATACCCAACACAGAATTATTTTAAAATCCATTGGGGTGTTTATGTGAAGTGATCTATAACCTGTCAGCACAACTATGTTCCAAGCGGTTGCGGTACACTGATTTTAGTTCACCCCACAATGTGTTATGATTTGTCTATTATTTCACTGTAGTCTTTTATACTAGCAAATAATCTGTAATGCCACTCTAGAGGATTGGGAAATTATGTAATATAAATCGTCACGTAATTCATTTTAGATATAACAACAGTATCTAATTAGTTATTTTTTAATAAATTATCAAGGACAAATTTCAGTATCGAGAGGTCCCTCAAAGATTTGGTGTACTCTACAAGCATAAAATTTCCGACATTGTTTCGATGAAGATTATAAAAAATGTCATGCGATAAAAAACAAGTATAAAATTTTAATATATTTTGTCCTTGTAGTTGTTTATTATTTACAGCTACCTTTAGAACATATATGTACTAAAATAAAAATATAAAATTGATCCAGGGAAAGAATTCGCAAGCTGCACTAATCAACGAACATATCAAAGACAGCTCTAAAACATGTTCATCTTTATCTATAAATAAAAGAGGACCAAAAACAAAAGATAATTCTTTCAATCTAAGCCATGAGTCGCAAAAATTTGACATTATAGGTATAACAAGATAGAAAGAGACAACCGAGATATTTCGTTGCACAATTACTAACGTTCATTTGACACTTCAGTCAAAACATTATTTTATTGACAGCTATTGTTCAAGTTTTATTAATATTGTGTTTTTGTGAAATTTTTGGCATTTAAGTGAATTTAAAACAGAAGGTTATTTCATATAAAAGCTATTAATTATTGTTTTATAAGTTATTACAGATAAGAATGTATTGTTTTTATAAAAAAAAGAACCTATATCCAAAAGCATAAACATTCTTAAACTTCAAATCTGTCGCTGGTCTCTGAATTTCCGACCCATGTATATAATTTTTTCGCATTATTTTATTCGATTGTAATAATCAGGCATTAAAAATTAGAATAAAGTAATGAGTTTAGATTTATCTTTTAAGATAATACGTGGTGAAACTCTTAAGAAGCAAGTACAATAACTTGTGCTTAACTTGTATGAGAATTTGAAGTTGGAAACCTGTTCATCTGTCCAAGAGGTAGAAAAAATAATTTTATTTTTGGAAATAAATATTTTCAGTTAAGTACAATTATTTATGAAGAGTTAAAAGGAAAATACACAATCTAATTATTTTTCCAACTGAAAAAAATAAACCCTGTTGGAAATCAGAAACCACATATCTTCCCGAAGGACCAAAACGGAATTTTGAAACACACTCTATAATATGTACCAATGACGTAAGATTATAATACCTGTTATAATATAAGCTAACATTGCAGGTAATATCATTGATCTACATTTAACAATCTTACAACCAGATTCACTAAAAAGATTTAAGATTTAAACCCGATATAGTTGCCATGAAATTTAAATCTTCTAGTCGGTCAATTCTGTTTTGCTTATGATATTGTCATACTTTATATTACATATGTAAACAAATAAATGCTTACATAGGGATTTTCAGGATAAGAACCTAGCGATGATGACTTGAAATATTTAAAAGAAATAGTTCCCGAAAATAAATAAAATTCTCCATTATTGCCAGTTCAATAACAAAACTAAATGATTTTCTGATGCTGGTATTTTTGGGGTTTAAAATTTGCTTGATTTATTATTAGTATTGTCAGTTTAAGCCCTCTGCTATCAATTTAGGACTGTTTTAAACTTAAATTATGTTAGTGAATCCGGCTGTTAATGTTTTTTTTTATTTTTAAAAAGCATGTAATTCTAGAAAGCTTAAACACTGAATTTACCGACAAAGAAAGTCTATGGGTAAATCATCTTGAAGTATTTTACTTAAAGAGTTCGGATTCAAATATAAGAAAGATGACAACAGAAGGGGATTAATTGAAAGAACAAGCATTGATTTTACAAGAGTACGTTTTCTTCATACGCCATCTCTTACAGTCTGCTTTATTTATTTATTATCTTTGATGTTCTTTTGGATTTGTAGATGTGTTTCTTGTTCGCCGTATCATTTGAACATTTGCCTCTTATATACTTAGATAATAAATAAATAAATTTATGATATATTCTATGCCTTTTTTAAGAATTATTATTTTATTCGCACTTCTTTCAATTTTGTACGGTTATTATTGTTTTTTTTTCAACCCTAAAAACGTTTCATTGAAAAGAACTATAGGAAAATTGTAAATATATAATCGTATCTAATAACAATTGAAAAAATGCTTATTTTAAGGATTTTTAAGTATATCTTTTTGTATTATATTTAATGTTCTTTTCGATTAAGAGACGAGTTCTAATATCGCCTCTTTGCGTTTTATAATAATTTTTTGTAATATTTTCACTTACGTAAACCGATGTTAGAATTTTTCCCTTTTCCTGATATTTCCTGAAACTTAAAAAAAGCGAATCTACAAATATAACGTCTTTATGAACATAAATTTTGCATTGACTAATTAATTTTGATTTTGGTAGTTAAGGCTTGGTTAAAATGACAATGACTATGTATCGAAACAAATTTCCTTATTTTAATAACCTAAAAAGATTTATTGATTTTTGTTGTTGTTTTATTTCACTATCGAGACACTTTTTAATATATATATATATATATATATATATATATATATATATATATATATATATATATATATATATATGGTTTTCGCACATTAAAATTATAAAATGTCCCTCTAAAATAAATTGAAATTAATCCCAATTAAATAAAAAATTTTCCTAATCATATCCATCCTCCTAATTCACAAAAATTGACAAATTCAATAATAAGTCAGTAGAGTTTTGAAACTCGAAAATTCAAGAAAAAAAATCTTTTTCTTTTACTACTAACCCTGTCAAAATGGAAAATATTGTTTATTTTTGTTAATCAACTATTTATCTCATTCCATGTCGCTAACTCTAGATTTTTATCCTCAATTTGCTGCAACCTTTATTGCTTACATATGTAACGCAAATTAAAATAATAAGTAAAAAAAACTGGCCAACCCGAAGATCTAACTTCTATGGCAACTTGATCAGATTAAGTCTTAAATCTACTTAATGAATCTCGCTTTTACATAAGATTAACAATATGTATATCAGAATATTTACTTCTGTCCACAACATATTAATCTACGACCCCTCTCTAGTTACAGGAGTCTCAAATTAGAAACAACAGATGTGTTGATCTATAAGAGCCAATCAGATGGAAAATTACAGCTGTGTAACTTCACTTGTCTGTAATAAAGTTTTAGGTCAACTGTGCTATAAACTCTAACATTTAACAAACAAACAAATAAAAATAAATCGATTTTCATCATTTTATGGGACATTCGCCTGCCGATTTTTATAAATGCAATTATTGTCATGTTATACCATGTATCTTCTATTCTAACACATAAGATATTAACGTTTTTTGAAAAAAAAAATCTTAACTTAATAATTGTAGAACTTAAAAAAAAATAATGAATCGTAATTGTGAATGCAATATTACTTATAGGCAGTTGAACTTATTTGCAATCTTATCCTGTGGCGCACATTTTATCCTGAACAGAAATGTAGTAATTTTTTTTTCGTATCTTGTACCGCTTTTGTAAATCAGGATTTTGTTAATATGATTTTTCTCTTGCATCTGATTCTGATTTCTCAAAACTGCATAGTCTAGTGTTCTACATGTTGAAAACGAAAGTCTGTGAAAGCTTAAATTTATATGTAAATAATTCCTCGATTTTACAGAAAAGTAAGTTTTAATATTTTCTCAACCATTATGTTCCATCCTATAGAGTAGAAACCTTTATTGATAGTCATCGACAAATAAGGAATATAAACACCCATAGTCGTGAATAACAATAAGTTTATTAATAAAAACTATAAGTAAGAATCCATAAACATTAATATATATAATCTATTAATCGTTATAGACTGCGATGATTATTTATCTATAAATATCGACCTATTGACACATCGATAACTGTCTTCATATCAATAAATACCGATCTTTTGATACGTCGATAACTGTATTTTTATCGACATATATCGCAAGTTATTGATCCACTGATGATTAAAATTTGTTGGTAGGTACATTTCTATCATTTATCGATTGGTAAATTCAATATCGCCCATCCTTAATAGGAACTGTATGAGAAATTTTTACTGTCGCAAATTATATCTGCAAAAAAATTATACCCTTGACACCTGCAAATAATAGTTTCACATAAAAAGGGCTAAATGGTGAAAAATAACAGTACAAACTTTCATTTAAAATAAAAATTTTTAAATAAGATCGAAAAATATTTCATTTTTAATTACTTGCTTACCGCACATGTATGTATCTCATGTTAATAATTATTTGTTTCAGTCAGTAATCATTTGGCGCTGGCTTCAAAAATTTCAGTTTGATATAAAAATCAGTATTGTTATTTTTCGCTTTTTACCGCTTTTTTAGAAGTCGATTCAATTTTTTTAGATTTTTAGTTTTAAATTGAATTTAGTTTCTAATATCGCCAAAAAGTATTCATTTTATCAAAAGCTGTAGGCCACACTAAACTGAATAACAAAATATTCTTTAATTTTGAGAATTCCCCAAATACTTTGAATGAAATTGTACCAAACAAATATTTAGTCTGCTATAGTAAATCCGCTATCTTGAATTTTAAAAAATTAATTTTAAATTCGTGACCTAGGCCCCCAAAATCCCCTAACACCAATATTGAAAGAAATTGACACACATAAATTTTTTAATCCGACATATTATATCCTTCATATTGAGTTTAAAAAAATGAATTTAAAACCCATAATATATGCCCCAAGAACACCACCAATAACATTTTCTACAAAATCGGAAAAATGTAAAATTTATAGTCCCGCTTTTTTTATCCATATTAAATAGCAAAAATTAGCTTCAGATTTGTAACCTACGATTCCAAAAACCATCTATGGCCAATTCTGAAAATATATGATTAACGTCAAATTTACAACCCACTATATAGAATCCGCTATATTGAATTTCAAAAAAATTATTCTAAACTCTTAATCTAATCTTAATCTTCACCTTCGAAAACCCATAGTATCAATTTTGGACATAATTAGAAAATATTAAATTTTTGGACCGCCGTATTGCGTCTGCCATATTGAATTTTTTAAAATAATTTTAAATTCGTTGTTTACACTCTCAGGAATCCCCCCAATTTTGAAAAAAAAAATCGAGAGATGTTAAATATTTAGTTTATCTTATTCGATCCGCTATATTGAATTTTTAAAAAATTATTTTAAATTCGTAATTTAAGCCGTCAAAAATCCCTTATACCAATTTAGGACAAAATTGAGAATGTAAAATTTTTTGCCACCAAATTTTTTAAAAATAATTTTAAATTCAGTGTGTACGACCCTGAAAGCTCCCCTATACCATTTTTGAAGAAAATAATTTTTTTGTCCGCCATATTATCAACACCATCTTGGATTTTACTTAACCAACTTGAGACAAAATAATATGAGACCACCACAACAACACCTGTACATAATGCAAAAAATTTCATTCAAATCCGTGGCGCCGTTCCGGAGTAATCGATGTATATACATAAAGAAAATACCTAGACATCTAGTTTAGAAACTCTTTCTTTTAGAAGTCGGCCAAAAATGATCTCCCTAATTCCCTAACATGGTCTAGCTTCAAAACCGGTCTTAGTTGACCGTAGAGGGTTTAAGCTTACAAAACAACATTAAGTCAAGTAAGTTTCGAACCTTAAAAATACAAACATAAAAAATATATTTTTTTTTACTGAAGGGGTGAAATCGGAGAATTTTATTTATTTTCGAGACCTAACTATTTTTCTCACAGATTTCAAGGCTTTATAGTTTGATTGTTATCCTTAATATCTTAATATATGCGTTTATTGACATATGTAATTTAAATTTTGACAAAATTATAAGCAAGCAAAACTGATTGACAAGAAGATCTAACGTCCATAACATCTAGATCGGGTTTAAGTTTTAAACCTTCTTAGTGGCTCTGACTGAAAGAAGCTTCTTAAATTTTAATAAAAATATATGTTGTTTATTAAAGTAACAACAATCAGTGGGAGGTTTCGAAAAATGAAACATTCATTTTGAAATTTTTTGAGATAAAGGTGCTTATTTTTATCTTTTTTAATTAAATTAGTTGTTTTAATAATCAAATTTAGCGTTACCTACTTTTTATAAACTTCGATGACAAATGAAATGTAATTGTTTATGATTTGCTTAACTTTCACCAACCTGTCGAGTAAACAATATTTTTATTATACTTTTCATATCCACAGTATTACAGTATCCAAAAGTTAAATTTCAAACTATTAAGTTATCACTAGCTTCGGTTATGTAGGTATTTTTTGGAGAAAAATGTGTACTCTTTCTGACAAGCTAAATGTATACGGGGTATTTCACTTGCAATAAGAAAGTTGCCTTATTCCAGTAAAAAATCTAAAAAACTATGAAATATTCAAACTTATTCCTGTAAATACCTTATATCTACTTAAAATTAGCGGTAAAATAAACGAAATAGAAACCGTCATATAAAAAACTAATAACATAATTTTGTTTTAATGTGTATTTACTAAGAGCAGGTGGGTCTCAATCGCACAAATTCCAAATTCGCACAAAAACTAAATTAAAGCAATTTCATTATATTAAAGTGGCATTATCGCCTCAGGAGAAAAATTAGCCATTCACAAACTATTAAAATGCAATCCATAAAATAATTTGTATGCAAAAATCGACAATTGGGGTTTTTAAGACCAATAAAATCTAAATTAAAAGGTAGTAGCTTTTTGAATTTCAATGTGGTGCTGGAGAAGGAGGGGAGGTTAAAAAACAGCTCGGTCGAAGTATTCGTGTCTAATTGTTCTGATGTGTTCATTTGTCATTTTTTAATAACCAATATAACTTGATTTTGGTAAAATAATGCTTTAATTTTTTTTTTTTGGCTTATAAGGCAAGATCTAAAAGTTTGCATTCTTGTTTAATTCGCTAACGGTTATTATGTGTGCCTAAAAATATATATTATATATTTGAAGTTTTTTGGGACAAAATGGCGTTATTTCGAAATTTTTACATTTATACAAAATTTGCAAACCCATTATTGATTCGTTAAGAAAAAAGGTTGTTCAACTATAATGGTAAAAGATATAATAATTTATTTCATGAAATTTTAATATTTTCAAAAATATTCTTCATTTTGTTTAAT